>JAJOZX010000863.1:0-730000 GCA_023014485.1 Bathynomus jamesi
TATATATTATATACCGGGTTGGGGAATGAGGCTCGTATGTTTCATTTAAAATTAATACACGTTTGTTATTTTCCTGATTTTCATGATATAATATATATATATATATCAGAAGATATTTAAAAGACTGATATAATTATAGTAACTTATGTCGAAATAGTTTAGCCATAAAATTAAATATCCTCTATTTTGACGTTTTCGAAGTAAACTATGTTTATTGCTTCGTTCAACTTCAAGGAATCTCAAGTTGGATGTTATATTTTGCATATAATCCACTATATACATCTCTATTTCAATTAAGTGTGTAATTATTTAATTCATCTACCATATTGTGGTGCACATTGCTTTATATATTATATATATTATATATTATATATATATATATATATATATATCTATATATATATATATAATTCTGTATTCTATGGTTGGTTGAATTATGGATAACAACGTTATTTGCTTCGTTCATCTTCATTATTCTATTAAACGTAATGAAAGAGACGCTTGTGTTATTTTATACGGTTGAATCTTGTATAACCATATATTGTGGTTTTTATTATGATTCATTAGTTTTATTATATATATACAAGTACATTTGGAATAACAGCCGTTATATATTGTGTTACACGATTAATGGGACACATGGCGCTATCTGGAATTATGGATACTATGTTATTTGTTTTCGTTCATCTTCAAATCGAATAACATAGTTTACCGTTAAAATGAAGTTTTCTATTATGACGTTTTCGAAGGTAACTATGTTATTTGTTTCTTTAATTCAATGAAGTCAAATTTGCTTCTAAACTAAATTAAATGTTTATAAAATAAATAATTATATATCTATATATATATATATATATTATATATATATATATTGGGGGGAAGATCTCTCGCCCGTTCTTCGACCCGAACCCGTTTTCATTGTAGAAAATAATAATAATAATAATGATAATTGATGTGCAATCGCTACACGATTAATGGGACACATTGCGCTATCTGGCAACTCAGCCAGAATAGAGATTATAAAAGATCGCGAAGTTGATGAAGAACCATTCCCCCTCGCTCCGGCCGAGTAAGGAGCTCTGCTCCTTCTATTTCATGCCCTTTTTAAACCCCATAGTGGCCTCTTAGGTTTAGGGAAACGAAAATAAATTGGGGGAGAACTCCACTCTGTCTTCAGGTGTCTCTCTCCCTCCTTCAGCTCTCTCTCTCTCTCTCTCTCCTTCAGGCGCCTCTCTTCTCTCTCTCTCTCCTGCATGTTTGCCTCACATGTACTCCCATGTGTACATCCAGCATGTGTACCTCCAGCATGTGTACCTCTGCATGTGGTACTCCTGCATGTGCACCTATCCTCTCTCCTTCAGGCGTCTCTCCCTCCTACAGGCATCTCTCTCTTCTTCATGCGTCTCTCCTCCTACAGGCATCTCTCTCTTCTTCAGGCGTCTCTGGCTCAGCCACTGGCTGATTAGGTAATATGTATACAATGGAATACATGGCGCTATCTGGCAACTCAGCCAACTGGCTGATTAGGAGCCTATAAAACAACGCCAGCCCGGCTGGAAGTCTCAGTGTGCACTTGGCTCCTGCCAGGTGAACCTCTCCTCTTTCTCTCCTCCTCCTCCTTC
Organism: Bathynomus jamesi; assembly: GCA_023014485.1. Classification (NCBI taxonomy): domain Eukaryota; kingdom Metazoa; phylum Arthropoda; class Malacostraca; order Isopoda; family Cirolanidae; genus Bathynomus; species Bathynomus jamesi. The sequence goes on from JAJOZX010000863.1 coordinate 1,623, forward strand.
TTTCTCTTGGGGGATAACGCCGCCCCCAAGTTTTCCCCCCACCCCCCTTTCCCCCACCCCCTTTGCAACATCCCCCTTTGCAACATCCCCCTTTGCAACATCCCCCTTTGCAACATCCCCACCCCCTTTGCAACATTACATAATAACCTGCAACATTCTGCACTCTCCCCTTTTGCGGCTATACTACTGAGGCTGAATTCGCAAAACAAAAGAAGGTAAGGTTCCTCATCGGGAACCTTGCTGCGAGAACGGTTTGAGGAACCCTTCGTGAGGTGCGTCTGTTGACCCACCCATCATCCTCCCTCAATCCCCCTGAGGCATCGTTCGCCTGACTGGGGAATGGGTAGCACGGCCTTGGGGAAGTGGGAGTCTTCATGGAAGACGGATGATGTACAAGCTATTTGTAAGATATGGTCGTCGTGGTAAAGAGCCGTCTACAGATCTTAAGAAACTGTTATTGCTGCACACGAGTTTGGAAAGAGTTATAGGAAGATAGGAGAAGAACTTCGAATATTTACCAAATATTAAGACTAAGGTCGATGTCCATTCCTCTAGTGTACATCGTACAGTTGCCCGCATATGTAATGTTCCTCGCCTCACAGGCGACTCCGTACATGTGGCAACGCCGCAGCGATAGTCAAGGTACCCCAACTGGGGGAAGGTGGGGTGGAGGGGGACAACCGAGTCCAACAACATATAACATTGACACAGAGGTAAGGTGCCGTTCAAAAATTACGTAACGCTATTTTTGCTAAAACCTGACACCTCCCCTGTAACGTTCCGTAACGTGTGGGGTGGGGGAAGTGTTACATAACATCTTAGGGGGCGCTTGGTCTAGTGTTACAGAACGTTCCTGGGGGATCTGGGGTGTCAAGTTTTAGCAAAAATAGTGTTACGTAATTTTTGAACGCCCCTAATTATAATGTAATGTCTGTGTTCATAAAGATGACCGATTAATATGATCGTGAACTGCGTTGAACTCCATGTTTACTAGTCTTATACAGTAATAAGGTTCCATTAGGATTATTGCAAGTCTATATGAACAACTACCACAATACAACTTTTTATATACTAGTGAATTTGAACCAAAATAGAAATTACACAACCATCCTCCACACCCCCTCATTCCCCTTCCCCACCCACCACTCTCACGTATATTAAATCATTATTTAACAATGCTAATAAAGCTGTTTGTAGAGTCCGTGTGCAGCTTTAAACCTTTACTAACTTACGAATCTACACGATATATATATATATATATATATACTGACATTGAGAGAGAAAAGGATTGAGACAGTGAGAGAGAGAGCGAGGTAGAGGGGCAGATAGAGTTAGTGGGAAATGGCTTATCGATTGTTACACAAAGAACTTGTGAACAGTTTCGATCTGAATAACAGTAACTGATTATCTCCACACTGATAATGCGACAGGAAATCTGGGAAACATTAATGGGTTTATCTGTCCATCGTGATTAAATCATTATATCTCTACATTGATAATACAATCTGGAAAACACTATTAATAAAATAGTCATCAGCCACGAACCGATGGTGATTATCCTGCTTCATGCAACCGTCACCTTATGGTTTTTACTGACACGCCCATATGTAGTCTCTCCTGGACGGCGACAGCAAGTAACCATATCAATACTACGGTTTGGCCCATCAACGTCATTTCACAAACATTAGTATAATATTGTATGAATTTATAAGTATATATAAATATGTTTATGCTAGTATAACCGTGGATTATGTTTTGTGATTTTGATAATTACTAGGTCTTAACAGGGAATATACTGTACATATACAATAAAACACCAATTCTTTATTACAACAAATATGCAATGGTTGAGAATGTTTTATTAAATAGTTTATCATACAAAATGCTCACAATTTGCAATAGATTAACATAACTGGCACAGCTATACCCGGTTCATAGTTAGATTTGGTCCATCCCCCATTTTTGTCTATTACATCTTGTAATCTGTGTGGCATAGATGCAACATGGTTATGTATGATGTGTGGATTCCTTCGGAACATCTCCCACTCAGCCATAGTGTGATCCAGCAGCTAGAGGCTGGTCCGCTCCTTCCCAGGCTCCCACGAGTTCACCACATTATCCCACACATTCTCAATGGGGTTGAGGTCACACCACTTACTACTAGGCCAGTCCAGTAGTTCTAGATTTCGCTGCTTCTCGAACCACCTTCTAACAATCCTGGCGGTGTGGATGGGAGAGTTGTCCTGCAAATGGATTTTAAATATTAAAAGTAGAATTATATCTCATACATACGCTTCATCAGTAACCCACTACTCGAGATAGGTTTTAACCCCTATGTATTAGGGGTTTCTCTCAGCTAAATGTAATTGTGCGCCGATATACAAATAATACAGTTTGCAGTTATCCAGAATAAAATCCCAAAGTGTTGTCATAGTACTGAAAGAGTTACAGAACAATTTTATGACCATTATTCGTCCCATGTAAATGTGGAAACCGGACATACAAATGCGTGTAATACATAAATCTTACTCTAGTAATAGTATAATATTCTATAACATACAAATACAACATACCTGCATAAAGATAATCTGCTCAGGATAGGGCAAAGCATACGCGCGTAAAGGAGGCAGCATCACCTCCTCCATGATCTCTATATATTGATCTGCCGTAAACCTCCTGTGAATCTCAGTCAGCTCTCCTAGTCCTTGCAGGTGCATCCATCCCCACACATTCGCCGTCACGAGCCCACTCCGTGCCACTTCGTAAATATTTTGGCGGGCATATCTTATGTTGTCCTGTCGCCAACACCGAAGACGGCCGTGAGTTGTAGACGCAAACGTCTTCTTGTCAGAGAAGATAATTCTGCTGCAGATGTGAGATCATCATTTATATGCTGGCGAGCAAACGAGAGCCTGGCCTGACGATGTCGTTCCTCGATCCTCTCTTTTTTGGCAGGAGTACGGTGGTGATATCCTGCTTCATGCAACCGTCTCCTTACGGTGTCCACTGACACGCCTATATGTAGTGTCTCCCGGATGGCGACTGCGTTGTTGATAGGATTGTCCTCACTTCGTTGATTATTCTCCGGTCTTCTGGGGTGGTCTTTCTTGGTGTCCTACACTTAGGACGATCTAGCAGATTCCCAGTCTCCTGCCACCTCTGCACCTAGCGTCAAACAGTAAGCTTCGAAATTCCCAGTTCCATCCATGGCTATGTCAGCTACAGAGAGGCCTGCTTCCCGCATACCAATTATCCGGCCTCGCTGTGCAATTTTATCTTGAGCTGGATTCATTTTCAGAGTCGGTGTTCGTCATACAGTGTAGAAATATGGTATGAGCATAGATCATGCCAGTAACCATGTCAACACCTCTGTTAGGCCCGTCAACATCATTTCACAAACATTCGTATATGAGCATATTGTATGAGTTTATAAGTATATACATATACTATAAACCAGGTTAATTTAGAAGCAGCAAGTTTTCGCTCTTTTATATCCTTGGACGAGTTCGCGGCATCATAATTTCGAGGTCAACATTTGCCATTTATAATCTTACAGATTAAAATGACATGAATGACGCATTTATTCTGGACTGTGATTGGTCGAGGTTGATGTCATATATTAAAGCAAGTTTTTAGCTCTTGGTATGCGGATGAAGTTTCAGCAGCACTCAACGTAACTGAACCTCTCGGTAAGATAGATTTGAAGCTTTCCACACTGAAACCTATTCATGCTAAATGGATTGTCTCTGCATGGTATAACCTACACAAAATGAGGAAGACCATTCGGAAGGTGTTTGGAAATTAGCGGCATTCATGACATTCTTGTTATACAGTAATAACATGGGCGTAGGAGACGGGTGTCTAGGGGGGTCCTGGACCCCCCAGTCAACCTTTGTGTCTGGTCCATTTTGCCTCACTTTGTCGGGTCCATCACATCATGTCAATGAGAAAAAATTAAAAAGGGACGAAAACAGGATTAGAAGGGAAAACTGTGAACTGAAATTATTTTACAAATTAATTTTATTTGACCATTTGCATGGTTGTAAACTTGTATACATAATTTACATAATAACATCATTATAATTTATATTACTGTATTTTTCTCATACTTGATGAAAACGAGAGTTTTGTTGCATAGCTTGCATTATCGCTTTTACTTTTCCAATCACCTAAAATAAGCTTCCTTATTTTTTTTTTCAGATTTACTTTTATGGCTTTTAGTTGGAAAACAAAATATCTCCCAAAAATTAATTTATGAAAACAACAATATATATATATATATATATATATATATATATTATATATATATGTTAAACACAGACCGTGCATGGAACAAGGAACTCTTCTGGGAAAATTAAATCCACTATAGTCCGAATAAGTAATGGTAATGACAAATACCATAGTTTTTTTTCCTTTTTCCTGATTTTAGCCCGACGTGGGCAACGGGTCTCTCGCAAAGAGATCCCATAAATATAGCTTCCCTCACCAGCTATCTGCAAAGCAGACAGGATCCAGCTTTGGGACGTGTCTGCTTTGCAGATAGCTGGTGAGGGAAGCTATATTTATGGGATCTCTTTGCGAGAGACCCGTTGCCCACGTCGGGCTAAAATCAGGAAAAAGGAAAAAAACTATAGTATTTGTCATTTACCATTACTTATTCGGACTATAGTGGATTTAATTTTCCCAGAAGAGTTCCTTGTTCCATGCACGGTCTGTGTTTAACATATAATGTTCTCAGGGAACCATTCTGAGTTTGTGTATATATATATATATATATATAGAATCACCTGAAGATCAGGGCCCCCAGCCTTCTTTAGTTAGCCTTATAAGACTAACTAACGAAAATATCACGACCTAACCTAACCAATCGTTAGGTCAACTGTACGCCCTTGACGATTGGTTAGGTTAGGTCGTGATATTTTCGTTAGTTAGCCTTATAAAGCTAACTAAAGAAGGCTGGGGGCACTGATCTTCAGGTGATCCTATATATATATATATATATATATATATCAGTATATAAGGTTGTAACATATATTCTGCTCGAGTTTTTAGTTCATTCAGAACAAAAATTAAAGGACTTATAAGGAGAAATTTGCTCGAATTTTTAGTTTATTCACAACAAAAATTAAATGACATAATGACAAATTAATCATCAATATAATTCCCTTCTTTTTCTATAACCTCTTCCCACCTGTAGAAAAGTTTTTTATGCCACGTTCGAAGGAATCCCTTGGTTTCGAGTTATAAAAAGCGATCACTTCGTTTTCGATAGCTTCCCTGGATTGCAACTTTTGTCCATCTAGGTGGTGTTGCAGACTTCTGAATAAATGGTAGTCTGAAGGTGCGATGTCCGGAGAATAAGGTGGAGGAGGCATTTTTTCCCAACCAAATACCTCCAATTGGGCAGTGGTGATTCGAGCAGTGTGAGGGCGCGCGTTATCCTGTTTGAATAGAACACCTCCGCGATTAATTAATGCAGGACGTTTTTCTTGTAATGTCATCTTCAATCGTTGGAGTTGTTGGCAGTAGGCTTCAGCTGTGATTGTTTGCTTATCCGGCAGAAGCTCAAAATGAATAATTCCTTGCATATCCCACCAAACGCATAGCAAAATTTTCTTTGGATGGGATCCATTCCTTGGCTGAGGTTCAGGCTTTGTTTCACGGCTAAGCCACTGATGTCGACGCTTAATATTGTTATAGATGACCCATTTTTCATCCCCAGTGACGATCCGATTCAAAAATGGTGCCTGCAGTTGCTGAGAATGCAGTGATGTGCAAATATCGATTCGATGTTGAAGATTTGTTTGTGACAAATCATGCGGAACCCATTTTTCAACCTTCACTACTTTTCCTAACAGCTTCAAACGACGATGACTGGTCATATGGCTAACGCCGAGTTGCAGGACAAGTTCTCTTACAGTTACCGTTGGGTTTTCCTCCACTGTTGCTTTCAGCAACTCATCTAACTTATTTGGTCGTCCTGTTCGTTGATAATCTTTCAGACTGAAGTCTCCATTTCTGAACTTCTCAAACCATCTCCTACACATCCATTCGCTCACAACATCATTTCCATAAACTCTTTGAATGTTTTTTGCGGATTCACTAGCGTTAGATCCTTTATGGAACTCAAACAGTATCACATGTCGAATATGCTCTTTCGTGGGCTCCGTGTTTTTTCAATTACTGTAATATCGTAGGGGTGGCGTTGTAACTGTATGAAAAACACCAGAGAAAATATTCATTAACCTAATCCTACACTAGCCTACGTCATTGTGTATCATTCTGTATCGTGATAAAATATGTGCGAACCTGTCACCGCGTGTATTTTGCAACATTTCTAAAACTATTTCTCATTATCTTGAGGTTATTAATTATTATCTATCGTCCGTTTTCTAATCGAGCAGAATTTATGTTACAACCTGATATATTGGGGGGTTGGCATCCCTTGGTTGCGGTACGTCGACGATATTTTGTGTATCTGGCCCATGAATCGTGACCTGGATAACTTCCTCCTTCAGTTAAATGATCAAGTCCCCTCCATTAAGTTTACTTTAGAAGTGGAACAAGACAATTCAATTCCGTTTTTGGATGTGCGGGTAAATAGGGAAAGCCCAGGTTTTAAGTTCAGTATCTATCGGAAAAAACAAACAATTTGTCCTACGTACACTTTTACTCGGGACATGAAAACCCCCACTAAGAAGGCCACTTTTCCTTCAATGTTTCTCCGCGCCCTTAGGATCGCCAGTCCGGAATACATCGATGCCGAATTAGAAAAAATCAACGGTATTGGAAGTGATCTGTGTTATCCATCTGCGTTTATGGAATCTTGTCTCAACAAGGCAAAACGAACTTTCTATCGGGGCAATAATAACACTCGTACTTTGTCAAAAAATATTTTAGTACTTCCATTTTTCCCGGGCTTTTTAGGCATTGCTAATGTACTTAAACTTTTGGATATTATTGTAGTATTTTCATATAACAATATTGTGAAAAATATCGTAGTAAAAAATAGCCCTACCAATAATTCAGGCATTATCTATAAAATTGGTTGTAAACAATGTGATTCCTTTTACATAGGTCAGACGGGAAAGGATTTGCACACACGTATAAAACAGCATCAATATTCCGTTAGAACAGGACAGTCGTCCAGTGCCCTTTTTGTCCATTTGTCAGAGTTATCCCACTGTATTGATTGGAATAATGCTTCAGTTTTATTTCACTCTAGCAACATTGTTAATAGAAATATTCTTGAGTCTGCCATTATCCAACTTACAAATAACTTCAACATAAGCAAAGGTCTTTTTCAACTCGATCCTGTTGTTTTGAATTCCTTCAGAAAAGATTTAGATAAGAAGGGTAGAACGCTAAATCTTTGGTAAACTTGTATGCCACTTAATAGCTTTTATTTTTCAATTTATTTTTATATACAAGATGGGTAGAGTGATAAAACCCGGGCAGATTTCCATTATAAATTTGTATTATTTTTTTTTTTTTATAACATTGGTTGGAAACAATTAATTTAATCTTGTGCTAAAAATCGGTAGTTTGATCTTGTGCTAAAAATCGATAGTGTTTTCTTACAAAGTTGTATGCCCCTCCCACAATCTTTTAATTTTTAATATATTTTTTTTTTTAAATTTCATTTCTCCGTTTATTGTATATATATATATATATATATATATATATATATATATTTTTTTTCTGTAACCTATATATAGGCTGTAACTCTTTATGTACTTCAGTGTTCCTGAGGATGTCATTAGACGAAAGCGCTTGAGCACCATTCTGTGTTTCTTTTCCTTCGTGGTTTTATTCATCATAAATATTTTTCACGTGTTACTTTTGTGAAATAATTTTCATATATATATATATATATAATAAAAATTTTTAGGTTATGGAAATGTCGGTCTGAAGCTCTAAGCAACATCTTTCTTGTCGGGTCCAAACACCTGGACCCCCTCAGAGACTACTTATCCCGTACGCCCATGAGTAATAAATACAGTATAATTTAAAATATTTTTACTGCTTTTACTTTACAATGTTTTATTACAATATACTGAATTTACTTTTCAAATAAAGTATTTTAATGATCTAAGTTTTATTTTCTTACTATCTTTCAAAGATTAGTTTAAATTGTCAAATTTTCGCCTGCTGGATATTTTTGCGTAAACTATGACCTACGCGAAAAATGCGAAAATTTTCTGCAGGCGAACAGTTCGCATTCATTAGTATATAAAAAGTTCTATTGTAGTAGCTGTTCATATAGATTTGCAGTAATCATAATGGAACCTTATTACTGTATAAGACTAGTAAACTGCATGAAGTTCAACGCTGTTCACGATCATATTAATTGTTTATCTTTATGAACACAGACATTACATTATAATTACCTGTCTGTCAATGACTGCACATTCAATTTTCCTTTAGATATATATGTCTGTGTTATATGTTGTTGGACTCGGTTGTCCCTCCCCTCCACCCCACCTTCCCCCAGTTGGGGCACCTTGACTAACACTGCGGCGTTGCCACATGTACGGAGTCGCCTGTGAGGCGAGAAACATTACATACGCGGGCAACTGTACATTGAGAAAGAATGGTCTGCATGGAAGAATTGCAAGAAGAAAACCCCTGCTACGAAAAGCGCACAAAGAAGCTCATTTAAAGTACACCAAGGATCATCAAAATGATGGATTTGCATTCTAGAAAAAGGTCTCTGGACAGACGAGACCAAAATTGATTTATTTGGGAATAGCGAGCAAAGGTATGTTTGGCGAAAATCAAATACTGCATTCTAGGAAAAAACATCCTTCCTACGGTTAAAAATAGTGGTGGAAGTTTGCTTCTTTGGGGATGCTTTAGTGCTTCTGGTTCAAGAAAGCTTGTTGCCATCACTGGAACCTTGAATTCGAAGAAATATCAGGAAATATTAGAAGAAAATGTATTGCCTTCAGTTCGGAAGTTGCGAATGGGTCGCAATTGGGTACTGCAACAAGATAATGATCCAAGACATAAAAGTAAGAGCACCATGATATGGCTTCAACAAAAGAATTTCAAGCTTCTCGAGTGAACCAGTCAAAGCCCAGATCTCAATTTAATCGGGAATTTATGGTTTGATTTGAAAAAAGGTGTCCGCAAGAGAAACCCTTCGAATCTGAATGAATTGCAACAATTTTCTTTAGAAGAATGAGCTAAAATTTCTACCGAGAGATGTCGAAACCTTGTAGAAAAATACTCAAAACAAGTCACAGAAATCATTCAAGCAAAATGTGGACACACGAAGTATTAAATAATTTTGTAAATAAATGTTCGAAAACTTTTGCATTTTAACTTTTTTTTTATTTTCCTCAAATTCTTTGACGTTTTATATTATACTAGCAAAAGTGGGCCCTACGGGCCCATTTAACTAAACCCGCGGTGCTGGGGAGTCAATTATTCGGTCACTAACATAATTGGGGGGTGGGGGGTGTCAATAAAACTATAGAAAAGAACGCAACAATGAAAATCTTAAACTTCACATCCGAACCCATTATATCAAGCAATGAAAATCTGAACGTGCTACAGTAAAAAGTTGAAACAAAGTAATTGTGTTATATAGGGGGGGGGGGGGCATTTTTGCGGGCGCTTGCCCTTGGCTCCTCCTCCGTACATAAAAAAAATTGAGAGCCGGAGCCATCGTCTCCGATTTTAACTTGAAAATAAAACCGGAGACTCCGGTCGAAAAACGTAAAGTTGCCAACTAGGGGCGGACTGACAGCAACCTAGGCCCTTGCGCATAATGAGGTTCTGTGGCCCTTGAATTCCAATTTTTTTCATATTACAGTACAGTTCGATTAGCCACTTGACCCAATTGAGAACATTCACTGTTTTATGATGATTGCGTGCCGGGGCCGCCGGCTCTCGGTCCATGCCCGATTGCCCGACCGCTCAGTCCGCCCCTGTTGGCAACCCTAGTACAGGATTTGAAGAAAATCTCTGGACGGAAGAAATACCGAACATCCTGAAGAGAGCGAACATTTTTCCTATATATAAAGAAGGTCTAAAGAAGATGTATAAACAAGTGTCACAAACATCTCATGTCACAAAAATATTTGATACAATAGTTAGAGAAAAAAATATACGCCTTTTTGGAGGCACAGGAAAGATTCAACGAGAACCAACATGGATTTCGATGAAGAATATCGTGCCTATCATAATGAATAGAACATTTTAATAATGTCATTGATGCACTCAAATACAATGAAAATTATATAAAATACGTACAGTTTGTCAAGGTATTCGACAAATGTGATTATGAAATAATAACAAAAAATGAAACGTACAGTATAGGTATAGCGAGCAAAAGAGGGAGATGACTCTATCACTTCTCCAAAGAGCGCCAGTAAGTGGTTACAGTCCATCATCAGAATCGGAGGTACATAACTCCACTACTATTCATAATCATGCTAACCGATTATATGTAATGAAATAAGTAATAATAGTAGAGTAACATCCTTTGCTGATCGTACAAAGATTAGCAGAAAAATTAGAAACCCGACTGATATACTGTCGATGCCTTACAAACGGACACAAATAAAATATAAAAATGGTCAGAAGACAACAACATGAAATTTAACACCGAAAATTTTCTTCTCTTAAGATAGGGAAGAAATGCGGCAATAAAAACTATGGATTACTATGTCCCAAATGACCCTGAAATTCCGAGAAATTCAAGAAAACATTTAAAAGTTACAGTATAATGACCGACGATACGAAATTTGAGACCCAAAACAAGATGGCGATAAACAAAGTAAACAATAATAAAAATAAATAACTGGACAGATGATGAGGACCTTTAAAAGAGAAGGGACAAGACTACAATGATTCCTTTGCTGAGCACAGTGATCATAACAGAAGTGGAAAATTGCTAGGTCTTAACGTCCCTATCTAAAAATGAAGGAATTAATCAGACTGAAGAAATTCAAAGCAATTTTACAGTCAAGATCAACGGCAACAGCGGGAAAGATGACGTAAATTAAATCAATATTCGCTGCAAAGAAGAGAGAGGTACAGGGTGAGGCAGAAGTAACCGGGCAGTCAATAAGCACTTATTCCGAAGTAAATGTTTATTGAAATTTAGTCACAAATTAAGAAATTACAATGTACATGATACTAGAACAATATAAAGCATGATTAGAGCAAGTGTTCGAAATGCTGACCACGTTCTTCAATGCATTTAGAAAATCTGTCTACCACAGAATAGCACACACTTCGACACAAATCTTCGTTGATTTCTGCGCAAGAATTCACAATTCTCGTAGTGAGCTGCTGAATGGTCCTTGGTTTTTCAGCATAGACTGAATTCTTCAGCACACCCCAAAGAAAAAAGTCTGGAGGTGTAAGGTCAGGAGATCGAGGAGGATAATCTATGGGACCACGGCGTCCAACCCATCTCTGAGGGAAGTGCTCATCGAGCAAATCGCGCGCAGCGTGGCTGTAATGGGGTGGTGCTCCGTCTTGTTGGAACCACATCTCACGAATGTGTGGCCAGGTTGCCACTTTTGGAAGGAAATTATTGTTGAGCATCGCCACGTAGTTGGCGCCTGTCACAGTTTTTTCAAAAAAGAACGGACCGACCAGACCAGAAGCACAGATCCCAATCCAAACCGTGACACCGATGGTGTTGACTTCCTTCTCGAGGATTAGGTGAGGATTTTCACTTGCCCAGTAGACAGAATTATGTCGGTTGACGTGGCCATTTAATTTAAAAGATGCTTCATCACTCCAGATGATCTTTTCAGGAAAGGTGGCGTCCATTGCACAGAGTTGTCGAAAGATCTCACAAAACTCCACGCGACGGTCATGATCATCTTCGTTCAGTGCATGGAGCAAGTGTGGACGATATGGCCTCAAGTGGACATCGTGTAGCATTCTTATAATTGATCTTTGTGAGATGCCAAGTTCTTGCTCAGCTCGTCTGGTGGACTTCCGTGGACTACGAGCGAAAGCAACTTCAACAATCTGCTTGTTTTCGTCGGTACAGACAGACCTTGGTCGTCCTGGTCTTGGAAGATCTTCACATGAACCTGTTGATTCAAAGCGTTGAATGAGGCTGGCTACCGTGTCTCTTTTTATTGAACGATCAAATCTTTCTTTAAATCGGCAGCATGTCTCGCTCTTGTTGTCCGTTCGGTAAAATTTTTTTACAATGAAGACACGTTCTTCCATTGTAAAGCGTTGGTTGCTCGCCTTTGCCATAATTGGGGCTTTCAAAATTGACCGAAATAAGATGTGTTCACAACCACCAGCTGCGACAAACTGAATTAAACGGTTAGCCTAGCTAGGCTACCCGTTTAGCCTAGGCTATCGGGTGTTACGTAATCGATGCAATTATCGCTAGAAACTTCCAAAGCTGAAACATCAAAAAGCTGCCCGGTTACTTCTGCCTCACCCTGTACTATATTCATAGAAAATAAATAATAGAAAAACAAGTACCTAACCTCATAATGAACTCGATAACCACCCAAACAACAGTGGAAAATAGGAAAGACAAAATGTGCAGTATTTCCAAACTAACGGCTTTGTAGACAAGGAACATCTTCAACCTTGAAGGGAAAATAGCTTTGTCGTCAGAGGACCAACAATATTCAACCATTTACCAAAACTAATATGAAATACAACTAGCGTTCGTGTGGACGTTTTCAAAAGAAGATTAGACACCTGTCTCAGGAAAATCCCAGACGAGCCGGGTGTGCCAATCTATATGAGATGGAGAGTTCAAAAAAATAATTCTCTCCTTCACCGAGCCAACTTCAGAGGTAGGGCTACGAGCCTGACCTCCGTGTGAGCAACGATTATCACGCGGAACCCGTACAAGGTCACAAAGTATATATATATATATATATATGCACTAGAATCACAAAATAACACGTGACCTTATTAATAAGCAAACAACCACAAGGAAAAGGAAACACAAAGTCCGAGCGCTTTCGTGATATATTCACATTATCAAGGAGGAACAGAAAATGTGATAATGTGAATATATCACGAAAGCGCTCGGACTTTGTGTTTCCTTTTCCTTGTGGTTGTTTGCTTATATATATATATATATATATATATATTAGAAATAATTAAAATTGTGAATCACTTTCGCAGATGTTTTTGTAAAGCTTCTTAAAACAAAACATTGGAAAAGAAATAAAAAAAAAAAATGTAATTTATTTTAAATAAAAATAAAAAGTAAAATTTGAATTTATTTTTTGTTCACATTTTAGTTTTGTGAGACAGAATGTCAAGTTCCTGAAAGAGAATTGTTTCTCTTCCTTGGATATGCATGTTATATTTTAAGAAAAGGTTTCTTTGCTGAGAGAGACAGAGAGAGAGAGAGAGAGAGAGAGAGAGAGAGAGAGAGAGAGAGAGAGAGATTTTTTTTCTTCATTTGAAATCTATAACTAGAAACATGGACGCGCATCTTTGCTTCTAAAACAATTTATAATTTATTTTTAACTCTGAATTTCGCGAATCTGATCTTGGAAACTAAATAAATTTCATTGAAAAATGAAATAAATTCGTATATATCCGAATTTTCGGAATTTCGCGAGAACTTTGACACGACGGGAAATTTCCGCGTAGCAGTTTTAATCCGAGCAAATGACTCTCTTCAGCTTCGATTAATTGCATTACCGGACTCAAAATTCCGCACTTTCCGGAATAAGTCAATTAATAGGTAATTAGAAACACGTTGTTATCCTAATACAACAATTAGTAATTAAAGAAGAGACTTAGGTTGCCGAGCTAATCAATTATCAATTATTTTTACTATATTTTGGGAACGAATTAACGATCTTTATATATATATATATATATATATATATATTATATATATATATATATATATATATATATATATAGTGTGTATATATATATATATATATAGTGTATATATATATATATATATATATAGTGTATATATATATATATATATATATATATACAGGGTGGGCGGAAAGTAGCTCCCTATTTTGGATTGGTAAAAAAATACGTATATTATCCATTTATTTCAGAAGAAATAATATGAAAAGGTAGGCATACATGGTAGGTTTTCTCTACAATTCAATGTGGGCTCCAACTCTTTCCACCAGCTTCTGGAGCCGCCCAGGAATGGCGTCCACTGACTTTAGCAGGAACTCCGGCGGGATGGAGGACATGACTTCCCGAATTCGGTCCTCCAGTTCTTCCAATGTCCTCGGTTTGGTGCGGTAGACTTCTTCCTTTACCCACCCCCAAAGAAAGAAGTCGCACGGTGTCAAGTCGGGGCTCCTGGCTGGCCATTGATGTGGACCACGACGACCCATCCAACCCCCAGGGAAGTGGGCATCCAGCCACTCACGGACAACAAGAGCGAAGTGCGGAGGGGCGCCATCTTGCATAAATATCAGATCGTCGATGTTCTCCCATGTGCTGACAACCGGCCAGACCTCGTTTCGCAACATAGCAAGGTACCGCTCAGCATTCATGGTGTTGCGCAGAAGGAACGGGCCCACAACCTGATCTGAGGTCATACCACACCACACCGTTACACTGAACCGATTCTGCCGTTTTTCAGCGGTAACCGTGCGACTTCTTTCTTTGGGGGTGGGTAAAGGAAGAAGTCTACCGCACCAAACCGAGGACATTGGAAGAACTGGAGGACCGAATTCGGGAAGTCATGTCCTCCATCCCGCCGGAGTTCCTGCTAAAGTCAGTGGACGCCATTCCTGGGCGGCTCCAGAAGCTGGTGGAAAGAGTTGGAGCCCACATTGAATTTTAGAGAAAACCTACCATGTATGCCTACCTTTTCATATTATTTTTTCTGAAATAAATGAATAATATACGTATTTTTTACCAATCCAAAATAGGGAGCTACTTTCCGCCCACCCTGTATATATATATAATATATATATATATATATAGGTGATTGAGGGGTGCCATTGTGTGCCAATGGAGAAATCATGTTCTCGATCGAAGCCTTTTGACTCTCATCTTCGTGATGCCAAATTAGGCATTGCAATGTAAAGGTGCCAGGGGGGGGGGGGGTTGAAGAAGGTTTTGTCCGAGGAGAAAGTTAAGAAAAGAGGAAAGGTTAAGGAATTTTGGGAAACTTTAAGAAAGCTTTAAAAAAAGAGGACAAACAGAGAAGCAATTCTGTTTACCAAATTTTCACTCCTCGTTCATTTCTCTTCAGTTGTGTGAAGAAGGAATTGTATCCTGTGATGAAAGACGAATTAATTAAGTAATTGTAAACGTACAGTTAAGTAACTGTTAAGCAACTGTGAAGTTAAGTAATGTAAACGCGCTTGATTCTATGTAAAACGCTGAAATATTAACGCCAAGTTACAAAAGACAAAAAAAATGAAAAACCGCAACGCATAAATATTGTAAGAAATTAATAATCGTTATGTTCAGTTTGGGACACCTGGCTCCTGAGACAGGAAATTCAGAGAAGCATGAAAGCGATTGATCTCGGAATAATAATGACAGATGATGCGAAATTCGAAACACAAAATCAGATAGCGATAAATAAAGCAAAAAGAGTCGCCAGACAGGTTCTAAGAACGTTCAAGAGAAGGGACAGGACAGTAATGATTCCCCTGCTAAAAACACTGATTATACCAAAACTTGAATACTGCTCAGTTTTGACGTCCCCATATAAAAAGGAAGAAACTAATAAACTAGAAGAAACGCAAAGGCATTTCACAGCCAAGATTGATGGCTGCAAAGAACTCAACTACTGGGAAAGACTACGTAAACTAAATCTGTACTCACTGGAAAGAAGAAGAGAGGTACAGCCAGTTATAAATTTATAAGGGGACAGCCAGTTATACATTTTTTAAAAAGGGATAGGTTTAAATTATTACCATACCGAGTTATTTTATGCTAAAAGTCAATACACAATTGCACCAATTACACATACAAGAACTGTTCTTCCACGAAAGCCATTTAAATTGGTTTTCCCAGCCTTTATTATAATATTTTTTTATCATTATATGTATTCTTCCACTTTCCCTTATTGAAGGGCTATATATTTATATTTCAAATAATGCGATGTAACTATATTATATAAACTTGGTTATTCACTTAACATGATCAAACGAACAAAATCACAACCACATTGATTTATGTTTGATTCGCGACTGATAGGCTCTATAGTCTAGCTGCCTAGGGTCTATGCATTAAAACTAAGCGACATGCCACGCGGCACACTGTAATGTTTTGCAATGCATAGCCAAAATGTAATAAAACGTTTCAATACGTAATACGTACATTGTACATACTTCAGTGGTGGCGAGACTGTGTAAACCATTTGAAGAAACGTAAATATATGTACGTTATATTTATATTCTCTTATACTTTATGTTTAAAATTATATTTGTTCTTAAATGTTTCTTTTTACAATGCATGTGATAAATTTCTCAAGTAGGACAAAAGAGGACAGTTTTGGGTTGTCCCCTTTATTTGAAAATGTTTCGGACAACCGAACCTGAAATAGGACAGACTGTCCCCAAGAGGGCAGACCTGGCAACCCTGATTTGAGAGGAATCCACGGAAATCGTTGCGACGTGCATCCGATGAACTTAACATCCCCCCCAATAACAGTGCGCCAAATTCTCAAAGTGAAATTGCATGAACACGCGTACAAGATTCAGGTGGTTCAAATGTGGCTGGAAGATGACTGTCATACAAGGTTAGATTTCTATGAACAGTTCCAATAAAAAATCAAGAATTCCCTTGGGTTTCTGGGCGAGTTGACATTTTCTGATATGACAACATTCCACATTAGTGGCAAAGTCAACCGCCAGAATTGCCGCATATGGCGGACAGAGAAACCTCATGAAGTCTGACAACATGAGAGAGACACCAAAAATCAATGTCTGGTGTGTTCTCAGAAAGTCATGCATCATTGGTCCTTTCCTTTTTGAAAAATCAACAGTCATTGGTGAACGGTACCTTGCAATGTTGCAGAATTTTTCTTTCCCTGAATTAAGAGAACTAAATCTTTCAGATAGCACCTTCTTTCAGCAAGACGGTGTTCCCTGCCATTATGCTTTGAATGTGCAGAAGTTCTTGAATGAAGTCACCTCAACCAAGTTGATCGGTAGAGGTGGACCAATTGCATGGCCACCTCGTTCACCTGACCTGCCCTCATTAGACTACTTTTTATGAGGCCACGTTAAGTGTTGTTTATTCGTCAAAACCATATTTTTCGGATAAACTTGTGGCCAGGATCACAAATGCAGTTCATGAAATCACTCAGCAAGTGGAAAATGTTTTCAGATCTTTAGGAAATCGGATTGAAGGATGTATCAAGAAAGATGGCGGTTATGTTGAGGCCTAAAAATTCGTAATGTAGTATGTTAAAAACTTTATTAATTATGCTTTCATATGCCATCTACAATTTGTTTCTATCATGTTATACATCGAAAATTATTAGAGTTTAAAGTTGCGCAAGGACTTTGTAATTACCCTGTACATTTGAAATGCTACCGAGATGAGACAAAATGTATAATCCAAAGTGAAATCAGATTTAGTGTAGGCCTACATCATTTTTTAGAGTTTTAATTTATTTTCCCCTTTTTTCTATAGGACTTTTTCCCATTTTCTCTTTGTCAGCTCCGCTGAGTTAATCGACATTATACGGAGAAATCAATCTCTTTCCCGCAGGACGGGATAAACCTTGAACTGTAGGCCTACAGTTCCACACGTGACATTTTAGGGGTCGCAAACGCTCGGCTTGTTATACCAATCTTCATTGCGGATAATGACATCAAATCATTACAGTCATGTAAAAAATTTCAGATGTAACAAACATCCCGTAACAGAGACTCGTACACAAAATGTATTATAAGATACATTATCTTATTTTGATACTAAAATAATTATTGCAGATTTAAGCTAAAATTAAAACAAATTTGGAACAGTTCCCAATTTTAATCCATACGAACGATTTGAACTTATTTAATTAGGTTCAACGAAGTAGAAGAGGATTGAACCGGAGTTGGAAGGAGTTAGAGGTCGCCCGAAGAGGGATTCTGATCCCCCGTGGGAGTCGGGCTTATTGTTTCATTAGAGATTGTTATATTTTTGGCTAAGAAACAATTTTGTCCGCTCGCTCGCCTTCCGACCATGGAAAAAGATTGAAAATAAATTATTAGGAGACGCCGTGTGTGTGTGTGTGTGTGTGTAGAGCTATGATGGGGATGAATTTAAATTGTACTGTAATAGGGTAATCAAGATGTGATTAAGTCTAGCACGGACATTATGGGATTTTTATTTTGTTATGCGTCAGCAACAAACTTGATCGAGTTGAAAAAATGAGGAAAAGCGATTTTATATCAATATTGTGTATGAATATTTTATGTATTAAATTAATTGCGTTTTATATGAAAAGGAGATTTGTATCTTATCCAATTTCGCTCGTAAATGTTTGTCATTTGTTCTTCAGTTGACATAACTCATCCCAAAACATGTATTTTAGACCGGACAATTTATTAGTTACATACTATACGCAACACACACACACACACACGTACAGATATGGTTTATATTTCTGAGCCTCACCAAAGTATATAAACGCGTGTATACATATATATATATACACACTCACCGTCTTTCATTTTAAATTAAAATTCTAAAAATTATCCACTTAAACAATAATTATTTATTGGTGGTAAGTGACGACTGACTCAAAAACCAAGAGTGCCAATAATTAAAATGGCATCACCTGAATTCAAAATTATCGTATTTCGGGATTTAAGATAAAAAAAAGTGAACAGGAAACACACACTTGATCCCTTCCAAAGTTTTCTCACAGTCAGGAAATTAGCAGGAAGAAATATATATATATATTATATATATATATATATATATATCATACAAACCCACAAGGAAAGAGAAAAAATCATTCCAAGGTCTTTCGTGTATTCAGCAATACACCTCGTCAGGGAATGAAGGGAAAAAGCGAGATAATGTTACATTGTTTCAGACCAACCAAGACCTTAGGATCAACTTTTTTCAGGATTTTTTTTATGAAAATAGCATGATTTTTTTGGCCGAAAATTGTGAAAATGCGGTATTTTTCGGTACGATTTTTTGCCGAGGCTGGTCTACCTAACTGTGTTCGTAATTGTGTATTGTGCATGTCCTCCGTGGCGGCGGAGGGCACCTACAATTTTACGTGGGTTCCGAACCACAATAATGATGAAAATATATACACATATGTACAACGGAACAAAGAAATAAAAAGAGATTAGCACATGGTTAACAAGTGTTGATTAAAGGCAAAAGACATTTTAACAAGATATTGTCAATTTTATACATTCCCGCACTGTTATTGAAATTATTTTTAAAATGGATAAATGCACATTCTAGAATATTCCTTTCAATTATGTGTGTTTTTAACGAGCGCTTTAGAACTATCCCACTTGATATTGTGATTACATCTGTACATGTGGTTAAACAATGCATTAGAATTATTTGCTGTTCTATACGAATATTTATGCTGTTTTACCCTGATATCTAAAGTTTTTCCCGTTTGGCCTATATATACTAAGTCACATTGTGTACATCCGATCGAATACACACAGCCAACCGCATTATCCGAGCTATTCTTTATCTTTTCTGGATCTAAAAATTCAGAGATGCATGAATCAATTCAAATTTGAAGTTGTCCGTAAGTCTACTAATAATAACTTTTGTGTATTTTTATTCTGACCATCATCCCTCGATAAAATCTTCTATTTTCTCTCCTATGTTTCTTAGAGCATTGAGAGTTGGCAGTCCCGAATTTTTAGATTCCGATTTATACAATATCGTGAATATTGGTAGTAAATTATGTTATCCTATTTCATTTCTAGATAACCGCCTTAGGAAAGCCAAGAATAGGTATTATAATAATGTAACTGTAAAGGAATTTGAGCGTAAAAATATCCTTAGCCTACCTTACCATGTAAATTTTAAATATCTTCCGACTTTACTTAAAACGGAAGTTGAAATTAAAACAATTGGTATCAACGTAGTCTTTAAGTATAATAATATGGTTAAATCTCGCCTAATAAAGACTAGCCCGAATAATGCGGTTGACTGTGTGTATTCGATTGGATGAACGCAATGTAACTCAATATACTCGTATGTAGGTCAAACGGGAAAAACTTTCGATAGCAGGGTAAAACAGCATAAATATACGTGTAGAACAGCAAATAATTCTATCAAATGATAGAATAGAAAGAAGGGTCACATTCGGTCACATTTAAAAACCATAATTAAAAACTTTGCAGGAAATTATAATATAAATGCGACATTTGTTGAAATTAAAGAAAACTCACGAAAGAAATTGATAATTATCGGTTTAGTATGTAGACCTCCTCCTTAGGCTGTCGATAGTGATAATAGACTTCAGGAACTAATTTTTTATGTAACTTGTGAACATGATGGAATAATTATGGGAGATCTTAAGTTACCTTGCAGGGATTGGGGTGGTCATATACAGTCTAACTCCAGTCGTCGACTGTACGAGGGTTTGCTCGAAAGTTCACTTTTTCAAATGCTCAAGGAACCCACGAGAGAACGCAATATTTTAGATTTAGTTTTAAGTACAGACCTAGACTTAATTGATAATATCTTCGTAGGAGAGTACTACTCCACCAGTGATCACAGGCAAATAACATTTGAAATTAAAATTAATGTCCATAATTGGGAGAGCCTGGCATACATTTTGGACTTTAAAAGAACTAAATTTCGTAGCATGAAACCACAACTTTCGACCCATAATTGAAATGAGGTTCTGTCGCGCGATGATATTAATGGCACATGGACTTCTTTTTTTTAATTATTTTAAACGTTTAGAATCAAGTAATATCCCATTACGTAAAAAGAGACTGGCGAAGTCTGTTAAAGATAAATGGTGGAATACTGAAATTAAAAGTAGCTTGAAGTTGGAGAACGCGTATTTCAGATTTGAAGAAACAAATGATTTGTCCGATGAAAATCCTTACAAGCTATTGAGAAGGCGAAGCTTGTTGTTGTTTGACGTTATAAGAGGTTAAGTTAGAGTTGTGGGAATGATGTTAGAAAGGGGGGAAAAGGGAAATATAGGTGAAGAGTTGATAGGGCCTGAAAAATTTATTACAAAAAACAAGTGCAACTATGAGGTTATATTTACTTTATGTCACTTTATATGAATTTGAACGACGGTTCAAGATCGACCTGCGGTCGACCCCTCTGCAGCATCCCGCTTCATTTTAGGGATCTGGTGAAGGAGTGAATTGCTGTCTGATTCCCTCCTGTCCTCGTAGCCAGCCACGCATGGCTGGTCAGGGACTTTGCACAGGAATCTTTCCAGCTGGTTCTTGAAGTTATTCAGGTCGGTGTGCTGGAGGCTCCTCACTTCTTTTGGTAGGGTATTAAAAAGCCTTGGGCCTCGTATTCTGAGGGTATTTTCAATCCTCGTTTTTATGGCCCCATGTTCCACCGCAGCTGGGATAATACAAAATCTGCCTCTTCTCTCATTCTGCTGCGGAAGCTCCTCCAGATGATTCCCATTATTTTTCTAGCCGTTGTAATTTTGAAGGTATAGTGCTCTCTGCATCATTATTACTCCAAGATCCCTGACTTGTGGATTTGGTGCTATTTGTTTGGTTTGCGGAGTTTTGTACCCTTCATTCTGTAACTCTTTGTTATACAGTATATAGAGTGAACCAAATTAAATCGAATTTGAAGGAATTCTTTAATTATGTTAAGAATAAAAAAGTAGCTTCGCAGCCTATTGGTTCACTCAGAAGCGAAAACAAAGAGCAAATTTAAGATGACTTACAAATGACGGAAGTTGTAAATAAATTCGTTCTTTCCGTACTTACTAACGAAAATATGAACAACATTTCCGTTCCCGTAATCATGCTCAGTGATGATCATTTAAAGCTTCACGATTTTACCATTAGTGAAACTGGAGTACTCTCGGTTGTAATTAAGATTAATCCTCATAAAACTCCAGGTCCAGCTAAGTTTTACCCTAGAGTACTTAAAGAAATGAACTGCTCAATAGTCTCTCCTCTCACATATATATATATTTTTAATTAATAATAATAATAATAAAAATAAATGGTCACAGTCTGGAGAAGTTCCGTTCGACTGGAAGCTTGCAAACATTACCCCAATATTTAAAAAAAGGGGAGAAACCACTTCCGGGAAATTACCGTTCCATTAGTTTGACTTCCGACTAATGTCTCTTATGGAGACAATGATAATGATTTGGGACAAAATAGTTAATCACTTAGAAATAAATAATTTAATCAAAGGTTCTCAAAACGGATTTCAACGTAATCGTTCTTGGTTTACCTTGAATTTTTAATGATATTGTAAAAAAAAATATATATATATATATATATATATATATAACGAGAGTAAATTAGTAGATATTATATATTTCGATTTTCAAAAAGCGTTTGATAAAGTGCCACGCGGAAGCTTATTAGCTAAACTTCATTTTCACGGAAATGTTGGTAATGTTCTGAAATGGATTAAAAATTGGCTTAGTGGCCGTAAACAAAGAATGGTCATTAATGGCAAAACGCCTAACTGGAAAAGTGTAACTGGCGGCGTGCTCAGGGATCAGTTCTGGGACCAGTTCTTTTTATTATTTATATCAGTGACATTGACTTTGGAATTAAGAATATAATTTTAAAATCTGTGGTTGATGCCAAACTAAGGGGACGAACAAAATCAGCGGCAGAACGTTTGCACATTTAAGGGGATATTAACAAATCGCTCGAGTGGAAGAAATTTGGCAAATGAACTTTAATATAAATAAGTAAATAAATAAATATATATATATATATATATATATATATATATATATATATATATATATATATATTTTCAAGGTTTTTTAAGTACATAATTATACACCATTTTTTTTTTTATTATTATTATTATTTTTATTATTATTATTATTATTATCAGGGTATTATTTGATCATTAATAAAAATATATAATTTTTTCACTAATTCCTTTATGGCGATATAAATATATAAGAAATATAAAAAAAATAAAAAAGCTTAAAGAAAATCTCTGAGAAGAAATCACCTTTCAGATTATAGCTAATGATTTCCCAAAATTCTTCCAAAATTTTCCAATCCAAAGAATGTTCTGAAAAAGGTTTTTTTTTTTTTTTTTTTTTTTTTTGAGAAGAGGGGTCGTCAGGGAAATTTTTAAATGTTATATATATATATATATATATATACTCTTCAGGAAGACTTAAATTTAAGTCTTCCTGAAGAGTGGTTTCCTTCTTCATACTTCGTCACGACAGTGCGTTATTTTACATTATATATATATATATATATATATATATATATATATATATATTGTGGTATTTGCGAGTCAAAGAGACATTTTAAAAACTTGAAACCAATATTTATTTCAACAGACAATTTGACGTTGATATTGAATGTCAGATGTACGAGAAACTTTTTTCTTTTCATAACACTTTTTTCCTTATAACGGTTGATTCATTATATGTTTCTTCAAAATGTACTGATATGACGTCATTCTATACATTTCTTGTATAAAAAAAATCTCCCCCCAATCTCAGTAAGTTACCCCCGATATATCCTCCCTCTCCGCACCCCTACCCCCAACATCAATTTACACCCAAAGTGGTAGGTTACATTTGCGTCCCTGAGATCGCAATTCTCAAATTCTCAACGTTCCTCAAAGAAAACGGCCAAGTGCTAATGGTGCATTCAGTAGTCGACCATAAAGGCGGAAATGATGCATTTCAATGCGCGATATTCGTCCTTAAGCGAACCCTAATATATATTCATACGCCATCTTTCGTCTAAGACCGTTTTTTCAATTTTAAAAATCTGGATTATATATGACCGTGAAATTTACATGTCACACTTTAATTTATGACGTTCTTCTTGTTGTTAGTGTAAGTGTGTGTTCGTTGTTACCTTACGTCATCACGACAATTTTGAGCATATACACATAACTCATCGTGAAGTGAAGGTGCGTGTTGCGACATTAGCGGTTAGGGTTGGTTAGTTAGTTAATTAGATTATTTACGTTAGATTAAAAGTCGCGATTTCTAGTTATGGTCTAGAATCCAAAAACTGCTAGATTCTTTTACAGAACGGCTAAAGGTGGAGTGACAAGCGTGACCGTTAAAATGAACAATTCGGGTGGAAACAAACCGAGGTAATATCCTTTCTTCCACCGTGATTCAATACACAGTTTCGATCTTATACTGCACCCTGTGGTTTTTAGTAAATACTGAAAATTTAAAAAATGCTTTTAACTTTTTAACTTATTCCTTAAACGTTTTACTGATAGAATAGTTAACTGATCTCGCGTATATCACGTACGCAAATCAAAGCAACCTTTAAATTCAAAGAACACTTGTCTTCTCTTGAAATAAGCTGAGCTAATTTCTTCCAAACACTTTTGAAGAGATCATTCTCGTTGTCAGTATGAAGAGATTAAGTATTTTAACACCATTATCTATCGAACGTTTTTCTATGAAATGAAATAACACGATAACTCCTAACCGTATTTATATTTAATTTTCATTTTATTAACAAGTGTAATGACTTCCACCCTCAGCATTCATTGACAAAGATTATTATTATAAATATAACTATCATCCTTACAGTTAATGTTTCACTAAAAAACTAAAAAAAAAACATTAAACAAAAAACACTTTGCGTACAAACATTATAAAACGCAAAAAAAAAAAAAAAGCAATTTAAAAGACTTTTCAAGATGAGTTTATTGCTTTTGCGTGTGAGGAGGTTAATTACATATACGACCTTTTAGATAAAAGTTGTCGTGTACATCTCGAGTCGCGTGACTCACGGTATCGATCGAAAATATATTGGAAACATGCCTAACACCACCCTATTGATTTCCTTTCACGAAACACTTATAAGTTGTTGGGTTTTTTCCTAAATGTTAAAATATGAATACCATGTACTGGGAAGGGTCAAGCCAATTCGCATCCATAATCTCATTTAATGGATTTTCCCATACATTAACAGTCAGCCTACATAAATACATTAGGAACTCGATAATGGTATAATCGAAATTGAAACGTTGTTTCCATTTCAAAGCTTTTATTTTCCATTTTTGTTTTTAACTGATTTATTTCATTTACTCGTAAGGGCTTAACTTGGCACCATTTGTAGTGCCAAAATTCTAAATATGAACTAAAGCGTCTTTAGCGTTCGAAATTATGTATTTTGCTTTTGCGTATCTATAAAATACCCATTTTATAGCAATAAGAATATTTCGTTTTAGGTTGTTTAGTGAAGAATGCACGTAAGAAGTGATTGAGAATTTCACAGAACGCAAAAACTTTTCGGCGAAATGGAGTCACCATCAGTTTATTCGTACTCGCCTTTTTTGAGCAAAATAAAGCAAACGACTTTCAATTTATTTGAGTATAAAGTCATTTGAGTCACAGTTGAAAGCCACAGTAATCTAGCTGCAGAAATATTAAAACTTTTGCTTTCTTTTTTTTAGATAATGTACTGTACATAGACCACTTCTTAATGTGTCAAGTGTGTGTGTGTTTAACCTCCTTCGCAACATCTACGGTCGTATGACGGAGGGAACCTACAGCTTAATGTGGGATCCAAACCACGGATCGCTACATCATCTGAACACAGAGGACGGTCACCCATCTAACGACTACCCAGCCCAAACGTCGCCTAACTTTGCCGATCTAGCGGGAAGCAGCATTACGATACTGCCACGATGTGATTGAGTAGCTACACCACTTAACATACATAGATCATAGATAGATCACACTGATTACAGTATATTTGCAGATAGATCAATCCGGCTTTCAACTGTACCATTGCAGTCAACCATTTTACGTCCTCAATTTACAATAAATGACTAAAAACGAATGAGGTATTTTTACCGTCAAATTCCAAATAGAAAAACGTTTAAAATAAAGAACGAAAACCTAATATCCGCGCGAATACTTCCCCAAATAAAAGATAACAATACGTATAAAAACGAACCAAAATTCGTTGGTTGGTTATGGAAAACTGTTCCCATTTATTAAGAAAGAAACACTCAACTCAAAAGGTTGATTTAAAATTGAATTTTCACCTTTCCTAAATATTTTCAAAAAATTAAAATTTCTCACCGTTTCTAAAGTGGCTGAAATGAAGTGAAAACAAGACTGGCGAAGGAAGCCTTTGTAGAGCGAACATATAGGGAGAAAATATACATTAGAGTTAGGAGAAGGGTCACATAGAAAAGGTGAATTTGGGTGAAGATGAATTTGTACGAGAGAGAGAGAGAGAGAGAGAGAGAGAGAGAGAGAGTGTTACAAGGAGTTACAAGGAAAAGAAGTACCTCAAAAGGGCTTGCGGCCCATACCGAGGAGGTACCAATGGCAACGGGTGCCAGGGAAAATTTTGTACACACTCAAATAGTGTGCAAGATTTGGTTTAACCTTTTCTTGAACTGATCCACAGAGGAACTGTTCACAACTTCTGGAGGTAACCTGTTCCATGTGTCACAGATCTTATACAGAGAGACAGAGAGAGAGAGAGAGAGAGTAAACATCGCTTGAAGTGAATTTTACATTTGAACCACCGAAATTTGCCTTCTGATACCTTTCATTCGCGAATATAATTTACAAATTCGCCTATAAAATTCCTTCCTTCTCATACAACTCCAAAGAAAAAAATTAAAATTTAAAATCTAATTAAAGTTCATAATTATTTATTTTTTTTAATTTATTTCTGATATCTGAGGTATTTTGGTCACCCTCTTTTTTCAAAAGTCTAATTTTGATGCGAAGCGAGTTTTCACGTTATCGGACGTAGTTTTTACCCCCGTTAAATTTAGAAAATTTATTTTTAAATTCATTCAATGATACAAACAGTTATTATTAACTTTCTTTTTGTTAATATTTTGTACGTACATTCACTCGCTATCCTCTTTAACCCATAATTAATCGGTTGGTTGTTAAATTAAATTTGTGATGGACACAATTTTTTTTTATTGTTTTTTGGTTTCATTTATTTTTAATAAGAAAATACGCGTACACCGATCTGGGTAGTATAGTTGGTTGGATGAGCGCTCCTCGCGTTTAGATGATGCGGGGACCCGCGGTTCTGATTCCTTATTAAGTTGTAGTTCCTCTCTTTCATACGTCCCTGGTTAACAACCCCCTCATACATAAATAATAATAAAGCTTTTAAAATGTTCGTTATAATATAATATCCTCTCAGACATTTTGTTTTCCACTTTGCGTGATTAGTATTAAGCATTAAGAGTATATTATCTATGTTAGTTAATGGTCCTTCTTACGCAAAGTATAAATAACTTAACCCTCTAACGCCGACTGGGTCGAATACGTACCGTTTCAAATACACGCATTTAGACTTAACCCTACAAAAACGTTCGGCGTTAAAGGGTTAAGTGAATCTGACAATTGATCAGCAATCCTTTTTATTTTCACATCTTTACTGAATGATTCTCAAAGGTCGAATATTGACGCCACACGAATGTCTACAAATTAAGAAGCATAACCATAAATAATAACTGGCTTGAAAATTATCCTAAAGACCAAGTTTTTATTCCTGCATCATTACTTAGGCTGCGTCGTGCCCACGTCGTAATTCTGCTTCCAGATAGATCAGTAAGGTTAAGGGACGTTGGTTCTGGGTGGTAGTTGGATGGGTGACCGTCCTCTGTATCCCGATGGTGGAGCTACTCGTGGTTCGGATTCCACGTAAAACCGTAAGTCCCCTACGTCATATGACCTCAACTGTTACGAAGGAGGTTAGACAACCATATTACATTATTACGTGAATTGCATTTGACTGTTAGGCAAATTTTCGGTGTTTTATTACATAATTTAACTCTGGTGATCGAATTCATTGGGTTTATTTAACAATTTTAGCACATCAGGCTACTTAAGAGGTCAGTTCAGCGCTATATATAAATTTCTACGTTGATTACATAGTCTGGAAACAACAAAAGTATGGTCCACAGTAGGGGTTCCCAAACTTATTTTCTGTACGACCTACAGCAAAACAGAAAACGTACCGTATTACCACCTTCAAATTTTTTTTGGGGGGGGCAAACCTACGACTCTCGTTGTACAGACTAATTTTTACTTCTTCAAGGTGTAAACTCTACATTTATCTTTTTTTTTTATCTTACGCTTCACTGTGATTTCATTTTTAGTATATTTACGTACCATCGAACAGTAGCTCCTCGCATACAACAGTTTGAGAACTATTGGAATCTCTAGTACAGTAATAGTATACTGTATATGACTTATCAGTACACAAGGTATCTGTCATCAACTTTAGATTACAGAGTTCAGTGTTTCGTTTAAAACATTCGTACACACAATTCTCAGTGATGGTTTACTCCCTGCGTGTGGATACTCCTGAAATTCAGTGGTGGATTAGACAGGGGGCTGATGGGGCTACAGCCCCAGGCCCACCGGGAACATAGGAACTGTATCAAGTTACTTGTAACTTGATACAGAATATATGCTTTCTTTGTTGAAAGATCAGTATCAGTATCAGGATCAGCATCAGGATCAGTATCGTATACATAACGTAATGAACATGAACAAATGTAACCATAGGTCCATTTGGATCAATGAGCCCCAGGCTTATCAGGCCATTAATCCGCCACTGCTGAAGCTGGTCACAAAAACGTGTTTTGTTTTAATATCTTCATACACAATATATATATATATATATATATAATTAAAAATGCTTATGGTTCGTTTTCTACCATGTAATCAATCTTCTTCATTACATGGTAGAAAAGGAACCATAAGCATTTTAAATTTTAACCCTTTATGGACGACTGGTACAAATTGGTAACGTTTCAAATACACGCATTCATAACTTTACCTTACAAAAAATTGCGTCATTAAAGGGTCACTCATGTCTTAAAAATAATTTAAACTGCTTTTCACGAAGTGAAACCGTATATAAATTACAGGGTAATCATATTTAAAATTTACAATACAAGCTTCCTTCATTGGTTCTGCTTTCTGTTCACAACACCCAGTGGCTCGGCTTTACGTTAAGAATCGCGACCAACCAACTAAATTCACTTTTAGCTAATCCAGCCGTGATCTATCGAAGGTAGTCTTAAAAATGGGGAAGGAGAGCAGTGACGAATTCATTGCGCATAATGTCCAGTATTTGGCTCGACCCAGTTCTCCTTTTGAAGGTGACTTATTTTTCCCGGTTGGCGTGGCGTTATCGTCCATCTAAGTTGGACGAAGGATGTGATAAGGGACAATCAACTAACACACTCAGTTTCGCCTTTACGCTCAGTTTCTCTTCGCGACGTTACGGCAATGTTTGGTCTGTGAATGTAAGTTTAAATGTGCAAAAGAAGTGTTCGAAAATTTGGGCTGAGGATTACGTACTTCAAACTTTGTAAATGAAAAGGAGGTAACAAAAGTTTTGCTTTTCTTTTTTTAACTGAACGGAAATGAATACATTCTCAATCATTGTTCAGTTGCTATTTTAAAACATTACTGGTATTATTAATGGTATTATTGGACCTTTTCCAGTTTGTGTACCGTTTTTCATATAATTTATTTTTGATTGGTCATACAACCGCCGTCGATTATAACAACTTTTTAAGAGGTAAGTTCTTGATAACCTAACCTAACCTAACCTGTTTTACTCTATGCTGTGCCTAACAGAAAAAAAAATGTTTACTATGCTGTATGTAATGTACTGTAGAAAACGGTACATAAACTGGAAAACGTCCGTATTATTAAGCATATTAAAACTTTCATTTGATATGGTTTTAAACTATCTTTGGATCACCTGAAGATCAGGGCCCCCAGCCTTCATTAAGTTAGCCTTACTGTAAGGCTAACTAACGAAAATATCACGACCTAACCTAACCAATGGTTAGGTCAACTATACGCCCTTGACGACTGGTTAGGTTAAGTCTTATATTTTCGTTAGTTAGCCTTATAAAGTTAACTAACGAAGGCTGGGGGCCCTGATCTTCAGGTGATCCCTATCTTTAAACTTAATATTAAGAAAGTAGTAATTTTAACAGTTCACTATTAACCTATAAGTACTTAAAGCGTGTATTAGTGCACAGATGAAGTTAATTAACAGTTAACACAAATTAAGTTAATGATGATCTCTTAAGCAACCTAAATTTAACTGAGTTCAGTAGTAGTATATCTGTCACAGAGGTTGTAAGTAAGTTTAAAATGTGTATAAATATGCTTTCGTTTTAGTAGAATAAATAAATTTTCTTTGTTTGAACTATACATAGAAACTATGTATTAATTCGGTGTTTGCTAATCTACAACAGGGTTCGATCGTGGCCACGACGCAATACCAACTCCCGTTAGATTAGTGAGGCTAAGCGACGAGGATCTGTTCATAGTAGCATGGGTGACCATCCTCTGCGTTCAGATGATGTAGAAACCCTTGGTTCATATTAGGGCCTGGTTATGATTAATCAGTTAATCACTGTTTCGAATTTAATCATTAATTAATCAAAAAATATTTTTAGAAAATGATGAAATGAATTTTCCTCATAATTTCGGTATCATTTTACCTTAAACTTTGTAATGTATCATTTGAATTTGGCACCGTTTTGAATATATAAACTGTCTAATCCGCCCATGCCTGCTTTCGTGAACTAAAGCATGTTTGAGCAAAATGTTTCTTCGGTCTTATCTCACGCAACATAAACAATAAAGCTTTCTTACTCTTTTCAGAAGTATTTAATTTTTATTAATTTTTAATCAGTTAATCATTGATTAATTAGAAAATTTCATCATTCATCACTTTTCCTAAAAATGATTAATTAACAATGCCCTAGTTCATATCCCACGTCAAGCTGTAGGTCCCCTCCGTCACGTGATCTTTGTCCTTATTAAGGGCATTAAACAACCTCAAACATTGTTGATGTTTTAGCATACGAGGTAAACTAACTTAATTCATGATTTCTACAGGGTGGTAACACAGTCCCTTTGCATGAAAAACGAGGGCAACATACAGGTGTGCTGTAATTTCTCTGCAAAGGGACTTTGTGGCCACTCTGTATGTACAGTATATGGCTCAAACTAAGTAATCTTGAGCGTTGATTTAAACTGTCACAAATTATTATTTGACCGGAATCTTGTTTCTTGTCGCTGAATTGCGACCACAAGCACAGCTTAATGTCAAAATGAGGGAAATCAGAAAAAAATTTCGGCTCCTAAAGGGTTAAGGATACAGGGGGAAGCGCTGGCAGGTTGGTATGTGTCCAGATGTGTGTGTAGATACTGCACTGTTCATGTTCCCAAATTTTATATGGTTGGTGCTCATATTTATATCGATATTGGAGGGGTCTCTCAATTTAACATATTTTAAATCAAATGCACAACTTTTTGTGGTACTTTTCCATTATAGCCCCACAATTTCTTTTTTTCCTGTTACTGTATGCCCTTTACAATTGGCTAGGTTAAGTCGCCATATTTTAGTTAAAATATTCGATAGTTTTAACGAAAATATCACGATTTAACCTACCCAATTGTCAAGGGCGTACAGTTGACCATAACAGGGAAAGAAGAAATTGCGGGGTATAACGGAAAAGTACCCTTTTTTAATATGCCTTCCTCTAAAAACAAAAAATAATAATAATAAATTTCATAGATTAAAATTCTGTATAATGAGAAAATGTGTTCGTTGAAAATCTTCGTCTTCCGAATATTTTTCATTGTTGTTAATGACGATACGGGTAAATATTGTTCCTGACTTCAGAAAATAAGGTCACTTATAAGAATCTTATTTGAATTAAGAAAAATAACGAAAAAGTAATTTTCCAAAAATCTTTTTAAAATGTTTAAAAGACTTGTTGCTTCTTTCGGCTTCTATAACTTGTTGATTCAAAGCAGGACCACTTGTTGCTTCTACGAACAAGATTCATATTATAGGAAATTATAACTAAATTTCATTAATGGTACATTTTAACAGTGCAGGGGTAGTGTGTGTGTGTGTGTGTGTGTATACAATTTCCTTGTTTTCATTCTTATATACTGTGTATATATAATATATATATATATATACCCTCGGAGTTTAGTGTATGAATTAATGAATTCTCCAAGAGGGTATGATAATGTACTACTGGATCTAAAGGACCGTCTCTGTCTTGTTCAGTCGTGACAACAGAGCACGCCGAATTCTCTTTCGTTTGAGAGTTCGGTAGATAATTCTCCGGTTGCCAAAGAAACACGTCGGCAGTTATTCTTTTATTTAATTTAAGCAAATGAATTTTCATTCATTTATAGAGTCAAATTTATCTTTACAAAAAGTTAATAATATAAATAATTCTTTAAATGTTACTGAGTTCAGTAATCGTTTAATCTTAATTCTAAGATAATCAACTATATTTTAAATGTTGCTTGAGCCTACTGCCTAATCTAGTCAAGCTCCAAGCCTGAATTTCCGCATACACGACCGTAAAACCAATTACCTAACGAACTGAATTACCCACTTCAGTCCGGAGATTCCTTCTAAGACTTCAACCTCGTCCGTTCTGAATCTGTTTTTTCCAAGCTTCAGATTATATATATATATATGTGTGTGTGTGTGTGTGTGTTAGTCAGAGTGTAACCAGCCACTTCGCGTAATGGCTGAAACCTTTAGTCATTTCGCGAAATGGCTGTTTCAATTGATCATTTCGCGAAATGACTAAAATATTCAGCCATTACGCGAAATGGCTGAAATTCCACCTTGGTCATTTCGCGAAATAGCTAAAATGAGTTTTGTCATGAATTCATAGAAATAACAAACATCACAATAAAATTGGAAACCTTTATTTAACTAACTAAATCTGCTAAAACATACATACATCCACAGGTCTGTTCAAATAAGTGAGAAACACTCTTCAAATACACATTTGAATTTTCAATATAGAGGTTTTCAAATA
The DNA here is from genome assembly GCA_023014485.1 of Bathynomus jamesi. Taxonomy (NCBI): domain Eukaryota; kingdom Metazoa; phylum Arthropoda; class Malacostraca; order Isopoda; family Cirolanidae; genus Bathynomus; species Bathynomus jamesi. The sequence goes on from JAJOZX010000863.1 coordinate 34,578, forward strand.
CTAACCGGGCCTTCAAATGTTGTTCCGATGTCCGCCATTGAATGCCCAGTTAGGTCAACTTGTATGCCTTTGATAATTGGTTAGGTTAAGTCGTGTTATTTTCGTTAAAACTAACAAAAATAACACCACTTAACCTAACCAATTGTCAAGGGCATACAGTTGACCTAACCGGGAAAATGATCTTGTACGAAATGACCAAGGTGGAATTTCAGCCATTTCGCGTAATGGCTGAAGATTTTAGTCATTTCGCGAAATGACCAAGTGAAACAGCCATTTCGCGAAATGACTAAAAGTTTCAGCCATTACGCGAAATGGCTGGTTACACACTTTGACTATATATATATATATATATATATATATATACAGGGCGTCCCAAAAAAATGTATACACACTTTAAATAATTATAAAGGCAGTGTTTATTAAAATACATTTCATTTTCAAAATGTAATAGAATCTACAGACATTATTTAATTGTTTTGTCAACGCCTGTTTTCAAACTGACGTCCGTTCTGGTCCAGGCACTGCTGATAACGCGAAGCAATGGAATCGCAAACATCACGAAACATTTCGTTTGGTATTTGTGTGCATTCTCGTTCAATGGCTGCTCTCAATTCAGCGACTGTTGCAGGTTTTATAGCGTAGACTTTGTATTTTAAGTATCCCCATAAAAAAAGTCTAGTGGTGTGAGGTCTGGTGAACGCGGAGGGTATTCTACGAAACCCCTTCGTCCAATCCACATCCACATCGTACCAAGTACCACTCTCAATACTCCACTCTTCGGTCCGGATCATCTTCATTAATAGCATGGACTAATCTTGGAATGTAACTTTTCCATTGACAGCGCTTCAAATGCGTTGGACAGACGATTCTGAAATTCCTACCTCACGACTCGCTTGCCGCACAAATTTTCTTGGACTTTGGTGATACGTTTCCAGTACTCTTTCTTGCTTTGTGGGGCTTGTCGATGTCCGTGGTCTTCCGGAACGCTTCTTGTGGACATTCTGAACAGTTCCATCGGCTTCAAACGTATCTCTAATTCGAGTGATGGTAAGTCGCGTGGGTGGATCTGTTTGAAACTCCCTCCTAAACTGTCTTTGCACTTCAACTGCGTTTTCACACTTCCAGTAGCATTTTAGAATGAATTTCCTTTGTTCAAAGCTTAGTCTGACTGCCATTATTAATTCTAATGGGTTTAACTTGGAAAGAAAGAAACATCAATTGAGCTATCAGCTGTTAAAGTGTGTATACATTTTTTTGGGACGCCCTGTATATATATATATATATATATATATATATATATATATATATATATATATATATATAAATAAAATAATAAAAACTATTAAAATCCCAAATGGTTAAAATAAATTCTCGTTCCTGACGTCCCTTCGTGTCATGTTGATGATATTTTTGTTTTACTTCCGGTGAACGTAGATTATAATTATATTCTTGATAGGTTTAATAATATTTTGACCTCCATTAAATTTACCGTCGAAGTGGAGCACATCTCAAACATCTTATTTTTATATGTCAAATTATTCGAACTCCGAATAATAAGCTCGTTTTTAAAGTTTTTAGAAAAGCTACTCATTCTATCGCGTATGTCCACTGGTTTTCATCCCATAGTTTTTATAATAAAGGAGGTATTGTCGTGGGTATGTTTCCGAGAGCCCTAAGGATTTGCGGCCCTTCTTATTTGGACTCCAAATTTTGTTACATCGAGGATTCCTTTAAAAAATTGGGATATCCTCCTACTTTTATTGACGAACCCCTTAGATCTTCCAAGTAGTAGTTTTGCAACAATACAGAAATACCTCGAAATTCGTCGTTAATTCGTTCCGGAATAACACGACGAAATACGAAACTGCGAAATTCGAGGTAGATTATAACATGTTTCAATGAGAACATTTTACTGTATTATGTTATTAAACAGATTAATTAATCAAATTCTACTCGTTTTTCGGCAAAATATAATATATTGAGTTGGTAAACAGTTGAATTTCGTCAATTTCGATCGTTTTTTTGTTCACATTTTTTCAAAGAACGACGAATCTGCGAATATGGACGACGGATCGCGAAACTATAGGTAGTAAAAGATTGACGACGAATCTGCGAAACGACGAATTCTGAGGTATTCCTGTACTTCCACGGAAAAGAACTTCCGCGACGCTCTGGTAATCCCGTTTAATGTATTCACTTCGCAACTTAGTTCCTCCCCAACTTAATCTCGCGTCACGGGTTCCATGTTCCACTCGTAGTCTTTTACTAAAAAAAAAATCAATTACTAGTTTTCCCTCCAATTCTGGAGTATACCGGATTGCCTGTAAGGACTGTTCGAACAGTTATGTTGGCGAAACTATTGATTTCAAAATCCCATTTTGAATACAGCCGATGAAAATTCGGCCTTACATAGGCATCGATTAGATAGGGATCATAATATTGATGTTACTTTTAAATATCTGTAATAATGACAAACACAAACTCCCTAAATAGTTTATTATAAAAAAATACTGATAATTATTTAAACATAAAACATGGAACCTTTCAGCTTCATTTTATGTGACTAACTTTTGGGTGTCAAAATCGTCTGTGTTCCGGAATTATTTACTCTGTCTGGGTCAGGGTAGATTGGTTTAAACCATGTTTTTTTTTTGTTTTCTGATGGGGGAAAAAAAACAAAACTTTTGGGGGGTGGTATGCATTTGCTTTTTATTCTTAGTTTTAATGATATTTTAATGCTTAGTATGAACGTAAATCAATGATAACAATACATGAAACCTAATATTGTGCTTATTTTTTAATTATATCTGTCACACTGTCAACAATCAACATCCTAAAAAAAATGTCTGTACTTTCAGCTAAGGTATTTTACTATTTTTCAATGGAAATCCTGACAATAAAGATTGTCACACCCACTATTAAAGTATCAATTACGCAGAAAAATTACAAATTTAGTTTACCATTGCACCAAAATAGGGTTGGTTGGTATTTTACTAAATAATTTTTATTTACCTACACAATTTACATTCCAAGTTACCACATTTGACACGTTTTGTTTGTATGAACAATATGATTACGGTATATCTGAAATCTGAATTAGTGTTAAAGGAATTGTTTTAGTTATAACTTATAACCACTATTATTTAGAAGAAAATAATAAACAAACTGGTTTTATAATTTTGAGTGTAAACAAGGTAGTTTGTTTCTTGGAAAAGTTAGTAAATATATGGAAGATAAAATCATTTTATTACAATCAAACACTAACGAACAAAAAAAAAAAACATTAAAACCAAATAAACCACTTCTTTTTTTTTCTTTTTAAACTAATGGGTTTTTTTTTTTTTTAAATAACCATGGTTTTTTTTCCACCCTGGTCTGTGTTGCCTGAGGCATGACATTTTTTTTATTAAATATTCCTTTTAAGTTCGACTCTCGCTTTGTTTCTATTCACCGCCCAAACGAAGAGGGAAGGCTCTCGCGGAAAGCTTCGCGGTTTTGTTTTTTATTATTTTAACCATTGGAGATTTTAATTGTTTATATATAATATATATATATATATATATATATATATATAATGAGGGGTTTCACACAGATTCTAACATATATAAGGGGTTCCAAAAAACCTTAGCCCCCCCCCCATTTGCAGCTTACATGTATATCGAAATAGTTTTTAGTGATTATAAAAATATAAAATTCTTTATTTATTGCAGTATTAAAATTACTCTAGCTGATAAAGTGATAATATAATGGCTTCTCAATTAATTGGTGATTCGGAGAGGCAACGTGTGATAGATCGCATACGAGCAATAACATTTCGGGAAGCTCGTGATGCTGGAGCCACCTTTATAATACGTTCATGGGTTGCCAAAAGTTTCGAAGAAGTGAGGACTTCGTAAAAAGAAATTGGAATAAAACTTTGGATGAATGTCAAATGGATACAACCAAATCTAGGCGCCCAAATTTGCCACTCTCTCAGGAAACAAAGGACATCACTGAAAGTGGTATGCGTAAGCGGAAAAACAGCTGTGCTAAACTTTCTAGAGAGATCGAAGTGTTGAGAGGAAAGATCGTTAGTGGTGAGATCATTCGACTGTACCGTCATAGGCAAGGTTTAAAGCCTTGGCATGAACTTCCAAAGCCAAGAAAAACTCAACTTAACATCGATGACAGAATGTGGTTTGCATTATCTTGAAGATTGGGATGTGGATGATTTCATGCATTTAGCTGTCTCCGATGAATTTTTTGTTTACGTAACACGTCGGCCTAACTACCAAAATGATCGAGTGTGGGCCACAACACCAGATGAAATCGATGACAATGAACATTATCGCGAATTATTAAAAAGTCCAGACTGTGTTGGTGTGTTTGTTTTGTTCACTGCAAAGAAGCTCATGTGGGTGCTGAAGCCAAATGGTCAGAGTTGGGATGGACAGTATTTTCGTGATATTATTCTATCCCAGCATGTCATTCCTTTTCTAAGAAACCCAAACAATGTTATGGATGTCGATCAGGTCACACTTCTGCACGATAAGGCCCCCTGCTTTAAGGCATTAGCCACTCAACAGTTGTTGCGGAACCATGAGATCGATTTCTTTGGAAATGAAGAATGGCCAGGAAATTCTCCTGACCTGAACGTCTGTGAACACATTGGATCAGTTATAAAGGACAAGGTTGAATGTCTCTTGTTTCAAGAACCTGCAGCAAATCGATTTTCGAAGGATACAATGACGCAACACATTGAAACTGTTTTAGCAAATTTGCGTAACGATCAAGATCTATTCACGTCACTTTTGGCAAGCTACCCAAAGCGAATTCAGGCTGTCTTGGAAGCCAATGGCGGGAACACCAAGTTTTAATTGTTTCTCATTAAATGCAGGATTAAATTCTCTTTTGTAAGGTATGTTTAGTTTTACTGTACCTCTAATGGTTTAGGCCATGGGCGGGGGGCTAAGGTTTATTGGAGCCCCGTATGTTACAGTCAAAGTGTGTAACAGCCATTTCGCGAAATGGCTGTTTCACTTGGTCATTTCGCGAAATGACTAAAATCTTCAGCCATTACGCGAAATGGCTGAAATTCCACTTTGGTCATTTCGTACAAGATCATTTGCCCGGTTAGGTCAACTGTATGCCCTTGACAACTGGTTAGGTTAAGTTGTGTTATTTTCGTAAAACTAACGAAAATAACACCACTTGACCTAACCAATTGTCAAGGGCATACAGTTGACCTAACCGGGCCTTCAATGGCGGACATCAGAATAACATTGAAGGCCTGGTTAGTATTAAAGTATTTGAAAACTTCTATATTGAAAATTCAAATTCAAATGAATTCAAATGTGTATTTGAAGAGTGTTTTCTCACTTATTTGAACAGACCTGTGGATGTATGTATGTTTTAGCAGATTTAGTTAGTTAAATAAAGGTTTCCAATTTTATTGTGATGTTTATTTCGATGAATTCATGACAAAAGTCATTTTAGCTATTTCACGAAATGACCAACGTGGAATTTCAGCCATTTCACGTAATGGCTGAAGATTTTAGTAATTTCGCGAAATGACCAAGTGAAACAGCCATTTCGCGAAATGACTAAACGTTTCAGCCATTACTCGAAATGGCTGGTTACACACTTTGACTGTAACATATACATACATTTATAGATGTATAACGATCCATCTACAATGTTTGATTCTAGAAAGAGCACAAAAGTTAAGCACTAGTACGATATACATAATTATAATGTTTCAGACCAACAAAGACCCTAGGATCCACTCATGGATTATAACTGAGGTGGGTGGGGAAAGTAACACTCTATACACCTTATACATTCACTCCTTGCAAAAAAAATATCTACACAACTGTCAAAAAATATTGTTCAGAAATTATATAATGTTCATTTAACCCTGAATGTTCATTGCTACCAAAAGAGATTAGATTTTTGTGGAAGTCCAAAACTGATGTTTCGAGACATCGCAGGATTCCCTATCTGGCCTAACTTAAGTTAATAACAGTTCAAGAGGATATACTTTCAAAAGACCACATTCCTCCAGCAAGTAGATTTAAGCGTTTAGTGCCTGAAGTACCTTCCCGGTTTTAAAGTGGCAAGTTATTTTCAACTTTTTTACACAATTTTGGTTAAGGTTTGGTTACTCTTTCACATTATCAAGTATCTTACAGTGTGTCCACATATGTGGACAACAGGCATTCTGGAAACTGTATGATAGTCCTAGTGAGAAAACAATATTGTCTTTTATTGTGTCAATGGTGCGCAGTTTCTCCATATATGTGGACAAGAGATACTTGTCGATATAATAAGTCCACCAATCCGATGTCATTCATTAATATGTAACAATGTGGTATGCGTAGAGTTGACCACTTACATGGACCAAAGGCAATAAAAGGGTTAAAAAGATGGTTAAGATTTAAGACTACTTTGTATATACAGGGTGCTTCAAAAAATGTTACCACTTGTATGGCGCTAATGTCATTGTTTACCACTTATAGTTTGCGTGTTTTTTTATATGCAAGTATTTGTGTTTATTTGCTTGTTTTTTAATAATGTTTTTCCAGGGATTGTGTGAGTGATTAATGAGTGAACCCCATTCAAAAGAAATGGTTTACATTACAAAGGTTTAATTAGAGCACCGCAGAAATCTGCGTTGCTCAATGTAAACCTTGTACCCTTTTCCATTGAATGGGGTTCACTCATTAATCACTCGCACAATCCCTGAAAAAACATTATTAAAACACAAGCAAATAAACACACAAATACTTGCATAAAAAAAAACCCCACAAACTATAAGTGGTAAGCAATGACATATTAGTGCCAAATAAATGGTAACATTTTTTTAAGCACCCTGTATATATAGAAGGAAATGGTTGTAAATCTTATACAAATATAAGTAAGGTATAAGCTGGTTCAGAATAACTTGTACCTCCCATTATATGGATATGTAAATGTGGTGTATTTCGTATAGGACTTTAAAACTTTTACCCTATATATACGAGTGTGTATATATATATATGTATATACTGTGTATATATATATATATATATATATATATATATATATATATATATAATATATATATATAAAATTAGATATTTTGACTGACCTTTATATTCTTTATATGTACACCAAATCTATCCCAAATTGGGATTGAATCATGTGGTTTCATCTTCGCTAACATCCCATTCATACTCAGCAATGTTATCTTTCATGAAAAGAATGGAATATTGGGTATGAATGTTCCACTTATCAACTCTCCACTTACTTCCACACATTGATCTATGTTAATTCCTGTCTCCCATCCACTTAATACATATACTTTTTCAAATTTCTCTGTCCTATTAAGTGGTGCATGATTTTTTAAAATTTTACTACAGGTTGCCCTCGCTTTATGCGACTCCTTTTTATGCGATTTCGCTATTATGCAACGACCCTACTTTCACACACTCGTTTTGGGCGACTGTCCAGGTTGGATGCGCGAAGCTCGTGCGACCAGTGTAGGCGTGCGCGCGGATTCCACTCTGCAGCTGGTGCGGGTGGAGCGCTCTCATCTTGTAGTGTGTGGATTTGCCATTACTGTTGACATTAGTGCAAGTATTCACTTAAATGCCTGTTATTTCTTTAAATGTCTTTTTTATATATATAATGTCAGATGAATGTTATATTTCATTAGGTGATTTTTCATTGGATTTGTTGAGTGTTGGAAAGGGTTATTTTTGGCGGGGGGGCTCTCAGTAGAGGTCTTGGAACGCATCCCTATTAAATACACGTAATAAATGGCTCTTTATACGAGCTTTTTTTGGAACGCAACCCCCGCATGAAGCGAGGGCGACCTGTAATTTGATTCATTTCATGTACTTCCTCTCAATTTCACTGTTAATGAATCTACTCTTTCCACGAACGTATATTTAAAAAATGGTGAAAATTTCTCGGTTGTCAACTTTGTCATACGCTATGATTTTCTGTCCTCGAAAAGATCGTAGCTACGATGCGATTAAGATAACGTTTTGAATCCTTTATGCACGATTGGGTCAAATTTTTACCATTTAAATTACACTCATTCATAATTTAATCCTACAAAACGTTTCGGTGTTAAAGGGTTAACAACTTAACCTACTTTATATTCAAATTTCAAGGGCGGATCTACGATTGGGGGGGGGGCGACGTCCGGACCCCCCCTCAATTTCTTGAAAGGGCACTTTTTTCAAGTGCAAGTGCCTTATTTGAATGATGTGTATGCCTCTTGACAAATTTTGTTTTTGTAAATAGCTCATGGTTATTTTATTTTATTCAAATTCTATTTTGAGTCTTTATCCTTATACATTGTACTTCCACATTTGTAATTGTAATGGTTTTCATAGGTACCCTTAGTACTGGTGCAGCCATATCAATATTTTTATCTTATTCTGATAAGAGGCCCGTAGCCAGGGGGATCGGGGTTCGAACGACCACCCTTCCCCCTTGACAGGAAAGGTCCACTTTTGTAGCCATAGTTATAACTTATGATGTGATATTATAATATACAGGGTGGGCGGAAAGTAGCTCCCTATTTTGGATTGGTAAAAAAATACGTATATTATCCATTTATTTCAGAAGAAATAATATGAAAAGGTAGGCATACATGGTAGGTTTTCTCTAAAATTCAATGTGGGCTCCAACTCTTTCCACCAGCTTCTGGAGCCGCCCAGGAATGGCGTCCACTGACTTTAGCAGGAACTCCGGCGGGATGGAGGACATGACTTCCCGAATTCGGTCCTCCAGTTCTTCCAATGTCCTCGGTTTGGTGCGGTAGACTTCCTTTACCCACCCCCAAAGAAAGAAGTCGCACGGTTACCGCTGAAAAACGGCAGAATCGGTTCAGTGTAACGGTGTGGTGTGGTATGACCTCAGATCAGGTTGTGGGCCCGTTCCTTCTGCGCAACACCATGAATACTGAGCGGTACCTTGCTATGTTGCGAAACGAGGTCTGGCCGGTTGTCAGCACATGGGAGAACATCGACGATCTGATATTTATGCAAGATGGCGCCCCTCCGCACTTCGCTCTTGTTGTCCGTGAGTGACTGGATGCCCACTTCCCTGGGCGTTGGATGGGTCGTCGTGGTCCACATCAATGGCCAGCCAGGAGCCCCGACTTGACAACCGTGCGACTTCTTTCTTTGGGGGTGGGTAAAGGAAGAAGTCTACCGCACCAAACCGAGGACATTGGAAGAACTGGAGGACCGAATTCGGGAAGTCATGTCCTCCATCCCGCCGGAGTTCCTGCTAAAGTCAGTGGACGCCATTCCTGGGCGGCTCCAGAAGCTGGTGGAAAGAGTTGGAGCCCACATTGAATTTTAGAGAAAACCTACCATGTATGCCTACCTTTTCATATTATTTCTTCTGAAATAAATGGATAATATACGTATTTTTTTACCAATCCAAAATAGGGAGCTACCTTCCGCCCACCCTGTATATAACATCACTTAGTAAAAAACACTTGCATTTTTTAATTTTTTTAATTTTTTTAATTTTTTTCCATTTTTTAAACTTCACAAACTACTCTAAACCCCCTCCGCAGTCACTAGATCGTTGCACCAACAGGTCCGCCTTTCTACAGGAAGTCCCGGCTACGGGACTGGATAGTTCTTTTAATTGGCAAGACATTTGTAATTGTTTGAAATATTTTGTGATAACTGTTGTACCCAAGTTAGATTTTTATTTTGTATCACATTTGAATGAAACTGATCTAATAAAACAATACAATTGATTTTACACTCGCTCATTGGTAGTATGTTTTAAGAAAAATTTTTTAGTACTGTGCCCTTTTTATTTTAGGGGGTGCCCTTTTTTTCATGGAACCCCCCCCTTTACTGAAATGCCTAGCTCCGCCCTTGAATTTATATTTTACCTCGTGCAATAATATCTGGTCAATTTATCCACTTTATCAGTCTTCAGACTCTCTCTCTCTCTCTCTCTCTCTCTCTCTCTCTCTCTCTCTCTCTCTCTCTCTCTCTCTGGCACCCGTTGCCATTGTTACCTCCTCGGTATGGGCCGCAAGGCCTTTTGAGGTACTTCTTTTCCTTGTAACACTGTCTCTCTCTCTTCTATGTATATATAATCATTACACTGAATATCAATAATATTACTAAGCCTATACTTAACCCCATAAAATGATGATAGAGTCCATTTTCGAAAATGAATCTTCAATGAATTTATCATCAGTTATTTTCATTCATTCATTCATTACGATAAATGAAATGTACCTTTCGTCTATATATAATAGATATTTTTATTTTCTCCCAAACAACTTAATGAAACACCCTTTTAAAATTGAGTATGGACGTTTCAGCAGAAACACGATTACCCTCATCAAGTAAAATATAAAACAAATACGAAATATTTCTTTGAAACTAAAGTTTTTTCTTTTTTTTTTAAGTAAATTTTAAATAGCATTTCTCTCACGAAATTTTAACTTTTTTCCAACAATATTAAAAATTAATTTGAAATACTATTGTAAAATTATGCACCTAAAAGGGTGATAAATTTTACTCGAAAAAACACTGTGTACAGACGTGTGACATATTCACTCATTTTCAGCCTTTAATAAACAACTTTACCAAAATATATATTTTTTTTTTTACATTAAAAAATGTTCACTATTACATCATGATGATAATGGTCTATAATGCGAGCTTACCTCAATGCTGTAAGATTTCTTTATTGCGAATCTCTCTCTGCTGACTTCAGCAGTTTGCATCTCTTCAGAATTTAGATTTCCCTCGTCCGAAAGTCTCAAAGTTGCGGTGTTGGTTGTAGTTTTTGTAGTTAACAACTTGAAGATGGTATGATTGCGCGGGTGATCTTGTAGAAACGCGTCACGACCACAATGCCAACAATACCTGTACAGAGTGTAACGGGAGAAATCCAGCTCTGCGATATTTTGCGTAACCTTCTAGACTTCGTTGTCGTTCTTCGCCAGAGCGAAATTGAGGTTTAAATTACACTGAAAGCCACTTCAGCTTAAGTGTAAGGCGCTTTGGCATGTCACGACCCTTTTATTAGCTAGTGACCCGATAAATGAAGCTTAAAAAAATTTTAAGCTCCGCTAAACCCCGCCCATGGAAGTTATTCTCTCTTTCCTATTGGCCTGTGAAAAGAGAAAGCTCGCTTCTGATTGGCCGACACAGTCATATTACAACCAATCATTAAATCTGAAAGATTTTACCAAAATGCTATGATAAGAACTTCATCTGGAAGCGGATGTGATTTACTGATTTAAGATTAGAATTCGGAGTTGAATTTCTTTATTTTGGTGGTTTCTTTGTTTGAAAAAAAAATGTATTCCATAATATTTTCATTCGATTTAAAGACACAAAAAAATATAAGTTAATTTTTAAAACTTTTAACATCCTTGTTTGTTTGTTTGTTTTTTCTGTTTAAGGTGCTTTCAACCCTGCTGGATTATTGACACCATTTTTTTTTTTTTTTTTGTAGAGAAAGGTGGTGAAAGAAGTAGTAGAAGAAAGCATTTGTTATAATGTTTAACATCCTTAATAGTATTGGAATTTGATTATTCCTTTTGATATTTATTGCAATCACTTATAGCAAACTTGAAAACTTATAGCAAAGAATAAGTAGCTAAAAATTAAAAAAAAAACAATAATAAAAATATGCACTTCTAAAATTGTTAAAAGAAAAACAATCCTTCAAAAGGGGTAACTAAGAAATATTTTTTCTTCTTCAAATTCGAGTTTTTAAACTCGCCAAAACCAAATTCGTACGCCCAACTTTTTAGCCAATCTTTAAACCTATACAATTCTTAGGTTTTAAATTTTTTTTTTTTTTTTTTTTAAATGTAACTTTGACACTTAAATGCGTGTAACATTTTTGCAAGTGATATTTTTCTCATATAAATAATGTTTGGAACAATTTATCCTTCTCAGTAACGGCAAAGGTCACGCGAAGGAGATTTACGGCTTTAATTGGAACCTGATCCCACTACCGCACTAAGGAAGAGTTAGAAAGTTAATTTAATCGCTGAAATCTCAAGTCTCAACCGAGACTCGAATCCAGGACCTTCATATTAATAGCCTGGCGTTTTACCACAAAACACTATAAACAGTTAACGTACCTAAATGGACTTTTGGTAATTTTAACGTTCCACGTAATATAAAAGGTTCTTAGGGGACGTTAAGCAGAAGACAGCCAGTGCTGAAACTCCTGTTTCTCCTGGCACTATCCTCCTCGACTGATGTTTTTCCGTGACCCATTTGTGATCAGTCCAGCACGGTCTCAAACACACACTTCTCTCCCTTTTCTTCACTACACGTACAGACACTACATAATCTTTTCAAAATTAAAAAAATAAAATGGCAATGACTTCAAGAGTCCCGGAGTCCAATGGGAAGGAGACCATAAATGTCCACACTTCTGGCTCCCCTGCTGCCGATACCGTGAACGCAGACCCGGCAACGGGGCAGGTTCTGCTACTTAGGCCCGGATCCAGACCCATAATCTGACTAGTGCCATTTCATTAAATGCATACCAAAATGTAAAAGAAGACATGATTCGTTACTTACTTCAAAATATTTATTTTACAAAATAAATCCTTTCTAATGTTTGTCACTGATAATATCAACAAGCTCCATCCTTCTTGGGTGGAGCCGTGCAAACTTCTCAACCAAAACATCCACATCGAGTTTCCGCCCATAGTGGACATGCATCAGAGCTAAACCATTCATCATATCATTTCTCATGGTGCTCCTCAGATACGTTTTCAGTCGACGCATGGTTGAAACTGAACGTTCACACTCACAGGTGGTGACTGGAATGACTGCCAGTACCTTGAGTGCAGCACAGATGTTTGGGAATAAGACCTTGTCCATAGAGTGTAAAGTTGACTGCACAGAGTCTGGTATGTCGCAGTTGGCCTGATGGCGCCGCTCCCAGTGGTATTGCCACACATCCAGCTCTGCAGACAGAGTATTGGGACTGGGAAGGTCATCTTGGTAGGTCTGACAGAACTGCTGGAACTCTGGGTTCCATGTGTCTGGCTGTTCTATCATCTTTGCAGGAACACCTAAAATGAATAAACCAGTTGTCAATTTCATGTAACAGTAAGAGAGAGTACATATCAGTCCATCAATTTAATTATCATTCTCAAATTATCCCTATAGCTAAATAATTCCATCACAAACCTGAAAATCCCAGAATGGTTTTCTGTTGGCCATCTTTGAATCTTGATCCAATATCTGCCAGGAGATGATCCAAGAATGGCACAGTCAGTCACACTGCGACGGAAATAATCCTCCGTAGTTTCTGCAGGGACATTGTTTCTGTTTTTTTGCCGGCCGACTGTCCTGGGCTTTGTCACTGCTATGTCGAGGTCTTCAGCTATTTCCTTTGCAGCCTTGAACCACTCAGAATGTTTTGAGTCAACACTGTCTCTGACTGTTTGAAGAAACCCAAGGACCTCACCAACACTGTCATATGCCTTCTTTGTGTCGAGACTCCTCACCTGCAACTTGACTGTGATACCACGAGTGTATGACAAAACTTTCTTTGTCATAACAAAAGTGAAGATAAACTGGAATGTTCCAATTTGGTGGAGCATACCACTGGCCTTTGTTGATGACTCACTGTCCCAGTTATGAGTGACGTTATCCTCGATGCACGTCAAGGTTGAAACCACAGCGGGCAGTAGCTCTTCGAATACATCTAGGGCATCCAAACGCTGGACCCATCTAGTTCGGAAAATATCGGTCAGCTTATGGTGACTAGAGGCTGGACACTCCTCCTGAGTGACAAAAACAGAAAGCAATAATTTTCAGATTAGATGTATGAAAAAATAAAATAATTTAAAATAAATTTCACAGCATTAAATTCACTATTACAACACAGTCATTACAATAGAAAATGTACTGACTATACCAAGAAAAAAACACACCTTGATCTGTTCTTCAAGCAGCAGCTGTCTTTTCGGTGAGAACTTGAAGAAACGCTCCACTTCCTCCAACGTGTTACGTGCCCATCATGTTGCGTACTTGTAAAGCACAGGCTTTTATAACACCCAGGTTCAATCTGTGAGACTGGCAGTGGACATAAGGTGCCTTTGGATACTACTGTGCTATCAAAGCTGCTGCACCTTTGACTTGTCCAGTCATATTGCCTGCTCCATCATAGCACTGACCTCTGCATTTCTTCATATCTAAGCCGAGATCACTAACCACTTGAACTGCAAGTCAGCAATGGCTTTGCCAGTGACACCATTCACACATTCAAAGAAACCAACAAACTCTTCACGAATAGAATCTGTGTTGTCAACAAAACGCAACACAAGTGGAAGTTGTTCCTTGCTGCTGACATCAGTAGCTTCATCTGCAAGAATGGAGAACAGAGGACTTGTGTTAATCTCCTTCACAATTTCGTCTTGAATGTGGGCAGCGATGACGGAGATCAGTTCATTCTGTATTGTCTTTGATGTATATGTTGCATTCTTGGGAGCTGATTTCAAGTGTTCTTCGAGGATCACATCACCAGCATCCACGCGGAACTGCAACAGTGCCAAGAAGTTGCCTCTGTTCTTCGAGTCGTCGTCAGCATCTTCATGGTCCCCTCGAAGAGCGAAGTTCTGCCTACCACACAAGATCAGTCTTCATCATTGATGCTACTTTTTGTTTGTTTGCTGCGACACGTTTGCTGATTGCTGATGAAATAAGTCGATTCACTGGTTGTGACTTGTTGGACATGATTCTGCTAAAATTATCAGCAAAAAGTGTTGCATGTTTGTGGAAATCTGACTTGCTATTATGTTTGGCCAATTTATTTGTAGCTGTTACCCAGTTGGTCAAAGGTGACTTGTACAGCTTGTCCAACTTGCTGTTGTGGCCACTTGCTATACCAAACAGCACACAGGTTAAACAAAATGCGCCACATTCTGATGGTGAATACACGAGCCAGGGATACATCTTTAGCCATTCTCCATTGAAGAATCGCTTCCTGCCATAATTGTTGGTACCTGGAAACTTGTATCTTGCAGGAGGTTGCCAGTGGGAAGTCAAAAGCTCATACTTCTTTTCATCATTCAAATCGCTCACACACTGGTAATACAGGCCGATATCATTCCTGAGGTTTGATGATATTATGTCCTCACCTAAATTTCAAAACAAAATTCTTTTTAATACGTCATAAAACCATTAATTTATGATTAGTTTCGGTATAAATTGTAGAGAACATCTTGTTCAAACTTGCTTTGTACTACATTCATGACAATAAATGAATGGGATATTTTTTTAGTTAACGGCAACAATATAAGAAATCAATTCTTACCACATGTCGTGTCTGTGTTCTGTATTTTGCACACTGGATCATCTGCGTCATATCTGATTTCATCAAACTTCCTTTTCTGCGATGGTCTGTCACCCAAATCATCTAAGATAATCAGTTGAGCAAGAAGGTACTGGTGGTACTTCCTTGAAAAGAATGACCAATGACATGAATAATGATAAGGTGACATTGTGAGACCCCCAGTAGGGAGGAGTAGAGTTGAATATATTATTCTACAATTTGACTGATTTTCCAAGCATAAAATAAATCCTTGTCTGATCCGACTTACCGACTGGTATTGAAGAAAGTTCCGATCTTTGCTTGTACCTTCTTCATTTTTCTGTAGACCTCGACGTTCACTCAGATTCACTTTAGCATATAAAATATTATAACACAAAAAATACAAAAGATAGACTTATTCAAAATGAAATTAGAGCTGCACTGCAAAACACCTGTTACATACAAAGATGGCGCTTGAAAACATTTGAGAAATTAAACAGTGTACGGTGCATGCGCGAAGTATAAGTTCCTATGCATTTTCCAGCAGAAATCGAGCAGAGAGTATCGTTTCAAGGCAGTCTTGCTAGGGGGCGCTATTTTCAAAAAAATCTGACCAATGCGAAACGATGCCAAAATTTATCTGACCGATGCCACATCGGTGAGCACTGGTCTGGATCCGGGCCTGCTACTGCCCATTCAAGATGTTCTGGGCCTCTGCCTGATCCAGTTTTTACAAACTTCTGCAACATTCGTGGCCTCTCCTCAAATTTTCAATCTGTTGGACATCACCTCTCCACCTCTAAACCTTACCTTCTCTTCCTCACTGAAACTCGGGTGTCTGGGACGACTGACAGCAATCCCTTTCCTGTATTCTCTATACTCAATTTCAGTCCAAAGGTGGATGTGGCGTATGGAATGGCCTAACTTGTTCTTACATGCCCGAACTTGAATCTTCCGAATTCTTATACCCTATGGCTACGGCTTACATGCCAATCTCAAACTTGTGCGCTGTCTACCTTTCTCCTAATTCTACTAACTATCCAAAATTCCTTCACTATCTCACTTCCAAAGTGAAATATATTCTATCCCACTCTCCTTTGGCTGAAATCTCCATTTTGGGTGATTCCAATGTTTACCACCACTTTTGGCTTTCCTCGCATTTCACCGACATCGATGGTGAACTAGCTTGCAACTTTTCTATCTTGAATGACCTAGAGCAGATTGTACAGCACCCTACTCGTATCCCTGATCACCTTGGAGATAGGCCCAACATTCTGAATTTATTTTTCACTTCTTATCCTTCTTACTCTCAAACTTTTTTCTACGTTGGGATCCTCCGACTACAATCTTGTATCTATTTCCTGTCCTATTCAATTCGACCTTTGGCACTTTGACACCGTTGATTGGGAGGCCCTTACAGGGCCGTTTCTAGCCATTAGGGGGCCCTAAGCAGTATACCCATTTGAGGCTCCACCCCTTTATCCACCAACTCACGCTTTACTACATCACCTCAGCACACACACAAAAAATGGCTGTGTTAATAAAAAACAATGATGAAACAATTTTAATGAAACATTTATGTCCAAAACAACAAATATGTACTTTCAGAAGACAAACAGAAAAAATACTCATGAAATTCCTGAAAATTAGCTTTACATTATTTAAAATAAATGACACAGAACTATGTGTAAAAAAAAATGCAATTATCAACTACCAAACAATTACTAACTCTACGATACAATCGTGTAATAGCTAACAGTTATACAAAACAGTTTATCTTCAAAATTTTTGCCTCCTAGATTTTTTCTGGGCGAAATCATCAATAACATCATCATATGAAATCTCCCGGTTGATGCTTATGATGCCAAGGCCACTGAGGCGATCCTGCCCCATTGATGATCTGAGGTAGTTCTTGATTAGCTTCATCTTAGAGAAGCTCCTCTCGGCTGACGCTACTGCAGGCAATTCTAGAGTGCAGGCAATTCTTAGTGCAACCCAGAGATTGGGGTATGGTTCATCCAGTTGCTTCTGATGAATGAAGGAGAGAAGCTCCAATGCAGTCATGTTGTGTGAAGGTAAAGTCGGCAAGTTCTTAATTTCGAGGGCCAGTTCTCTTCCATCAATGTCAGAGTCAGCTCCAGAGCTCAGTATCTTAGAGAGCTTTTCACACTTGCAGGACAAGTCTTCCTTGTTCATTGTGGTGAAGTTTAGGAGAACCCCAAATATGTCCCTCACATCATCTAATGTTTTGAATCTCTCATTTATTGACCCGATGTCACAATCCACCAGCACATTGAAAAATTTGACTTCCAGCCTCTTTAAGGCTTCTGTAAAGGGTTCGTCAGGAGCTTCGTAAGCAAAGTGCTTTTTTGTGGATCTGAGCCTCTTCTCCTTCAGCACAGCCTCCACATTCATTTCCTCACATATGTCCCTAGCTACGACTTGTGCTGCAACAAAACCTGTGTTTCTGTAGCTGGTGAGTGAGTCTCTTGTTTTTGTGAGGAGGTCGACTGCCACATCAAACTGCATTGTAGGAGACTGCAGAAGTTTGCTCACATGGTTAACTGCATGAAGAATGTCATACCATACTACTGTGCAAATCTGAAAGCGATAAGACCCTACCTCCTCTGCAAGTGCTTGTGCTTCAGTCCTGGCTATGGCATCTGTGGCATTGTTTCTGACTTCCAACAGGGCCTCTCAGATGTTGTGGCTCTGGTATCGCACAGCCCCAATGCTCTTAAGCCGGCTCTCCCACCTGGTTTCACTCCAAGACTTGAGTGTTATGTTCACGTGCTTCTTTAGGATTGTCCATCTCTGTGTAGCTGCTGCAAAAAGGTTGTACAATTTTTGTACGTTGCCAAAGAAGCTGATGGCATCTGTGGAAGCTTTAGCTGCATCAGCCACTACAAGATTCAGAGTGTGAGCCCCACATGGAACATAGAGTGCACGACAGTTCTTCTCTAATAACCTTGCCTGAACACCTTTGTTCTTGCCCTTCATGTTCGCTCCGTTGTCATATGACTGTCCTCTGCAGTCATCAAAGTGAATATTCAGTTCATCTAGTCTCTTCAGAATCAGAACTGATAAACCCAGGCCTGTACTTTCTGAAGCCTCAAGAAAGCCCAAGAAGTATTCTTTTATTTCTGGTACTTCACCCATTTTAACAGTTCTGATAATAATCGACATCTGTTCTTGGTGGCTTATGTCTGGAGTGCAGTCTAAAATGAGAGTAATATTTAGCTTGTTTTATTTCTGCAACAATGGCATCCAAGATCTTCCCACTAATGGACCCAATGAGCTCATTTTAATGATGTTTCCTAGGTAACTTGAATGACTATATTGGCCACTTTCGACTCTGCTGATGTGCTGTTTCATCACTGGCTCAAATTTGGCAAGCAGCTCAACCTCCTTCAAGAAGTTGCCATCGTCTCGATTGTACAATGTAGAGGAAGACCCCCTGAAAGCAAGGTTTCTCTCTGCCAGTGATTGGATTATACTTACAAGACGTGTGAGAACATCTCGCCAGCGTCTTCGCTCTACCTCCATTATGACATTTCAGTTTGGTCAATGGTCCTCGCAGTTTTTAGCCGCAGTTCCAGATCCTTCCATGTTGCCATGTTATCTGCATGTTCTGAACTATTTTCATGGCCTTTCAGAAGCGAACCAACGTTTATCCAGTCTGAAAGTCCATCCGTAATTAGTTTGTACGACTTCCTTGAAAACACCTTGCAGCAGAAGCAATAAGGAGCATCATTCCTTCTAGAGTATATCAGCCAGCTTCGCTTTATTTTTTCCCCATTAATTAATGTTCTGTACATGTATGTAATGGTGGTGAAAGCTTTACCGTCCTCTCTTTTAGGGAATGTGAAATCTGGACTGATTTGAAATGGTCCTCGAGATACCAGATCTGTCTTCAAGGCATCTGACAGTACAACTGACCAGTCATACGGATCAAGCGGTGGAGCAGATCTTGGTTCTTGTTGCTCAGTAGAAATGCTTGTGTGTGGTGTTTGAAGCTGAACAGAAGATAGGCCAGTTGTTGGTTCATCAGGCTCTACTTCTACTGGTGTTTGAGGTTGCATAGAGGATGGTCCTGCTGTTGGCTCATGATGCTCATCAGGCTTTGCTGAGGATGGCTTTTCCAAATATTTCAGTAGTGCTCCTGAGAACATAACATTACATATTCTGTTAATTTTTGCTAAAATACTCTTTCTTATCTTGTTTGATAATTGATCTGTGTGAACAGAATTTGAGGTGATGTGATCCATTAAATTTCACATTTCGAAATATTATAAATATTACAGAGACTAGCTTACTCTACACGATTCCTGAGCACTTGCCAAGCTTGATGGTCTACCTAACCTAGTTGCCTGAACTGTAATCATAAGAATATACAAGTGGCACAGCTCACCTGTGCTATTGGAAAGCTTCTCCTCCTCTATTTTCTTCTTTTTCCGTTTTTCAGCTAATCTGCTAAATAATAATAATGATGATGATGATAATAATAATGTTTTACAGTACTAGAAAAATTAAGCATTTAGGAAAGTATAAACATATAGTAAGAATAAAGTTAAATAATATAGAAATAAGATCTCACCATAGTTATTTACACACAACGACCAAAACGTTTCGTTTGTCTCCGTTTTATCACATTTATCTCATACAAAAACTTTAATTAATACGACTAATAATAATAATAAGGATAATATTAATATTAATAATAACTTCAGCTATTTTCCTATTCTTGCCCACTGAGCTATGACCTGGGAGCCTGTCTAGGGGCCCCCTAGCAGCAGCAGGGCGTTAGTCTGCTTATGCCAGGAAACGGCCATGGGCCCTTAGGTAGTACTTCTGATTTTCCATGGAATGATTACTGCTTCCGTAACCGGGGCCCCTCCGAGTGCACTAAATGCATCACGGAAGTTATTTTCTCGGGCATGGAGGCGTACATTCCATAATCTATTCCTAATACCAATGCAAAAAAACCTTTGGTTTAACTTGTTCTAATGCTATCCGCAACAGAGAGAAGACTTTCAGAAGGTATCGTCGCCATCCAACTCCTGACTCTTATTCAGCTTATATTTCTGCCCGGAATCTTGCAAAATCTTTTCTTTGACTCGCCATATATTCCTTCATCCGATAAAAATGTGAAATCTATCAAATTCTAATTCTTCCCGCTCTTTCTGGCATCTAGCTAAGAACCTCCAACAACTTTACTTCTTCCTTCCCTCCTCTTTTCCATTCTGACGGCTCAGTTGCCTTCTCTTCTCCTGATAAAGCTAAACTCTTCGTTCAGATTTTCACCTCCAACTCAACCCTGGACGATTCCGGTGTCAATCCTCCTCCATCTGCTTCTGACTTAATTTTGTCCGAAATAAGAATCTCTTCCGAAGCTGTTCTTTCTGGCCTATCTGGGCTCAACTCTAGGAAGGCATGCATTCCTGATGGTGTCACTCCTGTTCTCAAGAACTGTGCTTCTGTGCTGACACCTTACTTAGGCAAGCTCTTTCATCTGATAGCCTACTTTTCCTTCCTGTTGAAAGTTCGCTTTCATTCAGCATGTCTCAAAGAAGGGTGACCGCTCTCAACCCTCCAACTATCGTCCAATTGCTTTGATTTCTTTGACTAATAGGAACATTCTTAAACACTTCTCTTCACACACACTTCTTTTAGATCGTCTGTATGGATCGCAAGGGACGCTCTACTGGCGATTTTCTTGCATTTCTCTCTGACGCTTGGTCATCCTCCCTTCGGGATTTCTCTGAAACCTTTGTTAGTGCAATAGATATACTAAATCTTTTGATTGAGTCTGGCACAAATCCTTCATTTTCAAATTTCTCTCCTTCATCTCGGATTTCCCTTCTGACTGATCCTATAGCTGCGATTGTAGATGACCACTGTTTTTCTAAAACTATTAAGATCCTGTCACTCTTTTCCTTTTATTTATCAATGACCTATTAAATTGCACTTCCTCTCCTATCCACTCCTATGCCGATGATTCTATTCTTCATCTCTCCACCCGCTTCACAAAGCCTCACTCTCAACGGTCACTCTCCATGCTTGGCGTGAGACGGCTATGATGCACCTGACTTCTGATCTTTCTGCTACATCTGACTGGGACAGAAATAAACCTTGGCTTTCAATGCCTCAGAAACTCGGTTCCTTCACCTGTCTACTCGTCACAGTCTTCCGCACGACTATCCCTTTACCTTCAACAACACGCTACTCAATCCTTCATCTTCTCTTAAAAGGCTTTTCGTCTCGTCAATTCCCCGCCTCTTACCGACTGTCTTCAGTCACTCTCTTCGCCGCAATGTTGCCTCACTCTCTCTTTACTATCACCATTATAACGGACATTGCTCTTCTAAACTCGCTAATTGCATGCCTCCTTCTTTAAGGAGAGCACGCAGTACCAGACTTTCGACACATTCTCATTCCTTTTCTGTCCAACTCTCTAACGCAAGGGTTAATCGGTATTTTCACTCTTTCATCTACTGGACTGGTGAACTCTGGCACAATCTTCCTCAATCCATCTTTCTCCCTGTCTATGACCTCCAATCTTTTAAACGCAGAGTGTCTAGGCATCTCGAAAACCCTGGACCTTGATTTTGGCTCTCTTGTTCCTCTATAGGGGTGACGTTTTTTTGGACATTCGCCCTTGGCCCCGCCTTCTGCATAAAAAAAATTAACTGTATACGTTCCGTTTCTGGTATATCTATTCGCATATAAAATCAAAAAAGACCCAGTAAATTTCTTTCGCCGAGTGTTAATTGGCAATCATTAGAGTGGAGATTCTAAAGAATTTTTGTGTTTACTGTAAATGGTTACTTTTAAATTTAACTGACCATGATTCGAAATAGTAAATTCAATACACAGATCTGTAATCTAAAATGTCGACCGATTGGTTTGCTGACCGCCTCGAGATTAAGCTGAATATTACATTCTTAAGTATGCTTATCGGGAAAACTGTGCACTAGATGGATTTGTGGTTCAATTGAACTTCTGTATTGTTTGCACTTACTGTATAAAGTTACTGTAACGCCTTATACATTCTGTCAGTGGGCGCCACAGCATGGGATCATTCGTTGGGGTTCTTGTGAGGATTATGTTAAAGGACCTTGCTCGGGGCTCTCGCAAGGCCAACCTGAGGGCAGGATTGGGAAACAGTTGGAGTTGGACCGTGTCCAGTGTTGTGCTTACAATTACGGTTTTGATCCTTTTAACGAGTATTCAAGAATTGATAGTTCTCAACTCAGTCTGAAGTTATAGTTAAGATCTTCAGTATAATGGTATATTTAATGGTATTTATAAAGTGGTATGGCCACTTTAGTATGTTAATTATACTATTAATAATTTGTAAACGCTTAGTGTTCTACCCTTCCTCCCTGACAATTCGGTGTTTAAACTTTAAAATGAGACATTTATAGAATGAATTCGATATTTAGTTTTGGTTTTCAGCTCAAAAGATCTTGTGTCTATATGGGCAATGATCATTTTATCAATTGTACGACTTTGGTTGGCCTTAAGACCAAAGTATGGCTGATAACAATTTGGCCGTAAGTCCACTTCAGTTTCAGCAAAATCTGCTAAAAGTAAAACGCGTTTCACGTTTTGGATAGAGAGAAACGTTCACTTGCATCCACGCACCTTTGTAAGCCTAAAACTATATACAATATGGACTCAAAACTCTTCATATAATTGCTGTTTCTGATTACTGCACTAACATAAATTTAGCACGAATATGTAATTCATCATTCTGAGAATCATACTGTTAAAAAAGTGTACAAGAGTTGTGATTTTTCATTCTGATTTAAATTAGTTACAAATAGTGAAGTAATGCTTTGGAAACTTAACTATTTTAGTACATCAGAATAACGAAGTAGTATAAGCCTACGTCTCATGAATGAACGTGAAAAGGGTTCACAGTGAAAAAAAGAAGTATTAATATTTTAAGTCAGTTACAATTTCATACTTCTACTATTTCTGTGTGAAATATTTGCCTATTTGTAAGTGTAAACATGCATGGTACGAAAGTTTTCAATATTCTTTAATTTCATTTGCTCGTCTTCTTCCGGCCTACGTCGTGGTCAATGTCATAACACCACTTCGCGCCGATCGACGAAATTAAGCGATATTGAGTTTGGGTTGTAATTGGATGGGAGACCGTTCTCTACGTCCGGATTGTGTAATCATGCAACGACTCGTAGTTCGGATCCCGAGTAAAGCTGTAGGTCCCCCCTACGTCATATAAGCTTAGATGTTTTGAAGGAGGTTGATCAACCTCGTCAAAGAAACGACTGTCTTCTTTCTTTTCTCTCTTTTCTTGGGCTAACCTAGAGTAGACCTTAGGGTTATTGTTAGTTTGTAACTTCTGTAGCTTCACAGTATACATGAATGACAATCATACTACACAAACAAACGAAGCGCATAGCAGCAAAAAACGCGTTCAGACATGCAACATAAATCATATTCGCCAGAGTGCAACTTCGGTTGCATTTCCAACCAATGGTATATTTTCTGAAAAATGTCTGCAGAAAATTCTTGTTCATGTATCTTTCGTAACATCATTATTGTCTATAAAGCAAATGCATACTTCACCCTTTTTGACTGACAATAAAAAACAAAGAAAATGTTAATATCTTGAATAGAATTCATCACAAAAATTTACATAAGATAATTTTAAATGATTATCAGATATTACCAAAAATATTAGATATTACAGAACTGGATATTTCGAGATTTGTGTAGCATTGTTTGGATACATGGTCCTACGTGAAGTCCGATTGGTTAAAAATAAAGGACCATAAACACCTAATAATTAAAAACTAAGCGAAAACAGAGTAATTCTAAATGCAATAATACAGAATATAATAGATTTAAAACTTGCACTGGACGCATATTGATCTGAGATCTGTTAAATAGTTAAAGAAGAAGAAATAAACATGTTGAATAAAAGAGTTTTAGAATTTGAACAACCATACAGTATGTAATGTATTATTTAAAGTGGGAGAAAATTAAATATAATTGCTATTCATTGTTATTCTTAACCTAAGTGTATAAATGTATTTGGCGCACGAAAAAGAAATGTAGAGTTAAACTTTAAAAAGTATTCTAAAAACATTCTAACGTAAATTGAATTCCAAATATAATCTTAAAAAAAAAAATTGGGGGAGGGAAGATCAAAATATTTCAGAATGTGGGTCAGTTTAAAAAAAATTAAAAAAGGTCAAGATAGCGTATTTAAAACAAAAATAAAAACATTCCTTAACGCAGTTTTTTTTTAAAAATTTTTTAGCCAAGTACAACTTCAAAGATTCCGTCCTCCTCCTGTTATCCCTAAATAAAACTTGCCCAAATCTCATGAACAATAAAAACTGCGTGTGACAGACCAGTCCACTTCTTCCTATTAACGGAATATTAACAAATAGAATGACAAAATACTTTTTTATTTTGTTTACCTTCGGTCGATCGTCGACAAATGCTCTTTGGGTAGGTTTTCTTTCATCTTTAAGTACCAATTCAAAACCTTTAAAGTATCACCATTGGTACGCGTACCATCGGACGAAAAGTATTGCCAAAAGGCAGACACTTCTAAAAATGAATCAGGATATGCTGCGTGATTCCGTTTGGCACTCCTACTGGTGTACAGTTGCAATAAAAAGTTGGTCCATGAAGTAAAATATATGGAAAAAATAATGAAAATTTCAAATTCTGCAGTAAAAATTCACAATTAGTTAAGAAAAATGTAATGATGGGTCATGTGACAGAGGGAACCTACGAAATGTATAACTGGCATTGGGACCAGGACCAGATTAATGGACCTTCTGGCGGTCCCGGGCAGGGGTCGGTCCATGAACCCCCGTGCTTTATTAGGACCTTGCTGTAATTTTTTCTTGTACAATGTTAATATTTATTAATTATTATTTATAATTATTATTTATCATTTTAGCCAAAATACTGGTACCAGTAGTGTACCGACATTCTTTCAATACAATGAAAAAAGTAAGGGCAATCATGGGGTCCCTCGTATTTTCTGTACTCAGGGCTGCAGGGAATTGCCATACCTTAATTCGGCGTTGATTAGAACTCAGGCCTGTTTTAGAAAGTATTTAATAAGATTATCAAATTAAATTAAAATTTTGGTTAATATTCGTTTTAATGATTTGTCGTTTTCGATAGAGGGAGACATTCTATGACAATTTAACATATAAATTCGTATTCAGGACACCTTGAAACCTCAGGGAAACTGATAAAAATCAAGGAAATGTAATAATTATTTTTTACGGGAAAAAAAAAAATTTGGACGTAAAAAGCAGCCATTATAGGCCATTGACCGAGTGTTTACCTCTTTCCGCTGTTAAAATTTTGCCGGTCCTCGTCCTCTCCAGTTTTATGGGGAGACATTAGGAAATATAGGTCAAATCAGCCAATTAAATCTGGTTTTTGTTTCACGTGACCTTATCCGACCAATCAGAGACGTGCATTTTGAATCTCTCATAATACATACTCATTCCAAAATGCTTTTTCAGTTTGCTTTTCGCTATGGTTTGCGGAGGTTGTGATTTGGAATACTATCAATTAATACAAGATATTTATGAAAAAGAAGATGGTGCTGAAATTTTCTTTACCAGTCACGGTGTTTTACCTACTCGTGTTATTTGGCCGCAGTGTGGTCATGAGTGTAATTATACCTGGGTTTTTGGGGCCTTGGAACGCAGTTCCAAAAAACTACTATTGTTTGCGGTTCCTCAGAGAGACGCAACAACTCTTGTTCGCCTGATCCAGCAACATATTAGGCCTGGGACTACAATCTATTCCGACGAGTGGCGTGCATATTCTCAACTCGGAAATCTAGGCTACATTCACCGGACAGTCAACCATTCACAGCGGTTCGTGGAAGACACCGTTCACATTCAATATATTGAGCGTTGTTGGAAAGGCGTGAAGAGCTGGATATTACGGTCTGGCAACAAAACTCAATCCTATTCAAAGTATCTTGCATGGTACTTGTTTAACTGTGAATATCCCTCTCAACAACGTCTCTACACAGGGCCGCCGCTTCCATTAGGCGAGGTTAGTAAATGCTAAGGGCGCCAAAGATCTGGGGGGCGCCAGCGCCTCCCGCCCTGTGCACGTCTGATAGTATTATGTAAGAACAACATGAAAAAAATAATGAAGGAATGAGAAGCATAGACAAATGATGAAAGGTTGTACGACGTATGTACACCAGTTTAGCTTGACTGATATTTACATAATTAACTTATTCATCTTATTGGGTCATTATAGAACTTTCACTATCACGACCTTTAACCCTTTAGGGACAGGAGTCGTAAATAAGCGATTTAAAAATGTTGCGCGCACAGACGGGAGTTGTCAATAAGCGACTCGGCTTATTTACGGCTTAATATGAGTTCCGGGAGTCGTCAATAAGCGAATAACTGATTTTGTGACATATGCCCTTCTTGCTTGGAAAAAACAGTAGATATGTCCTTTTTGCACGCATATTTTAGCACTTTTGAGCGTTCTGATTTGTTACTACATATGCCTCGCTTTACTCGCTGTTTTGATTGGTCATGACACTTTCTTGAACTGTGAAATGATTTTATAATTGAATAATAAATGTATGTATTAGCAAATTAAAATAGATCAGTGTAAGGCAAATAGTTTCTTCAATATGGTACCTTGATTACTTTGTGGGCAAACCCAATCGTGAAGTGAGGGGCGGGTGGGGGCGCCAGCTGCAGTCCTGCTAAGGGCGCCAAATAGGCTGGCGCCGGACCTGTCTCCACAAATTCCTGTTGGTCGCCGCTGATTTGTACAAACACCCCAACGCTGCTATTTAAGGTAAGAAATTGCGAAAAAACGCGGGTTAGGTTAGGTCTGAACCAAAACACATTTTTCTGGTGTTTTTTGTTCAAATTTGAACTTCGTTTCTTTGGGAAATGAGCCGTTTTTGAGAAATTTTCAATTTTAAAATTTCTCAAAAACGGCTCATTTCCCAAAGAAACGAAGTTCAGATTCGAACAAATCACCAAAAAACACCAGAAAAATGTGTGTTGGTTCAGAAAGGAGAAAAAGCACTAAAACGAATAATTACCAAAACTTTAACTTTTTAATACGATAATTATTTACCTGTGAAGAAAAAAAAGTAATTTAAAAATAATAAAAAAAATGGTAAACGGAGAATAATAATGAAGAATTAATTTAATTACGCCTATAATAAATATTTTCTTTGGAATGACTAACGAAAGAAAGTAACTTGAATATGGGAAACAATTATATAATAAGGTTCTGAAAATGCGAACAAAACAATCGCACAAAATATTTCTTTCAGACTCAACATGCACAAAAAGTATACAAATGGTCCACCGACGTTTGAGTAATATCTCTATAGAGCAGTGATTACCTAGGCCAATAAAACTGAAAAATGAATGCCAATATCTCCAGAGTCTAGATTTATAAAATATATCGGTTGCCAGTATATTGACCACTACTCGTATGCTGGAATTAACGCGAGTTGAGGGAGATCTGACTCAGGTTAATGGGGGTTGTTTTTAACCTCTTTCGCAACATCTAAGGTCATATGACGAATGGGACCTACAACTGGACATAATCTGGACACGGAGGACTGTACCCTCCGAGAAGAAGCGATGTAAAGACATTGGCCACAATATAACCCAGCAGATTTGACTTGTATATATTAATTGAGAAGGATAGGTGAGAAAGAATTTACACTTTTTGCAGTAAAAGAAAAACTGCGTTTTTGCGATGAAGTGGGCATGAAAAACACTTAATTAAAAGTACCCTAATGTCCTAAAAAATATACATTCGGTACAATATTTAACCCTTTAACGATGGATGGTACCTTAAGGTTGACCAGAAATAATAATATAAATTGTACTACAATGCCTCGTTTCTATAAATGTTTCTACGTGTTTATATATAGATGTCATTTAGTTGTCGGGAAAGGAACCCAAAATGTGTATCATTTCAGTGACTAGTTACTAAAATATTTAGTTTTCAATAACAATATAACCTATACGTTCTGGTAACAAGAGTGACCGCATATGCTGCGGACTCGTCCGTAAAGGGTTAACCTTAAAGTGTACAATTTAAATTGAACATAAAAGTGTTTACTCAACAGCAAGGTCATAGCCTAGTCATTAAAAGGTGTGCAGGTGAAAGGTATTTCAATACATCAACTTGGATCTCGCCACAGAAGAATTTGCGGCGATTTTCTCGTAATTAATGTGGTTTTTATCATGTTTGTGAAAGTATATTCACTCTTTCCAATTATTAAAAGTGTCTAGGCTAGTCTACTCATTAGGCCTAATATAGGGTAGGCGTAAATAGGCTAGTTCAATAATGGGATCACCTGAAGATCAGGGTCCCCAGCCTCAATTACCAAATGATATCTTCGTTAAAACTAACGAAAATATCACGACTTAACCTAACCAATCGTCAAGGGCGTACAGTTGACCTAAACGGGCATTCAATTTAATTTATTATAATATTTGGTACGATAAAGCAAAAAAGGAATACATGGGGGCCCTGATCTTCAGGTGATCCCAATAATGTAATGATGTTTTATTTAAATCCTTCGCAACATCTAACATATAATGAAGGAGACTTACAGCTTTACATGGAATACAAAACACGGGTCATTACATAATCAGTATGCAGAGAACGGCCCCCCCCAATCCAATTACTACCCAGACCTAATGTCGCTTAACTTCGCTGATCGACAGAAAGCAGTTTTATGACAGTCCATGACTAAACACAACCTAATTCACTAAGTAATATTTGGTTTTCTTTCGTAACAACTATTAAGGTAATATGACTGAGATACAGCTTTACGCGGGACTCGAACTCCTACCCCACCAAGGAAGACTCCCAAAAGTACTTTAATCGTTGAAATCTAAAGTCCGAGCCGAAAATCTAACCTAGAACCGTCAGATTAAAAACTCATGCTCTACCCTTGCGGCGGACTGGTTCAGTAAACATATTTACTTAAAAAAAAACTCTCATACTTAAATTAAATAAAAGTTCGTTTCAAATTTGCCCAAACAACAGATGTCTTAAATGTTGGTTAGTCTAAGCTTCTAAGCTATTGCAAAGTGAAGTGCGATTAAAATTAGACCTAAGGGCTTAGGCTATTTAGAGTGAAATAATTTAATGGTATCTTTTACTAGTGATTTTTGGTCCCAAATTATTAATAACTCTTCTCTTCCTGAATTTCTTTCCTTAGCTAAAAATCCTCATTTTACAGAGTTTATCGTTATAAAGAGTTTATCGTTATAAAGAGTTTATCGTTATAAAGAGTTTATCGTTATAAAGAGTTTATCGTTATAAAGAGTTTATCGTTATAAAGAGTTTATCGTTATAAAGAGTTTATCGTTATAAAGAGTTTATCGTTATAAAGAGTTTATCGTTATGTCGATAAACTATAATACGTTACTACTGTGACCGATTGAATGTTATAGCAAGATGATCTTTATAACCAAGTGATCTCTTATAAGTAAACGAAGTAGTTCCTGCAAGAGGTTTTACGTTATAGAAGGTGGTCGTAATGAACGGCGAATCGGTGCAATGTGGTGGTCTTTATGTATAATAATTAGTTATATTGAGGTGGTATATGAAGATGGTCCTTATAAGTAACTAGCGGAGAACCCGCCCTTCGTGCGGGTGGCAAAAATATCCTAGCCGACGGTGGAATATTTTTTGTAGTTCGAAGACTGTTATTAGTTAGGTTAAATGAATGCCCGGTTAGGTTAACTGTACGCCCTTGACGATTGGTTAGGTTAAGTCGTGATAGTTTCGTTAGTTTTAACGAAAATATCACGACTTAACCTAACCAATTGTCAAGGGCGTACAGTTGACACACACACACACACACACACACACACACACACACGGGCGTCCTTTTATTATTATAGATAGACTTTTTAAAATTATAATTAAAAGTAGAATTCATTACGCCTTTTTCTAATGCATTAAAATACAAATATCGCCTATATATATATATATATATATATATATATATATATATATATATTGTTGTAACCCTCAAATTGGCAGGCCGAAATCTTTTGTAAAATAGATGCAGAAATTTTAGTTTAAGATTTCGTTGTGTACATCTTTAAAAGCAAGGTGTTTTGATTTATAAATATTCATGAACGAATGAATTAGTGTGTTTCAAATTGCTTAGCGTTTGTTCTATTTTAATTCAGTTTCTCATGGGAGGGTTTTTGAAATCGATTTAATTTCGCGTGAAAATTTAACACTTTTAAAATGAACACCGACCAAAGTAAAGGATGCCGACGCCTGAGAAGAAACGAAGGCTGACTGTGTAATCGGAGAAGAGAACTTATCGTTTGACAGTCTGGGTAGATTTATGGTAGAAGTCAAAGGGCAGTTATAGCTTAAGAGTCTGTTTCCATTTGGAACCTTGTAAGCTGCCACTTTTGTTTATCGTGGTTTCGCTTGAGGTAAACCCTCGAGCGAAATTTAAGTTTTGTTTTAAATTGTAAAAGTTTCAATTTAAATTTTCAAATTTTAATTTAAAAATTTCGTTAAGAAAGGCGGAGCGTAGAATTTAACAAAGTTGAGATTAGAGCCAATAGAAGATCAGTAATTTTGTACGAATGATGTCATGTAATGAAATTGGTTTTGATAGGTCCTTTAGACACCAAAGGGAGGAGTTTTTGTAATTCTGAGGTGGAACTTTGAGTTTCAAATCAGTTGTAGACGTTCCTCCGAAAGTTAGCAGTGGCTCAATTAATTCGTCAGACTTGTGGTGAAAGAAAATTTAGAACTGAAAGTATAAATTGTCTCCAAATTGAAATTAAGAACTTATCTTGCATTTCATTCGTTTACGCGGAAACTTGTGCATAAGAATTTTATTGTTAGCGACCTTAACCGAGAACTTGATTGGATCTTAATTAATGTTAACCAACGGACCAAGAGTTTTGTGAACTTTCCATTAATTTAATTTGGCTCCAATTAAATGCTAAACGGGGTACGTCTGGGCCCTAGTTTACTGAACCCGTCAATTTGGATTCGGCAGTAAGTCCCGTTATTTGGTAGATTGTCGTTTTGCTTTCGGGCGGGCCGTAAAGCTGCGGTCCGCACGCAGCACAATTGAGAGCAATTTGTCATCTGCAGGCAAGTAGAATAATTCTTCAAATTTCATGGTCGATTTCGACCACTTCATTTCTCGTTATAAGTTTTATTGTTACTAAAATATAAAGCCCCTCTATATAAATTACTTAAATTCAGATAACTGTGAACTTTGTCTTTGAATTTAAAATTGGATTGCATTGTACAGAAATTGATAAATGTACTTCAGAATAAATTTCTAAATTCATGTACTGTTTCGAGTAATATTTAATAAACTTTATAAGAGGGCGTATGTTGTTTTCGATACCTTGCAATAGGCCTCTCTTGTTAGCTGAGGTGAATTAACATTCAAAGTAGGCTTCTGGAAAGCCGAAGGAACTTAGTCTATCAATTTAAAGGGCCATCCGTCTGGATAGGTCGAGTCATCCTGAACGCAAAGCACACGCGCGTAAGAAATAATTTGAAATAGAATTAAAGGGTGTCAGTGAAGTGAATTAACATAATTAAAAGGGTGTCCAGCACCATAAATAAATAAACGGGTGGGGCACTAATTAAATGGTGTCAGAAGTTGTAAAAGAAATAAAGTTGTGCAGTACCTAAGAAAAAGAAAGGTGCGCACGACAATATATATATATTATATCAAGAATCTTCTTCTCTTTTCGAGCGTGACCGACTGACAGACATTCCTGGGTGTTTATAGTATTAATTATCTGCTATACAGAGGTGGTCGGTGTAAATAACATTTTTATATCGAAGTGGTCGTTGTAATTGTTTATTCGTTATATTGGGGCTGACTTTATAGTTGATTGTTCGTTATATCGATGTATTATTTATAATTGAGTTCCGTTATGCCGAGGTGGTCCTTATGTGGGTACTATCAGTATATAAGGGCGATTGTTATATCAAGGTTCGCGTTTAACGTACGTAATAGTGACGTCATTACTAATGCAACCCAGTGACGTCATACATTTTACCTTCAGGAAGGAGTTCAGATGTGGCATAGGCTAATCTAGGCTTGTCTTGAAAATTAGGAAAACATTATTGTGAAATTACTTGTTCGTCGTGGTTTGGATTTTTTTAAAGCTCTTCAAAACCAATCAAATTTTAATTAATTATTTCACTACTTGTAAACAGGTGCACGTTTATCTTGTGTATCATTATATGTATTTATAAAGGAAAAACAGTTGTAAAAGATAACATTTCTTTACTTTAAAAATGCAAATATTTATACTCGCAAATTGCTATTTACTGAATTTTTGGAAAAAGAATTTCCATTTTATATAATTACAATTTCCTGTTGTATGCATAATAATCTTATCAAATTAATAAATACACAATAATTAACATTACAGGTTTTATACAGGTGATAAATGGAATTTTAAAGTTCTTATTAAAGTTTAGGTAGAGGAATATAATCTAAACCTAAAGATCAGCATTGTATAATACTGTAGGCCTACTACATAAAGAATAGGCCTTTATGTACGATATTGTATTTAATAAGTGGAAATATTTTTGTGCCTTGTAAGTAATAAAAATTTATTTAAAATGAATGATAATATTTATTATTTCTAGGTTTTATTTAAAGAAAAACTTCATTTTATTACGATTAAAAAAAACAGGGTAGAGAGTATACAATTGCATATTGGGAGGATAAACAATCTAAAATAGATTTATGTGTAGTGTTGCCAGACGTCGCGTATATACGGGATTGTCCCTTATTTCATTGCTTTATCCCGTTGTCCCGGCATATTGTTATAATGTTTCAGACCAACAAAGACTCTAGGATCCACTCATGGCTGGTCTACCTAACTGTGTTCGTAATTGTGTATTGTGCATGTCCTCCGTGGTGGCGGAGGGCACCTACAATTTTACGTGGGTTTCGAACCACAAGAACATAAGAAATTTTTATAGTGGGCACACTAGGGGCCACTTCGGCCCATCGAGGTGGCTCCACTATGTAAAAACTGCCTGTACATTGGCAACGACCAATTTTTACAAAACTAAATAATTATCAATTTAAAACTAAATAATTATCAATTTAAAACTAAATAATTATCAATTTAAAACTAAATAATTATCAATTTAAAATTAAAGATAGAATCTCTGGATCCAGAGGATCAAGTTATAATAGACTACTATCCACAAATATGTTACACTCTATATCTGTTTATAACCGACATGCAAATATATCAGATCCAAAGAATCCAGTCAATTTCATTACGGTACCCATCAATACCAGTACCTTGCCAACCAAAAATAAGTCACGGTCCATATCAATTGCGGACCAAGTCAATTTACAACCTTATACATTACAATATATATTACTAAGGAGGAAAAGAAAAGGTAGGTGTGGCTGTAAAGACTGTACAGTAATGTAGAAATGTGTGTGCACCCATTTTGTGTCTCCCATTTAAAGGTGTTTGTGGGGCAAGTGAAGATCATGAGTTTTTCAATACCTCACCTTACTATGGGGGGCACCGCTCGGCAGAGGAATCTCTTTAAATGGGGTGTGTAAGGACAGAGGAGATCCCCTAACCCAAGATGCTGCCTCCTTATAATATCCCACAACACTTGTAAAACTGTTTTCTTAAATTTGTTCCTACATTTTGGCTTAAATAATTTCATACTATGACCTCTAGTCTGGTTATTGTCATCTTTAATGAAAAGAGAATCAAAATCTATCTTATCCACCCTTAATTTTACTACCTTAAACTATACCCAATCTATCAACATATGCGTCTAATCGATTTTAAACATGTTTATGGACGTGCTACTAATTACTTCTACCGGCAAACTATTCCAGCTATTTACTATTCTATGCGTAAAAAAGTTTTTGGCAACTGCTGTCTCGAACCTTCTACTTGTCAACTTACACCGTTATTTCTAGTCCTTATATTGAGATATTTCGAAAAAGATATCTCTATCTACGTTATCGAACCCATTCATAATTTTGAAAACCTGGATTAGATCACCCTTAGCCTCCTAGTCTCGAGTGTAGTCAATTTTAACTCCTTAAGCCTATCCTCGTACGACTTTGACCTAAACGACGGAATCATCTTAGTTGCTCATCTTTGAACTCTTTCGAGTTTGTCTATATCTTTGCGCATATGCGGATTCCAAAATTGGACCGCGTACTCCAAATGGGGTCTAACTAATGATTTATAAAGAGGAACTATAATATCGCGCGATTTGTACTCAAAATTTCGAGCTATAAAACCTAACACTTTGTTCTCCTTATTGACCGCTGCTGTACTTTGTTTCGCTACTTTAAATCACCAGTGACTATAACTCCTAAATCTTTTTCCTGCTCTACGCTTGTTAACTCTTTCCCTGACATACTATACGCAAAATTACCGTTACGCGAACCTATATGTAAAATTTTGCACATTTCATATTGTCCCGTATTGAGTGGCCCTGATACTTTGACGCTAAAAATATTAATTAAATAAATCTCTACACATTCAGAGAGGAGAGTCAAAACTCAGAACTCGAAGCATTGACGAGCTGCCACCCGCAAATCAGCGTTGTCAGACAGTGTTACAGTGCAAATTACCACTCATCACTCATCAGGGCAATTCTGGTATTGTTCGAATGTAGCTGTGTTGTGTCAGCAATATATTGCTTTTTTTTAATGTAGCTGTGTTGTGTCAGCAATATGTTGCAGGTGTACATTTAGCGACGACCAAGGGGGTGTAATGGCAAATTTTAAGGTGCGGGAGCTCTAAGGAATAAATAATAATAATACTAGGGGGAGATAAAAAAGTTCTCGGCCTGACCTAGATATAATGTGTATTTTGAAATCATATTTACACCATATCGAGTACAACTATTATTAAATATGTGTATAAAATATTAAAACTAATCAAAATATTTTTTGTTTTACAGGTTGTAATGTGAAGCAATGTGATAAACTTTGAAAATGGACAAATTTGAAATACACGCCGTCAATAAATATCTATCTCTCTCTGAAGAATATGACTCCCCAAAACGTTTTTGAAGATATGCAGCACACATTAGGAAACTCTGCCCCATCTTAGTCTACTGTTAAAAAGTGGTTTGCGGAATTCAAACGGGGCAACACGTCGATCAAAGATGATGAACGGTCTGGACGGCCATCAACATCAACTTCTGAAGAAAATGTCCAAAAAGTCAATAATCTTATGAATAATCGCCGACTTAGTGTTCGATTTATAGCTGAGAATGTGGGCATTTCATTTGGCAGCACACAGTCAATATTAACAGACAAATTAAAGTTTAAAAAAAATGTCTGCAAGATGGGTGCCATGAATGTTCACTGACAACCAGAAGAGAACTCTAGTTCAAATTTCAAGACAATGTTTGAACTTTATCCAGCAAGATCCAGAAAAATTTGTATCTAGGTTTATTACTAAGGATGGAACGTGAATTCATCATTTCGATCCAGAGTCAAAACAACAACAGCATGTCTTGGAAACACCCGTCTTCACCAACTCTCAAGAAGTTTCGTGTTGTGGCATCAGCTGGCAAGGTCATGGCTTCTCTTTTCTGGGATGAAAAGGGAGTTGTGCTCATTGACTACCTTGATAAAGAAGCCACCATTACGAGTGATTACTATGCACGGTTAATGAGAAAACTGCGCGAAGCCATCAAGGAAAGCGACGAGGGAAACTCGGTTGAGGTGTCCTGTTTCACCAGGACAAGCTCCTGCTCACAAGTCTGTAGCTGCGGTGGCTGCCATCAGAGATATGGGCTTCGAATTGCTTGATCACCCTCCATATTCACCAAACCTAGGTCCCAATGATTTCTATCTTTTTCCCAAATTAAAAGAACACCTCCGTGGACAGAGGTTTTTGGACGATGATGAAGTCTTGTCAGCCGTAAATGCCTGGTTAGAGGATCGAAATGAAGACTTCCTTTTGAACAGTATCCAGAAGCTGGAGAAATGCTGGATCAAGTGTATATCCCTAAAAGGAGACTGTGTAGAAAAATAATAATAAAAACTATCAACTTAACAGTCTTGACTCGTCTTTTATTGTCAGGCCGAGAACTTCTTGATCACCCTTCGTACTTCACTTAGACTTGGAATATTAAAAATTTGAAATCAATTAGAAGCCAGTGCTTTCATCTCGGTCTGTTTGTTCCCAACTTCCAAGTATCACTTAAAAAAATAAATAAAATTTGGATGAATGGAGGTGCGGGAACGGCGCTCCCGCAGCACTACACCATAGGTTATTTTAACGTGTATTAATACACAAAATGTGCATTATTAAATTTTTTTTTGCGTATCTTTAAAATTATTTTATGTATTATTAAATTTGTTCATTATTAAATTTAACGCTATATGGACATGTGACATTTTTCTAACATTTAAAATAATGCATTAAATATATAATTCGAAAACTTTATCAACTCTATGCTCAACTCTCGGATTCGCTACATTTCAAAAACGATATTCACGTAGTGACAACTCAATCAACCTATTTTCTATTTTAGAATGATAAAATATATTTTAGTCTTATCTTCCGCCTGTCAGGGTCACAAGGCCTATTTTTTCAAAAGCCTACTGAATAGCTTCTACCCAGTCAACAATTATCATAGGCCGTAGGATTATAGTAGATTTTTAGAAATTATATCATAGTAGGATATCACTGGTATATCGTATGAAATTGACAGTGACGAAGATAAGTCAATGCCGACTATAGCGGTTCTCGGTGCATGTACGGCTTCTACGATAATGCTTGCAAAACCTACTATATTCCGATGCCAGGACGCCAGGTATTGATAGTACACTAATATAAGGATATAAATAGGTAACTAATAAAGTAACATAGAATATCAAAGTACATTTTTCCTAAATATTTATAAAATTTGGTATAAAGAATGATAAAGCAAATTAGAAAACGACTCCCCAATCCCACATGAAGCAATGGTGGTTTTCCATTCAAATGAATCAAATCAACTTTATCGAATAATCAAAAATAAATTCGGCAAATATAATTGCTGCACATTATTGTGAACGATTATTTTATCACTTTTAATGGAAGTTTTAAGACGATAATTTTTTGTTTGTGAAGTGAACTGCCTGAAGTTAGTGAAAGCTTTATAACAGTATGCCTTATCTTAGTCATCAAGTCAAAGAAACAAAATTTAATGGCTAACTAAAGTTTATCATTTAAAATCCTAAACCGTGTCAATACCGTGCATGCTCCCTTTTAAATCTATCATTAAAAAATAAATTAATAATAATAATTTTTAATTCTTATCTCGTATAAATGAACAATTTTATCGCATACATCTGGTGGTCGTTTTAATAAAGCATACACGATATTGGCGCAGAAATGTTCATCCCCCAAAAGAAAGTTTTCCAGCTTTTGAATGTCATATAACATTCTTCTTAGGTATTTCTTATAAATTCTAAAAGTTTTGAATCTTCTCTTGCAGTACTGCTCTTTCTCCCCACTTTCCTACGGATCCTCATCACGAAACTGCGATTGTATTGCTATATGATTCGATGCACAGCCGATTTAGGTATATTTAAGTCACTAAATATCTGTCGGATTGATTATGCAACATATTCTGCAGCAATCACTTTATCCTCATTTTTGTAATGTTTCTGGTAATTTTCACTTATTGCTCAAGATATCCAGCAACTCACGAATGAGGAGCTTCGCATATACACAACACAAGTAAATATAATTTATATTACGTAAACCAATGGTTCTCAAACTGGAGTACGGCGTACTTCCAGGGGTACGCGAGGAAATCTTAGCGGGTACGCGTAAGGGTCCTGAAAATATAATCCTTTTAATTTTATATACAATTAAAAAACGGCCACAAGTCACACGGTCGCAAAGAAAGTTAAAGAATTCAAGGGGTACAGAAGAAGAAAAAGTTTGAGAACCGCTGACGTAAACTATACTTTGGTTCGGTGGTTGGTGAAGTTAGCATCAAATTGGAAGAGATTTTCGTACACATTACCTTTAGGATGCGAGGTATTTATATTTTTACGTAGTGTCCCACTTTTTCTGTCCAGTACTGTATCGCTGATATACAATCACCGACCTCTTTGCTTTGTCCGGAGCGATAGGGTGCGTCCCTCTGTGGCCAATGTAGGAATGCATCTTCGGTGTAAGGGCTTTCTCTGCCCTCGTGGACCATTGGACCCGTTTGGGGACCCGGCTCATCTCCTGCTTTTATTTCTTTCTATCGCCTTTCACCCACTCTTTCTGGCTTTTTTTTTTCTGCATTTGGCTTTGTTTTGGACCTTGACTTGACTCTTTCCTAGGCCCTTAGGTGTGGGAGGTGGTTGTCCCTCACCCTTGTCGCTCTTCAATCAAACCCAAGCCCTGTCCCTGTCATCTTTCACCGTGCGTTGGATGAGAGTGGCCGCCTTTTAGGTACGGTGTATCTCTCATGCGTGACATCTATTGGCGGTGGGACCGAGTGTGGCCACGATTCGCCTTTCCCTTGTTGGAGTCGGTGGTGGCTGGATGCGCGCGGGGATGAAGCTTCTTTTTGTTTGCTATAGCTTCTTCTCCCCTCGGCTTACGACGACTGCTTCTCATTCTCGGACTACTACTACTATCAACACTCGGGTGGTGGGCAACCAAGCCCTCGAGTCCTCTAACACTGGAAGACCGCATCCTGATGGAGTTGACCTCCCTC
The DNA here is from genome assembly GCA_023014485.1 of Bathynomus jamesi. Classification (NCBI taxonomy): domain Eukaryota; kingdom Metazoa; phylum Arthropoda; class Malacostraca; order Isopoda; family Cirolanidae; genus Bathynomus; species Bathynomus jamesi. Next base: position 73,647 of record JAJOZX010000863.1, read on the forward strand.
TGGAAACGGAACGCTTGTGCTCTCCTTTTCCGTTGCCGACCCCAGTCCGTCCCTTGAATATGCCCTTGGACATACTCTCTGGAGAAGGGGTCTCACACCAGCCCACCTCAGCCGCCTTCGGGCAAGTCAAGTTTCACCCAAGACCCCCAAAACCCGGCTTCTTGCTCTCCCCGTATGCCTCCCTCACCCGCCGTCGGCCTACCTCCCCACGGAGAGCCCCGCGGCGGACGGAGAAGTCGGCATTCACGGCCATCCTATCGACCGTTGGATATCCCAGTCCACTTCGATTCTACAGCCTCCCTATCCCTTCCAAGTATCCACAAATTCCTGATGATCCGGCCTACCTCTGGGTCCCTTCCGTCCAACTCTGAACGGACGTTCCAGGCGATCGGAACCCACAGCAACTCCAGCCGCTATGATGTACGACCACAGAGGGATGGCTCGCTCCCTCATAAAATCACGCTCAGCCGCAGAGACGAGAGCCCTACTTTCCTTCACAGAGGTCCTTGGATGCTCGGTGTCCGTTTCCCCACACCCTCGCCTGAACCAGAGTCAGGGCACTATTTACGCCACCCGCCTATTGTCGATCGCAGTGAACGAGCTCCTGGAGGACCTCGCACCCCAGGGTGTCACTAAAATATATCGCTTCACATCCCGACAGGGAGGCACCCCCTCCCCCACCCCGCGTCTGCTTTTTACCTTCAATACCTTAGTCCCTCCTGACCGTATTGTATTGGGAATGGGAGACCGCACGTCATGCGAGTTTTCTGTCCGCCCATACATTGCAGACCCGACCCGTTGCTTTAAATGCGACAAGTTTGGACACATTAGCTCAGTTTATCGGCAGCCGCACCAACTGTGTGTTCATTGCGGACAAATTGCTCACCCTGACAGGTGCCACAACACCCAAATGCTCCAATTGTGAAGGCACACACCCCTCCTCTTCCCGCGAATGCGTGTTCTTCAGGTTCGAGGAGGAGGTCCGAGGCCTGCAGGTAGCGGACATCCTTACCCCCCGAGAGACGCAGGACAGGGTGCGGAGTCGGGAGGTGAGGCCGGGGGTGTCTTACACCGCTGCCCTCGGCTCTGTCATCTCGGTACGCCGCCATGGCCTGCCGCTGAAACCCCCCCTCGACCACTGCTCCCCACCCCTCCGAAAGGGAATCCTCGCAGGACCCGACGGCCTCCTGTCCCTCCACCATCCCTTCTCTTCACGCACCTCACCTGCCACAGATTCCCCAGGAGTCTGGGACCAGGACACCCAGGCCCCATCCACCTCGAACCCTGCCCTCCCAGCACTCTATGTACAAGCCCGAACCTACCGCCTGGAGCAAGCCGACGAGGCGGAGACGCCGGAGCGAGTCGCTAGACCCTCCGGCTTTTCAACGTATCTCTCCCTCTTCCCCTAGATCAGCATTTCTTAACCTGGGGAAATTTTAGAATCCAGGGGGGATTTACGGCAGAATTTTGTTTGGTGAAAATATAATTAGTGTGCATTATAAGTCTGGTAATGTTATTAACTTTTGTCTTCGCGGCTACTTTTTTCCGTATCCTAATGGAGGGGGAAATCGGGTAGGGCAAACTGGTCGAAGGGGGAAATGACACAAAAAAGGTTAAGAACCGCTGCCCTAGATCTAAGAAGACGGCTCGGACCCTCACACTGCCCACTTCGTCTACAAGGACCATATCTCCCCACTGCGGAAGTGCCACCAATCTACCCCCACAGACTGACAGTTGCCGAATTACATGACCCGGCCCCCGCGACGAGATCCAATCTGGACACCATCCTCTCCTCCGAGGATCCAATGGATGCGGCTCTGGCGCAGCTACACGGTGTGGCCGAGGGGAGCTCGGCCGCGCCCATGAGTCTCATGGATCTGCCCTTGCCTCCTGGTGCCATTTTTTCCACCCTCCACGACGCCACTCTGGTTCATCTCCTTCCACCCCCACAGTACCTTGCCCCCAACATCCCCGGCCCCCTCTTTGTTAGCCACCCTGAGCACGTCCTCCCTCCCACCAGCCCGGTCCTTCTGGTACCCCCTATCGCCACCCAGGGTCCGCCGTGAGACCCCGGACAGGCGGGGAGGCGCCACTTTGGGAAATAAAGCGCCCCCTCCTGGCCTGAACACAGAAGCCCACCAAGACACTTCTCACCCTCCCAGCCCACGACGTTCTCCTAACTGCCGTGATCCACGCCTCCGGTCTCGCTCGGCCGAATCGACTCACAATCTTCGCGGAGATCGACTGGCCGACCGATTCCTTCTCTGGTGAACGGCAGATGGCCAGCCATGCTCCTGACCCATCCTTCACCTTCGCGAACCCCAGATCTCCCTTCACACTCCAACCTCCTAGCACCTACGCCTTTATCTATCCCCCTTCAACTAATGGATCCTCCGAAAACTACAATAGTGCACTGGAACTGCAGAGGAATATACGCGAACTACGAAGGCCTTAATTCCTTGATTGCCACTTCCCGTCCGGTGTGTGTCTGTCTCCAGGAGCTAATCATGGGAACCAGGCCCATGCCCTGCCCTACTAGATATTCCTACATCGCCACCCCGTCTCCTACCTGTACTCGAAGGGGGGCTGCCATTTTCATACACCATGCCTTCCCCTTCCACAATCTCTCTATCCAGTCCCCGTTACAGGTGATTGCTACCCGGCTTTCCCTGGATAGACAGTACACTGTCTGTTCAATATACCTCCCTCCCCACGCTCAAGTTCCCCGCGATGACCTGGTGGAGGTGGTACAACTACTCCCGGCCCTTTCTATTACTGGGCGATTTCAATAGTCGCCACCCCTTGTGGGGCGACACACACACCACCTATATGGCCTCAACCCTGATTACTGTCATGACGAGCTCTCCTTCGAGTGCCTCAATGATGGCTCTCCTACGTTACCATGCTACCACCTGCACTCCATCCTGTATAGACTTGTCCTTCGTTTCGACTGATGCCCTCCTAGATTTCACATGGCAAGTCCTCCAAGAGGACTATGGAAGTGACCATTTTCCTGTTTAACTCACACTCAATTGGCCCGACCAGACCGTTCGGGTACCGGAAAGGTGGATTACTACCAAAGCGAATTGGTCCCGCTTCCGGGACGATACATATACAACCTTTACGACTACCCACTTCCCATCCTTCGACGAGTGAATCGCATACTTCGAGTCCGTCGTTGTAGCGGCTGCGTGCAGTAGCATCCCACGATCCTCCGCCTACCGCCGCGCCCGACGAGTGTCTTGGTAGACCCCGGAGTGCGCGGAGGCCGTACGCGCCAAGAAGGAGGCTACTCGACGCTTCTACCGTACGCGACTCCCCATCCATCGCATGGAGATGCAGCGGGCCAGGGCCATCGCCCGCCGTACAATGAAGACAGCGCGCTGATTCTTGGCGTGCCTTTGTGTCCGGCGTCACCACCACCACACCTTCGGCTACCCTCTGGAAGAAGGTACGGGATGTCGAGAGGCGACATGTCCCCTCCCGACCCCCGGACTAACGATGGACTCCTATGCGAGCCCAAATCGGTGGCAGACCACCTAGCTTCTACCTTCGCCCGCAGTTTCTTCCTCCGTGGACAGTTCCCTCATACGCGCCCTTAACAATAGCTCCTCTTCGCCGTCCTAAGACAGGACCTACAACCAGTTGTTCACCATGCGTGAACTATAGGCGGCACTGGCCTCGCGACGATCCCCTTGCCCCGGCCCGGACGATATTCTGTACAGCATGATCTAGCACATTCCACCCTACCTTACAAATTTTCCTGCTAGACATGTACAACCGCATATGGATACAGGGCGCCTTCCTCTCCAGGTGGAGGGAGGCCCACGTCATCCCTATCCCCAAACCCGGCAGAGATCCCCTCGATCCCACAAACTACAGACCAATCGCCTTGACGTGTTGTGCCTGAAAAATCTTCAAAAAAATGGTCGCTACGCGACTACCGTTCTTCCTTGAAAATAGAAATTCCTTCCCACTACCCAATCCAGCTTCAGACAATTTCGCTCCACCACTGATCCCCCTCCTGCTCCTCAGCCGAGACATACAGGATGCCTTCGACAATGGACAGTTCGTCGTATCAATTTTTTTTGACATCCAAAAGGCCTCTGACACCACCCGTCGGGCAATCATCCTTAGTCAGCTCCGACATCAAGGTCTCGTCGGAGCCATGCCGACCTTCATCAGGGAGCTTCCTTTCCTCCCGACCCTTTAAAGTCCGGGTGGGCTCAGTCCTCTCTGACACCTTCGTGCAGAAGGACGGGGTCCCACAGGGAAGCATCCTCAGTGTTTTATGCTTTTCTATCGTCATGAACAGTCTCAAAATGCCTTCCACCCACCATCCATTCTTCCATCTAGGCGGATGACCTTGCGATCGACTTCGCAGGGGAAGAGCCGTCCGTCGTTCAACGGCAAATTCAGCTCGCCATCTACCGGGTGGAAAGGTGGACGACGTCGGTGGGTTTCCGCCTCTCCACCCCTAAGTCCAAGTGTAATGCTCTTCAGCAGAAGACCCGCAACCCTTCCTGTTCCCTCTGTCACATTATACGGCAATCCTCTTGAGGTGGTACCTCCACGCGATTTCTCGACGTGACTCTAGACCGAAGGCTCAACTGGGTTCCCCATCTGAAGCACACGAAGCAATCCCTCGGACGTCCCCTCGCTCTCTACATCACCCCTCCCACACCACATGGGGCACAGACCGACGCTCTCTCCTTCGCCTTTACACTTCCATGGTGCAGTCGAAGCTGGACTATGGCAGTGTAGTATATGGTTCAGCCTCCAACGCCTGCCTCCGTATCTTGGACCCGGTCCTTAATAGAGGCCTCCGCCTCGCCACCGGTGCTTTCCGCTCTTCCCCAGCCTCCGAGTGGATTGTAATTACCTCCCTCTCCCCTCCGACGGGGTCTGCTCCTCATGAGGACATACCTCCGTGCACAGAGGCTACCTCCGCTTCTGTGCGGCGGTTTCTGAACTCCCACCCCAGGGACGGAGCTGGCACTTCACTGAAGGTCCGCTCTTTCCTTGACCTTTCCAGCATACCCGCCCCCTCAGTTATCCCCATTTCATACAGCATCTACCCCCCTGGCTCCTCACCCCTATCAAGTTTTGCAGGACCTGTGTTCCCTACCTAAGACTACCACGAGCCTACGGTATAGAGGTCACTCTTCCGAAACACGCAACCCAACACCCGGACGCAGTCCCCATTTATACAGATGGTTCCCGCTCGGAGCTGGTGCGGCGGCCTCAGCGGTGATACTGTCCCAGCCGCTTTCTCGAGGCGTCAGCCTGCCCCGCGAGGCCTCCGTCTTCTCGGCAACTCTTCGCGATTATGGATTCCCTCGACGTAGTGCGCACCCACTCTGCCAGCTCCGTCATTTATTCAGATTCCCAAAGCGCACTTCTCTCCCTAGATATATTTAACCCTCCTCACCAGCTCGTATGGACCATCCACAAACTTCCACTTTTTAACAGCCTTCCGACACAAGACAATCGCCTTCTGCTGGGTCCTAGCACATGTTGGCATCAGGGTAACGAGGTGGCGACCGCACGGCAAAGACGGCCTGCTCACTGCCGTCCTCCTCCCGACCCTCCCTTTCTCCGACTTCTTCGACTCTACGCTCCCACTTCCGCTCCATATGGCAAAGGGAATGGGACCAGGCCACACAAAACAAACACCACAATTAGGATACTGGGCCTCCTCATTCCACCGTCCCGCCATAAAGAAGCTATTCTAGCCCGTCTCCCCTAGGACACACCCGCATTACTCATGGACACCTTATGGCTAAATCGCCAGCCCTGCTGTGCCTACCTGTCATGCCCCTATCATTGTCGTACATCTCCTGGTCGAATGCCAAACCTGTCCGCTCTTCGTCGCAGGTGTTTCCCTCTCTCGTCCGAAAATCCCATACCCGACCGTCTATGCTCCATACTCGTCGAAGGCCCCCCTTTTTCAGCGGAAGCGATTTTCCTTTACCTCACTCGCTCCATCTGCTCCATCGTGTCTAAGACCATACCCCTCCTACCCACTATCCAGCAACTGACCCTTTCTCACCCCCTTAGTCTACCATCCCCAACTCAGTACCACCACCCACCAACTGCCTCGCCGAGATATGTACCGCTTTTTTTTAGGTACGAATCGGCGGTAAATTAAAGGGGGAGGGGGGAATCACCTATACTTCCATTCCCTCTCACAGGCACAAAAATTTTTATTTACATGAACGTAATTTGTTTTCCATAATTTCCCCACCCACTCGAAGAGGAGTTTTATTTGTGATAAAAAATAATGGAAAGTGGAAATACCTTCAAGGAAATACTTTAAGTTTATTGACAATATCAACACACATTTAATAACAGAAATGAGTATAAAAAATGGAAGCTTGAAAATGTTTCAATAAAAAAAAAAAAGAACCTAGTTATAACCTAACAAAATTTGTATAATTATCACATCACTATACAAAAAGTAGTTAATTCTTGCATAATAATTACACACAAAGTCGCCTCAGAAGAGATATTGGATCACCTGAAAATCAGGGCCCCCAGCCTCAATTACCAAATGATATCTTCGTTAAAACTAACAAAAATATCACCAACTTAACCTAACCAATCGTCAAGGGCGTACAGTTGACGTAACCGGGAATTTAATTTAATTTAATTTATTTCGTACTGTAAAGCAAAAAACAAGAATGCATGGGGGCCTGATCTTCACGTGATCCGAGATATTAAATTGGACGTATTAGATTTTCAAAGTGAGTCTTCCGTTTAAGTAATTGTACTTTAAAAGTTAAGAAATGAGAAACCTTTAGTAAAAAGTTATACATTAGTTTAGTTTTTAACTTCATTTAGCATTACAGTTACGACTATTAATTATCAGTAACCAATAAATAACCTAAATATTTAGTCGATCTTAACTAACTAATCCAATTGGATTATTTATCATCTTGGCTTTAATAGTTTCCTCTTAAGTAGTACTTGCTTAAAACTTTATACTAATCCAAATTTCATACCTATTCGTAACCTACGAGTAGTTTAATCAATTTCATTGAGTTAAATTATTCTAGTATACAAAAATTTAACTAAAATGGTGGCAAGGAGTAATTTTTTTTTTCTAAATACTGTTTTACAAACTGAAAATAGTTTGTGAAAGATATGTACGTATTCAATGGACATTTGCAAACAATTCTACATTTAGTTCAGTTCTACGAAAATGCTAAAACTTCCACAAAAAAAAAAGTATTAAAAAGAACATCGTATAAAAATAGGAAAATAGATATTTCTTATTATGTTCAAACCATTACAAAAACTACACAAAAAAAAGTTGAACCTTTTATGAATGAGCAATTGTAGTTCTTTTTTAAGGCCATTATTATTGTGAATTACTAATTCCTGCAATAAAAAAAAAATTGCTCTACTTTTTAAGCCAGTCGTAATAATACTTACGAAGGTAATCATTTGGGTTTAGTTATTGAATAGGTATCAAAAGTATAAATTAAAGTATTAAGAGATATTTAAGGTATTTACATTACCTTATTTTGCCATAACCGTAGCGAATAACGGATTATTCAGAAAATCCACTAGCTAAATCTTACTTAGTGCTACATTAATATTTATTTAATAAAAAATACGCAACAATTTCATTCACTTAAAGCAAACCATCCATGATTCACTACACTGAAAATGGGGTACAAAATACAAATTTTTACAAACGTGTACTACATAATCCATTAAATTTACTGGCAAGACTTAAACCAAATGTATATTTATTGCAATATATATATATATATTACATATTTGCATTGTCATGCATACATAAAAGTAGGTTGAACCCTTCCTTCATTTATTAAATAATAAGTTTCCTTAATTTAATGTTATATAACATTAAGAATACGAGCCCAGTAAGACTGTAGTTAGTGTAGTACTTTCATGTTTGAACATAATCAAGCGTTACTGCACTATTACTGTCGTCAAAGAAATTCGTGCTTCTATCAAGCATATTTTTGCAAAAGCAGTAGCAGCTGAATGCAGTTTTTTAAAGGAATTTTAGTAATTCTTATCAAATTTCCAAATGACGCTAAGTGACTAGGATAGTTAATTAAACTTACAATTAATTAGAATAAATATATATAATTGAAAACAAACATAATACGCATAATTTAATTATTTACAAAATTATACAATGAGATGCATTTAGATACATAATATAATACAAGTCTTTGATGACGATGAAAACCCGAACTAATGATAGTGTAATTTATTACAAAATAAAATTGGACCTCAAATACATTTTTTTTTCAGAGATAAAATTACAAAATGTTAAACTAAAAATTTGTAAAAACTAATAAATTATTTCGCTTTAAATGATGAATGAGTACATAATTAGATACCAAAACTTAATGATGATTACCGATATTAACGATGACTCGCCGCTAAACCTGGGCTGTATCATCACCTTCGAGTGACGACGTAGCAGCGAGATACGAAGCAGTTTTTGAAACGTCCCAAGAAAAGGCTTCGAGCGCGGTCTTGGTGGTGGAAACCGAGTGACTGCTGTTAGGAAGCAAAAGGCGCAGACGAAGGAGCTTCAGAGCCCTGTGAACGTCCCAATTGCATTCATCCAACGTCTCTACGCACTCTTCAGCAGTTACCTGACGAAACACGTTTTCACAATGCTAGGTAGGATGCAATTTTGTAGAGATAATTAATATTATCATTAATTAAATATTAGGATCAGGAATTGAAGTTTGTGAACATATTTCAAAAAACAAAATATTAACTCCGCATTTGAATAACATACCGTAAGCTTTATCTATCGCTTTTCTCTACATTTATAAACGCTGCTTATATACCGTCTATAAGCAGCGTTTATAAATGTAGAGAAAAGCGATAGATAAAGCTTACGGTACGTTATTCAAATGCGGGGTTAATATTTTGTTTTTTGAAATATGTTCACAAACTTCAATTCCTGATCCTAATATTTAATTAATGAAAATATCGTTTAATGACGAACAGATTCTAACAACTTCAACGTAAGTTAGTAAATACGAAACTGTTACAGAAACAGTTTTACGAAAATCACGACAATTGGAAGCGAGTAATCCTCGTATGAAAATGATTAATCGAATAAAAATTAAAAATAATGGTGAAATGCGCAGCAGAGGCATTGATGGATGTGAAAACGGAACACTCGGTTTGACATCGAAACAAGTAAATAATAGAATCGCGAAATATGTAAATACTTCGTGAAAATGTGACAAAGAAGAAAATTCACTGAAAGATGTACCTATTCTTTCTCGTACAGTATATGGACAATGGAATTCCAGATTCGGGGAAGAGGAGGGCTGTGACGCAATTGCAGACCCGAGGGGTATTTCTTCCAAAAATCTAACTTTAGGTTGAAAATCTTAGTGGGAATGGACCTATTTGAGAATTACTTCTTCGCAATTCCCACGGTCGAATTTCTCATTTGGGTAGGAATATCATTGTATCACGTAAGAATACGCATGGGCTAAAAGTAATTTAATTTAATTAACCCATTAGTGCTCATTGGTAGAATTTCCTACCGACAAAATTGTTCGTCATTATCGCATCACTTTCTCGTATTCACGCGATCTTCGATATGACAATATTTTAGATTGCGTCATACCAATGACTCGTACCGAAGATCACGCGAATACGAGAAAGTGACGCAATAATGACGAACAATTTTGTCGGTAGGAAATTTTACCAACGGGCACTAATGAATTAAAATGCCAAAATTTCTTTCTTTATAACAACAAAGGCGATAATGATGGTGATTTAGAGTTACTGCTGTGATCGCTTCACGTCTGTTTTCTTCGATAAAGGTGCGCCAAAGACCCGAAACGCATTCCATACGAGACGTGAACTTAATAGAGAGAGAGAACGTACCTCGTGTTTCAGCACCTTCATCAGTAAATTAACTTCGTCACTTTGCGTTCCGTGGGTAGGTCCTTGCGTCCTCCTCGAGTTGGGCTTATCCATAGCGAAGTCCAAAAGGTCTTCGCACGAAACGTGGTCGCTCGATTGATATAAGGACCCCCTTCCCGGTACTTCGCCTTCCACCCCGGGAAACGCTGGGGGTGCAACCCCTACGGGGGATAAACCCCCGGGATCACCCTGTATCTCGTCTAACGCGTCCATTTCGCACGCCAACTGACTCTCGAAACTATCGTCGGGAGAAGGTCTGCAAATTATATTGCCAAAATTAACCTAAGTAATTATCTTGATGGAACCAACGTTCAGAACCCCTAATTATCTCTCCCCTCCGACGCACGGTGGGTGTTGGAAGAGGGGGAGCATAAATTCCTGGGTGGCCGAAAACTCCAACGACAAGGGCGGCAGTGGGAATCAATCTCGAACCAACTGATCCGCGAGATATATCATTACAATTATTATTAGTTGTTGCTGTTTTTCGCCCATTTTATACCCAAGAAACTCGTCGTCATGAATTGGAAGATTAATTTTGTTTTAATTATGAAGTAAATGAGTGACACTGAAAAAGTCACGCTTCAAGAATAATCCCCAAAACAAAAAAATAAATTGAACAAAAGATTTTTACCCAAACTTTCAAGTGAACGAACAAAAGATTTTTACCCAAACTTTCAAGTGAACGAACAAAACAACAACGAAAGTATTTTGGGAAAGATTCGTGGATAAAAGCTTTTTGAAAGACCGCACAATGTATTTGCGGAGTAACAAAGTTAAACCATAACACCATAAACGCTGATATCTTTCGTTTCATTCTAATCTTTCAAACACGACTCACCACTTAAAATAAAAACATTTTCCGCACTTACGAAAAGAGTCTCGGTGGCTTGGCCGGAGGGATCTTGGTGGGTGTGGGTGAACTGGATGAGTCCCTTTGAGGGCTTCCCTCCGATGTCGATGAAGATGCTTCCAGGTGTGGATTGTGGGTGTGCTGAATGAGAAGCCGAGAGGGGGACTCCACTTTCGGCTCCGAATTGCCACTTACTCTAAGTAGGGAATTGGCTACGCCTCCTGGGATGATCAGGGGATACTTCCTTTGGTGCCTCGGCTTATTAGGGGTGCTGGGAGTTTTACTTCTGTCCCTAGGGGGAAGAGGGAGGGGGTTGTTGGCGCTTCCCTCGCTGTCTACACTCCCAGAGTCCTCCTGCGACGTCACGTCATCTTGCGTCGTTAACGAAAGGGGTGGAGGCTTGGGTTTGACCGGCGGGGGCACCTTATGAGTCTTAAATCCCCGGGGTAGGGTTTGGTGAGTGGTGAGGTCGAAAGCATTGCCAGCAGCGGAGGGTACGCTGCTGCTACTGCTGCTGCCCCGACTGCTCCGTCGACCGCCGGCGTTCCTATCGAGTGTGTTTCCGGCGCCGTTTAGGTTGTGTTTATTCCCTCTAACTTTGGGCCTCACAGTCACCCCCTGCCGAAGCATTCGAAGGGGGTTATGATGGGCAGGGGCTTCGGAGGAGTCCGGAGTGGGGCTATCACCCCTTTCCAGGGGCAGAGAACCGCGGGTCGGGGAAGGACGTTCCACCAAAGAGTTGTAGACTTCTTTCGCTTCTTCAGTTATGCTCGACTATCGAAAAAGTCCCCAAAAAAGTAAATGAAAGGAAAATTCTTAAAATAAAAACTTAAAAGAAAAACCTTTCATGCAAAAATAATAAAAGAAAAGGAAAATATCGTCACCTTTTTTGTTATAAAAATAAAACTCAATCGCCAAGAAAAAATAAAAAATAAAAAAATAAACGAAACATGCATAATACACACGTATACACACACACACATACAGACATCAACAACCACAAGTTTAGTCACATTTTGAGAATGAATAAATGCAACGAAACTCGCGTATCGCCGAATGTATGCATGTATGTATACATATGTATTTAATTTACAAAATTTCTTCAACATCTTCGTCGATTAACTGAAAAAACAAAAAAAAATAAAACAAAATTCAGGATTAATTATTATTATATTTAATAAACAAATTAGTTCGTTAGTTGTAAGGCTAATAATTAATTAAAAAAAATATTGAGAGCAATCCTCCTATTTTGCAGTATCAAATCTAATGCAATTTCTACTGAACCACTATGAGAAAGACTCCATAAATACCTGAATATCCGCGATCGAGGCCGCTTCTTCACTGAAATGTCTTCGTTCCTGTTTTGGACTTACGCGGGATGAAAACCTGAAACAATAATACAAAAAAAAACATTTATTTAAGGTATTTGTTCTATTTACGAACGTACAAGAATCATACGATGGACGTAACTATAAATATGGTCAATTAAATTATCTCCTATACATACACATCATAAATATGCTAGGACAGCTAGGTCCTGCGCTAACGTCTCCGAGAAACTGGACATGCCATTTGTGAGCAAATGATACGCTTTATTGGCAGAATGGGGGTTATTTACAAACCTTTTTAAACTGCAAAAATATTGATATTATTTTACACTTTTTCCCTCCCTTTTAACTTGCTGTAAATAAAATACAAAAGCTGTTGACATCATCTAAAGCCAAAAGGTTATGAACCGAATTGTTATGAAAATAAATATCAGTATTTCTAAAAATTCCACGTTAAAATTAGTGATATTTAATCATTAAAGGAAATCCTTCAAATGGAAGCTTTTCTTTTGCCAATAAAGTTTTCATTTCCTTATGAAGTAAAAGTTAAAATTTACATTAGTATTTTTAAGTGATTAAGAAATGAGAGAAATCATAAGCATCTTTACTTTTCGGCACTGATCATCATAATCTTTAGGGTTGCTTAAATGGATAAGATTCGATAGAACACATCCACCAAACTCGATATTAATATTTATACTGCGAGATGGAGCGAAAAAAGCAAGAATACTTTATTCTATACTAATTTTGGCGGAAATTCCTATTTATCGAGATATTTATTTTCGAAATTATTAAAATTTTGTGCCATTATTCACTAGTCAAACCATCTCGTCCGTGACGTTTGTAGTCGTTATTATCATTAGCCAATCAGCGGCTGCCCCATTGTCACGCGATTCTCCAGCGCAGGTCTGGCGGCTGAAATTTGAATTCAATAGTCATTTTAGAATGGCTGTCTGTGGTGGAAGCTCCCAGTCCGAGTGGGACGTAATCTAGGCATAGGTTAGGTTAGGTGTACTACTTACCTTTCCGGGTCCCGAATTCATTATGGGGTACCCATGCAAGGTTAGGGGTTGATTGATTGTTGCCTAACTGGGCAATCAAATAACTTTTGTGGTATCCAACGCCATAAGCGATTATACCCAGAAAGGTAAGGTTGGGTGATTGTCAGTGAATTTGCGCCAAAAATAAAGGTCAGATTCAATTGAAACAGCGTGAAATACCCGAGAAAAACCTATTTTCGTCACTAATTTGGGTGGATGTGTTCTACCGAATCTTTACCGTTTAAATTCCTTCGTAACCTCTATAAACATATGCCCGAAATCGCTTTGTTTCCGAGTTACAGCCCGTTTTGTGTTCCAGCAATTCTTTCCGCAAACTGTTTACAAACACTGCTTGCTGACAATGTTTGCGAGTGTGTACGAGACTTATTTCATGTATGGCCTTGCCGATTGTAATGTTTCGTCCACTCTATGACATGTTTCAATATCGTTGAGTATAGAGCCATCAATCAGTTTTTTTTTCCTTCCTTTAATTTACCGCTGATTCGTACCTAAAGAAAGCGGTACATATCTCGGCGAGGAAGTAGGTGGGTGGTGTTACTGAGTTGGGGATGTTAGACTAGGGGGTTGAGAAAGGGTCAGTTGCTGGATAGTCGGTAGGTGGGGTATGGTCTTAGACACGATGGAGCAGATGGGAACGAGTGAGTAAAAGGAAAATCGCTTCCGCTGAAAAGTGGGATTTTCGGACAAGAGGGAAACATCTGCGACGAAGAGCGGACAGGTTTGGCAATTCGACCAGGGTGTGTACGACCGTAATAGGAGCATGGCAGGTAGGGCAAAGCGGGGCTGGCGATTTATCCATAAGGTGCCCATGAGTAATAAGGGTGTGTCCTAGGCGGAGACGGGCTAAAATCACTTCTTTATGGCGGTACCGGTGGAATGAGGAGGCCCAGTATCCTTATTGAGGCTTGATCTTGTGGAGTTTGTTTTGTGTGGCCTGGTCCCATTCCCGTTGCCATAAGAAGCGGAAGTGGCAGCAGACAGTCGGGGAGGGGTCGGAGAAAGGGAGGGGTCGGAGAAGGGGAGGGGTCGGAGAAAGGGAGGGGTCGGAGAAAGGGAGGGGTCGGAGAAAGGGAGGGGTCGGAGAAAGGGAGGGGTCGGAGAAAGGGAGGGGTCGGAGAAAGGGAGGGGTCGGAGAAAGGGAGGGGTCGGAGAAAGGGAGGGGTCGGAGAAAGGGAGGGTCGGAGAAAGGGAGGGGTCGGAGAAAGGGAGGGGTCGGAGAAAGGGAGGGGTCGGAGAAAGGGAGGGGTCGGAGAAAGGGAGGGGTCGGAGAAAGGGAGGGTCGGAGAAAGGGAGGGGTCGGAGAAAGGGAGGGGTCGGAGAAAGGGAGGGGTCGGAGAAAGGGAGGGGTCGGAGAAAGGGAGGGGTCGGAGAAAGGGAGGGGTCGGAGAAAGGGAGGGGTCGGGAGGAGGCCGGCAGTAAGCAGGTCGTCTTTGCCGTGCGGTCCCCTGGATGCCAACATGTGCCGGGACCCAGCAGACGACGATTTTCTTGTGTCGGAAGGCTGTTAAAAAGTGGAAGGTTTGCTGGATGGTACAGACGAGCGGGTGAGGACGGTTAAATCTCTCTAGGGAGAGAAGTGCACTTTGGAAATCTGAATAAATGACGAAGGAGCTGGCAGAGTGGGTGCGCACTATGTCGAGGGCCTCCATAATCGCGAAGACGGAGCCTCGCGGGGCAGGCTGACGCCTCGAGAAAGCGGCTGGGACAGTATCACCGCTGAGGAGGCCGCACCAGCCTAAGAGCGGGAACCATCTGTATAAATGGTGACTGCGTCCGGGTGTTGGGTTGCGTGTTCTCAGAAGAGACCTGCATACCGTAGCGCTCGTGGTAGTCTTAGGTAGGGTACACAGGTCTCTGTAAAACTTGATAGGGGTGAGGAGCCAGGGGAGGTAGATGCTGTATGAAATGGGGATAGCTGAGGGGGCGGGCATGTTGGAAAGGTCAACGAAAGAGCGGACCGCTTCAGTGAAGTGTCAGCTCCGTCCCTGGGGTGGGAGTTCAGAAACCGCCCCCGTGGGAGGGCGAGAGGGAGGTAATTACAATCCACTTGAAGGCTGAAGGCTGGGAAGAGCGGAAAGCACCGGTGGCGAGGCGGAGGCCTCTATTAAGGAACGGGTCCAAGATACGGAGGCAGGAGTTGGAGGCTGAACCGTATACTACACTGCCATAGTCCAGCTTCGACTGCACCATGGAAGGGTAAAGGCGAAGTAGAGCGCGTCGGTCTGTGCCCCATGTGGTGTGGCAGAGGTGATCTAGGAGAGCGAGGGGACATCCGAGGGATTGCTTCAGATGGGGAACCCAGTTGAGTCGTCGGTCTAGAGTCACGCCGAGAAATCGCGTGGAGGGTACCACCTCAAGAGGATGGCCGTATAATGTGACAGAGGGAACAGGAAGGGTTGCGGATCTTCTTCTGTTGAAGAGCATATACTTGGACTTGGGGGTGGAGAGGCGGAAACCCATCGACGTTGCCCACCGTTCAACCCGGTAGATGGCGAGCTGAATTTGCCGTTGAACGACGGACGGCTCCCGCCCTGCGAAATAGATCGCAAGGTCATCCGCGTAGATAGAAGAACGGATGGTGGGTGGAAGGCATTTTGAGATTGTGTTCATGAGGATGGAAAAGCATAAAAGACTGAGGATGCTTCCCTGTGGGACCCCGTCCTCCTGAACGAAGGTGTCGGAGAGCTCACCCAGACTTTAAATGTTCGGGAGGAAAGGAAGCCCCTTGATGAAAGTCGGCATGGCTCCGACGAGACCTAGATGTCTGAGTTGACTAAGGATCATTGCCCCACGGGTTGTGTCATACGCCTTCTGGATGTAAAAAAAAAAAAATTGATAGGACGAACTGTCCATTGTCGAAGGCATCCTGCATGTCTCGGCTGAGGAGCAGGAGGGGATCAGTGTGGAACGAAATTGTCTGAAGTCGGACTGGGTAGCATGGAAGGAATTACTATTTTCAAGGAAGAACGATAGTCGCGTAGCGACCACTTTTTCGAAGATTTTTCAGGCACAACACGTCAGGGCGATTGGTCTGTAGTTTTGTGGGATCGAGGGAATCTTTGCCGGGTTTGGGGATAGGGATGACGTGGGCCTCCCTCCACCTGGAGGGGAAGGCGCCTTCTATCCACATGCGGTTGTACATGTCTAGCAGGAAAATTTGTAAGGTTGGGTGGATGTGCTGGATCATGTTGTACGGAATACTGTCCGCGGCGGGACATGGGGTTCGTCGAGAGGTCTGTGCCGCCTGTAGTTCACGCACAGTGAAACAACCGGTTGTAGGTGCTGTCGAGGGACGGAGGAGAGGGACTATTGCTTGGGGCGGGTACGAGGGAACTAACTGCAGAGGAAGAAACGGCGGCGAAGGTAGAAGCTAGGTGGTTTGCCACCGATTTGGGCTCCCATAGGAGTCCATCGTTAGTCCGGAGGAACGGGGGTCGGGAGGGGACATGTCGCCTCTCGATACCCCGTACCTCCTTCTAGATTGTAGCCGAAGGTGTGGTGGCGGTGACGCCGGACACAAAGGCACGCCAAGAAGCTCGGCGCGCTGTCTTCATTGTACGGCGGGCGATGGCCCTGGCCCGCTGCATCTCCGTGCGATGGATGGGGAGTCGCGTAGGGTAGAAGCATCGAGTAGCCTTCTTCTTGGCGCGTACGGCCTCCGCGCACTGTGGGGTCCACCAAAGCACCCGTCAGGCGCGGGGGTAGGCGGAGGATCGTGGGATGCTAGTGCAAGCAGCCGCTACAACGACGGACTCGAAGTATGCGAAGCACTCGTTGGAGGATGGGAAGTGGGCAGTCGTAAGAGTTGTATATGCATCGTCAGGGAAGCGGGACCAATTCGCTTTGGCAGTAATCCACCTTTCCGGTACCCGAACGGTCTGGTCGAGCCAATTGAGCGTGAGTTTAACAGGGAAATGGTCACTTCCATAGTCCTCTTGGATGACTTGCCATGTGAAATCTAGGAGGGCATTAGTCGAAACGAAGGACAGGTCTATACAGGATAGAGTGCGGGCGGTGGCATGGTATAATGTAGGAGAGCCATCATTGAGGCACTCGGAGGAGAGCTCGGTCATGACAGTAATCAGGGTTGGGGCCATATAGGTTAAGTGTGTGTCGCCCCACAAGGGGTGGCGACTATTGAAATCGCCCAGTAATAGAAAGGGCCTGGGGAGATGTTGTACGACCTTCACCAGATCATCGCGGGAAACTTGAGCGTGGGGAGGGAGGTATCTTGAACAGACGGTATACTGTCTATCATCCAGGGAAAGCCGGGTTGCAATCACCTGTAACGGGGACAGGATAGATTGTGGAAGGGGACTGGGTGGTGTATGAAAATGGCAGTCCCCCTTTGAGTGCAGGTAGGAGACGGGGTGGCGATGTAGGAATATCTAGTAGGGCAGGGCATGGGCTTGGTCCCCAGAATTAGCTCCTGGAGACAGACACACACCGGACGGGAAGTGGCAATCAAGGAATTACGGCCATCGTAGTTCGCGAATATTTCTCTCCAGTTCCAGTGCACTATTGTAGTTTTCGGAGGATCCATTTGCTGATGAAGGGGGATGGGTGAAGGCGTAGGTGCTTGGAGGTCGGAGTGTGAAGGGAGATCTCGGGTTCGCGAAGGTGAAGGATGGGTCAGGAGCATGGCTGGCTATCTGCCGTTCACCAAAGAAGGAATCGGTCGGCCAGTCGATCTCCCCGGAGATTGCGGGGTCGAGTCGGCTGAGCGAGACCGGAGGCGTGGATCACGGTAGCTAGGAGAACGTCGTGGGCTGATAGGGTGAGAAGTGTCTTGGTGGGCTTCTGTGTTCGGGCCAGTAAGGGGGCGCTTTATTTCCCAAAGTGGCGCCTCCCCGCCTGTCCTGGGTCTCACGGCGGACCCTGGTGGCGATAGGGGTACCAGAAGGACCGGCCCGGTGGGAAGACCTGCTCAGGATGGCTAACAAGGAGGGGGCCGGAGATGTTTGGGGGGCCGGTACTGTGGGGGTGGAAGGAGATGAACCAGTGGTCTCGTGGATGGGTGGAAAAAATTGCACCAGGAAGCAAGGGCAGATCCATAAGAATCATGGGCGCGGCCGAGCTCCCCTCGGCCACATCGTGTAGCTGCGTCAGAGCCGCATCCACTAGATCCTCGGGGGAGAGGACGTTGTCCAGATTGGATCTCGTCGTGGGAAGATGCATTCCCACATTGGCCACAGAGGGACGCGCCCTATCGCTCCTGACAAAGCAAAGGGTTTCACTGTTCGTGTTCGTAATTTTTTACCGTGAATAAGTGCAGTCCAGTGAAAAAAACCTTAAAAGTTTTGTGCTATTCAGTGATAGTGTGCATTTGAAGTGAGAATGGAGGTTTATTCACACAGAAATGGCAGACATGCCTCTCGTGTATGGGCTTGCCGAGTGTAATGCGGCCGCAAGAAGACGTCTGTATGCGGAAGGGTTTCCGAATCGCCGTCTGCCAGATAAGTAGACCTCTCAGAGAATAGACGAGCGTCTTGGTGATACAGGATCATTCAACAAGCGAGTTTCAGATGGTGGTAAACCAATCAGCGACAGAACTGTTGAGTTGGAGGAGCGAGTCCTGAATTGCGTGGAGGAACATCCTGGTGTCTGCACCCGAAGGATAGCAGCAGCAGCAGCAGCAGAGGTTGTAAGATATACAACTGCGTGGAGAATTTTACGGGAACAGCAGCTTTACCCATATCACACTCAGAATAGAAGGCCTTACTAAAGCTGATTTCCCACCACGAGATTCTTTTTGTACATGGTTCCTTCAACAGTATGCTCGCGATCCTCTTTTTCTATCCTCCGTGTTGTTTTCTGATGAAGCTGCCTTCACAAGAAATGGCGTGATCAATTTTCACAACACTCATCACTGGGCCGAAGAGAATCCGCATGCCATCATCCAGTCAAGGTACCAACAATAATTTAGTATTAATGTATGGGCAGGACTTATTACTAGCAACTTAATAGGTCCTTTTGTTTTGCCTGAAAGATTAACAGAAGAATCCGATTCCAATTTTTTAAGGAATGATTTAAGCGATTTACTAGATGAAGGTCCTCTTGGTGTCCGACGTCGTACGTGGTTTATGCATGACGGCGCTCCGCCTCATTTTAGTCGAGTAGCCAGAGATTATTTGGATGACCATTTCCCTGATAATGGATAGGCCGTAGAGGACCCATTGCGTGGCCTGCTCGCTCCCCGAACCCGAATCCACTCTATTTTTACCTGGGTGGTCATCTGAAATCCATGGTTTACGTGACACCCATTGACAACGTTGAAATGCTTCGCCAACGTGTAGAACAAGGATGCCAGAAAATCTGAGCAATACCTGGAATGTTTGAACGCGTGAGGCAGTCTATGACGAGGCGTGTTCATGCGTGTATTCAAGCGCAAGGCGGTCATTTTGAGCACCTTTAAAGGTAAGGTGGATACTTGCTGGAACACACAACGGGCTGTAACTCGGAAACAAAGCGATTTCGGGCATATGTTTATATAAACTTTTTCAGTTTTCTGGTCCTGAATCCATCCTGAAAGTGCGTCCCACATATTATGAAACACCCTGATATATTACATGTACTTATAATGTTATAAGTAATGTCAATTACGTAATGCTTTATTAAACATCTTTTGTAAGATGTTTTTATTCCATTAAAATAACTCGGCTTTCTTATAGAAATAATAAAAAATATATATATACACAGGGTGTCCCAGAATTAACTATTTCAATGAAATCGGACAAATTTTTTAAAAACACTTATTTATGTTTATCATGTTTAATGTGTTAAAAATGTATAAATTTCTAAATTTTTTTCATAATTTTATTTCATAATTTTTTCATTATCTGGTCCAATGAAAGACCGTCTGAAGTCATAGAATGGCAAAGAGACTCTCCAAAAGTTAACGTGTGGCTTGGAATGACCAAATCCAAAATTTATGGCCCATTCTTCTTTTCGGAAGCAACTGTAACAGGTACCGTCTACCTTGATATGCTTCAGCAGTTTCTCGAACCACAGCTTCTTGATGATGGCATTCTTGATAATGTTGTGTTTCAACAAGATGGAGCACCATAAATTTTGGATTTGGTCATTCCAAGCCACACGTTAACTTTTGGAGAGTCTCTTTGCCATTCTATGACTTCAGACGGTCTTTCATTGGACCAGATAATGAAAAAATTATGAAAATAAAATTATGAAAAAAATTTAGAAATTTATACATTTTTAACACACATTAAACATGATAAACATAAATAAAAGTGTGTTTTTAAAAAATTTGTCCGATTTCATTGAAATAGATAGTTAATTCTGGGACACCCTGTATATACACCTTGTAAAATTCAGATGTATATATATATATATATATCCCCGCAAGGGGGTTCTAAGCTCGTGCTCTTGAGTGCTCTTTGTGCTCGTTTGTACGTGCTTGTTCCTGGAGGTTTCATGTGCGCCCTCCCGGCCCTAGCACCCAAGGATGGTGGGGCTCGACCCTGCAGTCCTTGGTCTTTTTCCACTTCGACTGTCCCCTCCACCCTTTCTTTTTCCTCTGTCTTTCCTCTCACTTTTTCTTTGTTTTTCCGCTGAGATATGCCCTTTAAATAGAGGCGAATCGGTTCTTCCCGAACTAAAAAAAAAAAAAAAAAATATATATATATATATATATATATATTGTATGTGCATTGTGCAACATTCCACAATAACTTCGGATACCACCAGGTCTCTACAGATCTCTAACTAATACTAACCTCCGCGATGCCCTGCGTAAGCATTTATAGTCTGCTGAAGGCTTTCTATAACATTCTGGAAGCTATAGGTTGCTATAGTTACCAAACAGCATAGACAAATTAGTAGCACGTGGTAATTGGTCACGAGAGGTTGATTGGTCAAGTACGATTTCAGATTCCCTCGAGTACGAGTACAACAAATACACGTACTCGAGTACTCTTTTCCACCTCTAGTCACAACACGAAACCAGGAACAATGAATACCGAGGACGAGCAGCGAACACTTACTTGAACGAAAACTTTGAACTTTTAGCGGGCGACGTCGGAGTGGATGGTGAGTCTACGTTGCTATGGTGATTCTCTTCCCCATTAATGGCTTCGAGAGAGCCATCCAACCTGAGCATGCTCTTTGAGGCCAATTCGTTCGCCATTGCAATGGCTGAATCGAGCGTCCTTTCGTCCGTGGCTGAAATCGGCTTCACGGTCGCCTGTTTTTTTTTGCTCGAGAACTTGGACGCAATCTCCTTTATTTCATTCTTGACATTAATGTTGGCGTCATCTTCATTGTTCGTCGTTGAGTGGGATAGGGAAGACGGAGGAGAGTTCTGGGAAGGCAACAGAGGGGGCAGGGAACCGGGAGGATCCGTGGGGGAAGGTCCCGTAGTAGAGGAAGATCCCCCTAAAGCGCGAAATACTTCATCCATTAAACTGGGTCCCAGGTCGAAAGAATCTCTCAGGAAGGCGTTTCCCTGCAAAGACATCACGTGATCAATTAAGTAAATGTAACTGAGGAAACGGATTAAAAGATCACAATAAAGAATAACAATGAACTGAGGAAACGGATTAAAAGACCACAATATAATGTTAACCCTTTCATACCCAAATTAAGTCGAAAAGTAGGCGGAATAAGTTGATGCAAAAATCGTCCTTATAACCTTATAAATAAGGTCTAAAATTGCTTCCAAAGTTAACGATGAAAATTTCACACACTGGGCATTAAAGGGTTAATGTTAGTTCGGTAAATAACCTCGGTTACGTTAAGTTGAATTATGGATGTACAACCACACTGTGAAGATGGATTTATTAGGGTATAACCTTTCAACCTATACTAATGTCCTCATCAGGCGCGACTGCTGAACACATTAGTATAGGTGGAAAGCTTGCTCTCCACTAAACCCATTTTCTTATCGTGACTACTTCGTTAATCATTCTTGCTGATAAGATTTAAAATGAATTTTAAAGATAAAGTGGACAGAAATCTTTGATCTAAACACGGAGAACTTCATCAATATTCAAATAACTTAATATAACCTAACAACAGCGAATCAAAAACAATTTATAGATAAAGTGACGTAATCCTGATAAATGTTGTCTTGTCGAAGTAAACTCGAAACGCGTGAGGAGTGACGCCTACCTCTCCTTTTTCTTTGTTGGGCTCAATGTTCTCCTCTTCGTCCGAAATTTCGTGGTATTCATGGTCATTGTTCGCTTTCTCACTCTTCTGAACGGGGTTCGATACCTCTGATTTCAAAGTTGACCATGCGGACGTGGTTGATTTTGTTGTAGACCATCCAGGACTTTCGGGGGGATCCTCACTCGCAGTGTCAGACCAATGCTGCTCCGACGCGGGGCCGAATTTACCCTTCTCACCATCCTATCAACATTATATTTTTAAAATTAATTAGTAGTGTACCGATGCCAATGCCGAATATTTGGCCTATATTTTAAAAAATCAATTCCCTTCGTAAATTTTACTAATCTAATGTGAGAACTTTCAATTTTTATATTTTTACATTTCAAATTTGTTTAAATGCTTTTCCTTAGCTCACTCCACAATATACAGTACCAGAATTTGTTATTCGTATGCCGTAGCTAACCGATAGCGTACACCGTAGCTATTATCATGTTTTGCAGGAAAATAACGAGTGCTTTTAAAACGGCCATTTTTCAGTTTTATTGAGCAAGCACTTGGCTCTTTACACTCTTCATACACATTATCATTCATTCAATTCAAACGAATTTCACTTTTTAGACACCAAACTCTCAGTTTGAGAAGAGGGTCCAATCAAAACATGAATTCATAAAAAATCAACAGATAAAAGATTCATACATCAAATAGGATTCATACATAGTCGTAAGCAAACAAGCATTAATTAAAACTATGTATAATTTACCAAGTACACAAAAGTAATTTCACAGGGAAATTACTTCACGCCGAAACCAAACGAATTAAAACCTATTAACAACAGGTTTCCACGATATGCAACTGATAAACCTATCAACATTAGTCAGTAAACTTCGCAACAAAACTACAATCGATTCAAAGTCAAAATTAACTAGCGTTTAGTACGTATAAATACAACAAACTACCAAAAATTCAGAAACAAAATAATTAGTGACCACACCCGCAAAACACAAAATAAAAACATTCCTGAACTGTCGTATTACCGCAAGAAATTGGAAACCGAAGCAACATTGAGGAAGACCGCAATGCCTCGAACATTGTTATATGACGAATAATTTACTAACTAGAGCCAAACACTAATAGAACCAGTCCAAGTAAAATATACCAAATATACCATGGCAAAACAAAGAATCCTAATACTTCCATAACAGATTGATTCAAAATTGTTTTCCACCACGACTTATAAAAAGTAACTGAAGCCACAATCATAAGGACAGAATAAACAAACATAAAATTCAATGAACTTTCTACAAACCAACATATTCCATCTACAAACTTTATTTTTAACTCAATTTTGCGTATGCTCCAATAGTTTTACCATATATTCTCGCTCCACAATCTTATACTGTAATTTCTATTTTTCACAACTATCTTTACAGAAAGATTTTAACATTGTTTAACATTTACTGTACTTCAAACGCCAAAGACCAATACAGAGTCGACAGTTTCGATATGGATACTTAATTATAAAATTGAAAAATGGCCCTTCTAAAAGCAGTCATTTTCTTATCGATATTGGAAGATTAAATGATAATAGATTATTCAAGAACGTTGTAAAAGAATTATTATTACACAGGACTGCGATGGTTTTTTTGTCCGAAATATTTCATCACTTGTATAGTATAATTTTTGCGCGCTGATTCCGAAAATAATAATTTTTCGCCATCACGTACAGATTTTTCACAAAATGTCATTTTATATTACATATGTAAGTAATTTTCATTAAATTTTGATTAAAAACTACGCCTATAAATGCTTGGTTTCACCAAGACATCAAAGAAATGGAGAAGAGATATCAGAGAAGGTGGGACATCGGCATGATGGCTGATTACTGCTGGATGTTGAAACGAGATACTTCAGAATTATTACATAAAAGTAAAGGAACAGCGCGTACATTCGAAACTAAAAGGCAAAGATCTCGCGAGAAAACTCAGGACAAATAAAGATGAATATGTAATTGACGTTAATAGTCTCCTTTCTTTTTAAAGTTGTTTGCATTTGTAATTAGTATAAAGCGAAATATGTAGGTACCTAATGTAAATTGAAATAAATAATATTTATTTATGTTGTTTTTTCCCTTCCAGTTCGCGGAAAACCCTTACGTGATAGAAAAAAATGGACACCTTATTCGAAATTAGCGTAGTTGAGTTATATAAAATCAGTTATTAGTAAGAAAACGACTCTTACAAAGTTCTCATTCGCGGGCCTGCGTCGTTATTATTATATTTATTGCCCTAATACCGCGTATATTTAATTTACATACTTTTCAATTGTGACAAAAAAAGCGTAAAACTATTAGCACAAACGAAACTAATTTTTTAGCAATCCTTTTTACCAAAATCTGAATACGAGAAAACCGCGATGACCGCAGTCATTTAAGACATTTATAAGCTTCAAACTGCGGATAACTACAATTCGACTAGGTTACCTCGCAGTTTCACGCTTTTGATATCCCGCGTCTGCGCAATGGAACTCGATACTATAAATAAAATAGTAAATATGGAGGTCTTTTTCTCCTATGAACGAGGCTGATAATACGATATATCTTTCATTTTATCGTCCGCAAAACTTTTTAAACGCGAGTTGCCGCGCGCAATGATTCCAGAAGTTCATCTTCCGTTTACGACGTTCGAGGCGGAGTCATTTATACCTTTTTAAGAAGAGGCGCCCTGTCTGAAACGTCCGAACTGGCCCTCGTGAGCGATGATGATTGTTCATCCTCGGATGGTTTGTACGGAGTAACAATTTGCTTGGGCAACTGATGATACTGTAAACGTGAAAGAACCAATATAAAGAAAAAATATAATCGGATAATACCGTTATGGCGTTACATTTTTGTATTATAACCTATACGATTAAGATTAAATCCCTTAATCGACGTACGGGTACAGTTTCGGAAAAAAATTAGCCTACGAGAAATTTCTAAAAAGTAAAAACTAAAACTAATAATGAAATTTTATTACTGTCACCAAGAGTAAACAATATCCAAAGAAAAACGGATTACTAATACCGTAATTAGTTATTTTTTATGCGTTAAAATATTTGGATTTATAGGCGAACTTTTTTCCCTTCATGGAACCTTAAGCCAATTAAATAAAATGCGCTAATTTTCATACACTTAAAATGTATAGATAAGAATCTAAATTTAAATTTATATTAAAAAAAAAAAAAAAAAAACACGTAAAAGGGTTTGTCCTTAAAAGGAACTTTTGCTTTCGCAACATTTCTTCAATCAAATATGCAATATTATTCACTCAAATATTGCTATATACTCGTCAAGAAAAAGTTGGTATGTACAGTGTTGGTACTGATCATCTTATCCTCCTCAAGTGATAGTTCCGTAAAGACAGACCCCTTTCTAGTGTAATATATATATATATATATATATCAGTTGGTAGAAAACGTGCAAAATCAAGTGCGGCCGAAGAAGAGAACACTAATATTTAGCGGCTGAATATTTTAGCCAAATGTTTACGACCATAAAACTGGAATGAATGAGGATAAACGGAAGCCATTTGATAAAAACATTTTAAAATAAATCAAATAAAGTGAAAATTAAGTTCACGTAACAAAATCAAACATTCTTCTTTACTTTTTGAAGCCATCCAAATATTAAATGAGTAAAAAGTGATTAAATGTAAATGAACTCTGCTTGCTAAATGGTAACATGCGAGCGCTAAGCAAAGAAAAATAAAAAGAAAAAAGAAATTTATTTTCTTTCCTTTGAGAAATGATAGTAATACCGTTGTTTAGTAACTAACATTGTAGGCACTGAGTTCAAACATTAAATGTAACATATGGCGTAACTCTGATCTAGGGAAAGTACCGATGTTTTGTGTATGGCTGTGCTCGTGCGTGTGCGTGCGCGCGCTTAACATATAAAGAGGGAGTTAATTGTTCTTAAAGAGGTTTCGTAAATGAGATGCGAATGAAAGCGCTGGATTATTCGAGCATTAACCAAAATTTTAATACATTAAATATTAACAACACTTTTTAAGCAAAACGGTTAATACGTAATTGGAAATATATTTTAACAACGGAACTGAAAAAGTCATTTCTCAATAAAATATCATTAATAGTGAAGGGTTTCCTCCGTAGATTAGGTCTTACGTCCTCATCTTTACTGATAAGCCCATAACAACCAAATACTCTTTGAAAAGGGAAGTTTGTAAGGGGCCCGATGAAGAGACGTTATTAAGATTCCATCCCTAAGCCACACAGTGAATATGCTTCGCGTAAAATTCAAAGCGAGAGCCTACCAGTAAAACCTTAAATTATCTTATTTTGCACCCAATTTAAGTTAGAAACGGTTTAATTCTCTTTTAAATGTATTCAACTTTTAACTCGGTCATATAACTGAAATCTTACTGAATTCTTTATGTAAATAAACTGCTCATGATAATACGTGACTGTTAACTTCTCAATGACTGAGCTATTCTTCGAAAAATTCTCTTGAAAAAGAAATGCGAAGTAAATTCTTAAATAAAAGGTATTGGCGACGCAGATTTTTACTGACCTACAGTATGAATACTGTAATTATCAATTGTAGTTTAAAATTTTTGGTAAAGCGGGTAAAATTTACGAGAGTACAGTCCGCAGTGACTAAAATATTAGCGTACATTATGAAATCACTTTTATCATATTAAAATCATGGTTATGATTATTATCTAATATACATATTTCAATCATTATTCACGCGATACGAGCCTCTCAAACTACGGAAGTATTAAACTGCACTACGCAACCATCATGCGATTTCCGAGTTCTCTCCTTCTACTGGAGATAAGATGAGGAAAATGAAATATAAGATTGAGGTGCTGAGTGCGATGTCTGTGGCACCGTTAACACCGAAATCGGTGATGCAAGATGATGAATAAGAGATTTAAGGTGTAGAAAAATTTGTCTCTACCACTCACCGAAAAATTAAGGACCCACAACCAAACTATTCAAAAACCAACTCCAACCAATATTTCCCACTCGTAAAAAGCAAAGATGTTATGATTAGTATTATTGAGACCTTTTCAGTTCCTTGAGGAAGTAACTTTGACTGAACCTTATCTCCTAGGAAGGAGACGTCCCCGAAATAGGCTCCATCGAGCCCAACGTGCCCCGTGTGCTTAAAGTCCCCTTGAGGACCGGAAATCATCTCTGGACGGAGGCGCCGTCGAGAGGAGTAGGCGTTCTTACCATCTGAAATGAAAATGACGAACTTCCAATGCGGATCAACGTCTCCCAGAAATAAAGTTTTTCTATCATGTTCAAAATCGATAGATATTTACAGCTTTTCTCGTTGTACAATGTTAAGACGAAAGTCACGATTCGACAAACCTGTTCTTCCGATCAATTATTCTCAAGTTTTTATAAATGGTTAACAGGCTGCACAGCTCTTAAAGTTTAAACTATGACTAACGTTAAGTTCCTTACAGCCTATTACAAATTACTGTATCTCAAATGCATTAAATAAATTAAATTATATATTTCAGCCGCGGCAGCAGAAGAGTTAAATCCAAGGTCAATGTGAGCTCATTAACTGAATTTGCTTAATTGAAATTCTTATCCATACATTTTTAAACCGGGAGTCTCAAACTTATTTCGGCTGCAGGCCGCAATACAACACTTAGGCTCGTCCAGTGGCGCCTCAGGAGGGGGGCAGAGGGGGCACCCCCGCACCCTCAATATTTTTTGTCGCCCTTCTCGAGTCAAGTTGACATAAATAAAAATAAATTAAACGTTTTTCTAACTGGCCACTTCCTAATTTTTATAAACGCATCACTAATATGGGCAGCATATAGGCCCATAAAAAAATATTAGCTTACCTCACCCCCACCCCCTACCCTACTAACAAACTTCAAAGAGGAGGCTGCATTAGTCACTCCCTCAAGTCTCAATTCTAGTCAGTGCAATCTAGGAAAATATCATACCATGTTACTCGTATAAAATTTTCTCAATGAACCGTGTTTTGGTCAAAATAAAGTTTCTTTAACATTCCTTAACATTCTTATGATGTGCCTAGTCACTTGCCATTAAAACAGCAGCTTTTTGCTGACCAGTCACCGTGTTTACTGAATGGTCGCTCTCTCTTCATTACCTGGTTTGTCCCCTCAATGTGCCAGCTACCTGGGCGCCACTGGGCTTGTCTACGGGAACACACATTTATATACAGGGTGGTGCAAAAGTCTGGACCCATAGGCGGTTTATATGGAAAAAAAGTGTGGCCTGCAGGAAGTTTATTATGAAATGAAATTTAATTAACCATACACCAGTGACTAAATTATGTTAAATTTAACGTTCTAGTTCAGAATTTACAATAAGTGTTCGAATTGATGTCCATCTTCTTCCAAACACTTTTCTATTCGGTTGACACAAGACCTTTGCACATTTGTAAGCATAGTAATATTCGTTCTTATGGCTTCAATTTCTGTTGTGATGTTATCCTTTAGCGCTTGTATTGTTCTTGGTTTGTTAACGTAAACCACTGATTATAAAAATCGAAAGATATTTTTTATATAGGAAATTGCCTATGGGTCCAGACTTTTGCACCACCCTGTATATATATAAGTATGTGCGCGCGCTTATTTGAGTTGTTGTTTAACTTCCGTAAAAACAAAGATCATGTGGAGAAAACGTACACTTTACGTGGGATCCGAACCACGGGTAACTAAATTATCTGGATGCAAAGGACGGTCCACCATCCAACTGCTACCCAGACTCAGTGTCGCTTAACCTCGCTGATCTATGCGAAGCGGTGTTGCAACAATGGCCACGAGGTGTGCATGTGGGCGCACGGCAATTAGGACTAAGCAAGGTCGAGTGTGTGATAATTCACCGATGAAGTGGGGTAATTTATTTTTGCCAGGTAACACTTTTGGTAGCTCGGAAAATTAAGAAAAAATATATAAAAACTGTAGAAACATTTCGGAAAAAGATATGCTGATAAGGTTAGGCTAGAATAGCTAATACCTCACTATTTAATGACTTAACGAAAACCACCCTTCCAACCCTCAATTGCACCCGGAACACTTATCACGCCCTTCTCGGTTCCATGGCACCAAGGGTGGGTTAGGTCAAATTAAGCTTGGTTAATCAGTTTTCTTATATGGATTTTAAAATGTTGGTATCTTGTTTATGCGGAAAAGCGCACGTACGTACGCGTGTGTGTGTGTGTATGTGTGTGTAAAGAAGGTTAAATTATTAGATAGTTGTGCACGCCTTTATATTTGTTTACTGCATATTTGCGCTTATGACTGCTATTTAAAAAAGAATATTCTTTAAAGGTCTCTTCGTTGACATGCGGAGTACAATTCATTCAATTTGGTACGGGCCACACCCGAAACAATCGCGTGCCACGCGTTTAAGACCTCTCCCTTAAACGATCTTTCGAGGCTCTAATTTTTATAATGTGTAACGTGAACTCTACGAGCAATTTCAGTAGCAGTTGCGCATAAGCACTGCGCACAACCCATTCAGTAGAGATGAATTATGAATAATGTATGACGCGTGATAAACTAATTAGGACACTTCCCATCTATAAACGTTGGGTTTATTCAGTAGCTGAATGCGTGACCGTCCTCCTCGTTCAGACGATGTAGCGACCCTCGACGGCTTGAATTCCACGGAAAGCCGCGGGTCCCTCAGTCACGTGACCTTTTTTGCCGTTACGAACGAAGTCAAACAACCCTAAATATTATTATCCCGTTCTGCGAGATTATTTACTGAATTAATGACAAATAGGAAGAACGAACCTCCTCTCTGAAACACGGATTTGTTGGAAGGAACCGAAGTCCCCAAATAGGCGACCGTATTAGCGGGATTGAACAAGCCCGTTTTGCTGTTCTTTAACACTCCTTTCCACACGCTTGGATTATCACTCAAAGGCCTGCAATTAAACGTTCAATTTGCACTCTGTTTAGATTATTTTGCTCGAGTGTGCGAGAAATGGGTTAAAAATATTTCATTTACATTCAACCTTAATATAAATAAATAATGTTCCTCCAATTTTCTTGGGCGAATTTATTCATTATTATTAGAATATATAAAATCATTATAGTATTTAAGTAGCACCTTTTATTAAATCGAAGTTAAGAGGTTATGAATAACTTTAAAAAGAAATTAAGCAAGTAGAAGAAAGGACATACTACTTTACTTAATTTAATCTTTTTGTAGAGTTAAAAAAATGAAAGGAATAGAGAACGAGGACGAAATAATTAAATACAGTCGACTATATCAATTAAATAATAAACGAGAGAGAAAATACGAAATGTCAATAAAGTTATTACCTTTTATCGAGAACGGTGATAATATCTCCGACGCCATAATGCAGTCTCTCTCTTTTCGTTGGCGACGTTGTAGCATTTTCATCCATCTCTTTAACCGCTTGCATTTGTTCAGGTTTAAGCTTTTAAAACAAAAACGTATCAACCGAAGAACCGCGCTTTGTACGAAACTTCAATTAAGGCATCTGACTCATGATTCGTCTCAACGTACTTATAGAAATGCCAGTTATACATTCAATATTCTCCCATTTAATAAAATCTTTGCTTCCTGGGGCTCGGTTGGTCGCGGACTGGACTCGGGTTGTAAAGGCCCGGGTTCGACTCCCACTTCCTCCTCCGGGGGTTGGAGTTGGGCCGGCCATTTTCTACGCTGCGATTGCCTGGGATCACGCGGTTCTCCGAGTTCACACTAATCCTTTCTGTTCCTAAACGTTGCTATTCTTATCTTGCGTATTACTAGTTATTTCAACTAACTCACCTTCGCATTTCCACACTTCTTTCCAGAATAACTTTCTATTCTCCACATATTACTCATTCATCTTTCCCAAATCTTCATCTACTCTCTTTTTACCACTCGCCTAATATTTTTCCCGCATTCTTTCTACAACTCATTACATCAACATCTATAATCACTGGCAAGATACGTTTGTAACATTTCCCAATATTTTCTTTCACCGGATCCTTCATCTCATCGTCTTACCACGGAGTCATTTTCCTCTTCGCTCCATTTCATACATTTCACTCACATACAATAACATCAGATACTGTCTTCATTCATCATACATTCCACAAATTCTGTACATCCATTTGTTGTTTTGTCCGACTAAAGATTCGTTCTGCACTTCACCTATACTCTGTTGCCACCTTATTCGAATTTAGCCTTCAATTCTTATTGTCTGTGTCTGTCCACTCTCTCCCTCTCCTCCTTTTACGCTAAACACCACAACTGAACTTTGAACTTTATATGCAGGCATCTGTTACCATCACATTTACATAACATCCATGTTAATACCACTCATTTTTCATTTGCAAAGCAATATTCCTCTTTCCTCGTACCTCTTCCTCCTCACTCCATACCCAATACCCAATTTCACACTTTTCATTTCCTTCTCATTCAACTTCGTTTTGCACAAACCAAGTAGGATACGTCAAAAACTCTGAAATGTTCAAACAAATAAAGAATCCTTACGTCTGGTAAAATGTTGATAAGATCGGCGAATTTTGGCCTTTTTGCCGGGTCGTGTTGCCAACACTTAAGCATAATTGTATAATACTCCTTAGGGCAGACTTCGGGTTGTTCCAAACGCTGTCGGCAACAAAATAAAACGATTACGGTACATTAAGATTTTAACTCGCATTTAACTCTAAAAATGCATTTTAAAAGCAAACTTTATATTCGCTAATGTTGTTCATTTACTAATTTGTTGAAACTGTAATTTCAGGCTTTGAAGTGGCCTTGAAAAGTGGGCAAGAAATGGGGATAAAAGTCACCTGGAAATTGGGCTCATCAATGGCTTCCAATATCTGTTGTCCGGTGAGGGCGGCCCACGGTTGGAACCCATAACTGAAGAGCTCCCACAAGGTAACCCCGAATGCCCATACATCAGAGGCGGAAGTGAAACGTAGGTAATTGATGCATTCAGGAGCACACCTGTACAAAAATAATAAGTTATGAGATAATTAAAAATTTTCCTCAATTCTTAAATCAATTTTTATACAGAAATCGATAAATGATGATTTTTACAAATTATTTCTATTAAATTCGTCTCTTCATTATCAACAAAGCGTAAACTCCTTAAGCAACATTGCGTAAACAAACTGCCAATAGTGTACCAAATAATTTCCACTCCGTAATCAGAAAGAAATAAATATGGTCGACGGGTCAAATTACCCTTTTAAAACACACAATCTTTTCGAGACGAATCCCCAATCAAAAAATCCTAACGGATTTCGTGCCATCCACTTCAACAGTGAACGACCGAAGAGTGAAGACAAATTAATATTGAAAATCAACTTCGGTACTTTCACCAGAGTTAGTAATTATACAGGGTGTTCAAAAAGTCGCATTACAGTTGAAAGAGTCCAAGTGTAGTGCGACTTTTTGAACACCCGTTATAAATTATAAAAGTATGCTGGGTTCTTTCTTTTTTTAACTTTTATCTTGAATATCTATGAGGAATGAAAACATTTGGCAACATCAGCAAGTATTGCGCGCGTGGAGGAATGAAAGACGCGCAATTTCATGCTACACAATTCCCAATAATCCACGCAACAATAACAACAATGTTTGAGGTTGTTTAACATTTTTCGTAATAGAAAATGTACGGTGACGGAGAGGACCTACGGGTTTACGCGAGATCCGAACAATTTGAGGGGCCTCTATCATCATCCGAACGCGGAGGGAAGTCATCCATCAAACTCCCGAACAGACCGAACGTCGCTTAAGTGATCTTACGGGAAGCGGTGTCGCGATGTGGCCAAAACCTAGCTTTGACCCACGCTCAGTTATTTGGTATTGACCTCCGTGTAGGTACTCGCAAAAATGACTCGTAAACTTCCTTTTCAACCAGTTTCGCGCTTCTCAACTACCCATTCGAGCCTAATCAAGCTTCCTTTTAATTCACTTTTAAACCTCGAGGATACACTGCTCCAACATCGTTCTTTTACAGCGTATCATCAGTACTTACCAGGCAATTGGTAACTTTAAATTCACATTAAAGTTGGTCTGGTAATAATCTTTCCCCACTCCCAATGCTCTCGATAATCCAAAATCCGATATTTTTATTTTATTTTTAGAAAATACCAAAATATTTCTAGCTGCCAAATCCCTGAAACGAGGAAAAAAGTAGATAAATAAAAGTATACGTATCCGACTATGCAAATAAGCGATTCTAAGAATGACCTTATTTTGATATCAGTGTTTCAACATTGGTACAACAATTAATAAAAGGCGATTACTTACAGTTGGTTAAAAGGGAGGAGAAAGGCCTAAATTAAAGTACAAAAATAAGATGGGTGGTATGAGGTAGCATAAAGAAACTCGACATATATCGGAGATTTTATATATATATATATAACCTTTGGTTTGCTTCCGCCCGAATTGTTCATTCTGACGAAGGTCAAGCTTTTCACTCCACCTTAGACCTACAGTTTAACGTGGAATCCAAACCACGTCCCATATATATATAACCAGCTAAGATAACATTCTTTTTCTAGAGATATAGAGTCTATGTATAATATTAAATACCTTGACATAAAACAATATGTGACTACAGTATATAGGAATAAAATTATGTTAATTGTAACCAGTGTTAGAGAGAGAAGTGAAAGGAGAAAGGTTAGAATGGAAATATGAGGAAAAAATATACTTTGCTTTGTATTATTTAATAAATTTTGCTTTCAGATTTTCTTTGGAAGCTTATCGTACTAGATTCTTTCGTCTCTCGATCAAGGTTGTTCCGGAGGTGGGGTCCAGCACAATGCGCAATATAATTTAGTTTTCTGATGCATGTGTTGCGTTATGTTGAAAGTATGTTGGGTTTGGGAAGCTAATATTTTGTTTTGGATAATCTCTGGAGCCAAAAAGTGATTATTTGATACGTATAAGAGGCGATGTTTAGCTTCTAAATATCGTTTAGTTTAAGAATTTTAAATCCTGGAATATTATATTGGTATTTTCATTATGGTTGTTTCATTTAAAAGTTTGCTATTCCTTTTTGCATAATCACCAATAGCTTAATTAAATATTTTGGTATACTTAATAGCTAATGCAGTACTGTAGATATGGGTATAGATAATGTAGTATATGAATCATAGGACTTACGCACGCAACTTTGACTAATTTGTTGCGGAGATCTTCAGTGGGTTCTCTGATTGGCAGATTTGCGTTAAAGGTAATTCGTGGAAGTTTGGCCGACTGTACACGTTTTAAGAGTTAATTTATATACAGGGCGGACCATAAATCGCTTTACCGGAAAATAAAAACGAACTTACTCACTACGGTAAAACGACTTATGATAAATAGAGGGTGGGCCATACATTCTTTGGGGTTTATTGCTGGTAGTTGTTTGTAGTGGTAATAAGTCTTTGAAGGATTGATTGTTGCGTCAGCTATGTACTGGTAACATCAGTAGTCAGTCAATGATCGGCAGAAATCATTTATGTAAAATAACAAGATCGGTATCAGAATGCTCCGGTGAGGCACTCAGTGGGATATGGGTCTCGTCTCCGAAGTATAAGAACCACGCGCTATAAATTGGATCCTGTTACTCGAGTATGTGCGAAACCATGTTAAGGGTAGTCCATTACAGCCACAATACTTTTTTCTTTAAGAGTATGTCATGAGGCACTATCAAAGGTTTAACTTACTGTACAGTTTTTAGTTCTCTCTTAAAAAGGTGTTTACTGCCAAATTAAGTTAAGGTCAATTTAAGTAATTTTGCGGCTGTTATAACTTACGAGCTTTTTAAATTTTAGTAAAAGTAGAATGTTAACAATGAAAGTTGATAATGATTGTGACGAACAGTAAAACTAGAAATGGTTCAGCTTCATGGCGATGGAAGAACAAAAGCTAGCGAGTGGAGTGAAGTAACTAGTAGGCCGGGTCGAAATTTTTGATTTCTTAGGTACATAGTGTGAGGTGGTTCAATCAATCATAGTAACATCCTGGTAAAATATTTTTGAATTCTGAGGACCCCTACCCCCGCTACCGGTTTCAGTTTTTTCAGAAAATTCATAAAATTTGAGATAATTTGCGATTTACTTCGAAATTTTTTTATCATTACCAAAGTTCGTTATAAAACAGTTATATTTATTGGATCAAGTAAAGATAAGCACCCCCAACCTTTTTTAGTTAGCTTTATAAGGCTAACTAACGAAAATATCACGACTTAACCTAACCAACCGTTAGGTCAACTGTACGCCCTTGACGATTGGTTAGGTTAGGTCGTGATATTTTCGTTATTTAGCCTTATAAAGCTAACTAAAAAAGGTTGGGGGTGCTTATCTTTACTTGATCCTATTTATTTTTTAATGAAAAAAAAAATTTTAAAATACAAAAATGCATGAAAAAAAAAAAATTTAATACAGAAATTTTTAGCTATTATTGGTAGAAATTTAGAAATTAAGAGAAATTCAATAAGATTTTTGACCTAAAACTAATTTTTTTTATTCCTTCCATTGACCTTTCCACTCAAAAGTAGGCAGTTCTTTTCTAGACTCTAAAGCAGTGGTGGCCAACTGCGGCGCATTGCGCCAAAGGTGGCGCATCAAGTACTTTGAAGTGGCGCATCGAGGTCTAGTATGAATTGTGCTAAATATTAAAAATCAAAGATTTAAGCAGTTAAGATGTAGTTAACTAAAAATACAGAGGGAACGAATTTTTTTTGGCGCATCCGAATTAAACCTAACCTAAAAATGGCACGCATCAAAAAACCACTGCTCTAAAGTATTTAAAATAAATTTATGCCGATTAATATAACCAATTCTTTCCTGGCTAGATTTAGTTACTAAGTTCACACCCCGTTCAACGCTTTGGCTGTGACATGGAAAATCTAGTATTTCTAGAGGTTTAGTTCTAATCTGAAGCAATTGCTCATTCTGAAGTTTTGGCTAAATTTTCATAGGTCTATTTTGAAAATTTTCTATTAATTCAGTCTTCTTCATAATCTAAGTCCTCTCTGTCTTGAAAATCGACATCTTCATTTTCATTATCATCTTCTATCACTTCTGATGATGCAAATTCCCTTGCTTCTCTTAATTTGTCGTTTGATTTCTTTTCCCTTTCCTCTTTTTGGATTTTGCCCAACTTTCTCAAATTACTTGAAGTAGTTTTTTTATCAATTTTTCCTAACTAGTTTTTCTTTCTTTTGACCAATAAAAACTTCCCATTCTATAATAGGTATTTTATGTTCACACCTACAAAGTTTTCTATCCCTTATGCCTTTATCATAACAGTGGCATGGAGATATGTCAAACATCGTCATATTTCTTTAATTTTTCATAATATTTTTCATTTCTTTTTATCATAGGGCATTTAGTTAACTTATCAGCATCTTCTATAAGTCTAGTAACTCTAACATAAATTGCCTTTGTATCAATTGTTGGGAAAGAAAATTTTTGCCAAATTTCTTTTATATCTTGAACAACTACGTTATAGCAATCATTTTTACTTATTTTACCCTGTGCTTTAGATTCTTCCTCTCTAACAATAAAATGGAAGTGCCTTACAACATCAGCTTTTGATGGCGTCATGGCAGATGAAAATTTTGCTGGATATCCAAAGGCTGCATTGTGGCTTCTTTTTCTAGTAGCCATAATTTAATAAGATTTTAACTATATTTTATTTATTACTGATATTTTAAAATTAAATAACATTTTAATACAAACTTTCAACATTCTAGGTACCTAAATAGGAATCTGGAGAGAAAAAACAAAAATAATGTAATATTAGGTCTTATATCCGGTGCTATGAGTCAGCACCGGATTTAAGACCTACACTCCCCACCCCCGATCGCAAAAAAAGTTGGTGAATGGTCTATTCTAATGTAATTCGTGCCGGGGAACTCGATTTTGGCCATCCGAAAGCAAAAAAATTAATATTTAGGGTCGATTTTTACGATTTTCGATTTTTGGCCTATTTCCCATACAAATTCATATGGAAAAAAGTGAGTATCGGTAGCGAAGGTCCCACAGCCTTGATTTTTGGTGTGGATACTACTATTACAAAATGATCAACCTCACAATATGTACCTAAGCAAAATCTTGACCTTGACCCCTTTTCGACCCGACCTAGTAACTAGGCTTAGTGATTAGCCTAATAGTTTTTCGATTACTGCAAGGAAGACATTAGGAAAATTGAGTGTGTGAAGTAATTTAAGTAAATGTTCAAAAAGAAAAGTTGCTGCATCAATTTCATCAAATGAATCAATGTCAATAACTAAAGAAAAATTTCGCAGCGGCCACTTTGAGGCAAGCCAAGCAACAGTCATTTCAATCAGTCAGATGAGAGTGAAATAAGTGAAATTTGCTTTGCTTCCCTCTAAATGCTTTACTTCAACTCCTATTCCTAGTACGCCAGTTAAAAGGCAAAAATCAATTAAAGGATATGTTGTTAGAACGATTGTTGAGCGGAAAGAAGATATCAACGTAAAGGGTGCGAGGTTCTTTTTCTCAGCTAATCTACCATTTAATGTATTTGAAAATTGAGAATTTATCGAGCTAGTTAAAGAGTTAAAACCAGGTTATTATGAACCTCCAGTAGAAAAAGACTAAGTTCAGACTTGTTGACAAAA
Organism: Bathynomus jamesi; assembly: GCA_023014485.1. Lineage (NCBI taxonomy): Eukaryota > Metazoa > Arthropoda > Malacostraca > Isopoda > Cirolanidae > Bathynomus > Bathynomus jamesi. The sequence continues at coordinate 111,573 of JAJOZX010000863.1, forward strand.
GTTAATGATGAAGTGATGCAATCAATGAAAAGTGATCTAGCCTACTGTACTGTGACTTAAAACATGATGGATGGAAATATGAGCAATGACCTCATTATTGCTCATAGTATTCGCAATGGGAGCGGGTCATATTTAATTTCTGCAGCAGATGCCGGTAGCCAAATGAAAACAGCGAAATATTGTGCCCAATTAGCCAGAGAAGCAATTAAATATACAAAAGTAGCATATGATAAAGATGTAAGCACTGTAGTCATAACCGTTATAGACATAGTTACAGACTAATATTAAACGTTTGCACATATAACCCAGGCACCACTTAAACTAAGAAGATTGGCTATCAAGGTTACATAATATGTCAGGAATAAACTATAATATTTTATAAGTTAGTAACATAAGTCTATTACATGTAATAGACCTATATGTATCTTTACCTATAGTTACCTATATGTATCAACTTTTCCCCCTGCTGCCTCTGCTTATTTAATGTAAAATTTAAATATGTTCACCTTAAAATATGACTTGTACAATGTCCTAAGTTAGCTGACACTTTTCTAGGTTTTTGCAATATGCACTGACAACGAAAATAAAATACATAGGGTGAGGAAGATTCTCAAAGAAAATCGCAAGCTTATTACGTATGGGTGGGCTCTGCACACTTTTTAAACTTGGTTGAAAAGGATGCGTCACTGAAATCTGTCTTGAAGCACATAATACAAATATATACATTCAGAAACCACCACCAAAAGCATGTAAGTAGCATTTCTAGTTTTTAGTAGGTCTTCATAATAAAGTGGTACTTTTTGAACTGAATTTAAGACAAGTTCAAGAAAATTAAATTTTTGTTTATTCAACTTTATTGCAACACGATATGTGAACCATGTTCTTCAATTATAATAGCTACAGCTTATGGTACGTTTTCTTTTATGCAGGAAGAAGCCAAGGGAGAACGCCCACAAGGCCCCCCCACCAATAGAGGAAGAAGAGAACCAAAATCAAGGTCCAAGGTTTTCGAGATGCCTGGACACACTGCGTTTGAAAGACTAGATGGGGGAAAAACGGATTGAGGAAGATTGTTCCAGAGTTGACCAGGAGTAGATGAAAGATTGAGAATACCGATTAACCCCTGCGTTAGAGAGCTGGACAGAAAAGGAATGAGAATGTATCGAAAGTCTGATACTACGTGCTCTCCTTAAAGGAGGTGGCATGCAGTTAGCGAGTTCAGAACAACATTGTTCGTTATAATAACGATAGTAAAGAGAGCGAGGCAACATTACGGCGAGAGAAAGGGGTTGAAGACAGTCAGTAAGAGGCGAGGAATTGATGAGATGTAAAGCCTTTGATTTCAGTCGGTCAAGTAAAGCTGTGTGGGTTGAGCCACCCTACGCATGAGAAGCGCACTTCATATAGGGGCGGACAAGACCTCTGTACAGAGAGAGCAACTGAGTAGGGGGGGGAAGAAATTGTGGAACAGGTACGGTACACCTAAGTTCTAAGAAGCAGTTTTAGAAAGAGTATACATTAAGTAGAAAGGAGACGCCAAGAATGTTAAGAGAAGAGGAATGATTGAGTTGTGTATTTATTGCTGAAGAAGAGAGGGTAGTCGTGCGGAAGATTATGACGAGTAGACAGATGAAAAAACCTAGTTTTTAAGGCATTGAAAGCCACAGGGTTTTCTCTGCCCCAATCAGAAATAGTAGAAAGATCAGAGGTCAAGCGCACCATATCCGTCCTACGCGAATCATTGAGTGACTGTAGAGAGGGACGCTTTGTGAAGCAGGTGAAGAAGTGATGGGCGGAATCATTGGGACAGGAGTGGATAAGACAGGACGTGCGACTTAAGAGATCATTGCATTGATAAATAAAAGGAAAAAAAAGAGTGGGTAACAGTCCAGAGCCCTGAAGAGCACCGCTATTAATAGCTTTAGGATAAGAACAGTGGTTATCTACAACCGCAGCAATAGATCGTCCAGAAAGGAAATTACAGATGAAGGCCAAAAGGATAGAAACCGAAGGAGGGCAGTTACAAGTTACAAGGAAAAGAAGTACCTCAAAAGGCCTTGCGGCCCATACCGAGGAGGTACCAATGGCAACGGGTGCCAGGGAAAATTTTGTACACACTCAAATAGTGTGCAAGATTTGGTCTAACCTTTTCTTGAACTGATCCACCGAGGAACTGTTCCTGTTATTAAAAGTTTATTTTTCTTTCAACTATCCTAGCAGTAGTAGAAAACTGGATAGAAAAGTAGAAGGCTCTCTCCCCACCCTCCGCTCCCTCCCTGCCAGAGGCAGGTACGGAAAAAGGTTGAAGAAAATACCTTGACCCTGGAAAAGTAGCCAAGTAGCCACAGGAAATTTTTACAGGAAAGTGGAGAATATATAAAATAGCTCTATATTTACCTTGCTCACAGAGACACCGTGCAAACGAACTGCTGCAGAGTTTTTATGTTTTAATCTTAAACTATCAACGTGTTAAAGTAATTCCCACATATACTAGTCCTAAATCGTTTCAAATCCAACTTCTAACCATTGTTGCGAGTTGGGTTATCATTGAACTAAACATGCTTCTAAAATCGACATCTTTGAACCGCGTCACGTAAGCGTCGATTGTAGCCCATATGCCTAACGAAAGGGATTAACTTTGTGGCATTTTTCGCCAGTTTCCAATCCACCTACCTACTTCCCCACCAATACCCAGCGCGCGCACTTCGGCCATTAGCGGCGGTGAGGTACCTTATCAAAGGCCTTCTAATCAATCGCCCTACTCTTATCATACTCACTCAACATGACGTAGAAAAAACTCGAGCATGATGGTGAGACACGACCTATGCCGTCTAAACCCATGTGGAGTCCCCAAGTAGCTTGTAGGAATCCAATGGTCAACAATACTCTAGCTATTATTCCCCTCTAAATATTTACTACAACTGAAGTTAAATGGTGTTATTTATAGAGGTTCCAAGCCTCTCTTCCCACGCATGAAGATAGCAGTAGCGTCCTAATCGTAAACAGTAGAGAAAAAGACAATACTAAAAGTTTTTCTTTTTTTTTGCAGTCAGAGGAGAATTGCAATTGCAAAGGTTTCACCGAAAATTCCGAAAGGAGGATGACCAAAAGTCAGAGATATGAGGGGGAAGATAGCCGTACAGCGTCCTTTGCGGAACCCTTATGACGATCTGAAAAGAAGATTGCGAGAAGGAGAGGTTTAAGAATCTTCCTATTAAGGATAGATTCAAATAGTTTAAAAGGCAAGAAATGAAAGCAATTGGACGATAGTTGGAGGGTTGAGAGCGGTCACCCTTCCTTGGGACAGGCTGAATGAAAGCGAACTTCCAGCAGGAAGAAAAAGTACCAGATGAAAGATAAAGGCAAAAGAGTTTGCCTAGGCAGGGTGTTTGCACAGAAGCACAGTTCTTGAGAACTTCCTAGAGTTAAGCCGAGATCGGGCAGAACAAACATCTTTGCAAGAAATTCTTATTTCAGACAAAATTAAGTCAGAGAGAGGCGGAGATGAAGGAACAACACCGGAATCGTCCAGGGTTGAGTTGGTGGCGAAAGTCTGAGCGAAGAGTTTAGCTTTATCAGGAGAAGAAACGACAACTACTACCTATGACAGTAATATTAATCAATTACCTGTAGTGTAATATATACAATAGGCCTAGTGTTGTAGGCCTGTATATAGTATTGTATATACACAATACTATATTAATTTAGTACCACATTTTTAACCTTGGGTTGACTGATGGAAAAAGGGGGTCTTATGTTCCAGCTTCCACCCGACACTCGTTGGAGCTCACAGCTAGACTGTCAAATCATATATTTTAAATTATAAATTGTACATTGAAATAAGAGGAGAGCATATGGAAACTATAGATGAAAATATAGAAAACGTGACTGACAACTTATCAATCCATAGAGGCGCTGAACATGCAAATGCAACCGAAACATGTTGGGAGTGCTTTAGACAAGGCAGGTAATTGCGTTTACTCTAGATTGAGTTTACAGTACAATACTTTAATTATGGTAAGAATTAAAAGTTAATATTCGTTTTAACACGCATCTCGCTAATGAATTGAAAACATGTTTTTCTTATGTAATTTGATGCGTATTGGTTGAAAATGACCTTCATTTCCCAAGGAAACGAGTGTCCTATATCGTATGTGGATATAATTCCGCTACGCATCGGAGAAAATGGTGGCTGCGTTCTTCATCGTTATAAAAACGGTTAAATAGGTATCTCGCGAAATATTGTGGGTAATGTTCTTTCTTATTCCCTGACCTCACACCCAATTGAATGCCAGGTTAGGCCAACTGTACGTCCTTGATGATTGGTTAGGTTAAGTCATGATATTTTCGTTAGTTTTAACGAAAATATCACAACTTAACCTAACCAATCATCAAGGGCGTACAGTTGACCTAACCGGCCATTCAATTGACCCGAGTTATTAAATTAAGTTTTGTCGTTAGGCTAGGTCATTTCTGAAAAAACGGCACATTTCCCAAGGAAATGAAGGTCATTTTTAAACAGTACGCATCAAATTACATAAGAAAACAGGTTTTCAATTCATTAGCGAGATGCGTGTTAAAACGAATAAATTACCGAATTAAAATATTTTTTAGTAGGTTAAGTTGCAGCAGCAACTGCCCAGGAAAGTACTACCAATGAGACTTCAGGCAAATAGAAATCCGTGGGCCTATCAGACCGGTCTCTTCCCCACTCATGACGATTAAAAATACATATACTTTCTCATTTGTAGTCAGTGCTTGCTTATTAATTTGTTTTACTTTCAGCTACAAGGAGATTCTACAAACCTGTCAGATGCTGTAGAAATGTGGCTCTCTCTTATTCAGCATGAAAAACTTGAGCCATACAAGGATTATAAAAAGAAAAGATTTGATAAAGCAATGAAGCCACGTCATTTTCTGGCTAATATGACTGAGCCAACGTAAGTTATAAAGGAAAGTAGTTAGGCATATTATACCAGTATTAATTTAACTGATGTATACGTAGTTCATTTTATAAAGGTTTATAGCTACAGATTTATTAATGACTTAATGTAGGTACAGTATATGTATTTTAAAATTTTCAGGTGAAAATTTAGAAGTGAAAAAGAAGCAGAAGAAAAGTATTTTCATTAAAATTATTCTCATTATATATATATGTGTACAGATATTATTTATTTAGATTAAAAAACAAAAGTATATTTCCAGCATATCGGTTTATCAAAAAATACAGTTAGTAATACAAATGCTGCAAATTGATGGAAAATAGTTGAAATGAAGAAAATTAAAAACTCAATTATGCCACCACATTTTACAACATTCACGCGCTCATTATGCAGCTGCCCAGCAAATTCTGGGTCACTAGAAAGAACATTTTCTACAAGCAAGTTGGCGTGGACCAAGATAAGAAATAGGCTAGGCAGGGAGAAAGCTGAAATGATGTTAGTAAGAATATATAGGCATCTAAGAGGCGTGACAATGTACCCGAATTTTGAAGCGAAAAATGTGAAGGGTAGCGGATGAATCGAGGACCCATCTATACGTGATAGCTATCTTATTTATGTACGTAATGATATTCCATTGAGTACCAATCATTAATGAAATTCTTCTTGGTGTTTAGTTAACGTATTAACATTTAGATTTAGTTGTAATAAAACAATGAATAACGAATATGCGTGTCAGTTTATCACTTTCGGATGTTGAAAGAATTTATCTCATAAGCAAAGTACAGGAAGTTTTCTACATAAAAATTGGATCCTTTTAGTTCATATTATACTTCCTTTTAATAAATAAAGTGTCAAAATAAATTTTTAATATCTTCAATGCGTAAAATGATTATCAAAATTACATTAGAATAATGAAAATAGGAAGCTTATAACAAAATAATGTTTGGTTTTTTGGATGCCAACCCTTTATGTCGTCGTAGATGACGCGAAAAAAGCGTGTGTTGGGGTAGGCGGGAGGCCCTAGGTACATATCGAAGGACCGTGATGCGGGTGCGATAATAGCAGTTAGTTTAGTTCTCACTTCAGTTAAAAAAATGGTTGAAAGTACTGTATATCTTATTTGTCACGACTGTAATGGGCTCGTTTTAAGAGTATGGAGGGTTTCGTTTTTTATAATTGCTTTGTTAAGGTGGTGCCAGTGTCGTTTGTTGCGGTTCGTAAGTCTTCGAATTTACATTTATAGTAAATTAGTTTTTGCTCCGAGTATTAATGATTTAAACTCGTTTCGATACAGCGCGTACTTCTTTGGGAAATAAATCATCCTTCACGTACCTATATGTTCTACGTTTTTGTTTAATGGATATTTAGACCTGGCGTCAACCAAAGGCTGTTTATTCTAACAGTAGAAATGTTTTTGTTGAAGATGGGGGCAAGATTCATTAAAAGTGACCGCAACGTTTCTTGAAGCTTTTCAAATTTCGTGTTTATATGTGTATGTTGGTCAGCAATGAAGTTAAAGCTTGCGGCGCGTAACTTTGTTTTAAGTTTATTTAGCCAATTATACTTTGTGCTTCCGAATTTAATATTCATGTACTTAAGAGTCTTAGGTTTAGTTTTGATCGTCATATAACTTGGGAGGTGACCATTTATGTCCGCAAAAAAGTATTCCTTTATCACTTATTTATTGTAAGCCTACGAGTATATCCGTCCATATGTGGTCGATGCGAGATGATTTGGTCAGGTCAATATGGGAGCGTATCGGTCTGGTTACGGGATAGTTCCTGTAACCTTGGCTAATCATGTTCCATAATGATTTAACGGTACAGTCGGTCCGTATTTCCAGTGAAACTACAGTATATTAACATTTTCGATCAGTGGGCAAGCTCCTTAGAGACTGATATTTGATTCCGTTTGGTGGTCTGTATTTGCCGCTAATACGTAAAAGAGTGGTCCTGTCTGAGTAAGATTTATCGCGTTTGTTTCGATGCGAAGCTCCATAATACAGAGCATGTCAATTTCAATTTTTGTTCGTATGATATTTTTTTACATTCGGATGCCACCTCTTCTATCTTTTATCTGTATAGAAAATGTCAAAAAAGGTAAAGCCCTCTTGGAGAAAGAGTAGTTTCTCCGAGTCTCGTACGAATGCTTTCGCAAGTATAATTACGTGAAAAGAAATTGATAAAAGGCTTTCGTCAAGCTGGCTGCGGTGAAGTCGCTGAGAGATAAGTAATGCGAATCTTTAATAAAATAGTTCATACAAGCAGTAGCTCGCTATCGCCCTCCGGGCAGGTAGCAGTATATGTAGCAGTATATGTCACAGCTAGCTGTATATGTATATTGTATATACAACTTGTGTATTTACTATTAAGCTATTCTGAACATAGAAATAAATGCGCTTTGCTCTGTCTTAACTTTTTACGGACCTTTTCCTGTTTGTGTACCGTTTTTCATATAATTTATTTTTGAGAATATTTTTGTTAAAACTAACGAAAATATCACGACTTAACCTAACCAATTATTATCAAGAGCGTACAGTTGATCTATTAGTAAATAGTAAGTACTATTCCAGAAACAAACAATGTTATAATTAATAATAGATCAACTGTACGCCCTTGATAATTGGTTAGGTTAAGTCGTGATATTTTTGTTAGTTTTAACAAAAATATTCTCAAAAAATTATATGAAAAACGGTACACAAACTGGAAAAGGTCCCTTTTTACTCTAGCGCGTTAAGATTTTTATTGCTTGATACAATGGGTTCGGATGTGAAGCTTAAGATTTTCATGGCTGCGTTCTTTTCTTTTCGAAGTACTTACATTCACTTGTAATAGACATTAAATAGCTCGTGTTCAGCCGCGGAGTGAACTAGGACCGGGTAACTTGACAGAGCACATCAGCAGCTCATGGGCTGAGAGTTGGTGGTGGCCGTGGTCGCAGAATTTTCCGATGTGCCGTTTAGTCTGTGCACGGTTCCGAAGAAAGCGGACAGACACGCACAGTGACATATTTTAGCTCAATAGTATATAGGATTTATAAAATTGGTCACGTAAGATTTGAAAAGACGCGATAAAGTGGGTATTTGAGGGAATGAAATAGTGCAGAGAAAAAAGAAAACTTACACTTGACGTTAATATACAAGGAAGAAAGAACAGTAAATAAATTTAAAGGAGAAACGTATTCTACGAGAGGCTCACTGAAAATCATGTACGCAGAAACGTCAGATTTCTGAGTGTTTACGTGAATGAAAGAAAAACATTACAGAGAGAAAATTCATACACCTAACTATGTTCGCATATATAGACTAATAAAATGGATTTTTACACCTGCGACAAGTGTAAAGAATAGAACAAGGAAAAAATAGTACATAATAAAAAATAATATACAGTAAAAATAAAATTTGCTGGTAGAGATATCATAAGTGTGTGTGTGTGTGTGTGTGTGTGTGTGTGTGTGTGTGTGTGTGTGTGTGTAAGATACTATTCTCAAATGAGATGTTAAAGAAAAATTGAAAAAAAAAGTTAAAATGCAACCTTTTTCTACATACCCACACCACATCATCGTATGTAATTACTTATAATTAGTTAATTTAGGTAATTACCCTCTTACCTATGAATTAGCCTTTTGCTCTCGAGGTAACACATGCCATCGCAGATCTGAACGCAGAAATCACACAGGGTCGTCACAGGGAAACTTACCCTGAGAGATGGCTCCTTCAGACATTCGAGCAAGGAGCGCAGAGGAGCCAATTCCGTTACCTGCAGTTTATTAAGTTACAACTTTTTCAGAAAGATTCTCCCGTAAAATTAAACGTACGTGTGTGCGCGTGTAATTGGTCTGAATGTTCTCGGTTCCGAATTCAAGCATCGTACCCACCCCACGGAGAATGGGAAGCATGATAGATTGTTAGGTAATACGTGTTTAAAGATTGTTTTTACTTACAAATTCTAAGACAAAACTGATCCCTTAAAAACAAAACCTAGTGTTAAAGGTATAACTCATTCAAAGTAAGGAGTTTCTTACGAGCATTAGAGCGTTGGTGTCCAAAACGACTCCGTACAGCCTGACGATGTGTTCAGAATCGATAGTATGCATAATGGCTGCCTCCTTCAGGAACTCCATCGGTTGGCTCTGCATTCGATCTTTGCTCAGACATTTAATCGCCACTTGAATCTTCAAAGGGAAAAACTGTAATGAAAATTCGTGGCAGGAACTAAATTCATTTATTAAAACCTTAAATTTTTCATAAAGGTTTTAATCCTCAAAATATATTTTACAAATCTTTTCTTCTCTTCGTAAGGCTAATTTGTGTTTTTTATGAACTTGTCTTCCTATTCTTAATTACGAGCTTCCATGGCTCGGCCGCTTGGTTGGAAGATTCAACTGGATTTGAGTTGGCTCCACGATTACTTGGGCTCAGGTGACATTCTGATTTGAGTTCCCTTTGTGTAGGGAAATGAAGCGGGGATTCGGATGTCACTCGCCACCTCTTAATACTTTCTCTTCATAACTAATAAGATTACTAAAAAAAAAGAGAACTTCTACTTTAGGTTTTACGGTAGATAGAAGTTCTCTAGGGAAAGATTCAGCATGGAGGAGGACGAGAAGAGGACAATTAAGTTTCGTTCTAAAGATAAGCCTTTTCTTTTACTCACCCTTTCTCCTTCCTCATTGGTCCAGACTCCTTGTTGGACTACGCCAAATTCGCCCACCCCCAATTCCTTATTAATAACGATCGCATCTGCGGGGATGATGTGTTTACTGGGGACGCGTACCCCGGCTCGATCTCCGCCTTCCTCGGGAATTATTACACCAGCATTCTCAGGGCCATCTTTCTTCGGCAGCAGAATCTGACCCCCGAAAAAAAAAGAGAATAATGCCAAATACACTAACCCAAATACGAATCCTTACTGTATTTTATTTAAAATGATACGCAACTTTGTATTATGATGATGTACGATAAACTATTTTATATATCAAGTATTATATATCCTTTAAAATGATCTCTGTGAAACCTTCAAATACTTACAGCATTTTTACATTAACATTCGAGTCTATTTCATTCATTCAGTCATTCATTTTTCATTAAAATGAAACCCAGAGGATTATCACATTATCGAATTTCAACAAGTTTATATCTGTTAAATCCACAATGAAACATCAAACGTATTACATAATCAAACACGAATTCGGATTAGATGACATTACAACTACTTTTGGGGCCGCAATGCAGTGGGGCTTGGGTAGGGGGATATCTTCTCCCCACCGCCCGCCATCGTCATTAAGGATAAGGATTAAATTTCATACTCACTCCGCACTAGAGATTTCTCTCCCAGTTAGCAGCAGTCGGATTCTCATTATAATTAACGGCTATGGCATCGTTTAATTAGTACCGTATTCACTATAGGCTGCGTACGGTACCACGTACTTTTTCTACTATCAGTGCCAATGCAGTACTAATCATTTAACCACACACTGCTATCTAACTATTTCGCTTACTTTTTTAAATTTTGAGAGGTAGGTCTGAGGGCAGTACTTTTGGAAGTATTTTTTTAATCTCCTTATTTCTGGTCGTGACATGCCCAAAGATACCAAATCTTCTTCCGTTACAAACTTCAGCTGCCCAACATTGTGCACCTAAAATAAAAATAAAATCGACCCTTAAAGAAAAAAAAAATGCCCCGACCAGGATTCGAGCCCAGTACCTCTTCAGTAATAGGCGAGGTCGCTACCACCACGTTATGATAAGGTAACAGTTAGTACAACCTAATGGATATCAGTTGTTTTCCTTACCAACCTCCCTGTACTCAGGGCAATGGCAACATTTCGTTCAAATCTTGGTGTAAGAGTGGAGGCCCCTACATGGAATATCGTGCGTGATATATATATATATATATTATATATATATATATAATGAATAAAACCACGAAGGAAAGGAAACACAAAATGGTGCTCAAGCGGTTTCGTCTAATGACCCTCAGGAACACTGAAGTACATAAAAAGGTTTACAGCCTATATATAGGTTACAGAAAGAAAAAAAAGAAAAAATAAATAACACATACACACACACACATATATACATATATATATATATATACATACATATCTATATATACAAATACATACATACATACATATATATATATGCAATAAACAGAGAAGTAAAAATAAAAAATAAAAAATTAAAACCTTAAAGGATACCAGTGAGGCGTACAGATTTGTAAGGAAAAATATCGATTTTTAGCACAAGATCAAATGGATTATAAAAATACAAATTTATACTGGAACTCTGCCCGGGTTTTAACACACTGCTGCCTATGGTCAGGTTTCGATATATATAAAAAAATAAAATGCAAATTAAAAGTTAATAAAGTAGCAGACAAGTTTACCAAAGATTTAATGTTTTACCCTTCTTATCAAATCTGTTTTAAAGGAATTCAAAATAACAGGATCGAGTTGAAAAAGACCTTTGCTTATGTTGAAGTTATTTGAAAGTGGATAATGGCAGACTCAAGAATATTTCTATTAACAATGTGCTTGAATGGAATAAAACTGAAGCATTATTCCAATCAATACAGTGGGCTAACTCTGACAAATGGACAAAAAGGGCACTGGACAACTGTCCTGTTCTAACGGAATATTGATGCTGTTTTATACGTGTGTGCAAATCCTTTCCCGTCTGACCTATGTAAAAGGAATCACATTGTTTACAACCAATTTTATAGATAATGCCTGAATTATGGTAGGCTATTTTTTACTATGATATTTTCACAATATTGTTATATGAAATACTACATTAATATCCAAAAGTTTAAGTACATTAGCAATGCCTAAAAAGCCCGGGAAAAATGGAAGTACTAAAATATTTTTTGACAAAGTACGAGTGTTAATATTGACACGATAGAAAGTTCGTTTTGCCTTGTTGAGACAAGATTCCATAAACGCAGATGGATAACACAAATCACTTCCAATACCGTTGATTTTTTCCAATTCGGCATCGATGTATTCCGGACTGCGATCCTAAGGCGCGGAGAAACATTGATGAAAATATGGCCTTCTTAGTGGGGGTATCATGTCCCGAGTAAAAGTGTACGTAGGACAAATTGTTTGTCGTTTTCCGATAGATACTAAACTTAAAACCTGGGCTTCCCTATGTACACGCACATCCAAAAATGGATAGCTTCCTCCTTCAGTTAAATGATCAAGTCCCTCCATTAAGTTTACTTTAGAAGTGGAGCAAGACAATTCAATCCCATTTTGGATGTGCGTGTACATAGGGAAAGCCCAGGTTTAAGTTTAGTATCTATCGGAAAACGACAAACAATTTGTCCTACGTACACTTTTACTCGGGACATGATACCCCCACTAAGAAGGCCATATTTTCATCAATGTTTCTCCGCGCCCTTAGGATCGCCAGTCCGGAATACATCGATGCCGAATTGGAAAAAAATCAACGGTATTGGAAGTGATTTGTGTTATCCATCTGCGTTTATGGAATCTTGTCTCAACAAGGCAAAACGAACTTTCTATCGTGTCAATATTAACACACGTACTTTGTCAAAAAATATTTTAGTACTTCCATTTTCCCGGGCTTTTAGCATGCTAATGTACTTAAACTTTTGGATATTAATGTAGTATTTTCATATAACAATATGTGAAAAATATCATAGTAAAAAATAGCCCTACCAATAATTCAGGCATTATCTATAAAAAATTGGTTGTAAACAATGTGATTCCTTTTACATAGGTCAGACGGGAAAGGATTTGCACACACGTATAAAACAGCATCAATATTCCGTTAGAACAGGACAGTTGTCCAGTGCCTTTTTGTCCATTTGTCAGAGTTAGCCCACTGTATTGATTGGAATAATGCTTCAGTTTATTCCATTCAAGCAACATTGTTAATAGAAATATTCTTGAGTCTGCCATTATCCAACTTTCAAATAACTTCAACATAAGCAAAGGTCTTTTCAACTCGATCCTGTTATTTGAATTCCTTTAAAACAGATTTAGATAAGAAGGGTAAAACATTAAATCTTTGGTAAACTTGTCTGCTACTTTATTAACTTTTAATTTGCATTTTATTTTTTTATATATATCGAAACCTGACCATAGGCAGCAGTGTGTTAAAACCCGGGCAGAGTTCCAGTATAAATTTGTATTTTATAATCCATTTGATCTTGTGCTAAAAATCGATATTTTTCCTTACAAATCTGTACGCCTCACTGGTAATCCTTTAAGGTTTTAATTTTTTATTTTTACTTCTGTTTATTGCATATATATGTATGTATGTATGTATGTATTTGTATATATGATATATATATATATATATATATATATATATATATATGTGTGTGTGTGTGTGTGTGTTATTTATTTTTTTCTTTTTTTCTTTCTGTAACCTATATATAGGCTGTAACCTTTTTATGTACTTCAGTGTTCCTGAGGATGTCATTAGACGAAAGCGCTTGAGCACCACCATTTTGTGTTTCCTTTCCTTCGTGGTTTTATTCATCATAAATATTTTTCACGTGTTACTTTCGTGAAATAATTTTCATATATATATATATATATATATATATAATATATAATTATATATATATATATTATATATATATTATATATATATACACACACGGTGTTTGAAAACTTTCTGTACAAATTGTAATGGGGGATAGGCAACACCAAGACAAACCCTTTTCGTCTATAAGTGTATGTCCGCTGACGTCACCATTCGGCGCGAGAGGGCGCCGCTGCAATTGGCTAAAAGGTGAAGTGGGCTAGACTCGCGCTTGCCGCGGGCATTCTTAAATCGGACGTAGTACGCGTAACATGGAGCGCTTCACGACTGCTGAGATGGCTGACATGCATATGGTGTATGGGGCTGCCAATGGAAACGGAAGAGCTGCTGTGAGGTTGTACCGACAGCGCTTCCCAAACAGACGTGTGCCAAACCACCAAACGTTTGCGCATTTGCATCGGCGACTGCGAGAAACTGGAACATTCCATGCAAACATGCATGACACTGGTCGGGAGAAACGTGCGCTCTCCTGACATGGAAGAAATCCTACGGCGATTTGAGGACAATCCAAGCGCAAGCACGCGGTGTTGCACGTATCCTCGGTGTGAACCACGACTGGTCTGGAGTGTGTTGCACGAGCAGCAGTTACATCCGTTTCATCGTCAGTGTGTCCAGGCATTACAACCTGGGATTACCCTCTTCGTGTGGAATTCGCACGCTGGTTCCTGCAGCAGACAGCAGTGCAGCCTAATTTTCCGGCTTATGTGCTGTTCTCAGATGAGGCCTGTTTCACACGTGAGGGGTGTTTAACATGCACAATTCTCACGGTGGGCGCACGCAAATCCACATGCTACACGGGTGCATGCTCATCAAGAACGGTTCGCCGTCAATGTTTGGGCGGGTATCGTCCATGGCAAGTTGATTGGGCCGTACCTGCTGCCTGCCCGACTCGACGGGCGGGTTTATCGGATATTTCTTGAAGAAACGTTGCCGGAACTGCTGGAAGATGTTCCCGTGGCTATTCGTAGACGAATGTGGTTTCAGCACGACGGGGCCCCAGCACACTCCAACAACGATGTGCGGGATTATCTGAACGCCACTTTTGGGGACCGATGGATAGGCCGGGTGGGCCCGTAGCCTGGCCACCGAGATCGCCCGATTTAACATGCCTCGATTTCTTCCTGTGGGGACACATGAAGAACCTCGCGTACGAGACTCCCATTTACTCAGAAGAAGACCTCGTAGCAAGAATCGCTGTCGCCGCTGGAAACTGTTCCCGAAATGCGGGAATCTTTCGACGTGTACGTCGGTCAATGCTTCGACGCTGTCGGGCATGCATTGATGCTACCGGTCGCAACTTTCACACCTACTTTAAATAAAACATGTTACGCGTACTACGTCCGATTTAAGAATGCCCGCGGCAAGCGCGAGTCTAGCCCACTTCACCTTTTAGTCAACTGCAGCGGCGCCCTCTCGCGCCGAATGTGACGTCAGCGGACATACACTTATAGACGAAAAGGGTTTGTCTTGATATTGCCTATCCCCCATTACAATTTGTACAGAAAGTTTTCAAACACCCTGTATATATATGATGAATAAAAACCACGAAGGAAAGGAAACACAAAATGGTGCTCAAGCGCTTTCGTCTAATGACATCCTCAGGAACACTGAAGTACATAAAGGGTTACGGCCTATATATAGGCCGTAACCTTTATGTACTTCAGTGTTCCTGAGGATGTCATTAGACGAAAGCGCTTGAGCACCATTTGTGTTTCCTTTACTTCGTGGTTTTATTCATCATAAATATTTTCACGTGTTACTTTCGTGAAATAATTTTCATATATATATATATAGTGTCCCATAAGTCCGGCATCATAGGAGAAATTCATATTTTTCTATTTCTACAAACCATAATTCATATTTTTCTCTTTCTACAGGCCATAATGTCTGTGAGCAAGGAAGAACGAATCCAGATAATTCTACTCATAGGAAATCGGAGTCAGAGAGAGGCCGCTGCTGAATTTAACAGACTGCATCCAGACCGCGAGCCAATAACACAGAGTTGTGTTAGCAGACTTGTTGCAAAGTTAAGGAAACAGGATCCATAGAAGATAAACCACGCAGTGGACCTTCAAGGAAGTCCACTGACGATGATACAGCGACTGCTATCCTGGCTCATTTTAACAGAAGTCGCAATAAGTCTCTTCGGCGACTGTCCTATGATGCCGGACTTATGGGACACCCTATATATATATATACGCACACACACATTATATATATATATGATGAGTTTGTATTAATCCAAGGCTGAAAAACATGTCATGCAACATGTGACCATACTTAGAATAAATAAAAACTAATACGTACAACAAGCTAAACTTATTTTTAACTTATTTAGCAAGTAATTGAGTCATGTTTAATAAACATACTGCTTCTTCGCAGTCATTTAGGTGTATGAGAAACCCACTGTGGACTCGCTCACTGGGTTCATATGACCCTGAAAATATCCTTAAGATTGAAGATAATCAGAGCCTTCAAGTCTTAACATCATAATTTACACTTCTCGAATGGTCTCTGATAACTCGAATCCCTCATGAGGAAATCATGACAATCATTAACGTAAGAAAATAGGTTTCAGTCAGTTAAATAGGAGACAAAAAGGCGGAAAGGAAAGGAAGACAGACGCGTTTTCGAAGTACAATTTGCCGCAAAGTAAGTCGCCATAAAAACAACGGAGCAATTATCTGCTACAGAAGATATAAGATCGCGAGGGACCAACGGTTTATGAATCAGAGGAAGAGTTACTCTCAGCAAAATAAAGACAAAAAATTAACCAACCCCCGAGCTTATATGTTATAGGAGCCTACAACATTAATCATGCATATATATATATATATATATATATATGCAAATAACTGCAATGACCGCGCAGAAACGTTCCTTAATACTTATGTCGTTTCTATTCATTTATATACTGCGCGGTCATTGCAGTTATTTGCGCATATTCACGATTTGCGA
Organism: Bathynomus jamesi; assembly: GCA_023014485.1. Lineage (NCBI taxonomy): Eukaryota > Metazoa > Arthropoda > Malacostraca > Isopoda > Cirolanidae > Bathynomus > Bathynomus jamesi. The sequence goes on from JAJOZX010000863.1 coordinate 128,055, forward strand.
GGGTGCTCTCTGAGGGCATTGGTTTCTGCCCTATTTGGGAGAATTCGATTTGTGATTGAGTGAGGTCCGTAGCATAATGGTAGAGCGTCCGACCGGCAATTGGAAGGCCCTGGGTTCGATTCCCAGGCGGTTCGCCTCATTTTTCATTATTTCGTTATCTCTCCTCCTCGTGTGCAGAAACGTTCCTTAATACTTATGTCGTTTCTATTCATATATATATATATATATATATATAGAAAATGAGAAATTTATGATAGGGCTAGATAGACTACAGTTGACCGAAGGTCAAATTAACTAAACCCACAATTAGCTATATTTAAGTTCCAATAAATTAATGTCTTAATAATATAAAGCAACGTAAATAATTCGTACCTTTAAATCCTTTTTGAACGCATTGAAGTACTGTTGCAGCTCAGATTCGGTAAGAAATTCGTACAAACCAGGCCCTTTCGTAGACATCATTACTTTTTTGACGTTTAATTAAATAATTAATTTAATTATAACGTAATTAAATTATATTTCACAATAGACTGCATATTTCAGCGGACCACTCATAGTCTAAAACAAGGACTTCGTTTCATTTTGGTTTTTTTTTGTCTATTTTAGAACAAGCTGTCGAAATTATTTAGCTATGTTGAGGTAGACTACAGTAAGTGTGTAGGCTTTATAATACTTATTTATGTAGGTAGTTTAAGTTTTGCGGGTGAAGACTTAAATTTAGGCACTTTCTCTATTTTTTACAAAAGTTAAAGTAAAAAAGGAAGTACAAACTGAAAAAAATAAAAAATAAAAAAAAATAAGTTTTCAGTTATAGTACACGCTAAATCAACCAATTATTTACACACAAATTTTTAAATAGTGGAGCTTCCTCGTTGACAAATAATAAATTGTTTTCAATATTAAATATTTATTAAAGTACAGTCGGGAATATCTTAAAAAAACTAAAATATTTAATCTTGGAATGTTGCGGGGCTGATACAATACTACGCAATTTTTAACTTCATTCACGCAAACGATACGCGCACAATTAATGCGTGAAAATCTAAGTACGTGGATTGACGTACAGTCGTACACACTGCCAACATGAAATATGAAAATACGTACATATTCGAGAACGTATTCCAAAAAGAGAAAATAAACAAACTTCAAAAGACACGGTCTGTGTGAAGTTGAGAACATGGCTAAAACCCCAAATACAATATACTTTATCGTCGCAAAATCCAATTTGGTTGAAACATATACGCATACACGTACTCGCGTACATACAAAGACGAGCGCTAAAAGACGCACACGACTCGTAATAGGATTTGATTCATTAAGTAATTTACATTCAATGGCAGTCGAATATTATTATGTCGTTTTATGTGACTCATGATTAGGTTTTATTTAGGTTCGGTTTATCATACATGGTTTTAATTCACCAAAGGTTTTTCTTCTTTTCACTTTAACAAAGAACGTTTTTACTCGCTTCTTATCCGTTATCTGCAAAAGAAGATTTTACTATGGCATAATAAAAAGCCAAGTGCTTAAGAGAAATATATTAAGATACACACATAAAACTAATTACCGTACTTTACGCCGACAAAATATATATTCTTATTCAGAATGAAAATAAATTGAAATTCAACTCTTTCAGAGGATCGCATTTAAGAACAATTTTATTTTGGCGCCTCTGGATTGGATGACTGCATTAGTAGGAATTTCAGCATTTTCATTCATTTTGTTTGTTTCTGGTTTGTTTAGGAACGGACGAACTATAAAACTTAAAATTATTGTATAAATTAAAAATCAACCACGTAAAGTTTTTATTAATAGAGTGGTAATTAAAAAATTTGACTTTTAACGGTACTCCGGCACAAAATTTTTAAATTCTGATGGTTCCTTTTCCTTCAGGCGATCATCATCATCATATCATCATCATATCATCATCATGAATGACCTCAAACACGCGCGCGGTGACTATAATAATGCAAAACAACTAATAAATATGCGCTTCTTAAATCTGAGGCACAGTTATAGTCGTAAAAGCATTTAGCACGTTATTTGATGCAAGCCCGCAATGCACGTTCTGTTACGAGCAAAATCACAAGATGTTCGGACCAACCGCGTACTCTGCGATCCAATAACTTCTTCAGACAGAGAAGTCATATCAGTAAATTAGAGTGAAATTCTAATTAAATTTATGCGTGGTAGCTCACACTTGCTTATTCATACATTAAAACAGTCAACACCATTATCAAGGACTAAACACATTTAGTTCTTAGCCTAGCCTATCGAGTAGCCATGCTACTCAACGTACATGAATCTACGGGTTCACTCACTTTTAGTGGAACCAATAATTTGCAAAGAATTACTACCTTAAATAACTCGAGATTCAGTTATTTAATTGCCACAAACTTCATTTGCAGCTTTAAACAACTCTACTAAATTTCAAATGAGCTCCATATAGCAGAACTGGTTCTTACAGTCTTCGCCGTTTCTTGAGGAGGCGCGGTAACAGGCGTACATGATAATATAGACTACGATACAATTAAGCCTACAACACCCTAGGCCTACATACTTTATATGAAATAACGGATACGAAATAATTACGCATCTCCCAAATATAAAATTCTGCGAGGATATTTCACGTTGGGTCAATGGCATACAACCGAAATAGGACCTATCCTATAAGACTTGTACGAGTTCGCCAAGAGCAATTAATGCGAATTTAACTTAAGCTTTATCACGTTTCAAGCTCAAATTTTGGTTACGTACAACTCAAAAACTGTTTCAGACTCGAAATAACTTCGCAATAAAGGTAATTCAGTCAATTGAAAATGCGAAATCAATTTTTTGATGAATGACTTCGTACGGTAAGTACCATCCGTACGACCGACATTTACTTCGCACTTTTTTCTTATTTTAAAACGAAATTACCGACCCGCACACTGGCCCGAAACCTAGAAATCTGGCCTACATATAGGTCCTATCACTTACTGCTTATCGATACAGGCTCATGGAGATAGGCTATTCGTAAATTAACTACGAGAGATGCTCGTAAAAAATACTTAGGACCCAATGCGTCGTTGAAGATGATGATGCTCGCGGAGGGCTCAGCAACAAGAAAGATGTCTTCCTCCAAATATGGATACCGACTTTAAAAAAAAAATTTAGAATTTAAAAGAAAAAGATAGACCGACAAAAACCTACATCAGATTACCATAAAGGAAAATGAGAAACATATTTTCAACTCTTTTCTCGTGTACAATTTTAGAATAAAAAATATCTTATGCAAATCAAAAACTAACAAAGACTGAAGCCTAATGTAACCTATAAAGGCTAAGTCTGAACTGAAGACTATCACCTACGGGCTTATGGGCGTGGCGTTAACTCAAGATTTAAGGGTTAGGCCTATTAAAGGAACTGATGCGAAAGATTCCTGATCACTTTTGCGGATATACGCGCGTGTAGAGGCTAACCACGGGTTATTCCTCTTTCTGGGGTCAACAGACTCTCGTAATTACTTCAAATTTAAAAGAAAAAGTATCCTTTTTTTGTATAACAAAAAATAAACTAAGTTCAAACCCATCAGGTCGTTTCAATGACACGCCATTATTAACCCTATCCTATACTTCTATAAAACTTAATACTCCACTTAAAAAAATTGAAAATCTCACATACGCCCTTTTTAAATATTTTACCATCAAATCTCCATTATAAACGCAATGATTTAAGCAAAAAAAAAAAAAAAAAAAAAGCTTGAGCTACAAACGTTTGTCTCCACCACCAATTGAACCTTAAGCCATAATTAATGACTACATGCTAAAAGCAGAGCTTCGCAGTTCCAAAGGTCGCCTAACGCTGTTAAACAGCATATATATATATATATATATTATATATATATATATATATATATATATATAAGCAAAGAACCACAGGGAAAAGGAAAAGGAAACACGAAGTCCGAGCGCTTTCGCGATATATTCACATTCAGGGACAAGAGTTGTCCCTGAAGATGTGAATATATCGCAAAAGCACTCAGACTTCGTGTTTCCTTTTCCGTGGTTCTTTGCTTATTAAAAAGATCGTGTCGCTTTGGGATTTCTGTGTGTGTGTGTGTGTGTGTGTGTGTGTGTATATATGCTACCTCGTGGCCAATGTCGTAACACCGCTTCCGGAGATCAGTGAAGTTAAGCAACATTGGGTCTGGGTAGTAGTTGGATGGGAGACCGTCCTCCGCGCTCAGATTATGTAGCGACCCGTGGTTCGGATCCCACGTAAAGCTGTAGGTCCCCTCCGTCATATGACCTTAGATGTTGCGAAGGTGGTTAAACAACCCCAATAAAAAAAATATATATATACTGTATATATATATATATATATATATGTGCAAATAATGACACCAGAAACTTAAGGTCATCAACAGTACCTTCATACAGAATGACATTTACGTAACTGCAGACAAAAAAAATTCTAAATCCATTACAAAGTATTTTTATTAAAATAAAACTACTCTCAACAGGAATTTAAAAATCCCTAAATCTCGAAACACAAACAAAGGCCTATTTATTTCCGAAGGCTTATCACTTGACATTAAGGACGAGAGAGGGAGAGATACTGTTATGGAAAATCTCAATCTTCTTATGCTTATATTGGCTTTTCAACTTACAATATATATATATATATATATATATATATATATATATAATATATATATAATATAGTCCCTGACGAGGTGTACTTCTGAATACATGAAAGGCCTTGGAATCTTTTTTCTTTTTTCCCTGTGGGTTTACATCATTCATTCATTTCACGTGTTTAATTGTGAAATTCGTCCCACATATATGATTAATGCGATTTTTGCATAATGCAAAATAGCTCCACCAGGTACTTCTACTCAAAAGGTCTTGGGTTCGAATCTTGGTGGGACTACTTTGCATGCATGCACGCACCACACACATTATATATATATAAGAGCTCTATATTCGACTATAATATATGCATACAGTGTGACAACTTGACATGGATATACCGTCGACATGTACACCTTTCTCATATACCCTACACAGTACACACATGCATGCATACCCCCGCCCCCCCCGTGCGTGTGTAACAGGGAGAGCCGCTGGCGTCTAGACTGGGAGGCGGCTTATAGGAGTTTATTGGCATATTTTGGAAGTAAAGCAGGGAGAGCTAGATGCGGGAGGGGCGCTCAAAAGGGTTTTGGGGGCATGGCAGATGGATCGGGGATGGGGATTGGGGGAGGGGCATATACTTCGGGTGGTATTTTAAGTAGACACGGCCGTGACTCACGGAGGATACCATATTTATATCATATTCCTGAAAACCCCCTTCCTTCCTGATGGGGGAAATAGCGACTTCGCGGCGTCACCTGCCAACAGAGGGTTATGACGACAACCCACAACCACCAATCAAGATGCAATACTTCTTCACGGAAAGAGTAAACTGGAGAGACGAAGAATTAAGTCGAAGCCAAAAAACTGCTCTTCGATAATGGCAAAAGTGAGAAACAAACGAACCACAACTTAAACTTGCTTTCATGATCCGCATCAATCAATCAAACATGAATCAATCAAACCTTATCACAAAACACTTCATTGCTTTACAACACAAAAATAACTTATTACTCAAATTCATCTAGTTCTCCTCCTCTTTTTCTTAATTACTCATATTTATTAATATCACACACACACACACACACAGGTCGGCTTCTCCCTCATTTTCCCAGCATCTCTCTCTCTCCTTCAAAATGAAACGTTATAGCCTGACACCAGAAATTAATCTTCCTAATGTATTTTCAGTCAGCCCAGAGTAAAAGTGCACCCTCTATTTAAATATTTAATATATACACACACTCGTACTCTCGTTACTCGTAGTAATTTCGTGTGTTGGTCTCTCTCCACACGAAGGTCAAGCTGGTAGCGCCGCCTCTAGGCCTGGCATGAAGGAGCGAGTTGTATCTTGGGCTCTCCACCTGCAGTATATATATAATATATATAGGGTATACTACTTTGCAAAAGTCTTAGGCACCCTTGTACAGTTGCGTTTTTTCTTTTTTTTTAATAATTATGTTGAATACTTGAGCATGTTTGTCTTGTTTTATTATAAATTCTAATGTATGGTCATTGTCAATAACTTCAGTTATTAAGCAGTTTAACGAAGAAAACGGATGTTTCATCAAAACGTGCTACTCTGGATATAACAAAATTTAACACAAAGCTTCTAGGTACTATTTTACAAGATCTTCTAAGCTCATTCAGTAACAGTTTGTAGAGAGAACTTCTATTGTATGTTTTTGTAATTGTTTAATGCGCCTAACTAAATGAAACAATTTTTTTTTAATAAAATTTCTTAATTGTTAATTTTCTTTCTTTTTCCAGATAAAGGAATAAAATTTAACAGTGGTTAAGCAATGGCTAAAATATCCATTGCAACTCAAAATCGGGTAGTATTATTGAACGAGCAGGGTCAATCTCAATCAGAAATATCGCGACAAACTGGGGTATCAAGATGTACAGGGTGTCCCGTAAGTCTGGACCCATAGGGATTTATAATATATTTTTTTATTATGTTGCAGGTAAACCATGTCACTGACAAGAGAGGAGAGAGTTCAAGTTATTTTGCTGGTCGGGACCCGCAGTCACCGGGAAGTGGCCGAAGAATTCAACAATATGCATCCAGACCGCGCACCAATCACACACAGATGTGTTGGCAAGTTGATAGCCAAATTTAAGGAAACTGGATCCGTAGCTGACAAGCCTCGCAGAGGACCTTCAAGGACTGTTACGGAAGACGAAACCAGTACCAATGTGTTGGCTAGCTTCGCTGTCAGTCCCAAGAAGTCACTTCGACGCATGTCCAGCAAAACTGGGACTATTTTGTAATTTTTAATTTTGCCCTATGGGTCCAGACTTACGGGACACCCTGTAGTATTCAAGCAACTTGGAAGAAACAGGCAAAGTTGAAGATCGAAAACGGAGTGGAAAGCCAAGGAAACTTTCTAAAAACGATGAGAGAGACCTTAAGCTAACATCTCTCAGAAATAGACAAAACTCCAGTGGAGAACTTTCGGCAGAACTTGCCAGACCTCAGGATTACGAGTCCACTCATCCACCGTGAGATGATCACTCATCAGAAATGGTCTTAATGGTCGAGTGGCAATCAAAAAGCCATTTCGCAGGAAAGAAAACGAGTCAAAGAGGCTCAAATATGCTCAAAAGCGCAAGAATTGGAATGCTGACCAGTGGAAAAGGGTCTTCTCGAGTGACGAGTCAAAATTTGAAATTTTTGGCACAAAGAGAAGACAGTATGTAAGAAGAAGAAACGGCGAACAATTCGAGGAAATGCGCGTTTGCAGCCAACAACTAAGCATGGAGGAAGATCTATCCGAGTTTGGGGCTGCATCTCAGTAAATGGCGTTGGGGATCTTATCAAAATTGATGGAATACTGAATGCAGAAAGATAGACACAGATCCTAATTCATCAGGTCGGAGATTAATTGGGCAAAATTTTATTTTTCAGCACGACAATGACCCTAAACATACTACCAATGTAGTTAAAACGTATTTGGACAATAAAAAAGAACATGGAGACTCGTAACTGATGAAGCGGCCTCCCCAGAGCCCCGATTTAAATATTATTGAGGCTGTTTGGGATTATTTAGACAAAGAAACGAGAAAAGCAGCCAAAATCGAGAGAAGAGCTACGGCAGGTCCTTTTAGATGCATGGAACAATATTCCAGCGGATTTCTTACAAAAACTCCGAGATAGCATTCCAAATCGAATCGCGCAGTTTTGCGGGAAAAGGGCGGTCATACAAAATACCGACTTTCGACAATTGTATATAACTTTTCACTACTTACGGTGATGATTCTCTAATAAATGATAAATCTTGAAGCTAACACGCGTATTTTAACCTTTGAAATTGAGAAAATTTATCAAATACAAGATTTTTTTCAGACCTGCCTAAGACTTTTGCGCAGTAATGTATATATATATGAATGAAAAGAAAAAGTCATTGTAGAACTAAGATAAATTCTTTAGTTGTTAAAAATAAACTCGCTCGAACAATATGTCGCATTGTTTGTTAAAGGGGGAAGGTGAACTAAGTAAAAAACACACCATGAATAAAATAAAAAAATATACCCTTCCTAAAGATTAATTATACAACAAAATGGGTATTTCCTAACCGGCATTTCCAATAATCTCCAATTAACCAACAAATATTAATGAAGTTTCCCACTTAACTACAATTAGTCTACTGTACACAGTCCGTAGCCTTGAAAATATTCTAGTGAAGCAGTGTGTTTAAATGATTAAAGAGTGGTTTTTCCAACCGGTGTGTCCCGAAATTATCCAAGGTTTCGAATGTGTGTGTGCTCATCACATATTTCTCCAAATATAAATAAAATATGTAGTTATCATCGAGCTCAAGTATCTCATTAAATAAGTGTTTTCTTTGCAATGCTACTTTTTTACTCATTGCTGTTAAATATTTCGTTGACTGTCACTCAGGGTCGGAAAAAACCCAACTACCCAGCAAAAAACCAGTTGGGTTTTTGCTGGGTTTTTGGGTTTTTGCCAACCCTGCTGTCGCTATATTTTTAACTTCTCTATAAATAAATTTTAAAAATATAAATGGTGTGTCGGATCTTTTTTGATACATCAAAAGTGTATCGCCATCGTAAAAATGTTGGAAATCACTGCATTAACATAAGTTAAATTTAAATGAAATAAGTTATGGGTGCGGCTTTACGCTGCCCAATCAGTTTTATACACTCGGACCTCGATAATTCGACCCTCGGTATTTCGGACCTCGATAATTCGACCCTCGGTATTTCGGATATCGCGATAATTCGGCTATTTTTCTGCGCGTCGAAATATCGGGCAAATTTCACCAAATCTTCCGAAATTTGCCCGATATTTCGACACGCAAAAAAATAGCCGAATTATCGAGATATCCGAAATACCGAGTGTCGAATTAGCGAGGTCCGAGCGTATATAACTGTTTAAAATGTACAGTATCGTACGATATATTTACTGTACAATAAAGTTTACGAAAGTGTGAATAAATAAAGTAAATATCCACGCCTAATCCCATCCGAAACTGGTTGCAAAGCGAACTGGACACCAATTATGGAGTTATTCTACGTTGATAAAACTGTATTATTGTATACAGGCCAACCGTATTTTTAAATCATTTATTTTACGAGTAAAATTCAGGGTGCTAAAAATACTTTTATATTTATATCAGATGGCAAAGGGTCAAAGGAAAATTGAGCAAGGATTTTATTACGTGGGGTTGCTTTCGTAACCAGAATTTTTACCTATCCGGCACTGGTCAGGTCCAGCAGGTGCCAGATAATAAAGCTTTTACTTAGTACTTAAGGCCTTTGGTCCTTATGTGTACCTCAAACAGTTTACAAGGGAATTAGGGATAGGCCTACGTTATATATATATATATATATATATATATATATATATAATAAAATGCTAGCTTCTATTGTTAGAAAACACGTTAGGAAAGAATTGTTTTGTCTAATGCCAAATACCGCGGAATCTTCAACCTCAGTTTCCACCACTGAATGCCAACATCAGCACGAACAGCAAATATTCATTCATTTCCATTTATAACGTTTATTACCTGCAATTTTGGGCCCCATTTGAATGATTCAGGAAGCTATTTGGCGTTTATTCAAGTACTTGTTTCCAAAATCACTTATTTAAATGGGTTATTATTATTATTATTATTGCTTATAAGAGTAATAATGGCATATTAAGCTTCGAGATCAAAACATATGTAGCTCTATACTTGCTAATCAGGAATACAAATCCGGTGGTTGGAGGGACACAACGCGCAAAAATGAGTTCGCAAACTGGTCTGCTATTTAATTTGTCTCGAAGAAAAAACCAACCAACCAACCGAACTTAAATTTCAAGTAACCCCATAAAGCGGAAAAATCTAACGTCTAACCAGAGAGAACCATCCTTCGAGTTTCATCAGATGAAAATCAGAAGTTGTCTCAATTTCCCGTCGTAACTGGGGTGTATGTTGGGGGTGGGTCGGGGTTGAAGAGTAAAAAGAGAAGGATTCGGAAGTCACCCACGAACTCAGACCAAAAAAGGTCTTAAGGTCACCCGGCTTCATTAATTGATAAATGATTGGAGGTCACAAACAATTACAGGTCCATGCTGATTCACTTCTGAATCCTCATACGTGTGTGTGTGTGTGTGTGTGTGTGTGTGTGTGTGTGTGTGTGTGTACGAGAGAAAAAGTTACTGAAAGGGAGATCTACATTTGCAAGAAAAGACGTTAAAATAGTATGGAAATGCGCATAAAAGGAATCCCTTTTGAAACAAGCTCATGAAAAAGGAAGCATCCCACCTTTAAGAACCTACTTCAATTTTAAAGTTAATTTATTCGAATGTATAATATAAAGGCTTTGATAACACTGCACGACCACGAATCTAACACACACACACACACACGTCTCAAGAGCATCGTAAGGCCGTTTATTGCATTCTCACATTGTCCGCCTCAGTTTCATTCACCCAGATGTCATACCCTCTCGATAACATTTGAGCACAACAGGATACGAATTCCACTGACCCTTTCGGAGAGTAAAAAAGAAATAGTAGTAGTTTGTATTGAAGATAGGAAATGCGACGCTAACCAAAGCATTCAAGCGTAATAACGTATCGCGAACGAATAAAAGGAACTTAAACGAGAATTCCTCCCATTAATAAGAAGAAAATCAGAACTGGGATACGGACACTGAAGTAGATGGCGGTTGATACGGCATCACACAAAACACAAATCACGTCACAATGATTCCCACCACATATGACTAACTTCTATTAAGTAACTTCGCACAACCAACTAAAATTTTTTTTAAAAAAGCAGCTTCCTTCTTTTAAACGCTAAAACTAATGTGGGAAACAAACTAAATTCAAAAAAAAATTGAAAAAAAAAAAAAGAAAAACCTGTTTTTGCAGCAACTGAAAAAAAACCATCTTTTTTTCTTTATCTAAAATTTATGATTAGATGCCGGGCGTTTTAAGATAGAGAGAGTCTATCAGTGCGAAAACAACAACAAAGATATCATTAGAGGCACGCGGGCCATGCCACGCTATTAAATGCAAATCAGGGCCGATGCACTCCCTCCAAATACCCGAATCGAACCATCAATGCCCATTTGGAAGGAAAAGAAAATTGAACATTTTTTTCCTGATTGAAAACAAAAAGTTATCAGTTGTCTGGGCGAGTGCGTCCCGCCTCTACCCTTAAATATATCCACCTCCACCTTTTGTTTTTTTACAGAACCCAACACACAATCATCCTTTCAAATAATAATAACTCCATTCACTTTCCGCTTAACAGCTATTTTATTACACATCATCACTCTCGAGCATCCACGTTAACGCACCAATACAATATATATATATATATATATATATATATATATATATATATATATAGTGAATGCATTTTCATACGCCATAGCCTCACCAAACCTTTCTCAATTCACTCCCTCCCGACGATACGAGTTAGGAGAGTAGGAAGACCTCAGGCGCGGCACTTCGTACCACTGTAACTTATCCAGATGCAATTCCCTCCTGCAACAAATTGGTCGCGGTTCTTTCGGGACGAAGAACAATATTACACTAATTTGAAACTCGTGTCCAGAATAAATTATAGATATATATAATAATACTTTCATACCTTCAGTTTCCTTTCTTTAATATTGAATATTTACACAAGCGAAATTTTAATTATACAAAATCCCCTCATTAAACACCCTCCACCAATATTATACGTATACAGGATTAAAAATATCGTAAATTATAACAAACAATTTCTCTTATTTGCGCTGCTCAGAATATTTGAAAGCAAAGTTGCCAGAAACACACCTTTCCCGCATGAAGTCTGATCGGTCACTAAGTTAAAACACAACAGCGGTTAACCAACTCAAAACTAAATTTTAAAAGCTTCATGATTTGCCGAATTTCTTTCTAAATAAAAGAAGATCTGAAAGGGGAAACTGATACTGTGTGTGTGTGTGTGTGTGTGTGTGTGTGTGTGTAAAAAACAGTACTTAACTGGTCTAAGAATTCAATTCAAAGGAACATGCATGACGTCATAATTTTCTCATATTCAACTGACAACAAATGTCCAAAACAGTGAACGAGGAAGACGCTCAAAACTTCAAAAGCAATCAACTTTCCTGCAAGCAAAAAAAAAAAAAATCAATAAGGAAAAATTACTGGACACAAATGGAGGAGACGAACGCAAAATCCTGCAAATGTATCTCGGTAAAGTACCTTAAGAAATGTTATTAAATTATCCGCACTAGAATGCAAAAAATACGCAATAATCAATTATGAAAGCCACTATTTATAATGTACGCATTTATACTGTGCATACATAGGCGCTGTGCACGAATTTCTCGTACACACACACACACGTTTGGCTAACTTACAAAAACGCGACATTTTCACACTTTCAACCGTGGATGGCGACATCTAATTTAACCTAAATAACACTATTCTAATCTAACCTTCGTACGCCCCTTTTTTTCATATTTAATGATTTTAACCGACAACGCGGCTAATTTTAATGTCGCAATGAAGTTAGATGTATACTTAAAATTGTCGCGGTTTCGCGGGGTAGCTACGAACACACACACACATACAAGATGTAATCAACATCCGATGTATAACAATAACAATTTATACAATATTTTTTCCGTTAAATTCCCCATATTTCATTGCATAATGACAAAAAAAAAGCAAAACAAAAGGTTTTTTTTTTGAAGTCTCGAAAGAAAATTATTTTAATAAGCAAAATGTAATTGCACATTGTTTAATTAGAAACAGTAAATTTTATATATATAATATATATATATATATAATATATATATGAGTGAGTGAGTGAGTTTCGCTGTAATGTAGAGTAATTATATATTAAGTTAAAATTGTAACCTGTAACATATTCATTTATTCACGTGATTGTAACCTACAGTTTTTATAGACTTAACCACTGAACTGGAACAGCGAACAGCAGGACTGGAACCATAAAGACAAAAAACAAACCCCTCTCAAGGGAAATTAAATATAATGAAATGGCGGTAACTTAATCTTTTTAATAAAATACGATCCTTTTATTTCTTTGTCGAGTTAGTTCCAATATTTTTTTTCCTTTGTTATAACGTAATTTGTCAACGGCAATATACGCCATTCTTTTTTCATTTTTTACTGAATGGGGCGAGATTCTAGTCTTTTTTTATTATTATTGATCAATTGCATGAATTTGGCAATCGCTCGTACAATCAAATGATGCTCGCAAAAACGCAACACAGTCAAGCACGCTTCCTCTCAATGACCTTCTGTTAAAAAAGCAACACCAACTATTTCTGGTCTTTCATGCCGCTTATGTTCACGTACCGTAAATGTAATTACCAAAATACGCTCAACCACGTAAGTCGATTGAAAAAGTCTCGTAGTTTCTTACAGTTAAATTTCGTTAGGAAATGCATAATTTGGCGGCAGATCTTTCTTGAATTGAGTGAGAGTCTACAATTTATATACTATTAACTTATGAAGAAAACATTAAACGAGAGGTTTTTCCCCCTTAAGTTTGCCATTTCCAAAAATGTTCCCAAAATTCTTATCTTCAACGCTTATTAAGTCTTTTTAACGCGGGCGATAAAAATCCTAAGATAATAAGTAGCTGTAACGAAGGTCACCGTCCTGTAGAGTTCGTGAACGACTGTTGCGACAACTTAAAACGGTTAAACAGTTATTTAATCTCATTCCGGTGGATGTCCTACTAACAGAATTCGAGCCAGCTCGACCACAGGGTTCGTCAACGGACAAACCACTTCCCCATTGGAAGAATAGCGTAATCTATAAACACTATACGTACGGCTTCCTTCTCACGACATTGCTTATGTTTATAAAACCTTAATATATATATATATAAAAAAAAAGTTCAGGCCAACATCCTATTCGAAAATCAAAGCGATACGCTTCTTTTCTTTTGCATACATACAACACTCAACACTTAACACAAACAATTTGGCCAAAGATTACATTCTCACTATATAATGGCTACATTATCCAATGATTACGGACAAGTACAAATTGTCATCATAAACTGACTGACTTACCCAACTTAGAGTATCGTCTACAACCTACAGGTATGGTATGCATATTAAAATATTTCTGTAACCCCACCCAACCATCTAAGGGACCTCATTTACAATAAATGATGATAAATAATAATAGACGATAATAATAATAACAGGAGATTATAATAAATTATGACAATAACGATAATAAAAATAAAGAACGTCTGCAAAAGCAGAAATTCTTAGTTATTATTATTGGAGATTTTTAACTTCCTCCATAACATTTAAGGTCATGTCAGACGGGACCTACGACTTCACGTGGGACCCCGAACCACTACCTAACAAGGAAGATCCACAAAAACACCTTAATCGCTAAAATCTGAAGGCCGACCTGAAACTCGAACCCGGCACCGGCCCTCTACCACGAGGATACCCTGGTGGGTTTAGAACGCAATTAAATTTACACGCGCGATAATAGTACATCATTATTCGGCCGGGAAGCCGTATACACCGACCCTCGGGGTTACGAGGTACGAGTAATAGGGGGCCGTCTTCTCATTAACGAAGGGGGTTAAGGGAGGAGGCACGTAACTCGTGACGCCCCCTGGGGAAATGGTTAATTAGAAATTGAGGGAGTGCAAATTAAATGTAAGAAGTTCATTATGAAAAATCATTAACGTTTTAATTGCCACATAAATTAGTGGAAGCCATTTATCCTCTCAACATTCCTATTTACTATTCACTTGAAAAGGATCATAAAGGCGAAACGTGCTCAGACACGATGTAATCTAATCACGAAGAGTTTGTCTTCTATGGTTAAACTAATAACAATAAAGATGATAATGATGAAGATAAATAATAATGAAGATAATAATGATGATAGAGTAATGATAAACCTCCAATCCTTTATCGTTTAAATGCTAAACTTATCATTAAAGATGGGCGACAGACGGTAATTACAATGATGCAAGTGGGAAGCTTCACTCGAGAATTATTTTCTACGAATAATTCAGACTCTCAAACTCTTAAATTAGAAAGAAAAACTACTTCCTTTTCCGGTAACATAAGGGGGGCCCATAACCCCTCTTATAAGGGGTTTATACCATCCCTCTTCCTACATCAACCACCCGTAGAAAGGTGGGGAGGCAAGACTCTCTGTACCCTCAACGACAGCGGGTCTAGTCTCGTATTCACGAAACTGTTCTGCGGAATAGAATGATTGGCATCAAACTTATAATGTCAGCCAATTTTTTTTTTTTTTTTAATGAATGCTATTTTGAGGGTTAATATTATGTCAAATATAGAGTATGCGTAATAAATCATAGGCTATATATAGGTCCTATACATACCGTGCGACTATCGATTACAGCCTCTCTCACGCTATGCTAATTAATAAAAGCCCTATTTGCATTCGGTAACCCGTATCTCACGCCAGACCTATCACCAATATTTTGCGTAACTTACGAGAAATGTAACCGCTCCACCTTCTCTCCTTCTAATTAACATCTCCATAATGGATTTAATTCAAAATCTATCAAATTTCTACGTACGTACCGTACCAATCCGCACGCGAGTGCGACCCCGACCCCATCCCTTATTTTTGCACGCGACCATCACGCATTCCGCTTCTCATGAGACGCCGACGACGAAAAACGAAAAAATGAAAGACGAGGCATTGTTCGCGATCTCGAAACTACATCGTGCAGCTGAAAAAATATATAAAAATACCCTTAAATTTTACCCCCCCCCCCCCCCCCCGGAGTCTTTTATGAAAAGTTTCGCTTTACTTAAAGAGACTCGCAACAATCGATGTTGCACTCCACCGACATTTGACACATTTCGTAGACTCTAACAACGTAATATAACCCCGAAAATCTTGCCAAACAATGTGACATTGAGAAAATAATGTTATCCCGCAGTGCACGAACGTACCTTTAAAAAAAAAAAAACTAAGGCCATTTGTCAACCCGTAATTCTCTAAATAAGATCCTAATCTATTGGCGTTTAATTTAGGAAAACAAAACTGACATTATTTAACGTAGCCTGCTTATAGTTACTTCTATAAATGAAATAAAATCACGGTAAATATTTACTATTACACCGGACTTTCTACCGGAGACCGGTGTAATAGTAAAGAAATACGTCAGATTAATACAAAACATATCAAAAACCATAGGAAAAACAAATTTCACCTTCAAAATTGGCCGAACCTAAAACAACTAACCTAACCCCTAACTCTTTAACAAATCATTTGTGACGGAAATGAGTAGCATTTTTTAATTCAGCACATTGAAAAACATTGAAAACCAGCTTTTAAAACTTTTTACCGGAGACCGGTGTAATAGTAAAGAAATACCAAACTCACAATAACAAATGCATTTATTAGAAGCAACTGTACCGCCCCTCAGTGGGCGTTTGTAAAGTTTACGGGGGAAGGGGGGGGGGCGTTGAAAGTAGGAGAGTAGCTAGGAAAAAGGGGTGAATGACACGCAAACTTAAATATTAAATCCATTGTAACAATTACAATGTAATGTAAAATTAGATTATTAGAGAAATAAATATCAATGTTTTCATTGTATTGCGAATATTTTTCAAATACAGTTACATTCAATAATCATCGTGCTAACTAAGGTACTTTATACTAAGGTCTTCATCAAGTGCGAGTAAACTCGCACGCGATGAAGACCTTAGTAAGCTTAGGCTTCTGCTTTTAGTAAATCCATTTCCTACCGTGTTTTTATATCTTTAATTCATCATTTCCTCACTGAGAATATTCCTCTAACTTAACTTCTATAAAGTTTGTGAAAGAATCACGGGAGTAACAGCAAAAAATGACAAACCAACCTTCTTGTGCCTCATTTAGGGAAGTGATAAAATGATAGTCTTGGTTTATAAGAGAGACGTTAAACCCGTTTTAATCTTTGTTTAAAATTCTTAAATAAATCTCTAGTGTTCAAACACAGTGTCGAATATAAAGTAACCTTCGTCTTGGCCATCTAAAAACAAAAAATTACCATAACCGAGACGTCTGTAAAGCACATTTGAAATTCTCTTCAAAGCAAGCTGCTCTCAACATATGATAGATCCAAATATTATAATATAAAATATAAATAATAATATATATATATATATAATATAATATATATATATATATATATATATATATATATATATATATATATATATATATACAGACCAGGCTTACAGTCTAGGCTTATGTTGTCTATACAAGCCTTTGGTATCATACATATGGAAATAATAATAAGCCTACAGTCCAACATATATTACATATTAGGGGAGTGTACCCTCGTATTATAGGCCTACCTACATGACACTATAATGGTACAGAGGTATCTAGTTTCTCTATATAGTAGATAACATACTCTAAATTACATCAAGGTGCAAAAGCTTACACTTATTACATTATTTAGGAATTTGGTTCCCAGCTTCTTCGTTCGTTCATTATCTAATCCTTCCATTTCCTTCACAATTTCTCTCCTTTTTCGTGCAGTAGATTTTTTACGTTTGAAGATAAGCGATAAAAAAGGAAGAAAAGAATCCATTTTCAACCTTTAATAACACCATGTAACGGGGTCGTAAATTACGCACATTTTTCGCCACTCGGGCCAACCGCTAGAGACACTTAGCGTTCCATTATTCTTATAAATTCTTTTTCTTTCAAGGGATAACGATTTCTATTCATTTCATTTGGGACTAATTACTGTTGTACCTTTAGAAAACTTAGTTAAACATGCTACACTACGTCGAAAGTGTGCCCGACAATTACAAGCCGCATTCTGACATAATGATCTGTTTCATCATAATTATTCAGTTTTCTGCACGAAACTTAAAACACTTGCGTGTGTGTGTGTGTGTGTATCAGCACAAATAGTGAACAAAGATATGCAAAATGTTACCGTACTTTAAATCCTTCATTAGCATCCTTACTGGCCCTACCCATTCGCATATCCCTTTCTGCCCATTTAATCACTGTCTGAAATTTATGTTACAATGACATGTACATCGTTGTGTGCCCTCCCCTTTGCCATGGAACCAGTCTTGTCACCGAGACATACGAGCGGATGAGTCAATCCGCGACATGTAGGGTTTGACGAGAAGAAACGTAGATTCTAACAATAGCTGCCTGATGCCACATTTATGGGTACTATGAAAGTAGTTCTAAGATAAACTGATATAAACAAATGCCTAAAGACGCCCTTTATAAGAACAAAAGATATTTAAAATATAAAAAATTTATACAATTTGGTTATCACTGCCTGTGATAGAATAATTCTTTTACGCCCCAACCAGCCAGTGTGGAGCCTCGTTTCAATTAGACGAGGCCTATGATATATTACTTTAGAAGCCTGAAATTTATCTGCATAAGCAAAAGTAATGAATGAACAGAAATATAGAAACTACGCCAACTCCATTATAAACTGTACACGCAGGTCTACGTCTACGTATAAGTTAAGTAATGAGTAAGTTTCGTGTAACTGTTAAAGATTAAAATTGGCCTATGGAGTCTTGGGCCATCACTTATTCTATTACACAGCCTAACTTTTTTTTCAATACCATACCGATATTTTAGTCATAGGATTTATTAGTTGGTTTGTTTTATTTCAGAAAAATATTACAGGCTACCTATGAAATTTGGCAGTGAGGTCAAAACCAATAGATGAAACACCCCATAAGATTTTAAGTGTCAGACTTCAGAATAAATTTGCACTAGAGTGTAAAACGCGGCCAAATATTATTACCGATAATTGTCTGTACACGTCTGAATAAAAGTTTAAAATAACTCAAATGCAAAAAAATACCAACAATAAATGAAACCGAAGAATGATAAAAGCTCAAAATATAGCCAGTGCTCTGAGCATGAAGGCCTCGGCCTACCGCTATAGGCTACACCAGGATCGACAGAGAGCCTACATGTTTTTGTAAGTCTAAAAAAACATACCGTACTCGCAATTTGAACTTATCAAATTCACTTGCCTAACCCGAACCTGGTTAAGCCTATACAATTAAGGATTATGAGATTAGTGCGCACCAACGGGCCCCGCCTTCGAGTGCTGGCCAAACTGACAGGGTCAAGACCTCAATTTTGAAACGAAGCAGAGACTTATCGAAGTGCGATTGCTACATAAATAAGCTACTATCTCGAAGTTTAATTAAATAAATTACACGCTAAAAGCTATACACGGTGGGCCGGGTAAGGTGGCCAGACAAAACCGGATAGTCCTCTTTTAGTATTTTAGGAGTATGAAAGATAAAAAACAAAGAAATTAGAGATCAAATAAAAGCAAGTTAAAATGTTGTTTCGTGTACCAGTTATAAAATTAGGAGGTAAATTACAGTAAAATCGTCTTTTTCAGTTTGCATAATGGCCACCCTAGGGGCGGGCTCTAGACATACTATATATATATCATATAGTTATTAAACTATCAATGATATTTTTCAGTTTCTGCTAAAAAACTAAAAAGCGGAAATTAGGCCTAGACTGTTCAAGATAAACAAAAGCTGGGAATGTAGCAAACCTATAAACACAATCACAGATGTCAAAATTTTTGCCCAGACTTCCGCTCTTTAAGCATCCATTTTCTCTTTTATTTACCAATAACTTTTTTATTAAGATGGACTACTCAGTTTTGTTTCGTGAAAATTACTGTTTTTATTGTAAATGTGTCATTTTACTTTAGAATTATTGCCATTTTAGCCTATTAAGGCTTATGGTTATTCACAAACAAATGTGAATTCCTACCCCTTGTCTTAAGATATATGAGGCCTGGATCAAAGTTATAACATAACGGATAAATATTATTACAACTACATACAAAGAAAAAAGAAAAAAAAAAATAATAAAAAAAGGTAAAAGTAACACAAGGTACGCCCTACATTGCATATTGTATGATAAATTATAGAGTACAAATACTTGTGCATATAAACCACGTTTTCTCCTTTACAACCTAATAATAATAATACGATACTTAATATATGCTTCAGAAATATTTCCCGAGTCAGGACTACCGCAGAAAACCCACCTGACGTGAATTACAATTAATAATAGATATATAGGTCTGTACCTTATTAAAAATTCAATACACAAAATGGGAAAGTTGTTGCATCAAGAAAGTTCCAACTTAAAACAACAACAACAACACAAAGAGTAAAGCCTCAAAACAAGTAATTAGAACCAATTGCAGTAGTAAAAAAAAAAAAAAACCTTTTTTTTCTTTAATACTTGGCGACGTGCCGTGCCTCAGCGAATAGACTACGTAACCAGAGAAAAAGGGATTTTTTTTTTTTTTTTTTTTTTTTATTCGTTTCAGTACATTAGCACATTTGTCGCGTGTCAGTTACGACATTGCTATTCATTAAACGTTTCTGCAGTGCAGATTCCACAACGAGGCGTTATAACGGAGAGGGGGATTTAGATGGTATTCAACACTCTACATACTGTACTGTACAATTCACTTTCAAGTTTGCAAAAACTCAAAACTGTCGTTAAAAATTATAAAAAAAGCGGACCTGATATTTTTTTTTTTTAACTTTTTTAAAATTATTTTGGATTTCACAATCAGATTAATCCTTTCATTTAAAGTGAGCTAACTGAAACTTATTAACGTACGAAACGGTAGGCTTAGCCTGTATAACCGAATACGAGCAGATTCTCAAAGCAGATGGTCTAGGCCCATACCAGTATATGAAAAGCCGATACGTAACAATTATTTTCCAACTTATAAGAACTAAGGGAGCTTTTTCCTTATTTACCCGCATATTCTTTTTTCGTTATTTGCCCACATATTAAGCCAAACATATCACAACTTAACCTAACCAATTGTTAAGGGCATACAAGTTGACCTATCCGGGCATTCAATTAACCTTGTAATTATATCGAAAAAAAGATATACACACTAACAAAAAAAAAAAATTACGGTAAATAACGAAAAACTGCCAAACTAGGCATATATATAACCTTTGGTTAGCTTCCGCCCGAATTTTTCATTCTGACGAAGATCAAGCTTTTTGCTCCACCTTAGACCGACAGTTTAACGTGGAATACGAACCACGCCCCAACAGCAGCTCAGCCTTAACCACCAGGCCACCCAGGGTACCCATTTATCTACCAACCACTTTCTTTATTGCGTGGAAGGATGAACAGCTGGGTTTTGCTGCGCGCCGGCTGCCGTCACCGGGTCTCGATCCCGGATTCGTTGTCACCTGACTGAAATTGTTTTAACGGGTTTATATATATACAGGGTGGGCCGTAAGTTTCCATACATAGGAAAATTTAAATTATGGTCTTCACGTGCGTCGGTATTTGGATCAGCAGTTTCCGGATGCTTGGATTGGTCGGCGTGGTCCTGTGGATGGCCTCCCAGATCCCCAGATCTCACCCCTCTTGATTTCTATCTTTGGGGGCACTTGAAGGCCATGCTGTATCAGGAAAAGATACGAGACATACAGTAAATCATCTAAAGGAACGTATCACCAACGCCATTACAAGCATAACGTCAATTGTGCTAATGCGTGTTCATCAACAGTGGGGAACACGTATCGAAATGTGTTTTCAAAACAATGGCAACCATGTAGAGCATATTATATAAATAAAAATGGTTGTCCATAAAAAAATGTTTATTTTTCCTATGTATGGAAACTTACGGCCCACCCTGTATATATATATATATATATATATATATATAAACCAGTTAAAACAATTTCAGTCAGGCGCACCTACTACTGAATAAGCAGAACCCTTCATTATCTAAAACAAGCAATCCCAATGCCACTTCTTAGTGTGATCTTAATGAGACAGCATAAAACAATATACAGAAATGAGTAGTTGTACGCCTTACTAATATTACAGGAGCAATTTAAGTTAAAAAATATTTGCACTTTAATAGCTAAGAATCAATATAGATACTGTAGTAAATCATATACCGGTATATTATGTATATAATAAAAAAGTTATGTAATTGAAACTGATAGATGTAGGCGGAATATATAGTCTAAACTTTCTTTAATAAAAGGAGGAAAACATTTCCTTAGGAGTTTGACTTCTTTTGACCTTGGATATTAAAGGGCATTCAAAGGAGGTTCTCGCGAGCGCTCCCCTCAGCAAAGATTCTTCATGTTTTTATTCGTTTTCGGTGAATGAAAGGTAAATAAAACCTTAAATGACAGTAGTTACATAAACAAACAGGCTCTGTCTCTTCTCAATTTCAACACCGCAGACGCGTCAGTAAGCCTTTCAATTAGAACATTAGGCCTACTTTTATTACCTTGGCCTACTGAACACGGCTAAAATTAAAACAGTCAAGATATGGGCGTCTTAATAACAAAGTCGACAGTGTTGCCGAGAGTCAATAAACGATAAATTCTTTTACAAAAAGACTAAAAATTACAATTTATGAAATAATGTCTACTTCATTATAATCGTAAATTTGTACGAACAAAACGACAATTTAGAGAAACATCGTATAAAACTACCTGTATTACGCTATGCAAGTAAGCCTCATCTCTATACGTGAAGAAATTTAAAACCGTTGTGCAACTCACGGACAAAGAATGCAGAAGAACTTCACAAAGAACAGCAAAAGACCAAAATTCTCGACATGAAGACGGATCCAAGCACCAAATCATCAAGAGACATTCTTAAAACTTAATTTAACAAAACAAATGAAGTTAAATTTTGTTACAAATGCACATTAATGGACTTGACGAATACGCACGCCAATATCTCTGCTTATTTATTTATATTTATATATATATAATGTAAAGAACGACGCTTGTGTAGAAGAGCGTTCCGTACAAAATGAGGAGGGAAAACGAGCAAATGAAAAATGAGGTACCTCCCGGGAATCTAACCCGGGATCATCCAATTGCCGGTCGGATATGTTAACCACTACACCAAAGACCTCATTTTTCATTTGCTCGTTCTCCCTCCTCATCTTGTGAGGAACGCTCTTCTACACAAGCGTCGTTCTTTACATTAATTATACTGTGTTGTTTGAGGTTAAAAAATATATATATAGCGCAACAAATATTTTTAGCATATTTACTTTATTAATTTATGAGCTTTCTACATTTTACTATATATAACGTAGAGAACGACGCTTGTATAGAACATTCCGCGCAAGATGAGGAGGGAGAACGAACAAATGAAAAAATGAGGTAACCACCCGGGAATCGAACCCGGGATCTTCCGATTGCCGGTCAGATATGATAACCACTACACCATGGGCCTCACTCGATCAGAAGTCTTAATTCTCTTACATACGCGCAGAAACCAATGCCCCGAGGGGGCACCTCCCGCATGCCGCACATATATATACATTTCAACTGCAAACAACACAGTATAATTAACGTAAAGAACGACGCTTGTATAGAAGAACATTCCGCGCAAGATTCATTTGTTCGTTCTCCCTTCTCATCTTGCGCGGAATGTTCTTCTATACAAGCGTCGTTCTTTACATTAATTATACTGTGTTGTTTGCAGTTGAAATGTGTGTGTATATATATATATATATATATATATATATATAATATATTAGAATAAAACCACGAAGGTTTTATTCATCATAAATATTTTCACATGTTATTTTCGTGAAATAATTTTCATTATATATATATATATATAATATATATATATAATATATATTATTGAGAGAAGACTCGCGCAATTGCATATTTACGCGATAAATAAATAAGAAATTGTGAAGAGACGTTTGCACAGAATTGAACAATAAATTACAGATTTTACATCACTCCAAAATGTGATAAATTAATTAAAGGCATTCTCACACTCATAAAACATTTTAAGACATACCTGAAGTTGCAAAGAGTGAGTGAGTGAGTGAGTGAGTGTGTTCTTGTCTTCCCTACGAAATCATGACAACCTTTAGAATACTTAGATAGTGGCGTACGCAGGATTTTTCTGAGGGGGAGGGGGTCTAAATTTTTTTATCTTTAATGAACAAAGAGAGAGAGAGAGAGAGAGAGAGAGAGAGAGAGAATCCACCGTATGGTATCCCAAGAAAGAAAAAATGTTAATAAAAATAAATACTTAAACTCTCGTATCATGCTTTCACTTATGAACGTGTTAAGTTTTCCTACTGGAACAGTACTGTAGTGCTCAGTAGCAAACTATAGAACAGACAAGCGAGGCTCCCACTTCGCCAGTTACTGATAACAGGAAATTATTGTGAACAAAATGATTCATTGGAAAGTATGAAAAAGTACAGTATATTGAAAA
The DNA here is from genome assembly GCA_023014485.1 of Bathynomus jamesi. NCBI lineage: Eukaryota > Metazoa > Arthropoda > Malacostraca > Isopoda > Cirolanidae > Bathynomus > Bathynomus jamesi. Next base: position 152,442 of record JAJOZX010000863.1, read on the forward strand.
GAAAAGCTTTCAGAATTCATTCACACCATGCGTACGCTTATTTCGTGTATTCAATTACGTATTGGAGGACAGTGGAAAATGAAGGATAGCATGAAGTATTAGACTTTATCAAACGTACACTATACATTTTTTAAGGATTTTTTTTTTGTTTGTTTGTAAAATAGAGACAACTCGCGAATCGTAGCACTTTTGAGGGGATGATGAGGAGGTCCATTATAATATGAAATACTGCACAGTGTCCTACCTACAGAATTTTCTGTAGTGTTAAGTTATGAATGCGTGTATATGAAATGTTACCAATGTGTACCAGTCGTCCATAAAGGGTTAAGGTGACATAATTGTGAATGAGAGTGTACGTAATACAAGCTTAGTAAAACATGGTTTGGCTCATCTTCTTTACGACTGAAAGGATATTGCCTCCAGACGTGCGATGTGCCTCCAAAATCTCAAAAAGGCGGAAAATGCGAGTGCAATGCTGCGAAGGTTATATATAGAGGTGGTTAATGCGAAAAAGTGGATATGCTACATTCGAAGTGCGACGAATCGCGAGTTGTCTATATACAAGAAGCCATCATTTCATCGTATCATTTCACAGACGTACTTTATAAAATTATTTATATTGCCATTCTTCGCACTAATCCAGAGGCACTTCCAGCTGGTCTGCACAACCCATTTTTTTAATGAAATTTTGTTACACATTTTTAGAACTATGAAATTACCAGTGATGTAGGACTAGAGACCTTCTTTTCTGGTCTCAACTACATCACTGCTGAGTATGATGATGTTCCGCAAGTGCAACGAACACTTATCTTATTTTAAGTATGCAGTTAACTGCTGAAAAATGTCACAAACTATGAATCTGTGAATAAATTATGAGTAAATTTTGCAATTGTCATTTTGATAACCTCTTTAGAATCTTTATTCCTGACTGAAATACAGAGAGTTAAATGTTAACTGTCAGAGTTACAGTGTCTTTTTATCTTTGAAGTCGTTTATTTCCAAACTACCACTTTCTCTCCATTCTTCCTATGCATAAACTTCCCATGGTAGAAAATCTATAATCTTAAGAATTAGGCATTACACAATATTCAATAAGTGCAAAAATTGTATATGGTCTTGGTCGTCTCAACTACATCACTGGAAATTACGCTCTAGCTAAGTAGCATCCCAGAAACTGAAAACGCCTATTCGGATGTTTTGGGTCACAAGAGTTCCCATCTCTATTCCCAGTGTTCTGTAACTAGACCCAGCAGGTGCTTCGTACTACATTTACTAACAAAGTGAACATTATTAATACTGCTCTATCCTAACTAGCCGTCACTTTATGATGATGGGGAAAAACAAAACTAGGAAGGAACAAAAGAAAGAAGGGGAGAGAGGGGCGACTTCCCAAAATAACATAATTACTCAAGAGGTTTTGATTCCTGAGAATTCCCGTCAATTAAATAAAAGCAAATAAACAATTTTAAAAATAGAATAAAGACTATCATTTGAGAACTCCTACTGCTTTCATATCAGACCCAACCAGTGCCTTTTATAAGAGATTTAGAGAAGGGAATAGGTAGTAAAGTTTCTAAATTTGCAGATGATACATTGTAGTTGCCCTACTTATAAATACAGAAAATTCTTATAAACTACAAAAAGATCTTGATAGCTTAGTTGCTTGGGATAGTAAATGGCAGATGGAATTCAATGTTCAAAACTGCAAAGTCATCTATTTTAGTAGAAATAATGAAAACTTTAGTTTGAGATGCAGGGAAACTGGTTAAACTGTTAAAGGATGTTAGACAGGAAAAAGATCTTGACATTATAGTTAGTAGTGATCTAAAATTTTCTATGCAGTGCTTAGAAGCGAGAAATAAGGCAAATAAAATAGGTATTATTAAGAGTCCTGAATGTTAGTCGCAAGAGTAAGGAAGTCATCTGTAAATTATATAATTCTTATGTTGGGCCTCACTTAGAATACTGCATTCAAGCTTGGTCTCCTCACCTTAGACAGGATATTGATACGCTTGAAGGTGTGCAACATAGGGCAACCATGCTTATCCCTAACCTGAGAAGACTGGAATACAAGGAAAGATTAAAGGAACTAGATACGTTTAGCTTTGAGAAACATTGTTTGAGGGGAGATATGATACAGATGTTAAAAATGTCTTCAGGTTTGGTTAGAACAGTGGTTCCCAAACTTTACTAACTGTCGGAACCCTTACAGACTTGTTTTTATTTCGCGGAACCCCAACTCCATATATATATATATATATATATATTAGACTTAGAGCTGTAAAATATTTATCGAGCAACAAAACTTACAGATTTTAGTGATGAACACACTGCAAATTTTTACACTGAAAACACTTGAGTAAATAAAGCCTATCAGAAATTAACTTGACAGTGCATCACGCCAACGGCTATAGTTATACTGAGTGGTTCACAATTATTTACGAAACAAGTACACATCAAATCAACTGGTAACTTAGAAAATTTTAATTTTAGCGAAAACATATTGCTCAAAATTAATTACAGTTAAATTCTCTCGAGTAAAATATATATATTAAAATTTGTCATAAATAATATGACAGAATTTATATGATATTATTTTAAAACAGTACTAATCAGTGGTGTAGTCCGGGGGTAACGCAAGGTAACGGCGTTACCCCACTGGTTTTATTTTACTTTATATTTTTTATATTTTGCTGCTTCTACTGAACATTTTTGTAATACATACTCTTTCTAACTATATTTCTTTCCTAACCCCTTCAATTTCAACGTGTTTTTGGGAATGTACATAAAATGCAAAAACGCTGTAGAATTTTATAGAAACGCTGTATAAGAAAAATTGTTGTTGCGTTACCCCACTGAAGAAATTACGACTACACCACTGGTACTAATAGAACCAGTCTTTTATAAAATCGTTAAAATTAAAATCTGCCAAATTACACGCTCAGTAGCCGAGTAGCGAAAATTTATTTACATATACTTAGCAGATTTTAATTTTAGCGAAAAATATTTAGCGATCCCAAATCCACGATGGTGCCATTTCAAGTCAGAATAAGAATATAAAATATTATTTAACAAAAAGCCACAAGGTAAAATTATGTATACATATTAGGACCTTAATTAGACCTTAATGTTAAGACCTGATTAGACTGATTAGAAAACGTGTCACGGAACCCTTGTTAAGCCTCTGTGGAACCCCAGGGTTCCGCGGAACACAGTTTGGGAACCACTGGGTTAGAACAATAACTTTTTCTTATTAGAGTCTGATAGAAGAACTCTGTCCATGTTAATTAGCTGACTTGATATTAACATTTTGCACAATTTTATTAAAAAATATAGCTCATGACTCGGATAACCTTGATAGGCCCGAGTGACTTCCTTTTCAAATGTACCAGTAATGTATATATGAAGTCCTGACTGATTCATATTGCACTAAGTAAGATTTCTTTCAAAGTAGATCATTAATGTTCTTATAACAAGAATAGGTCTATCTACATAATGTGACTGCATTAACTCTGAGCTAGAACCTCAAAAATTATTGGAAAGAACCAATATTCCTAAAATCATTTCCACTTATATTACAATTAAATAAAGTCCTGACAAAATTATTGCCAACTTTCAGATCTCGATGGAAAAGTCTCTTCATTTTAATTAATCCTATAAACATATTTTACTCCAAAAGGAACCGAGTGCAGCCCCAAAGCAGGCTACTAAAGATAAAGAGGGGTAAAAAAAAAAGGGGTTGGGGAAGTGGGGTGGTGACTTTGAAAGTTCAAAAGTAGGTGAATAACAATCAATCTATAACACTATCTTTGAAGAAAATATTTAATTGAAACTGATAAATTTTAAATACTGTATTTTAATCACTTTCATCACCAAGTTCAAAATGATTAAAATAGGCTTATCCATCCCATTTTGTTATGATATAAAGTCTTTTTTACAAAGGCTTTAATTTGCTAGGGCTTAGATTAAAGCATTATAAAATTAAATTTTACATGGGTGCTAAAAAATTTTTAATGAGGGTAAGTAGGCTAAATTTCAATTATATATAGGGCTAAAATCGAGGTCACCACACAGTGAAAATCCTGTGTAGGAGGCATGCTATCTACAGACTAATTCTAGTAGGATTAAAGTATAACAGCTCTAACCTGTAGCTAGTATACTGAACTGAACCTGGATCCAAACTAAGAAATCTGGCAGAAACTTGCCAAACCTGGTACTTTTCACACTAAAATATTTCAGATCTAGGTTTTAGGCATAAAGAGTAAATTATTAGATGGCGAATTTGTGTCACTTCTGTTTTCTATAAGCCAGGCTGGAAAACTTGGCAAAACCTTAGTCTCAGATTTTGATGAAAGTCAAGAAAAATTCTGGGCAGAGGAGTGATTGTCTCAATGCAGAAAAACATCTTTGAAAAAACTCCAGATAGCTACAATTTAGAGACAGAGTCCATAAACCCTAATTACTAACCTAACATAACCAAGTCTAATTTAACATATTATCAAGCTGTTATAAACTTTATTTCTTTAGTGCATCAGGAATTTCATCCAATCTTCAATTCACAAAAAATAATCTCAATGCCATAGCACTGAGAGTGCAGACTATGAGTATATCAGTGTCAGTGAAACAGTGGAAAGGTTTTACAATCTCTTAACACAATTGCTGAAGCCTGATATTTGAATGCATTTTGAAGGCCAGATTACACTGCTAAAATAAAAAAAACTGAATATGCCCTTGGTCAGGGTATCCACCATCAAAGATTATATAAAACAAGATACAAAACCTGTTATTTTCTATTATTTATTGCATTATCCCACCAAATGTTAAACTGGTACTCTCCACTCAACAGGGAGTGAGAGGAAAGCCTACTACAAAGTCTTATTGCGTCATTCATGAGGTCTCATACAAAGTGAAATCTATAAAGTGACCTCTATTTCCAACAAGATGGGGCCCCTCCACATTATTCAAGAGCAGTCCGTGAGTATCTTGAAACATTTCCCAAGAAATGGATCGGCCAAAGCTGTCCAATTGAATGGCCTGCACGTTCACCTGACTTTACCCCAATGGATTTTTTCTTTTGGGGAGTACTCAAGGACAAAGTTTATAGTCAAAAACCACGAAGTGTTGGTGATTTGAAAAATTACATCAGAGATGCATTTCAAGAAATTAATGCACAAAGAAACTTGTGCAAAAATGTTTGTCGAAGTGTGAAAAGTAGACTTCAAAGCTGTGTAAATTGTGATGGACAGCAATTTGAGCACCTGCGTTGATAAAATTTTCAGTGCTTCTGTATTGTATTGGTATAAGTTAATTTTTTTTTTTATTTTGTATTATAGTATACAAAAAAATTAAATATAATTGTATATGTATTCTCAAAATAAACTATCATTTACTGTCCACCTACTTTTGGTTCACCCGGTATATATGTATGTAAAATTGTTGAATTTTTAAAAAAAAATTTAATTTTGTTTTATTATTATTGTAACTATTTACATAATTTTCAAAATTTAGGTATTCTACCCATTTTCCGTTGAAAAATGAGTGTTGCCAATTAACACTAAGCCTGAAATGCCTCACAATAATCACCATTTAAAAACTGACAAATGATTATTGTGATTCTCACCCACCCCTTATATATATATATATATATATATATATATATATATATATATATATACACAAACTCAGAATGGTTCCCTGAGAACATTATATGTTAAACACAGACCGTGCATGGAACAAGGAACTCTTCTGGGAAAATTAAATCCACTATAGTCCGAATAAGTAATGGTAAATGAAAATACCATAGTTTTTTTCCTTTTTCATGATTTTAGCCCGACGTGGGCAACGGGTCTCTCGCAAAGAGATCCCATAAATATAGCTTCCCTCACCAGCTATCTGCAAAGCAGACAGGATCCAGCTTTGGGACGTGGATCTAGGGTTTAAAGCAAGCCTAGATCCCTACACTCAGAACCTCTATATAAGTAAAAGACTCGTTGCATTCACGTCGTGTTGAATAAATCAAAGAAAAAGGGGGTAACTATTGTATTTTTAGCCAAAAAAACCAAAACTTAAACTATAGTGGATTTAATTTTCCCAGAAGAGTTCCTTGTTCCATGCACGGTCTGTGTTTAACATATAATGTTCTCAGGGAACCATTCTGAGTTTGTGTATACTAAACGGACGTGTTTCGTGCCTTGAAAAGTGGACGCTCAATGTCCCGGTTAAGGTTTAAGTTTTGTTTTTTTTGGCTAAAAATACAATAGTTACCCCCTTTTTCTTTGATTTATTCAACACGACGTGAATGCAACGAGTCTTTTACTTATATAGAGGTTCTGAGTGTAGGGATCTAGGCTTGCTTTAAACCCTAGATCCACGTCCCAAAGCTGGATCCTGTCTGCTTTGCAGATAGCTGGTGAGGGAAGCTATATTTATGGGATCTCTTTGCGAGAGACCCGTTGCCCACGTCGGGCTAAAATCATGAAAAAGGAAAAAAACTATGGTATTTGTCATTTACCATTACTTATTCGGACTATAGTGGATTTAATTTTCCCAGAAGAGTTCCTTGTTCCATGCACGGTCTGTGTTTAACATATAATGTTCTCAGGGAACCATTCTGAGTTTGTGTATACTAAACGGACGTGTTTCGTGCCTTGAAAAGTGGACGCTCAATGTCCCGGTTGAGGTTTAAGTTTTGTTTTTTTTGGCTAAAAATACAATAGTTACCCCCTTTTTCTTTGATTTATTCAACACGACGTGAATGCAACGAGTCTTTTACTTATATAGAGGTTCTGAGTGTAGGGATCTAGGCTTGCTTTAAACCCTAGATCCACGTCCCAAAGCTGGATCCTGTCTGCTTTGCAGATAGCTGGTGAGGGAAGCTATATTTATGGGATCTCTTTGCGAGAGACCCGTTGCCCACGTCGGGCTAAAATCATGAAAAAGGAAAAAAACTATGGTATTTGTCATTTACCATTACTTATTCGGACTATAGTGGATTTAATTTTCCCAGAAGAGTTCCTTGTTCCATGCACGGTCTGTGTTTAACATATATATATATATATATAACTGCAAAGAACATGAATATATATATATATATATATATATATATATATATATATATATATATATATACATACTAGTTTTGTGGCCACCAAATTTTTGACAAAGTTCAACAATTTCGAAATTCCACCAATTTCATATGTAGAACCAATCTGGGTGAATCTTAGGCCTGGGTTAGACATGCTTGTTTAGGTTAGGTGGTCATGCTGGGTCAGTTGGTAATTTCCCAAGATTTACACACTGTGGACAATTTCTGTATTGATTTCAATTACATTACATTTCATTTGGAAAACATGAAACCCCTTGGACCTGTTGAGGTTAACCAAGTCATAAGCTATATTTATCAGGTCATCCCATAAGGAATGTAATTTTTTTACCTTTATTTCCAAATGAAAAAAAAATAAAACTGCATCAAAATAAATTTTAATAAATTTTATATTTTCCTTCACTTTCTATGACTCTCTGCCACCTCTCTACAAGCATTTCAATAAAATTCCTTCAGTTTAGAAGCAAAAAACTCAGAGGGCAATGTTGATAGCCTCGAAACTTTCAAGTTCTTTCCCATCAGGGAAGTTTTGAAGACTTCTGAATAGGTGGTAATCTGATGGTGCAAGGTCTGGTGAATACGGAAGATGTGGAATTTTTTCCCAACCAAGCTGTTCAGTTTTGGCAGTGGTAATTTGAGCAGTATGACGATGCATGCTGTCCTGTTGAAACACACCACCCTTGCAATTGGCCAAAGAAGGACATTTTGTTTGCAATGCAATGCTCTGAAGTTACTGACAGTAGACTTTGGGTATAATGGTTTGATTGGGCTGCAACAGTTCAAAATAAACCACTCCTTGAATATCCCACTAAATGCACAGCAAAACCTTCCTGGGGTGCAGATGTCCTCTTGGCTGTGGTGTAGCAGATTCCCCAGCACAACCCACTGCCGATGATGCTTAACATTGTGATGAAGCACCCAATTTTCATCCCCAGTAAGGAGTTGATTCAGAAATGATGCTTGAAGTTGCTGAAAATGCAATGAAGAGCAAATGTTCATGTGATCTCTACAGTTGTCCAGTGACAATGTATGGGGAACCCACTTTCCAAGTTTTGACACTTTTCCCAGTCGTTGCAGGTGGCGATGAACTGTGGAACCAGTCAAATTTAGTCACTGGGCAAGTTCTTCAACAGTTACAGTAGGATTTTCTTCAAGTGTAGCTATCAGAAGGTCATCATTGAACTCAACAGGTTGGCCCCAGCGTGCTTCATCAGTTAAGCTATAGCCACCAGACCTAAACTTCTGGAACCATCTTTGACATTTCCTTACATTTAAAGCTTCCTCCCCATAAATATTCTGAATATTTTTTGCAGCTACAGTCGCGTTATTTCCTTTTCTAAACTCATAAAGCATTATATGAGTGGTGTGTTCCTCTGACACCTCCATCTTATCCATAAGGGTGAAATAAACGAAGATTGTTAACACGATGAAACTTCACTTAGAGAGAAGTAACATATCTAAACACACAAAAATTTGAGTTTTCCACAAAATAAACAGAGAAACATGTGCAAACACAACGCAAGTTTAGCAATGCAAAAAAATTACATTACTTATGGGATGACCCAATATAATAAAATTTTGCAAAATGTCAATCTCAAGTCAGCTAATTAACACAAAACTATTTACAGAGTTACCAAATTAGCCTACATAATTTAAGTTAAGAATATACGCTATTTACAATCTACAAACTCTCTCATGAAAATGTCGAAATTTTTCTTGAAACTAAATAAGGAGCTACTATTTACCACATCATGTCAAGTCATTCCAAAAGATCTACGTCTGTAACTGAAAAAGTATTTTTAGAGATCCAGTCCACAAGTCTGTTTTCTAATTTTCTTATTATGCCCTTGAGTTTTTCCATGACTAATACCACAAGAAAAAGTTACTTGCATCTAAATTGCCCAAACCTGAAATTTTTTTAAACATCTGTATTATATCTCCCCTCAAACAATGTCTCTCAAAACTAAACATATCTAGTTCCTTTAAATCTTTCCCTGTATTCCAATCTCCTTAGGTTAGGGATAAGTTTGGTTGCCCTATGTTGCACACTTTCAAGTGCATCAATACCATATCTAAGGCGAGGGGACCAAGCTTGAATGCAGTACCATATTCTAAGTGATGCCAAACATAATTATGGTAGTGATATAATTTACAGAACTAACATTCAGCTTAAGGGTCATTCTCTGTCAGATCAACCAAAAAAAATTGAAATTAACACCCTCATCTCTCATATTTTGATGAAATTTGGTTTATAGGGAGTTTGAGAGCCCTGAATCCATTTCTGAAATTATAAGGTCAATCCGACCAACGGTTCAAGAGATATGACCTCGGGCAATTTGAGGTCACTCGCGAGGTTACTAACATTTGGCGAGCCATAACTTGGGTAATAATTGTCATAATTATATAAAAGTATATATATTTAGAATCAGAAAACGACAAGGAATCCAAATATGCAAGTTTTAGAACTCTAGGTTGAAAAATAAAAAAGTTACACTGTAACCAAAATTTGAGGTCACGATTTGACCTCTGGGGTATCAAATGAGAATTTTTTTTTTAAATGTAAAAAATGAAGGCATAGGCATTGGCTATTAGAATCAGCAAAAAAAAGTTTGTTTATGTTAGTATTTTTCATGTAACTAACATATAAGTGAACACCATATTCATAAGTTGTGCGTCAATTCTACCTATTTTTTCACACTTAAGCTCATAATTTGACCTATAGAAATTAAAATTACATTTTTTATAGATATAAAAAACAAAGTCAGAGTTCTTGACTAATAGAAACAATCATAAAAAGTTTGTTTATGTTGGTACTTTTCATGTAACTAACTTATAAGTGAACACCATATTTATAAATTGCTTGTCATTTCAAGGAATTTTTATATCTTAGCTATCAATTTGACCTCAAGCTCCAAGAATTTAATAAAAATTGTATTTCACTGCTAATCTACACTGGCAATAATAGTTATAATAGTGAAAGGGGAAGACTAAGCTCACATGTAGCCTAAACAAACCTGTTGAAACATGTTGCTACTTGTCTAAGTGCAGAATCAACACAGATAGTTGCAAAATTCCTTGTCTACAGGTTAGTACAGTTCCAGCCAGCACTGTGGGTGGCTGGTGGGTATGGTGTTTTAATGAGCCTCAGAGACTATCAAGGCCTAAAATATTAAGTGTGTATAGCTATATATTTTCTAAAAAATATATATTACCTAATTGTAAATCCTATATCTTTACAGATCAAAATACAATGGTTCGGCACTTGAAATACTGCCAGGACCCTATTCAAAAACACAAGAAACGCATAACAATCAATCTTAGAAAAGTGACTGATGTACTTGTTGAAAAATGTGCTGGAAGAGTGAAAAAAGACTCATTGTTGTGTGTGAACTGCTGGACACTGATAATGAAAAACCCCACTATACTTAGTACCACTGAAAACAACGAGTCTGAGCAGGATTCAAATGAATCATCTACTATCAGTGGCTTGAGTAACATCTCTTCAATTCAAGATCTGGACAATGACAGTGATTGCTTGATAAAGGAAAATCCTTCAACTTCAGTTGAACCAGTTCTAGCATTTCTGGACCAAACACCAGTTAAAAAAAGTAAGTAATAAATTAATATAATAACTTATACTTTACTACAAGGTCTGTTTGATCTACTATATAGCCAATTATATAGCATTTAAGGTACTATAATTAATATTTAATTACTAATATTCAGGTGTGTGAAACCTTTTTTTCTGTTCTTTTCAGAAGGGCTGTCATTAAGCCAGAAAAAGCGCAAGGCTCGTGGTAAGCTATCATCTGCTCAGAAACACCTGAAGGAGAGGCTAGAACTCAGTTATGGTGTTCAAATTACCGAGGAGGTAAGTGATACTTCAAAACCTGAAACTAAATCTGAAAAACATCTAGACAAATTAATGAATGAATTGAAACAGTCATTCCTGGAGAGCAAATGTCACCATCACAAACTACAAATATTGACACTCTCACCATACACAATTGAAAAAACAGCTAGTTTCTTTCAAACTACAACATACATGGTGAAAAGAAGCCGTTCACTTAAATCAGAACATGGAATCCTTCCGAAGATTCCACTAATGAGCAAAGGAAAAGTGATATCTGAAGAACACAAAGATATAGTTAGAAGATTCTATGAGTCAGAAGAGGTTAGTCGTATGTGTCCTGGCCAAAAGGATTGCGTGAAAGTTATCAGTGCTGAAGGTGCAATGAAGGTGCAAAAACGATTGGTCCTCGGGAATTTAAGAGAGATGTTTGAACTATATAAAAATGATGAAAAGAATCCCAAAATAGGATTTTCCACATTTGCAAAATTACGGCCATCATATTGTGTGCTTGCCGGTAGTGGTGGGACTCATTCTGTCTGTGTCTGCACATACCATCAAAATCCAAAATTGCAGCTGGCTGCATTGGGAGAAAGAGGTCTTTCATACAAGGATCTTATGGATTACAGTGTCTGCAGTACAGAAAGAGAGACTTGCATGATGCAACTTTGCAATGATTGCCCAAGAGAAGAGGGTGTCCTGGATTTTCTTGAGTTACTTGACAGTGTGAAATCAGCTCCAAATGAAATATCTTACAAGCAATGGGTGACTGTTGACCGTTGTACAATGGTTGATAAGGTGGAGCCACTTCATGAATACTTATCATCCCTAAGCATGAAAATATCCCGCATGGTTCGTCATCACTTTGTTGCTCAGCAACAATCACAGTACTTCAAGCAGTTGAAAGAAACACTACCACCTCAGAGCGAGGTAGTTATAGTAGGTGATTTCTCTGAGAATTATTCTTTCATTGTCCAGGATGCTGCCCAAGGGTTTCACTGGGACAATTCACAGTGTACAGTTCACCCTTTTGTCATCTATTATAGATCATCTGCAGACCAGGAACTTAGCCATTTTAGTGTCTGTTTCTTATCTGCATCACTAAAACACAACACTATAATGGTTTACTCATTCATATTGAAGCTTATGACATATGTTAAATTCAGATGCCCACAATTGAAGAAGGTGCACTATTTCTCAGATGGATGTGCTGGCCAATATAAGAACAGATACAACTTCACAAATCTCTGTTACCATGAAGAGGATTTTGGTCTGTCTTGTGAATGGCACTTCTTTGCTACATCCCATGGCAAAAATGCATGTGATGGGATTGGAGGAACAGTGAAAAGAGCTACTGCTCGTGCCAGTTTGCAGAGAACTACAGAGAGGCAAATTCTTACACCAGAACACATGTTTCAGTTTTGTGAAGAAAACTTGAGCAAGAAGATAAATTTTTTCTTTGTAACTACAGCTGATTTGAAAGATGCAGAAGAACGGTTGGAACATCGATTCAAGGATAGTAGGGCTATTCCTGGAACTCAGAAATATCATAGATTTGTTCCCCTAAACAAGGAAGAACTGATGGTGTATCCCATTTCAAGTGGCATTGGAGAAAAGAAAAGAATAAGGAAAAGTCATTTTACTAATGAACCTGCAATGCTTGGTAACCTAAAATGTGTCAAACCAGGAGAGTATGTTGGCTGCATTTATGACATGCAAGTTTGGTATGGAATTGTGGAGGAATATTGTGAAGAGTTTGATGATTTCACTGTGAACTTTCTACATCCCTCTGGGTCATCAGGATCAAGTGCATATTATTATCCATCAAACAAGGATTCATGTGCAGTGCCAGGACATCATATATTAACTGTAATGAGTTGTCCTACCCTAAGAGGAGGCAGCAGAATTCAATACATTTTTCCACAAAAAGAAATTGATGAGAGCATCGAGCATGCAAAAATTGTATTAGGCTAGCACATGAATCCTCTAAGTAGGTCTTCCCCTTTCACTATTATAACTATTATTGCCAGTGTAGATTAGCAGTGAAATACAATTTTACATTTTTTGCCTTTGTTTTTATATCTATAAAAAAATGTAATTTTAATTTCTATAGGTCAAATTATGAGCTTAAGTGTGAAAAAATAGGTAGAATTGACGCACAACTTATGAATATGGTGTTCACTTATATGTTAGTTACATGAAAAATACTAACAAACAAACTTTTTTTGCTGATTCTAATAGCCAATGCCTATGCCTTCATTTTTTACATTTAAAAAAAAAATTCTCATTTGATACCCCAGAGGTCAAATCGTGACCTCAAATTTTGGTTACAGTGTAACTTTTTTATTTTTCAACCTAGAGTTCTAAAACTTGCATATTTGGATTCCTTGTCGTTTTCTGATTCTAAATATATATACTTTTATATAATTGTGACCATTATTACCCAAGTTATGGGTCGCCAAATGTTAGTGACCTCGCAAGTGACCTCAAATTTCCCGAGGTCATATCTCTTGAACCGTTGGTCGGATTGACCTTATAATTTCAGAAATGGATTCAGGGCCCACAAACTCCCTATAAACCAAATTTCAGCAAAATCTGAGAGATGAGGGTGTTAGGCACTGGTTGATCTGACAGAGAATGACCCTTAATCTGCCTTATTTCTAGCCTCAAAGCACCCTACTGATTAGAAAATTTTAGATCACTAACCATAATGCCAAGATTTTTTCCTATCAAACATTCTCTAACCAATTCCTTATATCTCATAACTAAAGTTTTCATTATTTCTACCAAAATGGATGATTCATTTTTTAATATTGAATTCTATCTACCATTTACTAGACCAGGCAACTAATCTATCAAGATCTTTTTATAGTTTATAAAAATTTTCTATATTTGTAACCAGGGCTGGGATACTCGTACCACTTTCGAAGTACTTGTAGTCATAAATTTTAAAATTCAAGTACTCGCATAAGTACTTGTACTCAGGATATAAAGTACTCGAACTTGTGAGTAGTTTACAAGTACTTCACAAATGTGTGTGTTTTCAGGAATGTAATTAGATATGGCATTTGTATTTATTGTATTAATTGATAGTAATCCAAATCACAATGTTCACAAGCCATAGTAAAAAGCAAACTGAAGGAGCATTTTGAAATGAGTATGCATTATGAGAGATTCAAATTTAATTGGCTGATTTGACCTATGTTTCTAAATGTTGCTGCAAGATGTCTCCCCATAAAACCTGGAGAAGGACAGAGAGCGGCAAAATTTTAACCGAGGAAAGAGAGAAACACTGGGTCAATGGCCTGTAATGGCTGGTTATTGACATCTCGATATTTTTTTTTTTTTTCGTAAAAAATAATTATTATATTTCCTTAATTTTTATCAGTTTCCCTGAGGTTTCAAGGTGTCCTGAATACGAATTTATATGTTAAATTGTCATAGAATGTCTCCCCTATCAAAAATGAAGGGAACATTAAAATGAATACTAACCCATCCAATTTCATCAAACATGAAGGTAAGTATTGTCATTTACTTTAGCATTTAAAATAAGGATCAAATGAAGTTCTATATATATATTGTTATTAATTAAATATTATATGATTTTCAGAAAAAGCATCCTTCAGTTGACATCACAGCAGCAAAAGGGAAAACAATGGATAAATCTTCAAATGAATGACTGAGCCTAGAATTTTTCATTTCATCACCCACAAAGTATGGTGCAAATCATCCAAAGCAAAAAAGTATGACTTATACTATAGTTGAAATGATTGCTGGAGACCTTCTACCTTTCCCACTAGTAGAAAGTCCAAGATTCCAAAAACTCAAACATAGCTGACCCTAAGTTTGCCATACCAAACCACAAATTTCTTGCATCAAAATTATTAATGGACAAAAAATGTTCAATAGAGCCATCAGTAAAAGAAATTTTGGAAAGTGCAGAACATGTATGCCTGACTTGATTTATGGTCCAATCGCCAGATCAAAGGGTTTATTGGTGTGACGGGACACAGCATAATAAACTGGACTATGAAGTCAGTCATGCTGTCTTGCAGAGAGCAAGCACATTCATCAACAATATTTAGAGATAGTGGACCAGTTTATTATAGGTACTAAAGTAACCAATATTGTTACAGTACTGACAATGCTGCCAACATCACCAAAGCTTTCAAAGTATGCTTACCAAACTTTGAAAATGAAGGTCAAGATCAGTCAGATGAAGACTTAGACTCTTGACTGTGAAATTAGTGATAGTGAAATGGATATACTTCCAGAAGATTTCCAAGGATTTGAAATCTTCTACCACCTTCCACAGCATCAACCGTGTTTTGCCCACACAATTCAGCTTACAGTTAAAGATGGCTTAGCTCATGCATCTCCTGCTCATACAAGAATTATTGACAGAATTTCTAAGCTTATTGCTTTTGTTTGAAAATCTACATTAGCAACAGACCTGTTAGAACAAGAAAAAAGGCTGCAGCCAGCAAACTTGACAAGATGGAATTCACAACTCTCAATGATTAAATCAGTTTTGAATATTTCAAAAGATAAATTAAACTGGAGACAGTGAAAATCACAAGCTATGAGCAGAGCAGTATTACAAGAAATGAGAGATATTCTCCGACCTTTTGAGGAAGTAACACTGTGTAAAAAGAAGAATCTGTAAGCGCAAGTCTAGTGATACCATCAATCAAAGGGTTGAAACACAAATTAAGCACTCTGAATGCAGCATACAATTGCAACATGATGACTGCTCTTCATGCAGCTGTTAACAAAAGGCTGACTCAATATGAATTTAATGATGTTTACATATTTGCTGCCATGCTTGATCCCAGATTTAAACTTAGATGGTGCCATGATACAGAGCAGCACAACTCTAATAGAACAGCATTAAATGCAAAAGTATCAGCAATAAATATGAGTTGATGATAATCCACCCAAAAAACAAAAGCTAATGAAAGCAAATCCTGGACCAAGCATTTTTTACTTCATGGATAATAATGAAGAAACTGCTCAAAGCGAATCCTCAGTACCCGTGTGCAATGAAGTAACAAAATACTTAAAGAGGCCATGCATCGATCACAAAAGTGACCCATTGCTCTACTGGAAAGAAGTGCAAGTAGTGTTTCCAAGACTTGCTCTCCTGGCAAATAAATACCTTAGTATCCCAGCTTCTTCTGCCCCTGTGGAGAGACTATTCAGTATTGCATGGAACATTTGCCATCCAAATAGATGTTCTTTGAAGGATATAACTTTCCAAGATATTATGTTTGTTAGATGTAACATTAACAGTGCTTTCCTATTAACGGGAATACCCAACCACCCACCATCATCTGGACTCATATTTTGCGGAATTCATGTGGCAACAGTGTACCAAAAGCAGCAACGTTTTTCCTGCAATTTTAGATGACAAACATTTTGGCCCCCTACTAACTGATTATTGCTTATATATTAACTAATTTTATTTAAATGATTAATAAATTTGGTACTTACGTATTATCGGGACTACCAAACTGATTATGATGTATTTTTGCTCTCGTCATTTTCGTTTAAACTAACAAAAATATCACAACTTAACCTAACCAATTATCAAAGGCGTACAAGTTGACCTAACCAGGCATTCAATTAACCTAACCAGGCATTTTCCGTTATATTAACCTGTTAGGTTAATTGAATGCCCAGTTAGGTCAACTGTATGCCTTTGATGATTGGTTAGGTTAAGTTGTGATATTTTCGTTAGTTTAAACGAGAATGACGAGAGCAAAAATACATAAACAGTTTGGTGGCGGGCAGTTGGGTATTCCCATTAACAGGAAAGCACCACATTAACTACTAAAGCTGGTAGGAGTAAATTACTCATTAAAATCAATTAGGCCTATGTTATTTAACATAACTGGAGATTTATTTTAAATAATTCTGAATTTAAAATCTTAATTTAGAATTAACTTATTAATTTTCAATTTAAATTTGTAATTGTAGCTATTTATTTGAAATAATTTAGAATTTGAGTGGTGAGCAGTGAGTGGCGTGTGGGTGATTGTAGTGGTGAGTGTTGTTTCACATTTATCTCATGTCTCTTGGACTGTATGATTAATAAACATTATGTAAACTGTGTCACTGACTATCTACATAAATTATACTGCATACCATAGCCACCTACATAATCAATTTTGTAGAGTGCCCCTTTTGTAAATTTTACCTTAAATAATGTTGAATAAATTTGAAATCTTTTTCTAATAAATTTGGAAAAAAAGGTTAGCAATCAAATGGACAGTGAAGGTGCAACTATTAGGGGATGGAGGAGGTCGCATTTAGCATTTTAGACTCTGGAAATGAATGTACTCGTATATACTCATGAGTACTTTTCTATGAGTACCAGTACTTGTACTCAGACAAAAACACATGGTACTCATACTCAACTCATAAATCTGAAGTACTCATACAGTCTGTACTCGTCACAACCCTGTTTGTAACTGGGGCAACTATTTTTGTCTCATCTGCAAATTCAGAAACTTTATTACCTACACCCTTCCCTAAATCATTTAGATATAAAACAGAGTAATGGACCTAACACTGATCCCTGTAGTACCCCACTTTTCACTTTCTGCCACCCAGATTCATGATCATTTAGAATTACTCTTTGTTCTGTCATTCTTACTATTTTTGTACCAAAATTATAACTAACCCCAATATCCCATGAGCTCTCAACTTATATAGAAGTCTCTGTAAATTTATAGTATTACACCCATCTCCCTTTGGACGTGAAATTTATGTTTTTCCTATGGTTTTTGATGTGCTTTGAACGAATCTGACCTTCAAAACTGTCGGAAATGACTCATTTTTGAGATAACCCCCCCAGCTGGCAATTGAAAACGAGTCATTTCCGACGGTTTTGAAGGTCAAGATTCGTTTAAAACATCAAAAACCATAGAAAAAAACAAATTTCACCTTCAAAATTGACCTAACCTAAATCACTTATAGTCTTGTAGGCAGCACAGGAATCACTATAAATCACAGAGCCAGGCCTAATATACTTCTGAATGAGTGGAATGACTGTTCCATTCCAGTACAAAAATAATTCAAATTCGAAATGGATGGAGCGCAGTGATTTGGCAGACATGTAACGAACACACAAACGAACGAACGTACGAACACACACTAGATACACACCAAAAAAATGTTTATATCTCGAAAACGCTATAGAAAGAAAGTCTTAAAATTTAAAAATCTACTTAATGAACATATAATAATTGCTGGACATTAGATGGGTGTAATACTATAATAATACCAAAGTCTCATGGTAAAAATTTTATAGTGGGCACACTAGGGGCCCTTTGGCCCATCTGGGTGGCTCCACTGTTAATACATGGAACCTTGTCAAATGCATTACTAAAATCCAAATAAAGGTACTACTTACCTTTCTAGGTCCCAATGTATATTCAGTAAATTTATAGTATTACACCCATCTCCCTTTGGAGGTGAAATTTATGTTTTTCCTATGGTTTTTGATGTGCTTTGAACGAATCTGACCTTCAAAACCGTCGGAAATGACTCGTTTTTGAGATAACCCCCCCTCCCCCCAGCTGGCAATCGAAAACGAGTCATTTCCGACAGTTTTGAAGGTCAGATTCATTTAAAACATCAAAAACCATAGGAAAAATAAATTTCACTTTCAAAATTGACCTAACCTAACCTATATCACTTATAGTCTTGTAGGCAGCCCAGGAATCACTATAAATCACAGAGCCAGGCCTAATGTACTTCTGAATGAGTGGAATGAGTGTTCCATTCCAGTACAAAGTAATTCAAATTTGAAATGGATGGAGCGCAGTGATTGGGCAGACATGTAACGAACACACAAATGTACGTATGCGAACACACACACACACTCAAACGTACAAACACACACACACACACACTCAAATGTACAAACACACACACACACACACTCAAATGTACAAACACACACACACACACTCAAATGTACAAACACACACACTCAAATGTACAAACACACACACACACTCAAACATACAAACACACACACACTCAAACGTACGAACACACACACACACACACTCAAACGTATGAATACACACACTCAAACGTACGAACACACACACACACTCAAACGTACGAATACACACACACACTCAAACGTACGAATACACACACACACTCAAACGTACGAACACACACACACACACACTCAAACGTACGAACACACACACACACACACTCAAACGTACGAACACACACACACACACACACACTCAAACGTACAAACACACACACACACACTCAAACGTACAAACACACACACACACACACTCAAACGTACGAACACACACACACACACTCAAACATACGAACACACACACACACACACTCAAACGTACGAACACACACACACACACACTCAAACGTACGAACACACCACACACACACTCAAACGTACGAACACACACACACACACACTCAAACGTACGAAACACACACACACACACTCAAACGTACGAACACACACACACACACACTCAAACGTACGAACACACACACACACACTCAAACGTACGAACACACACCACACACACTCAAACGTACGAACACACACACACACACTCAAACGTACGAACACACACACACACAACACACACACACACACTCAAACGTACGAACACACACACACTCAAACGTACGAACACACACACACACTCAAACGTACGAACACACACACACACTCAAACGTACGAACACACACACACACTCAAACGTACGAACACACACACACACTCAAACGTACGAACACACACACACACTCAAACGTACGAACACACACACACACTCAAACGTACGAACACACACACACACTCAAACGTACGAACACACACACACACTCAAACGTACGAACACACACACACTCAAACGTACGAACACACACACACACTCAAACGTACGAACACACACACACACTCAAACGTACGAACACACACACACACACTCAAACGTACGAACACACACACACACTCAAACGTACGAACACACACACACACTCAAACGTACGAACACACACACACACTCAAACGTACGAACACACACACACACACTCAAACGTACGAACACACACACACACACTCAAACGTACGAACACACACACACACTCAAACGTACGAACACACACACACACTCAAACGTACGAACACACACACACACTCAAACGTACGAACACACACACACACTCAAACGTACGAACACACACACACACTCAACGTACGAACACACACACACACTCAAACGTACGAACACACACACACACTCAAACGTACGAACACACACACACACTCAAACGTACGAACACACACACACACTCAAACGTACGAACACACACACACTCAAACGTACGAACACACACACACACTCAAACGTACGAACACACACACACACTCAAACGTACGAACACACACACACACTCAAACGTACGAACACACACACACACTCAAACGTACGAACACACACACACACTCAAACGTACGAACACACACACACACTCAAACGTACGAACACACACACACACTCAAACGTACGAACACACACACACACTCAAACGTACGAACACACACACACACTCAAACGTACGAACACACACACACACACACTCAAACGTACGAACACACACACACACACACTCAAACGTACGAACACACACACACACACACTCAAACGTACGAACACACACACACACACTCAAACGTACGAACACACACACACACACTCAAACGTACGAACACACACACACACACACTCAAACGTACGAACACACACACACACACTCAAACGTACGAACACACACACACACACACACTCAAACGTACGAACACACACACACACACACTCAAACGTACGAACACACACACACACACACTCAAACGTACGAACACACACACACACACACTCAAACGTACGAACACACACACACACTCAAACATACGAACAACACACACACACACACACTCAAACGTACGCACACACACACACACACACTCAAACGTACGCACACACACACACACACTCAAACGAACACACACACATACTCAAACGTACGCGCACACACACACACACACTCAAACGTACGCACACACACTCAAATGCACACACACACACTCAAACGTACGCACACACACACACACACTCAAACGTACGCACACACACACACTCAAACGTACGCACACACACACACACTCAAACGTACGCACACACACACACACTCAAACGTACGCACACACACACACACTCAAACGTACGCACACCAAAAAAATGTTTATATCTCGAAAATGAAGCAGTTGCGACGGAAACGCTATAGAAGGAAAGTGTCTTAGAATTTAAAAATCTACTTAATGAACATATAATAATTTGCTGGACGTTAGACGGGTGTAATACTATAATAATACCGTATATTCCAACTAAAATAACCTTTCCAGGTCCCGATATATATTTTGTGATATTTTCATTTAAACTAATAAAAACATTACGACAACCAATCATCAAGAGTGTACAGTTGACCTAATCAGGTAGTCAATAATATAAGCAATTATATAAATATATGTTGCTGAAGTTAATTTACAATCACACAAATTTACAGTTATATTATTGACTACCCAGTTAGGTCAACTGTATACTCTTGACAATTGGTTAGATTAAATGGATCTTTTCCGTTTGACTGCCACCACTGAAACATAAAACTTTTTTGTAGTTTGTATTTTAACTGAAATGTCTTGATACAAAATAAGTTACTTTATAAAAAAGCTTTTCTTAATTTCCCCTTCAAATTTTGTTTCTTATAAACAATTTTAATTACTTTCAAGATCCATGCTTAATTTTTAAGTTTTAATCGTGTACTCAGAAAAATAAGGGGATCACCTGAAGATCAGGGCCTCCAGCCTTCTTTAGTTAACTTTATAAGGCTAACTAACAAAAATATCACGACCTAACCTAACCAATCATCAAGGTCGTACAGTTGACCTAATGATTGGTTAGGTTAGGTCATGATAAAATATTTTTGTTAGTTTAAATGAAAAGATCATGAAATATATGTAGGGACCCAGAAAAGTTATTTTAGTTGAAATATACATCAGGACCCAAAAAGGTAAGTAGTACCCAAATAAATAACATTTATATCATGTCCATTATCTACCTGTTCAGCTACAAACTCTAAAAAGTCTAAGAGATTAAACAAACAAGACCTTCCTGATCTAAATCCATGTTGGGAACTTGAAATAAGTTTAAAATTTTTCAAATTACCTTGATTATTATTCTTTGTAATTCTTTCTATTATCTTTCCCACTAATGATGATGTAAAACTAACAATGCAGTTGCTGTGCTCATCAAAAAATTTCAACATGACCCATCACAAATTTTCCATACTGATTGATAGAATTTTGAGTCACTTTTCAATAGCTGAATGGGAGATCATCCTCCGCCGCCAGATTACGTAGCGACCCGTGGATCAGATCCCACGTAAAGCCATAGGTCCCCTGCGTCATATGATCTTAGACGTTGTGAAGGAGGTTAACCACCACCATTACATTTTTCTCAGTTTAGAATCTGTGCGTCATTTATGCCAAACGTACTGGGCTCTTACTAGTAAAGACACCTTAGAAGTTAGACGACATAACTAGCTCTACATAACTCAGACGACCAGCATATTATAAAGCAAAGCTCAAAACAGTTCTACCAGTAGGGGAACAAGGCCTACATCATTCTCAAGTTCCTCTAACTTCCGTCTTTGATTCAACAAACCTCCCTAACCTAGTAGGAAGTTAGGAACGGCATTACTTTAACTAGTAAGCTTAACCTTTACTATTAGACAAGTTAATAGCCTAATACGACAGCATTCAATCAATTTACTGTTAGTATGATTGATAAAAACAACAGATACCGCACTTCAGCACATCTAAATTTTCACTGATAACTTATGTGATAACTATAAAGAACTTCAACCCTAAGAGGGTACCAGGCCTAATTCTCAATGCCGCATCAATACAGGAACTTGTTTGCAATTGGTTGGTTGATTGTTCAAGTATACCCCAGAGTGTAGGTATAACTGATGTAACATTTGAGAAAAAATTTCTGTTGTTTTCTAGGAAATATGTGAATTTGTACAAGTTTTACGTTCTGATTCCAAAACTTTTATTGGTTTTGCTCCATCACGTCAGGTTTTAGCACAAAATCATAAATAAAATCTTATTAATCAATAGCAAAACCCTAACTGTTAATTTTTCACTTGGATGAGTTTGCGTTTTCTTGAAACTCTGTTGCGCAGATTGGATGAATCTTTTTTTAAACACCAACAGTAGTCGGCCATTGTTGCTTCATTCCATTATTATTATTATTATTATTATTCTGTTTTCTGTGCAGCCAACCACGAAGGGTCATTCACACACACATGTCTTACACTAAGTTATAAGTGACTAGAGTTTTGTTAATAATGAGAGTATGAACCACAGATGAAAAAGGATATTACGGAAGCCAACTTCATCTTTAGTTCTGAGCCTATTTTCAGAACACACAAGGACAGAATGATGATATGGCCTGTTAGTACGCTAGCTAATGAGATGAAATTATGAGGGTATAAACTAACAACTATTGCATCATCTATTAGTAGGAGAAATGACAATCACAGGTATATTATTCATGATCAATACATTAACTTATCACAGCAACACAATACCACATTAGAAAATATATACAAAGGTAGCAGTGAATGGATCAAATGCTATCATAAAAGTTGGCGATCCAAAGGAAGTATGGAAAACTGATGTGTGGGTAGTTGGGAGGTAACGAAAATGGTTCACTGAGTAGGTAGGTAGTTAATCTAACAATTATTAAATTCCTTTTATGTCAATAACTGGGTGGATGAAACCAATTGGTTGCTCACCAGAGTTATTCTCCACACTAGTATTTATATACTGTGTGACAAGAGCGTGCTCGGTAATAGATATACATTACCGATCAACCAGACTGTCTACGGTTGGCCAGACTGGCAGTCGACGGCCTGTTGCGTGGCACGGTCAGAGTGCCGATCGGCTCCCGGGGCCGGACCTATTCTCAGCGTGCTATTTTTTCAATTACAGGGAACAATTGCGTGCTCCCCGAACTACTCTTACTCTCTGGCGACATTAAGACTAATCCAGGCCCCACTACAACTTACACATGTCACCATACACAAAGACATAGACACAATAGCACCATGAGACACATACAGAAGTATAATATTAACATATTACAGTACAACGTAGATGGCCTCACAAACAAAATCATGCAGCTTAGGGAATTCGTACACAAACAAAACATTCACATAGCACTTATACAAGAAACAAAACTAAAACGCACACACAAAACACCCACCATCCCTGACTTCACGGCGATCCGTCAAGATCGTACTGGGGGTAACGGGGGTGGACTCATCACTTACATACGTAAAAGCATTAGCTACACTGATGCTACCCAAAACATTACAAACACAATCCAAGCAGATAACACGATAGAAATACAGGCAGTTAACATTAAAACATGCGCAAAACACACCACCACACTAATCAACATTTACATCCCACCAGATAGTTCACCTCAGGTGCCAGCCAATTACAATCCACAGTTACACAATCTTGCCTCTCTCACTAATGTCATCTTAGGAGGAGACTTCAACGCCAAAGACACTAGTTGGTACCTGCACAACCAAAACAACACCAGAGGCGCCAACATAGCCACACAACTAAACAGCCTCTTCATTCTTAACAATACAGAAGAACATACACACATACCACATCAAGCAGGATACTCAAACTCCTCCCCAGACATAACGTTCTGTTCCCCCTCACTAGCAACACATACACAATGGAGAACAGAAAAACAACTGTCATCAGACCACCTGCCCATCATCATTACAACACATTCTACACTCTGCCCCAACAGCCTTAGGCACACTTACAGAAATTACAAGAAAGCTGATTGGGAACAGTTCAAAATACAGACTGAGGAACAATTCACCACATTAAACAGCACACCCATCATAAACATCGATACAACACTCAAGACATTTAATCAGATTATCAATAATGCAAAACAAATACATACCCAAGGGCAACATTAGGAAATACAACCCAAATTACACTAGAGAAATAGCCCACCTCATAAGGCAACTAACAACCTCAAACATAACACACAAACACCACACACAGAAGCCATAAAGCAGCAGATACAACAGCTCAACACAGAAATAAAACAAACTCAAAGAAAAACAAACAGAAACATTCAGGGAATTCATAACAACACTAAACCACTCCACAGATACATACAGGCTATACAAGACTATAAACAGCATTACCCACTCTAACAGCGGCATTCACACCTCACACGCGGCTATCTGTCGCAGCCAAAATAATATCCCAACATACACAACAAGCTAACATTCTAGTTAATCACTACGCAAAGATAAGTCACTTAAACAGAGACAACAACCAGAAACACGCAGACAAACAAACAGCCAGACACAATAAAACCTACAAACTCGACACGACCATTACACCCTTCAATACAGACCAGACCACCAAGATCATCAAAAACATTAAAAATTCGAAGGCTACTGGACCAGACAACATATCTAACATACACCTTAAACACTTGGGCCCACAAGGAACACTAGCTCTCACAAATATCAGCACATATTCATACCAACACTGTATTATTCCTGACATATGGAAACAAGGTAAAATTATTACACTACTCAAACCAAACAAAAATCCAACAGAACCAGCTTCCTATAGACCCATTACTTTACTATGCACACCTTCCAAAGTAACAGAAAGACTAATCTTACAAATCACCAACCCACACATACCACTATCGCCTACTCAACATGGATTCAGACCTCACCACTCAACCACGACATTACTCACTAACCTGACGCAGCACATCATGGATGGCATCAACTCTAGAAGACCAGCTCAACGTACACTATTAGCAACAATAGACATTAGTAAAGCATTTGATGCTATCCCACGCTTCCCTCTCATAAACAAAATACTCAACACAAACATGCACAATAACACCAAAAGGTGGCTGAGCAACTATCTCTCAGGAAGATACTCACATGTCACATTTAATGGCAAGTCATCCAAAAACAAGCTTTTTCCGAACGGGGTCCCTCAAGGCTCTGTTCTCTCACCAACACTCTTCAACTTATACATGCATGACATTCCAACACCCATAGATAACAAGCTTACCTTATCATCATATGCAGATGATATCACTCTAACATCCACCCACAACAACATCGACACCGCTACAAATAACCTACAAACATACATAAACAGTATACAAGACTGGCTCACACACAATAGACTCAAAGTAGCGCCCACAAAATCAACCATCACCTTGCTTACAAGCAACACAAAAGAACACCAGGTAATTCCACAACTTACACTAAACAACATCAACATTCCACACACTCACAGAACCAAAATACTAGGTGTCACATACAACACATCATTATCTTTTGCAAACCACATTCAGGACATTAAAAACAAATGTACGTCAAGACTTAACACGCTTAGGGTACTAACAGGCACAAACTTTGGACACCAGCAGGAAACAACATCACTCATCTACAAACAATATATTCGCTCAGTTATGGACTATGCTAGCCCATGCTGGGCACCCATTATCTCAAACACACACATAAACACCTTACAAACAATACAAAACAACGCACTTCGTATCATTACAGGATGCACTCAAACAACACCAATAGAACACCTGCACACAGAAACAAAAATACTAAAAGTTAGGGAACATTTAGACATGAGGGGAACACAATTCATGGCAGCAGCGACAACTAACCCACAACACCCTTGCCACTACATGTACAATCATGCACCAACACCTCGCACCATTAAGGTAACACCAGAGAGACATTATAACCAAATACTCCATTCCATACCACGCCCCACAGACATCACACAGTACAGAAAACACATACACACACACCTAACCCACAAAGCACTGACACGACTCGGTCCGAATGCGGTCCTAGGTGCGAAGCCGCCGCCCATTAACAGGTCAGAGATCAGCCTGAGCAGATCGGATCGAGTTAACTTAGCACGATTCCGATGTGGACATCACCCCAACTTATGGACATATAAACACAGACTAGACAACTCCATAGACGACACCTGCCACCTGTGCCAAGACACACCACAAACAATTGAACACATTATGACGGACTGTACCGCTCTAGCACAACAACGAACACAACACAACATCACGAGTGCGCTGAACCTCTGGTCCACTCCGGAGAGGGCGATCGGTTACCTGCGTGCCGCCGGCTTGCTCGATCAGGGTGGGCTGATCGGCTAAACAACAACAACAACAACAACCAACCGAAGAAAAGACCAAGACGACGCTGGTGGAAAAAGCCCCGCGAAAAGGAAGACAAGGGAGAACGAAAACGAGGAACGGGGCGACAAGACGGAACGAGAGAAGGGACAAGAACAGACAACGAAAAAGATCCCCACCAGCAAGTACGCTCTCTACAATTAAACAAAAAGGGGAAAAGGGGAAAAGGGACTCTCTAATAACTAGCAGTAAGTGACTAATTGTGTTTTAACCCAGTTAGAAGTAAACGCATTAAATTAAGCTGGGTCAGACAACTTAGGCCTACATTGTGGCCTAAGACCTAGTATCAACTCATAGCTTAACAAAGGTGAAGGTAGATTGCCCTAACCTAATTTGGTGAGGAATCCTACTGTGGACCTCAATTTATCTGCCCGCTCTGGACCATTTCCGGAATCTCTAGGCTGACCCCTACAAGGCTAGACTTAATCTACTCTATAGTTAGACTGGAGATATAAGGGGTGGGTTAATTGTGGACCAATTCATACAGAGCATTTTTCACAGAAGGTTACTATTATTTTAAGAGGAAAGTCCTCCGATTGGAGGATAAGAAGTGACAAATTCCTGTTATACCTTCTGCAATATTCAATCAAAGGAAACCGATCTCTCTCAAAAACCGGGCACTCAATGAAAAGATGATGTAAAATCATTGGCACTTGGCAGGAAGTACAAAAGGTTCTACGAATGTTAAAAAAATAATGCTGATGAGTAAAGTAACAGGTTCCCAGTCTCACCCTTGACAGTACAACTTCGTCCCGTCGTGACAGTCCCTTGGGGGACAAATGTCCATTAGCTACTTTAACTAGGGTCTCATCTCTTATATTAAAGTGTTGCTCCCAGTGATTCTGCCACAGTGAGTTAATGGTCTTCCTTATTTTGGTTCTAATTTGTGAAAAAGTTACTGAAGTCTCATACTCTGTGCCATAGATATGTGCATTTCTTGCAATCTCATCAGCATACTCCTTTCCCACAATCCCTTTATGACCAGGAACTAGGGGCGCATTTACAGTGTGAGCAAACTATTTCTCAGGATGTATTATTTTAGCGTGTTAATGAATGACAATATTTTGTAATGCACATAACAGATATATTTTTTTAACACACACAAAACACATGCGGAAGCCATTCGGTTTATTAATGTGATATTAAAGACTATAACTTAACTATGTACACATACAATGTATACAGCTACGCTAGTAGGCTACACAGTTGTAATGCACTTAATAAACATCTACACAGTTATTGTAATGCACTTAATAAACATCTACACAGTTATTGTAATGCACTTAATAAACATCTACACAGTTATTGTAATGCACTTAATAAACATCTACACAGTTATTGTAATGCACTTAATAAACATCTACACAGTTATTGTAATGCACTTAATAAACATCTACACAGTTATTGTAATGCACTTAATAAACATCTACACAGTTATTGTAATGCACTTAATAAACATCTACACAGTTATTGTAATGCACTTAATAAACATCTACACAGTTATTGTAATGCACTTAATAAACATCTACACAGTTATTGTAATGCACTTAATAAACATCTACACAGTTATTGTAATGCACTTAATAAACATCTACACAGTTATTGTAATGCACTTAATAAACAGCTAAACTGTACAGCTTACTGTACTGTAGATAGAGTGTAGATTTGTAATGAATATTACATACGACGCTTCCTGGCTTTTTGTTTGGAAAACTGCGTGATTGTGTCCTCGAAACTCATCGACTGCAACACCTCATGCTCTATACTCAACAGCGCCAGGGACGAAAGGCGCTCCTGGCCCATTGTGGAGCGAAGGTAATTTTTGATCAGTTTGAGTTTCGAGAACGAACGTTCACCAGAACAGTTCGTGACAAACATACACAGGTATATTCTCATTGCTATTTCCATGTTTGGGAATGTTCCTTTCAGTTCGTTTGTGTTCGTATGCCGATAAAATCTGTTGCACATGTCTTCACGTTCCATCTGGGATTCTGTTTCACTTTCGGCGAGTTTCATTAGGGCAGCGAACTGCACAACTTCTGTTACCAGCTCTTTCTCCAGATCAGCCGAATAGCATTCTACTAGATGTTCAGCTGACCGTCGAAGACTGTCGATGTCCAGGACTAGAAGGAAATACAAAAATCCAAATCTTTTCTGCAGGATGGCGTACGCTTCTAGACGAGTGTTCAGAGTGGTACACAGTTTATCAATTATGGGTAGAAATGCAGTGGTCCGAAATGAATCTCTTGGTGTCAGGTTCGTATCTTCGGCAGTTCCGATTTCGTCATGATGGCGCTTTCTCTTCTTTGTGCGTTGAGTCGATTCCTTGTATACTCGATGACCACACTTTCCGATGCCCTGGTCCTCGAATTCGTCAAATCTTGATCTGAGATCTTCAACAAATTGCAGTAGTGATTTCAGCAAGAGGGTGGCTGAGTCTAACGACATTCCTTGTTTGTGCAGAGATGCATTCGTTTTTTGAAATCGTTCGAGAATAGTGTTCCATGAAACCAATAAAATTGGCTGTTTCGAGTTGTTGAAGCTGTTTAGACAATCCCCTGGCTTCGATCCTGGCTTCCGCAGTTTGGCTGGTATCTGCTGCTAGCTCATCCAGTACCACGATATTCTCGGCATAGCCTTCGGTTAAAGATTGGACGGCATCTGATCTGGCTGACCAGCGGGTATCGGAGATATCTTTGTCGACCTTTAGTTTCTCACTACGGGAACCACTATCGAGAACCTCTACATGTCGAGGCCATCGGTATGTCGAGGAGACGAGAAACGTGTAGATATTCTGAATGAGCATAAACAATTCAACGGATGCTGTGCAACTGTCCACTGCTGATTTACCCACAAGATTTAGTGAGTGGCACATGCATGGCACAAATTCAGCATACGGAGATTTTGACTTGATGTGGCTCTTTACGTCGTTGTATTTCCCTGCTATATTGCTTACGTTATCATAAGACTGTCCTCTGCAGTCTCCAATTCGAATGCCATGCGTCTCCAGAAAGTTGAGAACCACGTCGGCGATTCCTTTCGCTGTACGTGTGTTCATAGGTATGAAGTTTAGAAATCGCTCGACGGACCCAGACTCAACCACATATCGGACGGTGAAGCACAGTTGATCGGTGTGGGAAACATCAGGCATAGAGTCGACGGATAGAGAGTAGTATTTTGACTGCTGGATTTCTCGGATAATCGTCTGAAGTACTTTATCGGCCATCAAAGTATGAGTTCCTCGCAAATGAAATGAGAGAGATACGAGGTGTGTCCGCTACCTTTGTTGGCATGCTCGCTTATATGCGCAGCTAGAAAACTGTCATACTTACTTAAAAGTTCAAAAATTCCGTAACAGTTGCCGTTGTTTGGTGAACCGAAACGGGAGTCGTGTCCACGAATTGCTAGTCCTCGTGACGTGATATACTTGATAACGTCGACACAGCGCCGCAAAACTTCCTGCCAGTAGTTGCACTCCTTTTCAAACTGGTTCACCAGTTTCGAATCAACACGGCCCGAGACAGACTTTCTAACCAACAAATATCTCATCGACTCCATATGTTGCTCACGTTTTCCGTGTGCTTCGACCGATTGTCTACCATGCTTCCAGTCGTTGAACCCGATTGTGAACTTGCTGTCCGCCCTCGACATTAATTTACAGACAAAACAGTAAACACAGCCTGTGGACTCAGAATAGCACAGCCATGACACCTCAATCCTCTCATTCGTCAGGCTATGTTTCTTAACAAATAATGTCTTCGTACATCGGCGTGTTGTACCACTTTCAGTAGTTGAAGAGTTACTGAAGTCGCTGTCATAATTTCGGCAATCTGATGTTCCCCGCTCTATCCAGAACTGTCTAAAGTCATAGGTCAGCACTTGTGGCCACAAACCAATGTCATTAATTGCATGTCCTGAAGCTGGTGGGCCTGCTGAACGCACTGACGTAGACGAGTCTCCTGAAAATGCAGCTGCTGAAGTAGTGGAGGCAGCTGCTGGGCTTGCTGAACGCACTGACGTAAACGCGTCTTCTGAAAACGCAGCTGCTGAAGTAGCGGAGGCAGCTGGTGGGCCTACTGAAGGGGCTGACTTAGTTGCTGATGATTTAATCCAATTAATCAGTTTCGGCACCGTCGCAAGAAACTCTTCTCTGAGCTTCTTATCCTTACGCTTTTCACTACCGGGTTTATATTTCCTCCTTCGATCCCGGTCACGGCTCGTTTCCATGTTGTACGTATTACAATGCCAACAATAAGAACATAAATCATGAATCTGCAACAGAAACAACAAGAAGTAAGTTAGTAACAACATTAGAAATGAGTAACACTAACAAGAACAACAAATTAAACACCATCAAAGCGGATATTAGAATGCCTGATACCATGCCACCTGCCGGAAAAAGTAAAACTCGTCGCAGATGGCAAATACGTGACGATTAATTTTTTTCAATTGAAATTTGCGGGGCCCATCGGGCGCGGGGCCTTGGACTTTTGCCCGGTGCGCCATCCCATAAATGCGGCCCTGAGTGATGAGCATTAAAATCTCCCAATATAAGGAAAGGGGATGGAAGCTGTCTGACAAGTTGGAGATGATCCTCAACTAAAGAGAAATTTGAAGGAATATGAAGTGATACAACAGACAAGGTGGTTCCATTCAAATGTACTGTGACACCAATGACTTCCAGATGGGAATTGATTATCTAATTTAGTGGAGAAGCAAGACTCATGAACCAGTAGAGCAACTCCACCACCACATCTATTTCTATCCTTTCTATAAAAACTCTGGTGTTTAAAGGAATATTGTACAGAAGAATTCAGAAAAGTTTCCTGAAGGGCTATGCAGCTGATTGAAAAATCAGAGAGCAGCATCTGAAGGGAGGGTAACTTAGAGAGAAAACATCTTAAATTCCATTGTAAAATCATGAATGTTAGAAATTAGTAGTGTCAGGAATGGTAATTGATCTGGAGGCAAGAGTGGCTAGGTATCTCCAAAGAGGACCCTAAATCCATCCCTTGAGTCTGCATGAGACTTGAGAAAACCAAGCCTTACGAGATTTTGTGCCATTCTTTGAACGATAATTTTAGGGACAGTTTGATTCCATTCAAGTTTTATAATCACTTAAAATTTCCCAGAAAGCATCAGGTGGGCACTGGCTTGTAGTGGTGACCAGTTTATTTACATGGAAGTTCTGACTTTGGAAGTTAGAGTTGAAGGTTCTGATCCCGAGTCAAGAGAGCGTGTGGAAGAGGAAGAGGAAAGGGGAAGATTTTGAAAGTCACATTGTATCTCAACTGAGACCTTGGTAGGAGGAAGAATATTCACTGGACTAAGTGGAATCGTACAAGTACTTGATGGATTAGAATTAGAGGATGTCCTGGAAGGAGCTCTAACTGACCGGGAGCAAGTTTCATTAGGAGAAGCTGACATATGTTTGGGTGTTTGAGAGTAATAAATCCTTTTAGCTTCAGAAAAGGATACCTTATTGTCCACTTTAATCTGTACAATTTCCCTCTCTCTCAGCCAGATGGGGCAGCTTCTGGAAGTAGCTGAATGTTCACCCTGACAATTGCAGCAAATTGCCATTGTAGTAGGGCTTTGACAAGATTTAACTTCATGATGTCCGCCACATATTGCACATCGGATTCTATTAGTGCAAGTCTTAGTGCCATGGCCAAAGTTCAAACATGTGAAGCACTGTAGAGGGTTGGGATTGTAGTGCCTTGCACCACAAGAGTATTCTTTATTAGTGAAAACTGCCACAAATTGGCATGAGTGAAATATTTAAATCTAAAATAAATAAATAAATAAATACAAGTTAAATATGTCCAGTGATCAAATTTAATTCTTAAGAATTCAGTGTGGTGTGACTAGACATGAATGGGCTTTTAAGGATTATTTTGGCTGGTTGGTAAAATTGTTAAGTAAAAACAAACTTGTGTGCAACGACAACACAAAGGACGCCAAAAAAAAACCATTATTATTCGAAAGCACCCCGCCAGCAAGCAAAGTTCCTTTTGTGACAAGGTTGTCATTGTGGCTATTATCCTTATTATTATTATCTTTTAGTTATTATTGTTATTGTTACTTATTATTACTATTGTTATTACTATATTATTATTTATTATTAGTTTATTATTAGTATAATTATTATTTGTATATTTGTATTATTGCATATTCCTTATTACAATCAGTATTAATTTGCAGACTGTTATATATTAGCCAAACGGGCCATTATTTAATCTCGCCATTATAAGTCCATCAAAGTTGTTACGGGTAAAAATCCCCTTTGCATATACTCATTAATTGTTGTCAATAAAATATAAAAATTCATATTGATTTAATAATCAGTCCTTCCCTTCTTTTATTAAAATTAACTTTGCGCCGCAGTGCCGGATGCCAATCTAGTACTTGGGCGCTGGTGACCCTGGCATATAGTTAATTATCTACGTAAACTTGTAAAGGTCTAAATAAATAAAACTGGACTCTTACAATTGGTAACCTCCTGGAGTGACCAAACACCGTAATTTATGCAAAAAAAAAAATTTCTAAAAGTTTTTTCTCAATTTTTGTCAATATATTCAGTCTGCATCTATAATTTTATTAAATTCACTAGTACAAAGCACTCACCTGTACTGGAAGTGTATTCTATTGCAAAATATATTCCTTTTATTTTGCCTTTTTATAAATTCAGCATTTTCTAAAGTTTTTTTATGCAAATTTACTTATTTTGCAAACAGCCTATACGCAGACTATTTTTCTGCTAATATTGGGCTACATCATAAAAAAATTTTTTACTTATTTGCAAACAGCCTATACGCAGACTATTTTTCTGCTAATATTGGGCTACATCATAAAAAATTTTTTTACTTATATTTTGTAAACAGCCTATACGCAGACTATTTTTCTGCTAATATTGGGCTACATCATAAAAAAATTTTTTTACTTATATTTGTAAACAGCCTATACGCAGACTATTTTTCTGCTAATATTGGGCTACATCATATAAAAAAAAAAAAAAAAAAAAAAAAAATTTTACGTAACTTTTTGTTATTGGCATTCATAACTCTAATTGAGTCTCATACTCAACCAAGCTTACTGAAGCCATTATTTACATTCAACAACATTTGTTGAAATCTTGTCAGTTTTGACACATTTTAATTTTTTTTAGTACCTTGTAACAAATAATAGCCACAATGACCAATAACAACCTAGGGTCATCCAATGGTGGTACTCCAAATTCACCACCTATAACGGACTTTCTCACAATGTATCAGCCTACCACTCCACAATTCACCGCTGAAGAGCCTGGAATCTTTGTGAGTCAACTGCGGGATTATTTTGAGATAAAAGGAGTTACGGACCCACGAACCAAGTTCCTTGTCACAAAGAACCTCCTGCCTACACAAGTATACAAAGTAGTGCGGGATGTAACTCTATTGCCTCCGTCTGACCAAGCTTTTGAGAGCCTCCTCAGCGAGTTAGTCAGGAGACTCGGCCAATCAGAAGAAGAGCGACTCAATGCTCTACTCAAGGACCAAGTTCTTGGGGATCAAACGCCAACAGCCTTCCTGAGACATCTGCAAGACCTGGCTGGACAGACCAATGAAGACGATAAAAACTCACCCTTAATGCGACGCCGCTTCCTCAATGGTCTCCCTACTGCCCTACGGCCAATGCTCCGTTGTATGCCAGATGATACAGACCTCCTCACAATGGCCAAAACAGCTGATAAGATGATGATTGAAATCCACCTTGGCCAAGTAGATAACCACACCCATCACCCCCAAATCTGTGCCACGCAGGATGACAATCTGAGTCCGGCTGCACAAGGTCTTAAAGTATCCAATGAAATTCTACGAACACTTAAAGAAGAATTTAAAGCTCTCCGAATAGAGCTAGCTAACAACAGGGAACGAGAGAGAAGTTCTTCAAGACAAGGACGACCCTCTGGTCCAATTAGAGCCTCCCAATATGAACCTGGACAACGCCTCGTTCTCCTACAACCACAGCCACCGCAAACAGGTCAGTTGGTTGCTCCTAATCCAAATCTATTAGCCTTACCTCATCCTCAATCCTCAATCCCCACTACTCAGCCCCATTCTCAACCTATTTCCTTACCACAGTCTACTGTTCATACCCCTCCTTGCTGGTATCATGAAAAGTTTAAAGATCGTGCAACGCGCTGTCTCACACCTTGCCCATGGACTCCTAACCCTCCTTTAAACTAACCAGGCTGGTGTCACAGGCGTCTGACGCTACAGCCTCTCAAGCCTCTTCCTATCCTTACTTCAACTAACCCTACCACTACCTCATTTAACACTGTCAAACCAACACCTACGTACGCAAGTAAAGTTAAAGAATCGCAACCTACTTATTCAACCACAGCTAATTTAATACCCCCAACTAATTCTCCAAATACAACACAAACTCCTTCCCACAGCAATACTAACCTTCTTCCACAAAAATTTAATGATTCACAACTACTGCACCACCTGGTCCAACATTCACCTTGCATGATCCACTTTCAGGCTATGCATTCCTTATTGACACTGGAGCTCAATACAGTGTTATTCCTGCAACAGCCGCAGACCGTGCAAACGGACCTTCTCCTTTCATTTTACGTGCAGCTAATTCTTCATCTATTCACACTTATGGACATCGTTCTATTTCAGTTTCTCTTGGACTTAGACGTGTTTTCCGCTGGATATTTCTTGTCGCGGATGTATACTCCAATGTTAGGCTCTGATTTTCTTTCTGCTAATGATTTATTAGTCGATGTTCGTAGAGCACAATTAATTGATAATGTCACATATCTTTCAGTAATTGGTTCTCCTACCGTGCACCCCTCTTCATTATTGGCAAGTTCTCTGCCACAGTGCTCACCTGCTATAGAGCAGCTCCTAAATGAATTTTCTTCACTTACTCAACCCTGTTCTAAGGATACCCCTATTAAACACTCTGTTGTCCACCGTATTGATACGGTAGGCTCACCTGTTTTCACCCGCCCACGTCGCTTAGCTCCAGATCGTCTTGCAATTGTGAGACGAGAGTTTGAACACATGCTTGAACTCGGTATTATACGGCCTTCAAGTAGCCCGTATGCCTCTGCTTTACACATGGTCCCAAAACCTACACCTGGAGACTGGCGTCCATGTGGAGATTATCGTGCTTTGAATGACAACACGATTCCAGATCGCTATCCCCTTCCTCACTTACACGATTTTACTTCTGCTCTCCATGGCACCACAGTATTTTCACGCCTTGACTTGGTGCGAGCCTTTCATCAAATTCCTGTACACCCTGATGATGTACATAAAACTGCTATAACAACCCCTTTTGGGTTATTTGAAATGACAAAAATGCCATACGGACTGCGTAATGCAGCCCAAACTTTTCAACGCTTCATTGATGAAGTGTTGAGAGGTCTCTCCTTCACTTTCACATATGTCGATGACATTCTCATCGCAAGTTCTTCTCCCTCAGAACATATTCAACATTTACGCTTAGTTTTTTCTCGGTTGGCAGAATATGGTGTATTGCTAAACCCTGAAAAATGTGTCTTTGCTGTAGATGAACTCACCTTCTTAGGACACAAAGTTACTTCGAAGGGCATTTCTCCTCTCGAAAATAAAGTATCTGTCATAAGGTCTTTCCCACAACCGCAAACTCAAAAGCAACTTCGCCGCTTTTTAGGGATGGTAAACTTCTACCATCGCTTCATTCCTCAGTGTGCAAACATTCTTGCACCCATAACCTCTCTTCTTCGCCAATCAAAAAGGGGCAGATCCACTGCAGTTCTGTGGAACCCCGAAGCTACCAACGCTTTTTCACAAGCAAAAGAGGCTATAGCACGAGCTACATGCCTTGTTCACCCTCAACCAGACGCTCCTCTGAACTTAGCCACTGATGCCTCTGACGTTGCCGTGTCAGGAGTGCTCCAGCAGCTTGTTTCAGGCGTTTGGGAACCTCTCGCATTCTTTTCACGCAAGCTCTCACCTTCACAAATGAGGTACAGCACTTTCGGTCGAGAGTTGCTGGCGATATACCTCTCCATCCGTCATTTCAGGTCATTCCTGGAAGGACGTGACTTTAGCATTTTTACGGATCATCGTCCGTTAATATTTGCTCTCCATTCTCAATCAGACTCTCATGCTCCTAATGAGCGAAGATACCTTGATTTTATTCTTCAATTTACTTCAGACATTCGACACATTTCAGGTTCTTTGAATGTTGTGCCGGATGCGCTGTCTCGCATCTCAGCAATTTCTGACCCTGGACACTCTCACATCAACCTTTCAGAGATGGCTAAGGCTCAGTCCACGGATACAGACCTCCAAACTCTTATTAATTCACCCACTTCATTGCAAGTCCGCTCTTTACCAGTTGAACCCAAGTCAGACTTACTAATTTTATGTGACGTCTCGACTGAGCATATTCGACCGTTGGTCCCACAAGGGCTGCGAAGAGCTGTTTTTGCTAAACTCCATTCCCTTTCTCACCCGGGAATTAAGGCCACCCAAAAATTAATTGCAGCTAGGTTTGTATGGCCAAGTATGCACAAAGATATCCGCAATTGGACTCGATCTTGCCTTCAATGTCAGCGTGCCAAAGTTCACCGACACACAAAGTCAGAAATTGGTACCTTTCCTTTGCCAAAGGCTCGTTTTGAGGCCATACACCTAGACATAGTCGGCCCCCTCTATTCTTCTCGAGGTTATACCTATCTTCTCACTGTCATTGATAGGTTCACAAGATGGCCAGAAGCTGTTCCTTTGACTTCTTGTACTGCTTCTGCAGTAGCTCACGCCTTTGTTTCATGTTGGGTTTCCCGTTTTGGAATACCTGCAACCATTTGCACAGACAGAGGTGCCCAGTTTGAATCGGCCTTATGGAAGGAACTCATGCTCCTTCTTGGGACTGAGCGCATCAGAACAACAAGCTATCACCCGCAATCCAATGGGGTGATAGAACGCTTCCATCGTCAACTTAAAAGTTCCTTGCGAGCCACTGATCCATCTACTACATGGGTGGACAGGCTACCCCTAATCCTACTCGGAATTCGTACTGCTCTGAAGACTGATCTTGCATGCTCTGCAGCAGAATTAGTTTACGGTACCACACTCCGGTTACCCGGAGAATTTTTCACACCTACACCCATTAACCCCGCATGTGATCCTGCTTCGTATGTTAAGACATTACGCTCTGTTATGAAGCAAATTCGTCCCACAGCACCTAGAACTTCCACTTCACAAACTACCTTCGTTTCCCCTGATTTACAAACTTGCACACATGTTTTCTTGAGACATGATGCTCACCGCTACCCTCTTCACTGCCCCTATGATGGTCCCTTCCTTGTGCTAGACCGTAAACCCAAAACTTTCATCATTGACAAGGTGGGCAAGCGTGAAACTGTTTCTGTGGACCGCTTGAAACCAGCATACCTTGATTTTTCTCCAACAAAAGATCCTATCCTCCCTCAATCTTCTGTACCTCCACCTCAAATACAGGTACAGCAACCTATCCCTCCTCAATCTTCTGTACCTTCATCTCATATACAGGTACAGCAATCTACCCTTCCTAAATCCTATGTACCACCACCTCATCCGAGGGTACAACAATCTATCATCCCTCTTCCAATTCTCCTTCATTATCGCAACCAACTGTCTTTGAACCAGCCAGTGGCTCCATCGCACAGGCACCAAGAATCCCCTTCCCCCAATGTCCCTACTGCACCTGTAGCACCATCCATGCCTTCAGAACCAGTGCTGCAGGATATTGCCATCCAAAAGCAAACAACGACTCGTTCTGGAAGAGTCATTCGTAAGCCAGTGCGTTTTGACATTTAAGTGTTTTTTTTTACCCCTGACAACCATGTTTTTGGGGGGCAGTACTTGTAGTGCCTTGCACCACAAGAGTATTCTTTATTAGTGAAAACTGCCACAAATTGGCATGAGTGAAATATTTAAATCTAAATAAATAAATAAATAAATACAAGTTAAATATGTCCAGTGATCAAATTTAATTCTTAAGAATTCAGTGTGGTGTGACTAGACATGAATGGGCTTTTAAGGATTATTTTGGCTGGTTGGTAAAATTATTAAGTAAAAACAAACTTGTGTGCAACGACAACACAAAGGACGCCAAAAAAAACCATTATTATTCGAAATCACCCCGCCAGCAAGCAAAGTTCCTTTTGTGACAAGGTTGTCATTGTGGCTATTATCTTTATTATTATCTTTTAGTTATTATTTTATTTACTTATTATTACTATTGTTATTACTATATTATTACTATTATTATTAGTTTATTATTATTAATTATTATTTGTATCATTTGTATTATTGCATATTCCTTATTACAATCAGTATTATTTGCAGACTGTTATATATTAGCCAAACGGGCCATTATTTAATCTCGCCATTATAAGTCCATCAAAGTTGTTACGGGTAAAAATCCCCTTTGCATATACTCATTAATTGTTGTCAATAAAATATAAAAATTCATATTGATTTAATAATCAGTCCTTCCCTTCTTTTATTAAAATTAACTTTGCGCCGCAGTGCCGGATGCCAATCTAGTACTTGGGCGCTGGTGACCCTGGCATATAGTTAATTATCTACGTAAACTTGTAAAGGTCTAAATAAATAAAACTGGACTCTTACAGGATAAAATTTATTTACCCTATAGACCCCCAAAGGTCAAAACCAGTGCAAATGAAGGAGATTTTTCCGGGCCTCTATAAAGTCTACGGACATGTATGAGATTTAGGTAATCAGTTCTAAGTGAATTAAGAATTTCCTCTGTGGATAAATTGAGCAATTCAGGAGCTCTGATCAGTCCTTGGATCTTATTTAAATTTTCTTCAATCTGAACTTGAACCCTACACTGGCCATTAAAGATAGTCTGTATAGCCAGCAGTTTTTTAATCTGACTATGATTAGCTGTTTTAATTAGGATAGTACTGTTAACACGACGGTATGAGACTGAAGCAACGGGGCCATTGCAAATGGACTCTATTGCCTTTTTAATCCCGAAAGGATTGAACCTAGTAATGTCTATAGTCAGATGGGTCACAACTTTTCATGAAGACGTAGGGAGACATGTTCCGGAAGTAATGGAAGAGGACAGAGTACCGGTTGCTGCATTTGTATATTATCAGACGTAGCTGAACTTGAAGACTTCGAGATAGATGGTTTTGGATGTTGTGAAGAGTTTTGAGAGGCAAGATGAGGTCCAGAATTTGCTGTCATAGGCCCAACCGGACTAGATCCATGGAAGGATGACATAGCCGAGTCTGACTGTTTGATTGCCAAGTCAAGGTCTTGAAACTTTGTACCATCTTCAGGCTTTTCTGAAGATGGCTTGAATCGTTTATTCTTTGAGCTCGTCTCAAGGCTAGGGTTGTCAACTGGCATGTTGACTGGCCAGGCTAAGCAAGGCTTAGCCTAGCCGAAATACACGTTCTAGTCTACGAATAATAATTTATAACCGACAAGTAACTTATTCAACTATATATTGCTATATAGTAAAGGAAATTTCGTCCCAAACTACAACCGCTAAGGTTAAATAGTTTCAGCAAATAATAATGAACAGTAATATTAATAATTATAATTAAACAAAGATAGTTAAACTTAAAGCCACGGTGATGAAGCCCAGGTCAACCCTTTGGTGGCGTGGAACACCGAAGCTTAAAGAATAACTATATATACACACACCACACACACACACACACACACACACACACAACAAAGTGTAAATTATTTAAAGTAAAGTTAACTTATCAACCAATGATTTGGCGTCAAAATGAGACTTCCAACAAACAAGTACAGGTAACACCAAAGTGATCTTATACTCAAAGCTGGGCACTTGCGGTTTTTTTTGCGGTACTGCGGTACTGCGGTACTACCGCACTACCAAACCGGTACCGCATAACGCAGTACCGCAAAGGATCGCTGAAAGTACAGCCTGTACTTTCAGCGATCCTTTGCGGTACTGCGTTATGCGGTACCGGTTTGGTAGTGCGGTAGTACCGCAGTACCGCAAAAAAAACCGCAAGTGCCCAGCTTTGCTTATACTAGTCAAAAAAAAAAAAAAATTCCAGAATGCAGGATCAATCTCAACTGCCCTGGTGTCAGTAATAAATAATTTGAACTTTTTGTTTACAAGCAATTCTAGGTACGTCTGATTATCACAAAGGTTCACCGAAAAAGTCGCTTCATTCCATCTACTCTGGTATCGTTTTTCCATGATCTTGATATCTTGGTGAAACCTTTCGCCCTGTTCTTCACTGGCCGCACCAAGGTTTCCTGGAAAGTAGTCAAGGTGGCTATGTAGAAACTGAACCTTCAACACTCATGTTGCAACCTAGATTTTTAAAACTAGTAAGCATGTTGTTGACAATCTTCCCATAGTCCTTTGATTTATTGTTGCCCAAAACGTTTTCCACAACACTCTTGAATGAT
The DNA here is from genome assembly GCA_023014485.1 of Bathynomus jamesi. Lineage (NCBI taxonomy): Eukaryota > Metazoa > Arthropoda > Malacostraca > Isopoda > Cirolanidae > Bathynomus > Bathynomus jamesi. The sequence goes on from JAJOZX010000863.1 coordinate 194,308, forward strand.
ATCCGTTTCTGTCCGAGTCATAGACGCTGTAAAATAGTCTTTTTTCATCAGCTCATCAAAAACACCAGCTCTGAGTTCATCCTCGCTTTTCTCTGGGAATTCTGAAACGATGTAACGAAAACATTCTCCATCTTTATCTAGGACTTTCACGAACTGTTTCATTAGCCCCAGTTTTATATGAAGTGGTGGCAGAAGCACTTTATCAGGAGAGACAAGTGGCTCATTGATCACATTTTTGTCTCCAGGTGCGAGATTCATTTATTCGTTCGTTCGTTCTGTTCCATTCAGACAGAAAACAAAGTGATTTCGTGTATCCTGACTGTTGTCCAAGAAGCGTGGTCAGCACCCTCAGATCACCACAAATGGTCCACTCATGATCACTATACTTCACTTTTACCAGCAATATTCAGGGAGTCATAGGAATAGAGGGTAAACATTCCCATTGTGTAATAAAACTCCTTTTATGCTAGTTTTTAAGCTGTCAGTGAAGAATCTCCACGCTGATGGATCATACGTAACACCCAGGGCATTCAACAAACCCTTTACATTAGTACAGAACATACGAACCTCTCCCTTTAAGTAGAAGGGCATAAGCTCTTTTTCCCTGTCCCATACCAAGTAAATGTAGTGCCAGGTGCCAATAGATTCTTTTTATTCAACCTGGAGCCTAGAAGTTGTGCGATATTTTTTGGGAGTTCCAAGTCACGCACCAGATCATTCAATTCAGATTGTGTAAACTGATGTGGCTGTTTCAATGTAGCTTCAACTTCACCAGTAGCTTCAAAATCACTGTGGTCACTTGTTACATGATCAGAATCAGAGTCTATGGTCAAACCATCAAAGTTCTGGGGATTAGGTGGGATTGGTACATCTCCACTGTGAGGAACAGGACGAATAGCGGATGGCAGATTTGGATATTTTATTGCAGATTTGTTCTTAGTGCTTTACCCTTGAATACTGCACATGTAAAAATAACAATCAGACGTGTGGTCTCTGGGATCACACCACACAATAAGCACACCAAATGCGAGAGATTTTCGTGTTCCATTAAGCCATTGTCTCACATTTTCAACACAGGACCGGCAAACATAGTGTGGGTCCACGATTTGTTCTGGTCACCAATTCTAACACCAAAGTAGGCATAATACGCTTTCTTGTAAAAGTTGTTAATGGTTTGTCTGTTTTACTGGCGTAAAGCTGCCACAAGTTGTGTATAAGAATGAATCGGGATGGTTTACACACCGACGATGAGACATTATCTAAAACAAACAGAAAAAAACATTAATTATAATAAAAAAAACAATTATAAAACATTATAGAATAATTAAAATTCACATTTGCTAAAATAGTTATATTTAATATTAATTACTCCTATAATGCATACCACTAATAAATTGTAACATTTATATAATTTACAATACATTCTTATATAGTAGGAAATAAAACTCGCAAACTGTACTGTATGCAAATGTGGTACACTTTGGCAAATGTTGTAATGACCTGTTTCAAAATTATGACGTGTGAGGACCAAACGAAAATGGTTTTTAGTAATCCTACCGAGTAAGGAATAAAAATGTACTAACAGTTTTCAGTCAGCAAAAATCATGTATACCAGTGTTATTTACAACAAGATCTGAAACTCCACCCGCTTTTGTTTCTCTCTCCCATCAGTGTTTAGCAGGAGAAATAAATTACCCTAAAAAAAATCGTCATTAACTTGAAATATTTGGATCACCTGAAAATCAGGGCCCCCAGCCTTCTTTATTTAGCCTTATAAGGCTAACTAACGAAAATATCACGACCTAACCTCACCAATCGTTAGGTCAACTGTACGCCCTTGACGATTGGTTAGGTCGTTATATTTTCGTTAGTTAGCCTTATAAAGCTAATTAAAGAAGGCTGGGGGCCCTGATCTTCAGGTGATCGAAATATTTTAATATTTATTATTATGTATTACATTACATGTGAAAAAAATAAAGCCACTTGGACTTCTCGAGGTTACTGAATCAGATAAATGAGCAAAAGCTGCATTTCATAATAAAATTTTACAAAACAATTTTACTTCAGTTAATTATGCACTGGGCAACACGTATTTTATTGAATGATATCTGACACTTGATTCTAGGTAATTTGGGTGCGCTGAATACGAATTTCAACTCGGTTTGGCTCTATCAGGTCCTGATTCTTGTCGACAGCCTATGTGCCATTTTCCAGATTTTTCAAATTAGGACTAAAAAATTAAGTCATGTGTTAAATTTTTTTTTCAAGTTTCATGAATACAAGCAGTTCAAACTACAGTAAAATTACATTATAACGATAGAAATGACTTAAAATAAAAAAAAAAAACAGATATGAAGCTTTCACTGTGGCAAAAATTTTCTTTTGTAAGACTTTCTAGCGTATTTGCTTGTTGATGGCAGGTCTCTTTTCAAGCACCAGCAGTAATCAGCCATCATGTGGGAATCCCAGCGGCCTTGGTACCGTTCCTCCATAATTTTTATATCTTGGTGGAATCTCTCCCCTTGTTCGTCACTTACATCACCTAAATTACTTGGAAATTGGTCAAGATGGCTATTCAAAAAATGCATTTTTATGCTCATATTGCAACCTAACTCTTTGTAGTCCCTTAAAAGTTTTTTTACGATTTCTTCGTAGTTATCTGCCCTATAATTGCCTAAAAAGTTTTCTATCAAGTCCACGAATGAGAACCAGCCATTTTTTTCGCGTTCATTCATGACATTAGGAAAATTGCTGTCTTTAATCATTGTTCTTATTTGTGGACCGTCGAAAATTCCCGCCTTGATTTTTTCATAACTTAAACTTGGAAATTTTGAAGTTATGTATTTGAAACACTCGCCGTTCGCATCTAAAGCTTTTACATATTGTTTAATGAGGCCTAGTTTTATATGCAGAGGAGGAAATATGATTTTATCTCTGCTCACTAAAGGTGGATTAATTACGTTTTTTTCTCCGACAGTAAGTGATGTTCGTGCTGGCCAGATTTGTTTGAAATAATGTTCTTCCTTGGCTCTGCTGTCCCATAAGCAAAGGAAGCAGGGATATTTAGTATACCCTCCTTGTTGTCCTAGCAGAAAATTAACCATTTTTAAGTCAACACATATGATCCACTCGTGCTCCCTATATTTGATAAGATTTAAAACCTTTTCTATATGTTCATACTTTTCTTTTAATTTTGTTGAGTGCCCAATCGGTATCGAGCCGTATAGATTGCCATTATGCAACAACACACACTTAAGACTTCTTTTCGAACTGTCTAAAAACAAGCGCCAATCATTTGCATCGTAAGACTCAACCCCCATCTTCTTTAACAAACCAACTATGTCGCAGCAATATACTAAACTATCCTCTGTTCTAAAATATTTAACAAGTTCTTCTTCTCTTTTTCTGTAAAATGAAATGTATGTGTTTGAAGTAAGCAAGTTTTTCTCTTTTAAGTCTTGAAGCTAAAATTTCCGCAGCCTTTTTTGGCAAATTTAGATCCCTTACAAGATCATTCAACTCGGCCTGGTTAAACTTTTGCGGATCGTTTTGACTTTCAAATACGCTGGGGTCAAAATCGGTGTCTGACTCCTCAAAGTGCATAACAATATTTTCAGGAACATCTTCAACTAATTCTTGAGTTGGCAGACCCTTAAATTTTGGAATGGGGATCTCATTTGAATGTAGCACAGGTCGTATCGCGGTGTCGAAATTTGGGTACTCGATACAATGTTTATTTTTCTTAGTGAAGCCCGAAGTCTTGACAAAGCAAAGGTAGCAATCGGTCTCGTGGTTAGTAGGCTCTCGCCACACCTGATAAAAAAAAATTGTAAAGCGTTAACAAAAGCGACGAGAGACTTGTTTTTATGAATTTTATCAAAAGTTATCACCCAAACATTTAACATTTCTATGTGTTTCAACCTTATGCAATATTTGAGATTCTTATAAACATTTTCTGTAAATTTTTGTTTATGTACCTAAGTTACAATTACATTTAGGTAAGTTACAGTATACTAGTGATTAAATTACGTAGTTTTATGAAATCATAAACTTACCATCGGAACTCCAAAAGGTATTTTTGAATCCGAACCCTTCGTCCAATGTCGCAGTCTTTCAATGCATATAGTGCAGGCTTTATGTGGAGCCCACGATTTATCTTGGTCCCCCAGTTTTATGCCAAAATAAGCTAAGTAAGCTCTTTTTATGAAGTCAGTTATATTTGCTCGTTGATGTGGAAGTGTAAAATTTCCACATATATAACAGAAGGAATCAGGGTTGTTTTTGCATTTGAACTTTCTAGTGCTTGATGACATATTGCTTGATTGTTCTACCAATTTGTAAAGGTATTTAAAGCCCTTAATTCATATAAATTTAAGAAAATCTGAAATATAAACACAAAAATTAGTTTAAATAGGTACTTATTATGAAATAGGTACTTACAATCTATGAAATTAAACTAGAAACACGGATGAGTAGGTACAATATAAATTACGTCTAATTAAATCAACTATATTAAATCACGATGACAAAATTACTCACTAAATCATATGCCAATTCAAAATTATGTTAATGCCCAAACTTAATTAACTAACTCAACTGACTGACTGACTGACTGAATTGACTGATTAACTCTGGAAACGAGTCGCTTTTATATATTTTAGTTGTCCCTCTAGAATACTCTACAGAGAACAGGAACGCTCGAGAAAATTTTAGAATTCTATGATATTTTTAGCTTAATTTACTAATATTAAAATGGGTTAAAAATGACAAAATTAAAAATATTTTTAGGGTGTTACATATAAAAATATACATAATACAACAATACCATAACAATAGGTACAAATACCTAGATAAAAACTGAGGTGACGTGTATGTATATATATGTATATAGTCTAAAAGTCACTAAAGAGTAAATATCACTAAATCTAAGCTGAATGGCAAGACCAAGCCATAAACGAACCAACGGGCTGTTCGTATTGCTTTGGTCTGGCCTAGACATGTTTTTTCCTATCTGACCTAATCTTTGGTGCTGAGTAAAATTAGGTGATGAATCTAAGGTGACAAATCGGGTAGGAAGTTGTTCGTACTTAAGTATAGTTAGGGGTAATGTCTATAGCTTCTAAATTGGTAATGTAAGAGAGAGTTAGGTAGGCTGTTGTGGGACACAGGAATAAAACGGTAGGCTTCAAGGAATACCTAATTCAACGCACCGGTAAGTGCTTTTGATTGTTTGCTAGAACCTAAGTAACCTAACTGGGGTGTCTACCCCACGCTATCACATTTGGCGACGAGGATGGGATTTGGCTCATTTGGTTAAATTTTGTTCATTGGGTTAAATTTGGCTCATTGGGTTAATTTGGCTTATTGGGTTAATTTGGCTTATTGGGTTCAAGTGGTTGTTTGGAAAATTGGATGTAGCCTAGTGGGTCGTCCGATTTGGTTTGTTTGTGTGGGGAAGCTACCGTACTATAGCGTAGGTCCCGCCGCCCTAATTCTAAAACTAATTCCTACTCAGCCCTAACTCTAAAACTAATTCCTACTCAGCCCTAACTCTAATACAATTCACTATTCAGCCCTAACTCTAATAAAATTCACTATTCAGTAACTAGACCAAATTTAAACCTAACCTAACCTACTTCACGTGAGTTGGCCTAATTCGGTTTTGCTCTAGCATGTCGGTGATTGGCCATATAAGCCCCTACGAAGACAATGGGGAGGACTTCGAAGCTTATGCCACTAGGGTGAGGTTGTTTTTCGAGGCAAATTCCATTCCGGATGCTAAGAAAGTACCTACCTTTTTAACTATAATAGGCCCTAAAACGTTTGGTTTAGTTATGGACCTAGTTTCTCCTAAAGCACCGGAAACTTGCACCTATAATGAATTGGTACAGGCCCTAACCGATCACTACAAACCCCGAGTAGTTCTCATCTATGAACGTTTCAAATTTTATTCAAGGCATCAGACGGGAAATGAAAGCATTGCAGAGTTTGTTGCAGGAATAAAAAGCCATATCCGTACGTGTAAATTTGGGGACAAATTAGATGAAATGCTAAGAGATAGGTTTGTAATGGGTCTCAAAGAGGAGTCTACCCAGAGAGCCCTATTAGCCATACAGGACCTAACTTTTAGTCAGGCTGTAGAAATAGCTACGGCTAGAGAAGCAGCTGCTAAAGATGTTAGAGCTTTTGGAAATCATAGTAGTAAAGCCCAACACGTAAATAGCTTTAAATCTTCTAGGCCTGGCAGACCTAACGAGCCTACTAGACAGGCAAATAAAAGGTATGAGGCGAATACGACTAAGCCTACTAATTCTACTAAGCCTTCCAAGCCATGTACAGGGTGTGGAAAACACCATTGGAAGAAAGATTGCCCTTTTAAAGAAGCAGTTTGCCGAAACTGTAGTAAAATAGGCCACATAGCTAAAGTGTGTTTTTCAAAGAAAACAAAGGGTGAAAATTCTAATTTTAACATTTCTAGTATAAATCCTCAAAAGGGAAATACTTCGAACATTGGAGTGGAGTACCTATTCTATGAGCAGCAAAGTGGGGAAAATACAGGCCCATATATTGTAGAGGTAGGCCTAAATGGAATTACAGTTCCTCTAGAATTGGATACGGGTGCTGCCCGGACGGTCATGTCCAAGGTAGTTTTTGATAAGATTTTCAAAAACACACCTAAACTACATGCATCTAAAACGATTTTGAAGAAGTACGGGGACATACAAATACCTATTTGTGGAGAAGCATACGTCACAGTTACACTTAACCAGAAAACTTTGTCTCATCCCTTAACCCTTTTAGTGGTGGATGAACAAGGGCCTACTCTACTAGGCCGTGATTGGATTGATGTTTTGGAAATGCCAATTGACAAAATCTTGCCAAGGGGTCAGGCAGATGTGCATACACTCTCATATCCATCTGACATAGACTCATTGTTAAGGGAGTTTTCTTCTATTTTTGGGCCTGAAGTAGGCAACCTAAAAGGCCATCAGGTCTGCATAGAAGTAGATCCTAATGTAACTCCGAAATTTTGTAAGGCTCGTTCAATTGCGCATGCACTGCGGGAGAAGGTAGATTTAGAAATTGACAGGCTGCTAAAAGATAAAATTATTGAACCAGTCACACACGCTAAGTGGGCTGCCCCAGTAGTTCCTGTACTAAAACCGGACAAGTCCGTGCGGTTATGCGGGGATTACCGTTTAACAGCAAATAGAGCCGTCCTTCTAGATTGCTATCCTATACCCAAGCCTGATGAATTATTTAGCTCTCTTGCTGGGGGTAAATATTTCACAAAACTTGATATGTCCCAAGCCTATGCTCAACTAAGTTTAGATGAAAACTCTAAAGAATTAACTATCATAAATACGCACCGAGGCCTATATAAGTACAATAGGCTATGCTATGGAATAGCATCGGCTCCAGGTATTTTTCAGAGGACAATGGACCAAGTTCTAGGTCACATTCCAGGGGTACTTTGCTTTCTAGATGATGTCCTCATTTCAGGATCGACTAAAAAAGAACACCTAACTAGATTAACCACGGTTCTAAAAAGACTCCGGGATGCTGGACTTAAGCTAAAGAGAGAAAAGTGTTCATGGGTCACTAATGAGGTTTCATATTTAGGGTTCCGCATAGATGCCTCAGGCATTCATCCAACGGTGGATAAACTAGAAGCAATAGAAAAGGCACCACCTCCACAAAACATCACACAGTTACAAGCTTATTTAGGTCTCCTAAACTTTTATAAGAAATTTTTGCCTAATGCATCGACTTTCCTTGAACCCCTAAATAAGCTATTACGATCTGGGGAACAGTGGAGATGGGAGAAAACTCAAAAGGAAGCATTTGAGGCTTCCAAGGACGTACTACTAAAGTCCACTCTCCTAGTGCATTATGATCCTAAACTTCCTCTCGTAGTTTCAGCAGACAGCAGTTCTTATGGAATTGGGGCAGTGTTATCTCACCACATTGATGGTGTAGATAGGCCTATCTGTTTTGCTTCTAGAACACTAACTGAGACGGAAAGACGATATGCACAAGTGGAACGTGAAGCATTAGCCTTAGTATTTGCAGTAAAAAAATTTCATTTCTATCTATGGGGTCATGAATTTAAACTAATTACTGACCATAAGCCTCTTTTAGGTTTATTTTCACCTAATAAAAATATTCCAGTTATGGCCTCAGGTAGGATTCAACGATGGGCACTGATTCTACAAGCCTATAAATTTGACTTAGTACATCGGTCAGGTAAACTTCTAGGTACGGCTGATGCGCTAAGTAGGTTGCCCTTAGAAAATCCAAATGATTGTGTACCTATACCTACAGAATGGGTTCACTTGGTGGAGTTTTTGGAATCCACTCCAGTATCTGCAGTACAAATAGAGCAGTGGACAAAATCAGACCCTATTCTGTCTAGGGTCATCCATTTCTGCTCAGTTGGTTGGCCTACTAAGGTTGAGAGTGAATTACAGCCTTTTATTCAGCGTCAGTCTGGCCTCTCTATTCAAAATGGCTGTCTCTTATGGGGCCACAGAGTGATTATTCCAAATAAAGGCAGGTCGAATTTAGTGAAGGAACTTCACGCTGAACACATGGGCGCAACAAAAATGAAAGAGCTGGCGAGAGCTTATTTCTGGTGGCCTGGTTTAGATGGAGAACTCGAATCATTGGTTCGTTCCTGTCAAAGCTGCCTAGAGAACAGAGATCTCCCAAGGAAATGTCCACTTCATCCTTGGGAATGGCCTACTATACCGTGGCATAGGATCCATGTTGACTATGCAGGTCCTATAAATAATACTTATTTCCTAGTCATTGTGGACGCCTACTCTAAGTGGGTGGAAATTTTTCCAACCACTTCCACGACTTCGGGTGTTACTATTCGCTTACTCCGTTCAGTTTTCGCTCGATGGGGTTTACCCGTAGTCCTGGTTTCCGACAATGGTACTTGTTTTACCAGTGAGGAATTTCGTTCCTTCGTCCACCTAAATGGCATTAGACATGTCCGATCTAGTGTTTTCCACCCGTCTACTAACGGTCTCGCGGAAAACATGGTCCGTACTTTCAAGTCGGCCTTGCGTCATTCTCGTGGAGAGGAAATGCAAGTGGTGTTGGATAAATTTTTGTTTAAATATCGAATAACACCACACACCACGACAGGGGTGTCTCCCTCTAAACTTCTGATTGGCCGGGGAATTCGTTCAGTTTTTGATTTGTTACGTCCAAATGAAATGTTACAACAACGAGTTTTACGCCATCAGGAAAAACAGAAGTTGTACCACGACACTAAAAGAGGGAGAGTTCTAGAAGCGAAACCTAATGATCCAGTTGTGATTCGCAACTATGGGGCTGGACCAAAATGGGTTCCTGCAACTGTGCAGGAGAGAACGGGCCCTGTTTCCTTCAAGTGCAACTAGAAGATGGTCGTTCTATTAAACGCCATCAGGACCAGATATGGGAACGGGAAGTGCAGAAGGACCAGAGTCTTCCGGAAGAGAGAACTGATCCTCCGGAAAATGGTTCAACTTGCCCGCCTATACAGGTTGCACCTGATCCTACTACATCAACCCCGCTCCGCAGGTCGTCTAGGGTCCCTCATCCCCCTGACAGACTAAACTTGTAGGGGAGGAGTGAGGTGACGTGTATGTATATATATATGTATATAGTCTAAAAGTCACTAAAGAGTAAATATCACTAAATCTAAGCTGAATGGCAAGACCAAGCCATAAACGAACCAACGGGCTGTTCGTATTGCTTTGGTCTGGCCTAGACATGTTTTTTCCTATCTGACCTAATCTTTGGTGCTGAGTAAAATTAGGTGATGAATCTAAGGTGACAAATCGGGTAGGAAGTTGTTCGTACTTAAGTATAGTTAGGGGTAATGTCTATAGCTTCTAAATTGGTAATGTAAGAGAGAGTTAGGTAGGCTGTTGTGGGACACAGGAATAAAACGGTAGGCTTCAAGGAATACCTAATTCAACGCACCGGTAAGTGCTTTTGATTGTTTGCTAGAACCTAAGTAACCTAACTGGGGTGTCTACCCCACGCTATCACAAAAACCTAGTTGCATAATGTGTAACTGCAAAAAGACTTAGCGAGTATTGAGAAAAAAACCTTTTTATGAATACGACGAAAGAGGAGGGGTGTTGAGCAAAATCAGGACCTGATAGAGCAAAACCGAGTAAAAATTCGTGCTCAGCGCACCCAAATTACCTAGAACTAACTGTCAAATCTAATTCAATAGACAAAAAGTTGAAATTTGTTCCCCAGTGTTATCCTTAAGCTGAAGTATCTCTAATAACGAAATAGCCTATATTACTTTAATTGAAATATACATTATTTACACAATTTACAAACTCTTTTTCATTCATAAAACTGTCAAATCTTTTCTTAAAACTAACCAAGCGTAAAATTGTGACGTTAGCGTTAAATAACTTTCACTATAATGACAATATTTAGGGCCTTCACTGTCGCCCTCAGATATGACTGCACCTGGCGAACGATTTTTCTGGTGTCTCTAACTTAAAGTTTGCACCTGCGTCCACTTCTCAGACGACTGGCAATGATGTGATTCTATTCACACTTCTTACCCTTCCTTATGATGATTGGACTCAAGGTCAACCGTATCCTATCCTCGCTTCGCTTCGTGAAAGCCAACAATCCGCTTTCTTTCATTTATGGAAAGTTACTTTTGCCCATGGTAGAAACCTTGTGAATAAAATCAAACTACTACGTTTCGAGTCTTCAAATATTCTCGTGAGCGCCAGTTTGCGTAGCTTTTACATTACATTACATTTGAGAAACGAAGTCACTGGAGGTTATCCAAGTCATTAACTCTTTTATAATAAAATTATGCAAAATGTCAATCTCAAGTTAGCTACTGTAAATTATTTACAGAGCTACTAAAGTAGTCTACATAATTTAAATTAAAAATATACAGTACACTATTTACAATCCAGAAACTTACTTTCACTCATGAAAGCGTCCAAATTTTTCTTAAAACTAAGTAAGGAACTAAAACTAAATAATTTATCACATTATATTGTAAGTCATTCAAAAATTCACTACTCTATGACTGAAAAAGTATTTTCGTAGATCCAGTCTACAAGTCTGTTTTCTAATTTCTTATAATGCCATCGAGTTTTTCCATCAGACTTAATAAAAACGTTACATCTAAATTGTCCAAACCTGAAAACATTTTGAACATCTGTATTATATCTCCCCTCAAACAACGTCTCTCAAAACTAAACATACCTAATTCCTTTAATCTTTCCCTGTATTCCAATCTTTTTAGGTCAGGGATAAGCAGGGGCGTACACAGCATTTCTTAAAGGGGACACACACACACACACACACACACAATTATATATATTTATTTATATATATATACTAGTGTGTTTGTGTGTCAGCTCAAAATTGATGATGACTGATTTGGAATCAAAATTAATTGCATCTTGGAAGGCTTCAGTTGTATTTTATTTCCAATTTATGGGCAAAATTAAATTTGCACAAATTAATTGTACGTATAAAGACATATATAAACGTTCCTAAGCCAGCCAAAATTGTTTATGAGTTAATAACATGTCCTGGTAACCATAAAATAACAAATTCCATATGACCAAGAAGTAAGATTTGTTTGTGGTGAATGTTGCAAAGTTATCGATTTTTTAAAACTTTTTTCAAATATCTTTAATGAAAGTAGTAATAATTTTTACAATGGGGGAGCCTATGCTCCCTGTGACCCCCCCTTTATGTATGCCACTGGGGATAAGCTTGGTTGCCCTATGTTGTACACCTTCAAGCATATCGATATCATGTCTAAGGTGAGGGGACCAAGTTTGAATGCAGTATTCTAAGCAAGGCCTAACATAAGAATTCTAATTTACAGATGACTTCCTTACTCTTGTAACTAACATTAATAATACCCAGCATTCTATTTCCCTTGGTGGGTAACACAGTTTCCCTATAAGCGAAGTGAAGACACCTGGTCAGGGATTTGAATCCTAATGATACTGGTAATAATAGTGTGTTAGAACAATTGGCCACATTACTTGGAAATCTTGGCCTGAGCGTTGTGCCAGTTTCTGGCCCTCCTGTTATTACTTTTGAGAGTTCCAGCGATTGATAACCTTTTCGGTCATATAACTTTAATTTAACTAAAACTACCTGCACAGCATTAACCACCAAATTTTTGTACGAGCATAAAATTTTGTCCCTTGTAGCTCAAATGAATCTTCATAAAGAATGTCTATATGAAGTGAATGAAGAATAATTTTTCTATCTTGTGTAATGTACTAGGGGCACTCAATATATTTTGCCCCCACCCTTTTTTCTTAGCTAAATAGTAGACCACGGGGCTGAAATCTCTTTTGGGCCGTAAGTTTGAACTTTCTGCGCTTCACATAACCGAATTTTTCCACTTTGTACCTCTCCTCCTTGTATAAAACCGCTTTCAAACGCCCTTGTATAAAACCGATGGTTAACGCCGTTTCGAAAATGGCGTCGGACAGTGATTTGAGTCGTAAACAGAAAACTGTTATCGAGTTCTTAACTGCAGAGAAGGAAACAGTTGGAAATATTCAAAAACGTCTACAAAACGTTTACAGAGATGCTGTTGTTGATCGAAGCACAGTTGGACGCTGGTCTAAACGTGCAAGATCATCGGAGAGCCAGCCTCTATGATGAGCCACGCAGCGGTCGCACAGGATCGGCTGTGACATTTCATACTGTGCAACGTGCTAACAGCATCATTCGATCAAATCGGTGTGTCACACACAAGGAGCTATCACTGGAGTTAGGAATTAGTGAATGAAGTGTGAATACGATAATTCAGCAACTGGTTTGTTCATCGCGAACTGACTGACAAGATCACAAAGCCCAAATAAAAGAAATTGCTTAAGAGTCGTTGGTTCGACACGAGACAGAAGGGGATGACTTCCTTTCACGAATTGTGACTCGGGATGAGACTTGAGTATGCCACTTTGAACCTGAAACAAAACGCCAATCCATGGAGTGGCATCACGCAGACTCCCCACGCAAGAAAGTTAAAAATGGCTCCCTCTGCAGGAAACTTATGGCCACCATCTTCTGGAACATGAAAGGGGTGATTCTGGTGGACATTATAAAGAAAGGACAAACAACTAACTCTGAGGCATATATTGCTACCCTGCAGAGACTCCAGAGACGTATAAAGCGAGTTCAACGGGAGAGAAAACGGGAAGACGTCCTTCTTTTGCACGATAACGCAAGACCACACAACATTTTGCAAACAAGAGAGGCCATCACAAAAATGCGCTTGACTGTTACCCCACCCAAAGGATGGAGGCTATGTGGAAAAATTAAAACTTGTAAAAAAGATGTGTAACTACTTGTGTACAAAATTTCTGGAACTTACAAGGAAACTTGGAAAGAACAAAAAAGGTGGGGCAAAATATATTGAGTGACCCTGGTAAATTAGCACCTTATTAGGTGCAAATTGAAAGTGTCGAGACATGCCAATGCTTCGAGATCACTATGATTATACAGGGTGGTGCATAAATGTTTCATAAATAGCAGGGTGTATTCTTGAGACAAAAGTAAAAAAAAATACCATAAAATCAAAGATCGAGAAACCCGTAGGTTTCGAGCTATAGCACGCGACAGAAAAATGAAACTCCTAAAGATTTTTCACACTTTATGCAAATACCCAGATTGATACATTTGTTTCATTAAAGTAAATGTTCGAAATTTGTTCTTACTTCTTGACTGTCCTAGACGAATAGTGTTCTGTCACTGGTCTTTACGCCAGTGTTGATAATCGCCTGTTTTCATGTCAGGTGTTATTTACAGAAGCAACATTTTCAATGGGACGGCATTGTTAACACAACATGCACGCTTGGGCAGAGGAAAATCCTCACGTAACTACGAGTAGAGCATAATCAGGAACGATTTGCAATCAATGTGTGGGCTGGCATTATTAGAGATCATCTTACCGGACCATATCTGCTACCGCAGCGACTGACTGGAGATTCGTATAGGCATTTACTCGAGCAGACTTTGCCAGGGCTGCTTGAAGATGTGCCTATCAGAACTCGACGACTAATGTGATTCATGCATGATGGTGCACCAGCTCATTTCGCCCGTTTAACGAGAATATATGTCGATGCTGTGTATCCTGACAGATGGATAGGGCGCGGTGGTTCTTCCGTGGTCACATCGGTCACCCGATTTAAATCCTCTTGATTATTACTTTGGGTTCATTTAAAAAGCCTAGGTTATGTTACAGAAGTCCGAGCACGTGATGAATTGTGGTAACGAGTTCGAGACAATTGCAAAACAACCTGTAATACTCCAGGAATTTTTAGCGTGTCAGACAATCACTGGTGCGACGTGCCGAGGCATGCATTAAAAAAGTAAGAAAAATTTCAAACATTTACTTTAATGAAGCAAATGTATCACCTGGGTATTTACATAAAATGTAAAATCTTTAGGAGTTTCATTTTTCTGTCGCGTGCTATACCTCGAAACCTACGGGTTTCCCAATCTATGTTTATATGGTTTTCTTTATTTTTGTCTCAAAAAAACACCCTGCGATTTATGAAACATTTATGCATCACCCTGTAGATACTTCAAAACCGACTAGGTTTTAGTACCCTGTAACAGATGAAATTGCCAAATAAACTTAAATGTACATTGCAATGGTGAAGAGGCGTTCTTGTATGTAATATTAACATGACATAGGTGATTATATGATAATAATGGAAACCGAAATATGGAATTGGAGATTTATCGTCCACATGTTGCTGGTATATTTTCTGTTCATCTGCATGTCAGCATAACTGAATTTGACACGAACACTCAGGACATACATAATATAGACAGACATGTGGCATTGTGCACAATCTTTTCAGAAAGAATTAATCTCCATGTTTATCTATTCCATGCTTATCTATCTATGCTCATAGTAAGAAGCATGGGCGAAATTCCAGATGTCAGACGTAATTCGGAGACAGTTCATGACAGCTTGGTAATGTTGAATTAGGTTCGTTACTCGTTAATAATTAGGACCTATGGACTAGTCTCTGAACTGCGTCTAGTACAGTGGTTCTCAAACTGGGGTACGCGAGAGAATATTAGGGGGTACGCGAGGGGGTCCTGAAAATATGACCCTTTTAATTTTATATACAATTAACAAACGGCCACAAGTCATACGGTCGTAAAGAAAGTAAAAAATCCTCTATCTCTCGAAAATCAGAAAATCAGTGGAAGAATTCAAGGGGTACAGAAGAAAAAGTTTGAGAACCACTGGTCTAGCATCTGGAATTTTACGAAGTACAGTTTCACGGCGGGACTTTTTGAACCGTCTATACTGTAGTTTTCCAGAATAGTAACGAACTTTGCTTCACTTCTGGCTAAAAGGAGTTCGTACACTGTGTATAAGATTGAACAGTTAACTTGTTTTGAGGAGCTATTTTTCTTTGAATTTCTTAGTCTATTCATTCCTAAACAATTTTAGAGCAGCACTTCTTAATCTGTGGTACGTGAGCTTCTTACAGGTGGTACGTTCAAGGTTAGGAAATACTTAGGTCTAAACATTACATTAATAACTGAGATTGTACACTAAGTATGTTGTGCTTATTTATATACGTGGTACATACATAGCACAAGTTTAATAGCTTCTATGATTAAAGTAAAAAACAGTTTGTAGTAAATCTTATCAAAAACCAAAATGTTTTGCAGTAGTTGTTGAAAATATCACCTACTGTAGTCGCATACAACAGGACAAAACTGGCGAGGGAACAGTAATGAAGCAGAATTTTTTTTTCCAAAGGATTAAGACTTTGGAATACATGAAAATGTACTTTTAAAAAAGGCATTAAAAATATTTAGTTAAGCTTTGATGAGAAACAACTGATCACAATTTAACGTTAAGATATTTTAGTTATTTTTCGACTAAGAATAATAAGTTTCTCATACACTGATGAGAATAGTAGTTTCACTAGTTTTTATTTTATCACCTAAGTTTAAAAAGATTTGAAACCTAATTTCAGTTGAAAATGCAAGCTAAACAGGACAAATTTATAAACATGCATAAAATATGCTATAATAAAATCAGAGAGAATACAATTCTATTGTTCTTTCAAAATTATCTTCCGGAACTCTCCTGTAATATACTGTGGCAGTTGCGTTTGATTGCATATGGGTCATGGTCTGTAAGAAAATGTGTGTGAAATTACTATAATAATATTCAAGGCTAATGTAGTTTTGCGACGACTTGATATCTGAAAGTCGAAAGTCACGGTCTCTGGTAGATTCGTCGGTAGGACGAAACTACCCGAGATTCAGGTCTTGTAGGCTACGGTTAAGAATAATGGACAAATTTTGTTTCATTTGGGGAAAATAAAAATCTTTTCTTTATAGCACCAATTAAGTCAACTGTACGCCTTTGAGGATTGATTAGGTTAAGTCGTGATATTTCGTTAAAACTAACTAAAATATTACGACTGTAAGGCTATTCAGGTCTTGGGTAGTTTCGTCCCGATCGCCAATTGGGTAGTTTCGTCCTGGCGACGAAATCGCCTACATATTATATTTAGTCAGGCTACGACAACTTTCCTACTCTTTCATGAAATAGAAAAACCAGTCAGAATTTACAAAGATATCATAGCCAACAAATTTTTGAGCTTCGCAACCAAAATTTGTGAAACTGCACTCAAAATCTAAGTTGCTCGAGCTGAAAGTAAATATTAGTCTCGCTAGCTTAATTTCTGTTGAAAATAGCTTGTGTGAAGTTACTAAGTTATAATGCGAGCGAGAACAACTAGATATAGGTAAAATTTAGTAGTAAAAGAGTGGTTATCAATTTCTTACGTTAACTCTCAGCGTAGCTTTAATTTGTAAAAATAAAGTGGCCACAAGACTACATATTAACCAAATTTAACACCAAACTGCACTAATTCTAAACGTATGTTTCATCAAAGTTTCTTACCGTAACTACTCCAATCTCGTAGAAGTGCCAAGTGGTATATAAAGAATAGTCTTGGCATATTTGCACTTGGTGTATGCAAGATTCATCGACATAGAAAATATACTAGAAAACAAAAGATTAAAAATACTACAGCTACTGTATAAGACTAAGACGACTCGAGAGAAAACCTAACGTCTTGTATACTACAGGGTGGGCAAAAAGTCTGGGTACCCCTCAATATTTACTGGGTATCCCTCAATATTTACAAGTCTAATTTTTACACATCTCATATTTACATATCTAATTTTTCGCAGTTAAGTAATATGGATCTTTTAAACTATTCCCCCCCCCCAGCTTCAGAGAGGGAACAATTTAAAAGGTTTTAATTATCTTATTTACATAATAGAATTTTAAAGATATGTATACAAGATACATATCTTGAAAATTCTATTATATTCTATCATATTCTATCATATTTCCGGTTTATAGAGAACAGTTATTTACACAGGATAAAATTTGAACGTCCAGTAGGTCAACTGTACGCCCTTGATGATTGGTTAGTTTTAACGAAAATATCACGACTAAACCTAACCAATCGTCAAGGGCGTAGAGTTGACCTAACCGGGCATTCAAATTTTATCCTATGTAAATAATGGTTCTCTATTATATGTTTGCAATAAATTTGTTATTGTTTTCTTATCTTATTTTGGTTAATTTGCAGAGTTTAAACTTTGGGGGGGATATAGTTGAGAGAGTATGTTGAGGGGGAAATAGTTTAAAAGATCCAGTAATTTTGTTAAATTAAAAATTAAGTTTAAAAAATTTATTGCATATTCACATTTTCATGCAAATCTTATTTTGAGGGGGTGGCCAGACGTTTTGCCCACCCTGTACAGTGATCATTATTATTAGATATATACATGCATGATTCGCCCATCTATTTCAATTGGTTCAAGTTTCTCTCCCGGTATGAAGAAATATTTCATTGTTAAACAACCCATCTTGGATGAAAGAAACCATTTCTGATCTGCCGTAAGAGGGCACTTCACCTCCAGCCGGAAAGAGTGACTGAAGTACATTCTCGTCTCTTGAGGAATTCCTGGTCATAGAAAATTAAATAACTAAAAATGAACGATATCTTTTAGTTCTTTTAAAAGCATTTAAAACAGTTATTAAAAAGAAATCTTATCAATTGTTAATCTAAAGAACTCCAAAAGATTGTACCACACTTGCGCATACCAATGGAACAAGAATAATCATCAAAATATTACACAGAAAAGTGGGTCGGTTACAGATAAATTGTCCCATCAGGGATCATAAAAGTGTCATAAATTATGACTTTAATCAAGATTTTCTACCAAAGGTTAACCAGTCGAAGGAAGGGAAATATTTTTAACTCCGAAATCCAACGTTATATTAACACCATAAATTCTTAAATCTAAATGCTAAATCTAAACATTAGGTAATGGTGGAGATTTAGGATCTTTTCCGTTTGACTGCCGCCATTGAAACAAACTTTTTGTATTTTGTACTTTAACCGAAATGTCTTATACAAAATAAGTTACTTTATAAAAAAGCTTTTCTTAATTTCCCCTTCAAATTTTGTTTCTTATAAACAATTTTAATTACTTTCAAGATCCAGGCTTAATTTTTAAGTTTTAATCGTGTACTCAGAAAAATAAGGGGATCACTTGAAGATCAGGGCCTCCAGCCTTCTTTAGTTAGCTTTATAAGGCTAACTAACAAAAATATCACGACTTAACCTAACCAATCGTCAAGGTCGTACAGTTGACCTAACGATTGGTTAGGTTAGGTCGTGATATTTTCGTTAGTTAACCTTATAAGGCTAAATAAAGAAGGCTGGGGGCACTCACCTCTTATGTTTCAATGGCGGCAGTCAAACGGAAAAGGTCCGAGATTTACATTAACCCTTTAAGCCCTGAATTTTTTGTAGGGTTAAGTTATGAATGCGTGTATTTGAAACGTTACCAATTGGCATCTTCAGTCCTTAAAAGGTTAAGAAAGATTCTATTATAGGTATTACTAAATCCAACTAAAATGATGGTTAAAATAATACGATTACCGATGGCTCTCAAAAACTCATCCATATATTCGGATCTCAAGGACTCAAATTTTCCATTAAATGACTCCATCCTTAATCCGAAATAAGACTTGGGAATAACGAACTCTTCACCGTTTAAAAATGTTGCTTTTTAAAGTTGATTTAATGAAGTAAAACCTAAGACTTCATTAAACAGAAATAAACAATATACACTTAATATATATTAAATGAAGATAAAGATGCAGCAGCTACAAATCAAACTCGTAACTGTAAAATAACTTATTTAAACAGTTGTAGCCTACGTTACACGCAAAAAATAAGGAAAACTAAATTAAACTTTCATTAGTTATCCCAAGAATGAGTAATACTAAAACATCACAAACTTCTTTCGTCAAAGTTTGAACCTTCACGATAACCATTTCAATTTTAATCCTCAAAACGAATAAATATTGTGAAACCACTCGGATTGAAACAAAAGTTATTTTCCACATAAACACAGTATGGTACAATAAATACTGTAAAATACTACATACTAATTTCACACACACTAAGTATCATACACCTAAGTATAACTGATACCGTACTATGTCATAATTACACCAATAGAAATGCGCTTCTCAAACTTTTCAATCACTTATAATTTGAACGGAGAATCGAACTCTTTTGAGCTTCTGTGGTTTGTAAAAAAACAAAACAATGTTTTTTGTTTTTATTTTACCCTATCCAACAGAAAATGCGTTTATATCAGTGGTCGGCGAACTTTTTTGGGTATTACCCCAAAATATATTTGTGTACAACGATATTACCCCCTAGACTTGAAATTATTTGTTCGAAAAAAATATAACTTTGATAATTAGCCTCGCTTATTAAATAATAAATTTTTGTGCAATTTTATTTATATGTTTATTGAGCCTTCATTACCCCCGAAATTTTCATTTTTACCCCATTTGGGGTAATTTACCCCGGTTCCCCGACCCCTGGCTTATATGGAAAAGAAATGTATAGTTTCAATAAATTACTTTCTATATGGTGCAAAAACATATATAACACATTTAAAATATATAAAATAGACTTTCTTTTAATTAAGCTCAGCCTTACAGCATATTTTCTTTTATATTTGAAACTAAAAAGCTGGATAAGATATTAATAGTGAATAAAATAACTGCTAAATTTTAGAAAAAAAGAAAAATATGTAGGATGCGTATAAAAATTATGACAGATTTTATATTAATTAATATTTAACCTAGACCCCAAGGCGGTGTTTCTCGACCTTTTTTTGTGCTGGCGACCCCATTTTGACATATATATAAAATTCGCGACCCCTTTCCAAAATGATGTAGTACACACTTCGGCTGACCCTCCCCCCCAAAGAAAGTTTCCGAACTATTTCCCACCAATAACCTCTGATTTTTTGACAAAGTTCTGCTAGATCCTGGGTTTGTTATGATAATGATACAAAAGTGTTTTAATATAACCTCACAGATAAAAGTTCAAAAGGGTTAAGTCAAGTGATCGAGGTGGCCTATCCAGCACCGAAACACATCAACATGAACGAGATTCACCAAACGTTAACGTTTGGTGTGCTTTGTCACGTAATTGCAAAATCAATTCATTTGACTTTGACGATTGTACCGTGACTGGAGGGAATTATCTCAATATACTGCAGATATTTTTTCTTCTCCGACTAAGGTTACTTGTGTTGATATGAGAAGTGTAATCTTTCAACTACGCTGTTAACCTCTTTGCTGTTAACCTCTTTGGATCTTCATCTATGGGGTATGTTAAAATATTTGCGCATTGTGACAAACCCAGTAATCTGGCAGAACTCCATGAAAGAAACAAAGATCATTGGATCCGCTCAATAAGACCATTTTGTTAATGTTCTTATCAGGCATGGGGTAATTGTAATTTGTAATTGTAATTGCAACTGATTTAACTTTTTCAAGTAATTGATGTGTAATTGTAATTGACTAATTAAAAATGTAATTGTAACTGAAATCAATTACATTCACAGTGACAATGAAAATGAACCCAATGAAAATTGAACAATTCACCTGATATTACATTGACTGCTTATTAGGGTGTGTCAATTTTAGGGAGCAAAGTGAAATCTTTAGATTTTCAAAGACTACTCGTGACCAAATGATGCATTTTTATGTGCTAAATCGAAATATGGCTTTAAAATCCAGATTTTACCACTCCTAGCTACTTATATTTGAAGTTGAAGTTTACGAAAAATCAGCAATTTTTGCAAGTATTTTTTTTATGTATAACTATATTTTACATACCTTGCATACAATTAAAGACATTTTGATTGTATTTCAATATTAAAACTTAGAAATATAGATAGGTTTCTTGAACTTTGCCAAGGATGCCATGTCTGCCTTGCTCTTGTTCCTGGACATGAGCTCCCTACTGGCCACCTGGCCACTGATGTATGCCTCCCTCCTCTCTTGTGAGTAAACATGTTGTGCTGCTTCAGTTGTCACCCTTACACACCTCTCTACTGACTGTGTGTGTGAGGGCCATGCAGGAACTTCCATTGGTCTATCCAGAAACTCCTTGATTGCAGCAGTTGTGAGGGAGCAGGTCAGAGGAGGCTCAGTCACGCCAGAGTTCCAGTCAATAAGCTCCGAGAGTTTGGTGGCATCTGGGTTGATGTCAGGAGTCTCCTACCTGTGTGTCCTCATCTACTTCATCTCTGATTTCCAGTATCCTCTTCGCTGCCTTCCTCCTCTCCTCCTCCACCTCACTGCACAGCATGGCCTGGAGCACAGCCTCAGAGTGTGCATACCAGGCTGATCTCTTCACTGTAGGCATCACTATTCCTATCACCTCCTTCTTCTGACTTCTGAGCAGCTCCAGCTGGTACAGTACATGCCTGGGACCTTCCAACCAGCTGTGATTTAACTTGATGTTGAACCAGTTTGGCATGTAGACTGCCACTATGAATTCCACAATTATCTTCAGATTCTTTAGGTTCCTATCCTTCAGCCCATGTTTGGAAATCTACAATCTGCAGAACCTTAGAGCCGTGGTGACCCACCTACTGTGACAGACTGGCCCAATCTCCAGGAGAGCTAGACTCTGAGGTACCTCTCCCGATCTGATGGCAGTGATGAATCTGTAGCCATATGATTGGTCTGTGCTGAGGTCCTTGACTACTTCCTGACTGAGATGGGGCAGAGGAGGACCAACAGTGATCCTTGTGAAGTTTGGGTTGATCTCCAGCTCAGTGGCAGTGTCTAACATCTTCCCTAGGGGCCCAGACCACTTGTTGTTGCTCAATGTCTTGCCATCCAGTGCAGTCACCAGGTGTCTGAGACTCAGCTCCCCAGTGTGCAAGTCACAGACAATCCACACCAACTTCCTGCTAGGCTCGTCCTCCACATAATGCATTACTCCTACCTCCCAACCAGTATTCACACTAGTACTGTCACCTCCTATGGCCAAAAGGGTCTGGTCTGCTCCTCTCTCTCTCTTAGCCAGTTCACCAGATGATCAGCAATGACTTCAGCATGACTTCTCTCCTCTGTAGCTTCCTCTGGTACAAAACGCCACAAATATTTCCCACCTGGTTCATTGCACACTGTGTAGTGTTCTTCCTTAATGAGGCCAGGAAACTGCCTGTCATTGCCCCAGTGGCGGTCCTAGCTTACATGACGCCCTGGGCGAACCTCACCTTCAGCCCCCCCCCCTGTTCGCCAACACACACACATTCGAATCCCCCCAAAATAAAGGACAGACATAACTCTTTCACAAAATAACTTTTTATTGGACTAATTGTTGGAACTTCAGAACCAAAACAAAGACTCAAATTTCTGAATTTTACAAATCCTTCATCACGTAAATAGAATAACTCACTTAAGAGAATGTAATTATGATACTATGAACAGGAAAAATACAAATTAAATTGCACAACTGCCATAAATAAACTAGAGAATCAAATTTCTAAATTGTACAAATGCTCTATCACATAAATAGAATAAGACACTTAAGAGAGGGTAATTATTATGCTACACTTTGAACAAGAAACAAAATAAATTGCACCACAGCACAACTGCCATCTAAAGCCTGACTCTTCTTACCTTCCTTGATGCAAAGTCATTGATCTTTTATTATTTATTTTATTTTATTTTTTATTATTTATTTCTTTATTTATTTATTCTTATTTTTATTTTTTTTGCAGGCGCTCATGCCGCCCCTCCACAAATGCCGCCCTGTGCGGCTGCCCATATTGCCCATATGAGGAACCGCCACTGCGACTGCCCTCAGCTTCCATCATCACTTTGGTGTCATCTCTTTTCCCATCAAAGATGATGCAGGTGATACCATTTTCCCTAATCTCTTCATCAAACTTCTTGACCAGCTCCTTAGTCAGTCTCTCCTGAGCCCTCCTCACCTTGTTGTGGTCAATCACCAGTGCTGTGTCAAACTCTGTTATAAGACCAGCATCAATCCAGGCAGCAATGGCAACCTCTGCAGTCTCTCTCAGCCCAGTGTGATGTCTCACGCTAGCCAGAGCTATGTTGGTGATATCTTCAGTGTTGTATTTCTTCTTCTTAGCCACAGGCAAAGAAAAAGTTGTCGCAGCCTCTGGTATGAAGTCTTCGTCCTCCTCTCTCCTCCCTGCCTCCTCCAGTATATCTCCAGTCTCCTCCAACTCCATCTCCAGCAGTGACTCCTCCCTCAACTCCTCTTCTTTCTTGGCTGACTCCTCTGCCTTCCTCCTCCTCTTCTCCTCGGCCTTCCTTCTCTGCTCCTGTCTCTGCAGCACTGCTTCCTGTCTCCTGGTCTCAGGGTGATCAGCTTGACCCATCTGGTGTGCCCCCACACTTCCCACCTTTTCTCTCTGACCTTAAATGAAGGCAAGCAAGCTCCTGTACTGGTATCTTCTGCTCGCTCCTGCAGCTGCAGTCAATGTGAACCTCACTGTTGCAGACAGGGTTGCACCTAAGCTCACTGCAGCTCCTGATCACACAGTGACAGGTCAGGATGTCCACCAATTTGTCCAGTTTCATCATGAACCTATCTTTGATCTCTAGCTTCACATTGCCAATGGACACCTTCACTGTCTCATCCCACAGTGCCTTCACTTTAGCCCTGATCCTGACCTCAGTGTTGATTACAGGTCCTGTGAATAGAGCGTTGGCCTTTCTCCACTGAGCCAGTAGCCCTGGAACAATGCCGTTGTTAATCAGGTCATTAACTGGGTAATTCCTCCTGTCTTCCTCACTCATCTCTCTCCTCAACAAACCATACCTCAGCAGATCTCTGGCTGTGGGCAGCTCAGCAGGGGGAAGTTCCATCCCAGTCCCCACCAAATGACTTAGGTGACAACTTGATTTGCTTCGGGCTCTGATTTCTTTCTGACTCATCCTGTGGGGCGTGGTTCGGATTCCACATTAAACTGTAGCTGTAAGGTGGAGTGACAAGCTTGACCTCTGTCAGAATGAAGAATTCAGGCGGAAGCAAAACCAAGGTTAACCAAGGTCATATAAGTGTGTATATATATATATATATATATATATATATATATATATATATATATATATATATGATTTGGAAAGGAGAAGAGAGAGATACTTAATTATTTACACTTGGAAAATAATGGAGAAACTAGTTCCTAATCTTACTCTGAACCCTATAACTCCCCAAACAACGGTGGAAAGTAGAAACGGTAGACTGTGTCGTATTCCCAAATTGAAGGCGAGACAGGGCACATCCTTAACCCTGAAAGAAAATAGTTTTGTAGTGAGAGGACCAAAACTGTTTAATCAGTTGCCCAAAGACCTAAGAAACACGAAGGGAGTTGCAGTGGAAATCTTCAAAAGAAGACTAGACGCCTAGCTCAAAACAATTCCCGATGAGCCGGGCGTACCTGGCTATGTGAGGTGGAGAGCGCAAGAATCAAACTCACTACTTCACCAGGCCAACTCGAGAGGAGGGGCGACAAGCTTGACCTTCGCGAAATGAGAGATCATCGCGCGAAACCTTTGTAAGGTAAGGTAAGGTGTATATATATATATATATATATATATATATATACATGTGGCGGCCATAAACATTCATGCAGAGAAATATTTAAGTTATATTCGTCCTTATCTTTCATACCATGCCAGAGGGCAGTTATGAAAAGTTTACTGTTCGTTTGGAAAAAGTTTAACAAATAAAAAATTAGTTTAACTCCATCATATGATGTAAAACATCAAAGAATTTGAGGAAAATAAAAAAGTTAAAATACAAAAGTTTTCGTACATTTATTTACAAAATTATTTAATACTTTGTGTGTCCACCTTTTCTTTTAATGACTTCAATGATTTGTTTTGGGTATTTTCTACAAGGTTTCGACACCTCCCAGTAGAAATTTTAACCCATTCTTCGAAGGAAAATTGTTGCAATTCATTCAAATTCGAAGGGTTTCTCTTGCGGACAACTTTTTTCAAATCAAACCATAAATTCTCGATTAAATTGAGATCTGGGCTTTGACTGGGCCACTCGAGAAACTCGAAATTCTTTTGTTGAAGCCATTTCATGGTGATCTTACTCTTACTATTTTTTTCACTCCCCTCCCGATAAATTCATATATTTACAACATAAATGGGACCTTTTCCAGTTTGTGTACCGTTTTTCATATAATTTATTTTTGAGAATATTTTTGTTAAAACTAACGAAAATATCACGACTTAACCTAACCAATTATCAAGGGCGTACAGTTGATCTATTATTAATTGTAACATTGTTTGTTTCTGGAATAGTATTTACTATTTACTAATAGATCAACTGTACGCTCTTGATAATTGGTTAGGTCGTGATATTTTCGTTAGTTTTAACAAAAATATTCTCAAAAATAAATTATATGAAAAACGGTACACAAACTGGAAAAGGTCCCATAAATGTTTTTAGCATATTGACCGGTTTTACGCATCTAAAAATAATTTTTGTTTAGAATTTAATAAGTTAACGTGAGCGTATGATTTGGATCACCTGAAGATCAGGGCCCCCACCTTCGTTAGTTAGCCTTATAAGGCTAACTAACGAAAATATCACGACTTAGCCTAACCAATCGTTAGGTCAACTGTACGCCCTTGACGATTCGTTAGGTCAAGTCGTGATATTTTCGTTAGTTAGCCTTATGAAGGCTGGGGGTCCTGATCTTCAGGTGATCCTATGATTTTAATAAAACACAATAGTATTACAACTTAAATCTGTCATTATTCACCTATAATTTGTGAAAAACTGTCTCCACATTTAATTAAATTGGAAATTAAAAGAAAAATGTGTTTCAGTAAAACAATGCATCGTTTTTCGAAGTTAATGAAATAATTTTGTTTTGAATTCCAGCACTTGACCAAAAAGATCACTTAGTTTTTTATCAGCTCTCTTCGGAGAATTTTCTTTTTTTTTAGTGATCCTCCGCTCAAAGTCACTACTTTTGTTTAGTCCCGACAGTAGTCACCTTTAGTAGGTTCTACTGTATTTATATTAATGCAGTGATAATAGTGATAAAGTTTCTTCTCATACATGTAGGGCGGCGTTGTAGGCTGACCATACGTACCGTTTTGAACGGGACAGTACCGTTTGTTTTATATTTCCTGGCCGTCCCGTCGTTTTAATAAAAATGTCAATTTTGTCCCGGTTTATGTACTTACTTTTTCATGAATACAGAATATTACATAACCCCCGTCCCTTTTTTGCCATCCCAATGTCCCGTTTTTGTCTCAAGGAAATATGGTCAGCCTACATACATGACATACATAACTTTTGTTGTTGGTTTGCATACTGGTCTAATAATAGTTTAATGAAAAATAAATGTGTAATTTTAAAAAAATAATCACAATTCAAAGCGTAAACGATAAGGATGTGTAATTTGGCAGTATCCGTATTCCGTAATCACCAATAATTAATATTTCTGTCGAAAAACACTAAAAAAGGAAATGGAATCAACAATAAAGTTAATCTACTCGGTTCTATTTGAACACTTACGAGTATATCAACCATGAAATAAGTAAGAGGGTTAAGAATGTGCTAACCTCCATTAAGTTTTGCCAGATGTACGAGATGACACTAAAATGAAAACAAGGAAGAGAAGGAAGAGAGATGAAAAATTCGAGAAAACCAAATGAAAATCAAATGGAAAAGTAAAGACAGTAGCACTAACTATGCAGAACTGCTCACTTTGATACTTTGATTTCAGAGGCTTTAGATCAATTGTACAATCTACAGTAGATCTTAGGAACTAATTGTGCGAACTATAAACAAAACCGAAGAACTACTAGTGTATGTGTGGGGTCAGTAGAATTCCTCAAAAGGCAGTCTGGGTACTTACGTATTAACGGGGGGCCACCACATATTGATGATTGGTTAGGTTAAGTTGTAATATTTTCGTTAGTTGAAAATTTCTAATACATCATATTTTTTAAATAGCAATATTTTTAAAAATATTTACAATCATTTATATTTCAAATATTTACAATGATTAATACATGTTACACATTAGAAACAACATTTTTTCATCATGAATAAGCCTAAAAAAATTATTTTTTTTTCAGAAAATTGTATAAAAAAATATTTAAAAAAATATTGCTATTTAAAAAATATGATGTATTAGAAATTTTCAACTAACGAAAATATTACAACTTAACCTAACCAATCATCAATATGTGGTGGCCCCCCATTAATACGTAAGTACCGCAGTTTGTGTTCACACCGTAAAATAAATGTTAACGAGAAACTATTTCGTTCCTATTGAATGAATGTAATACATATTGATGGTACCATTCCAAAGCTTCGGAGGGTAGCAAAACCACAATTTTATACAGAAGGAGAAAGTAGAAGAAATAAATAATACAGTTATTTATTACAGAGACAAGCACGGAATAAGTTTTCTGATTCAAATATTGTTTATTTATGAAAAAAGCTTAAAAGTTAACAATGAAACCTGGCTCAAAATATCATTCACCTTTTGATCCTTCACGGACCTGACCTCTCAACTTGACTGTCCGTCGGAAAAAACTCTCGATTTGTTTTTTTGGCTTTGGGGGATGCCCAGAGAGGGTTGGGACAATATAACCTATTTATAGGTCTTCTTTGTAAAGAGTGCAAAGAGGGAGGAAGTTATATTGTACATATATATTTTATAACAGTCGTGCTGTCTTAAAAATAAAAAAAATGAATGATGACACGTCGTGAGAATCTAATATGTCTTGTAAGGCCCTTAAGTTGACTTAATTTAACTTAATTTAACCATTAATAGAGAGCAGCAGAACGACATAAAAAGATAAGATGGCGAAATATAAGCCAGGCGGGTTATGTATGTAGTTATAATGAAATTCTTAACATCTTTTGGACCACTGGGTCGAATATGTACCGTTTCCAATACACGCACTAGTAACTTAACCCTACAAAAACTTTGGTCGTTAAGAGGTTAATTATAAAGGAAAAATTGCAAAACGAAGGTAAACATACAGTATTAGATCGATATGTCCAGATAGAATAGCAGTGGAAAGAGGTAAGTAAACACGTAGAAGTGATATATTACATAACACATTTCCTACTAATAAAGCATAAGTATTCATCATATTAATGTAAAACGCTGACAGGGTAGTCCAATGATTTTGCTACAATGATTATATCAATGTCAGTTGCCCAGCGTCTCATTATTAAGAATAATAATAAGAATATTTAAGAATGTCAATATGATATCGTGTAGAATAACTGAATTTAATCATTTGGTGCTCATTTGTTGCATTTGCGTTTACCAGAGTCTATACTCTGCTTCTTTGTCGTGAGTCTATATATATATATATATATATATTATATATATATATATATATGGGATGGATTTCACAATAAAACACGAAATAAATAAATGATCCATGACCATATGTAAAAATGAAAGCGATTCCAAGGCCTTTCGTTTATTCAACAGTATATATATATATATATATATATTATTATTATTATTATTATTATTATTATTTATTATGTTATAACTAGACAACAATGGTGCCAAGAATCCAGCAGGGTTGCAGCACCTTAAACAGAAATATAAAAAAAAATATATATATTATTTACTGCTTTTAGTAGTTCTGTCCTTCTGTAAACCAACCAACCAACACAGTCGAACACCCAGTTTTCGCCACATGAGACAAAAAACAGAAATATTTTCTCAGTTTTGGATTGGACGTCTTTAATTGCAGGTAAAAAAGAGAAAAATTTGTTTTCATGTAATTTTATGTTATCGACGTAAAACATTTTTCAAAATGCCAGAAATAGACTCTGTATCGTTAGTGGAAAAAAGATGTTCAGTTTCTGATACAAGTTAAAAGCTTATCTGAAGATAAATTTATTTTATTAGTTATGGAATTATACCAAAATATTTTGGTGTGGATATTGAATAAAATTTTTACTTGAATTCCGAGATCTTTTTTTTTAAATCTTAATTATTTCGAAATGATGAAATTAAGCAGGGCAACTTCTCGTTTTAATATTTTTTTAGTACTTTGTAATTTCGACTAAATACAAATAATGGTTGATAGCGTGGATGGAAGATACAAATGTCATCACTGGGCGAACTTCATGGGATATTTGCAGAGCTGGGCACTTGCGGTTTTTTTTGCGGTACTGCGGTACTACCGCACTACCAAACCGGTACCGCATAACGCAGTACCGCAAAGGATCGCTGAAAGTACAGGCTGTACTTTCAGCGATCCTTTGCGGTACTGCGTTATGCGGTACCGGTTTGGTAGTGCGGTAGTACCGCAGTACCGCAGTACCGCAAAAAAAACCGCAAGTGCCCAGCTTTGGATATTTGTCATCGACTGGTAAGTGTAATTACGAATCCTGTAC
Organism: Bathynomus jamesi; assembly: GCA_023014485.1. Taxonomy (NCBI): domain Eukaryota; kingdom Metazoa; phylum Arthropoda; class Malacostraca; order Isopoda; family Cirolanidae; genus Bathynomus; species Bathynomus jamesi. Next base: position 224,163 of record JAJOZX010000863.1, read on the forward strand.
GAATATAAAAGAATGGTGATGTCCCTGTAACTTAATTGTTCCGAGTTTTGCGTAACTTTTTTTTATAAAATATTATCGATTTAGTGATTTTGTTGATGCTGAAATTTATAGTGAAATTGGTTTATTTTCTAAATTTGTTGAAATATTACATTTAGAACTTTGTATACCTCTGGATTCTGGAGTTTTACAGATAATTTAAATAGATTATAATGTTTTATAGAAAAAGTAGGTATTTTTTTACAAGAGTACATTACAGGCTTTTGAGGAATTTTGGAATTTTAGGTTGTTATATATTAAAACTGTTTTTCAGATTGTTTTTGGTGTTTGAACGAAATTTTGTTCAAACCGCATCAAAAACCATAGTTTTGATTTGCGAAGCCTGTAATGTACACTTGTAAAAATTTACCAAAAAGTATAACAATTATTGGGAATTAAGAAGGTATTAAAAATATTCAGCAGGAGTTAGTTCTTAGGTGGAGCCATTGTATTCCAACGAGCCGCCATTTATGGAAATGAGAAATCCAGAGAGCTCGTCTAATCCGTGTCCGGGCTACTGGTACTTGTATAAAAAAATAGGACCAACTCTCTCTCTGTATAGTTTCATCCCATATGAAGCAATAATGCGTTCAGAAACCCTGGGTGCAGCCACAGTAACGATGGAGATAAATAAACAGTATAGTGATCTTCTCGTACTAATTGCACCGGAGTTTTAAATGCCCTTAATTGTCCACAAGAAGCTTTGAGTATATAAAGTACAGAAAGGTAACACGTTCTATATAACGTACCTTATTTTACTCTTTAGGTTTGCATGAAATAAATATTTTGAAGGTATTAAAATTTTAAAATCGCGCATGTCAAAAATGGCTGAAAGTAAATTTAGTCGTGTTGGAAGAGTGAATACTAAAGGAGGTGGGTGTGTATGTATTTTTCTTGCAGCAGAAGTATACTGTAGAACTCGTGCTTGGTAAGTTCCAGGCTTCAATTAATTGTCGGGTATGTACACTCTATTCAAAATGTTCTATCGAAACTGTTTTTGTTACCCATAAATATTGAAGATTCGGACAACCTTTAGAATTGACGGTGCGATGTTCAAAAAATCGTGCATTGGTGTCAAATTGGATGTGTATTTACTAATGTAATGTGCATATATGTATATACAAGCTAATAATTTTTGCACTCGTGTACAAGATTCTACATAATTCTGAATTGTGTATTAAAGATGACTGGTATAGAACGCTGTTAATTGTAAAATTGCATATTTTGAGCTTAAAATTAAAGTTTGTTAAATAAAAACTACTCCAAAACTTTCAAAATGGAGATGGTTCGGAAGCTTCCTATCCATTTCCTTAGAAATTAGAGTAATATATTTTCATTAAATGGTTTTTCTCATTTCAGAACGTATTTTATTTCGATAAACCGTATAGTCTAACACACAAGGTAATGGCGCCTGGCTTTAACTCGACTATTATTAGAAGGTTGTATGAGGATGAAGCCACTATGGTAGGTTATTATTATTATTATGGCTGAAGTTAACTCTAAAATATATTTTATATATACTGAAACCGTGCATTAATTAAGTTGTTTTTGCAGGTTATGTATCACATACAATCAAACACTACTGCGGAATTACACTTTAATCGTGTTGGTAACCCTGTTTGAATGTTTTATATTTTAAGGTTTTAAATTGTTTCCAATACAAAACGTTGAAGCTTTGTCTTCAGCATTTTAATTACTGTAGCGCAATAATTTGTAGGTACTTTCGTGTTATCCCGGACCCCAGACCTTTTGCCAGTTACCAGACTTCAATTTTGACAGAATGGTGAAGTAATTGAGGAAGTACAAGAGTTTAAGTATTTGGGTCAAACTATTACCAGCTCCTTGAGTGATGACTCGGATATAAGAAAACAATCTCGAAGCCTGTGTGCTAAAGCGAATATGACCATAAGGAACTTTCGATTCTGTACAAGTGAAGCTAAAGACACACTCTTTCGTACTTTCTGCAGTAATATATACGGACAGCAACTGTGGGTGAATTGTAAAAAAGGTTCTGGCAGAACTCTAAATTTGCTGTACAACAGGTCTTTTAGACTCTTACATAAATTACCCCCGAGATGCTCAGCATCGCAAATGTTTGCTACCCGCAATGTCCCGAGCTTTCCGGAGATAACAAGACGTGCTCAATACAGTCTAATGCAAAGAATTAAAAAATCATCCAACCTGATTATCCAAGCTATCCATGAGTCCTGCCATTTATCCTCTAAGCTATGTTGACTTCTTGGTACGAAAACGTCTGTCTGTAGCTCCACTTAACTTCGACATTACAGAATTATTTCTAATCAATTGTATATATTTCTATCCTTAATATATGAATTGTCATTGTATTAATAATATTTGTCATATGGACTATAGTCTGCCAATAAACCTTTTCATTTTCATTCAAAACTAACGAAAATATCACGACTTAACCTAACCTTACCAACTAATTAGGTTAAATGAATGCCCGGTTAGGTAAACTGTACGCCCTTGATAATTGATCAGGTTAAGTCGTGATATTTTCGTTAGTTTTAATAAAAATAGTCAAAAATGAAGTCTGGCAACTGGCAAAAAATCTGGGGTCCGGGATAACAGGAAAATACCTTTTTTATCTTAAATACTGTAGCTACTTGAATCGTTATGAAGTATCAGGTCATCCCATAAGTAATGTCGTTTTTTACGATAGATTAAGTTTAAACTAGTCCTACTCGGTGTAAGCATAAATTTTCCGAAGGTTATATCTAAGGAGATCTATCGTGTCTCGCTACATACTTTACAGACCTTGACCAGTGAAGACGTGTGTTTTGCTTTATGTGAACCCCTCATAAACATGGCGGTATCAGAAGAGCATATCAGGCATATAATGCTTTACGAGTTCAAAAAAGGGAATAGTGCTACTGAAGCAACGCGAAACATTCAGGACGTTTATGCCAACGATATTCTGCATGTGAGGAAATGTCAAAGATGGTTTCAAACGTTTAGGAATGGTGACTGCTGTTTGACAGATGCAGCACGCTCTGGACGCCCTGCTGTTAGCCGCACTTGAAGAAGACTGTTCAACAACTGTCGAAGAATTGGTCCAGAAACTCAATTCATCCCTGTCCACCATCCATCGACATTTGCAACAACTCGGGAAAGTGCCTAAGTTAGGAAAATGGGTGCCACATGAATTGTCGGAATGTCGGTCGACAATCTGAGGGTGCGGGTAAACATTAGCACAGCTCTTCATTCCCGTGAACTCCAAGATCCGTTTTTGCACTGTTTAGTGACTGGTGATGAAAAGTGGATACTGTACCAGAACGTTAAGCGCCGTCGACAGTGGGTTTGTGCCGGAGAGCCAGCGACACCACAGCCAAAACCAAATCTTCACCCTCGGAAGGTGTTGCTTAGTGTTTGGTGGGGATAAAGGTAGTTTAATACACTTTGAAACGTTACCACACAACCAAACAATCACCGCTCAAGTCTGTCAACAATTGGATCGATTGAACACTGCACTAAAAGAAGAGACCTTCTTTGGTTAATCGGAAAAGAATCGTGTTCCACCACGACAACGCACGTCCTCATACCGCTCGAATCATTTCTGCAAAAATTGAGGAGCCTATGTGGGAAAAACTTCCAGACCTTGCGCCTTCAGATTATCGTCTCTTCAGGAGTCTGCAAAACTATCTTAACGAGAAACAGTATACTTCTTTAGATGACCAGCACACCAGTCTCTCTACGTTTTTTGCCTCAAAACCGCCTGAATTTTATAAACATGGCATTGAAAAGCTTGTAGGACGTTGGCAGAGTGTCATTGATTCCGATGGAAAATATATACTAGATTAAAAAGTTTCAGTTGAGTTTTTTTGTCCTTCAAATTCCGATCTAAAAAACATTACTTATGGGATGACCTGATAGTTATGGTTTTGTAGATAGCAGGGTTGTGGAGTCGGTCCAAAATTTTCCGACTCCGACTCCAACTCCACACATTGTAAAAATTCGACTCCGACTCCGACTCCACACATTGTAAAAAATCTAAAAATCCGACTCCGACTCCTCACATTTTAAATATACGACTCCGACTCCTCTAGTGTTTCACTCTATAATTATCATAATAATAAGACATTTCATCACCACCACACTAAGTGTGAAATTTTATATTTTATATTTTATATTTAAATAAATATTAATTGTATATTCTGAAAATGTAAAAAAAAAAATATGAAAAAAACTTAATCTAGGGGCTATCAATGAATAAGGTTTATTGACCAAAAAAACTAAATAACCTAAATGTTAGTATTTAGGATTTAGAAATTAAGGGTGACACAGGACACAGAAATTGGAGTCGGAGTCGGAAGTTTTTTACCGACTCCGACTCCGACTCCGCCCTGAAACGTGCGACTCCACGACTCCGACTCTCCGACTCCTACTCCACAACCCTGGTAGATAGTGCATATAAATAAATTTTTACGTTCACTTCTGACATTCATACTAACGTCAGGCTTTTCGCCCGACCTTGGACCTACAGTTTTAAAGTGGAATCCGAAGTATGACGACACGCCAGGGAAATGTGTATAAAATGAGAAATTGCTGGTTACTGTGAACTCGGATTTTGGTTTAAATAAGAAATTTGTTTTTTTATGAATTACACAATGTATAAAAACAGACGCCAAAGATAGATTGTGAAATAAAAACGAACATGAGAATATTACTGTAGTATTTTTGTATTTTAATTATCGGGAGTAATTTTTGCATCTGAAAGACTGAACCAGTTTAGTTCTTTCCTTTGTGGCAAAGACTGACTGATTCATTTACGATGTACACTTAGACGTTTATGGATTTTTTTTTAGTTCGTTCTTGTAGTTTTAACATTAAAATATCTTTCAGATCTCGTTTCTTGAAACCTCAGCCATCTTTTGAATTCTAAGGCGTAGTAGCACTGCTGCCACTTAAAAGACGTTATACTTATAGGTTCGGAAACTCGCCTTTCATAAAAATTCCTGAATTCTGTGAAGGATATACACTAATATAATTTCTACGAAACATTTTAATTTCACTTGTATGATTTTTCAAGCGAAGTTAAGAATGTGCGAGTCAAATTCAGTATTTTGAATGTCGGTAAATAGTAGTTTGTAGATAAAATTTGTACTAATTTAAAGCGGTTTCCGCGAGCAATACGCATGAATTAACCTTTTAAGAAAATACAGGGTAACTCGTAAATGTTACAATATTTTGTCGTATTAACATTTTAATAAATAACGATCTATAAAATGCTGAAGTAATATGATTTTGAAGATAGTGCGAGAGTAAAAAAATAGAATACATTTAATATGCATGTTTGCATTCAGTCTAACAATCGTGTTATTCGGGCTTTTCGACCCACTCTGGACCAACAGTTTTAAGGTAAAATCTGAAGTACGATAGGTCAAGGAAGTGTGAAACCACAAGGTGCGGCCCTGGACTTAATCCCACAACCTCCAGATTAGAAGTCCAGTAATCTAAATCACTATACTACTCATTCCATGTAACAGTAGTTCCATGCACTCCATTTCAGTGTTCACCTCGTAGGTATGCGTGCCACAAATGGCTTGCCACGCCCTTGGTAGTGGCACGCAATAATTTGAATGGGAAAAGTTGGCTCGTGTTTTTGAAATATTTACTTGCAAGTATAGTGATTTTTTTAAAAGGAAACTACATAAAAACCGATATGTGTCGGGTGACATTTTGACTTGATGTAAACCAATCTAAAATTGTAACATTGAAGAAAAGTAAATAGAGAACTCCGAATGCCCACTTCAATGAAGCGAAAACTATGGTGGGATCTTCATGAACCTGGTAGATGAAAGGGTCTCAGATTCGACGAGCATATGTGGTCGTGTGGGAACTAAATTTCTTGGAAGATTCCAACTGACCAACACTTGCAATTTAGAATTTTCTTACAACTTTCACCGCCAAAAACGGTTAAAAAAACTGACCCTTCGCTGTTATTCCTACTGTCGAGGCATGTTCTGTCAACACACTTGCAGAGCAGCTTTATTCGTATAACTCAATCAAAAATATACTATCCCAGTTCATCTATCTTTGGCTTTTTTTAATTTCCATAAATGTACAATGAAAAGTGTTACCTTGATGTCAGTTTGTTGTATTAACAACTATTGGGTTAATACAATGCTATTGTGAGTTTTTTCTCTCAAAACGCGTACCTTTAACCACTATCTCAGAGTAAATATAAAGTGGAAAAGAGCTTAATTCAGATTAGGAAAAACATTTCTTATTTATGCAAAACAAAACTTCAAAACCAGTTTGTTTGAACTTTAATTTGGAGCAACATTTTAAGCAGACACATGCGGACCTGTTGGGTCGGCTTTGCGTACATATTTTATTTTAAAGAAATCCGGTTTCTTGGTAAAGTATTTTTAAGTGAAAATGAGAAATTGAAATGCATGATGAAGGTATCTTATGACATTTCCCTATTAGCTGAGAAGACGAAAACCTTGTGTAGATGGGGAAGCAGACCGATAAGAACATAGTATAAATCCTGAAAACTAACTGAACGACCTAAGCGAGCGTAACCTAACGTACGTAAAGTGATAGCTAAACGAATTAAATTTTCTATTTCCACCAGTAAGTACTTTTCATTAATGGGATCACCTGAAGATCAGGGCCTCCAGCCTTCTTTAGTTAGCCTTATAAGGCTAACTAACGAAAATATCACAACCTAACCTAACCAATCGTTAGGTCAACTGTACGCCCTTGATGATTAGTTAGGTTAGGGCGTGATATTTTCGTTAGCCTTAAAGCTAACTAAAGAAGGTTGGGGCCCTGATCTTCAGGTGATCCCATTAATATTGGATGAAAGTTTATTTAACACGGCATAGCTCAGTTTTGTTACGTGTATTACTTATAACTTTGATATAACAAAACTTCTTGGTTCATGTCGGCTCGTTTCAACTATTGGAGAGAATACCTTTGAAAAATTAAAGTTGTTCAAGGAAATGAGTTAAATTGGAATAAATTATGTTCGCAGATGGGGAGCTTAATATAATAGGAAAAAGAGGTGGTAGTGCTGCTTTGAGGAAAAATATTTGGAGCGTTATTCAAACACTGCTGTTAAAGATCTCCAAAAGACACTGACTTCTCTCATGTACAGAGTGACCACAAAGTCCTTTTGCAGTGACATTACAGCGTACCTGTATGTTGCCTTTGTTTTTCATGCACAGGGACTTTGTGGCCACCCTATACTTGACCCAGTGATTCATTGCAAAAACAATTTTGTACGCACTCATTAAAACTGATAAGAATTCCGATACTTTTTAAGAAAAAACAAAGATGGTGAGGAGTTAGCTCTTCATTGTACAGTGCGTTGATTATAATCAGAGACAAAGGCTCTTAAGAAATTTCGGAAATTAAGAGAAAATGCGCATATGCTTTCAGAAGGACGTGCGAACGTTTTGAGGACTGCAAACTACTTTAGTGATGAAGGACTCGAAACCTGTCTCGAGACCCTTTTTTCTGGTCTCTGTCTCGGGTGCTTAGGTTTCAGTCTCGGCCATGGTGTTCTCTACTACATTGATTTCAAGACATACTGGATTAGTCACCTTGCTTTTCTTTCGGATATTACTAATCATATTAATAAACTCAATATAATACAATCACGGGGAAGAGATTGTCATTTTTCCTACTCTAATTTAAATTCAGTATTCAAAGTTAAAAATGTTTATTTTTTTGTCTCAGAAAAATTTGTTGATTACTTTAGTCACCAGATGCAGCTAAACAGTGAAAGTATTGTCACCATTAATTTTGAGAATTATACGAGTGCAATTTCTTCACTGTTTAATTCTTTTGATGCTCGTTTTGAAGATTTTAAACAAGACCAAGACAGTGTGTTACTCTTCACAAAACCTTTCTCACTTTCTGGGAACGAGATTGAATGTTGTTCACCAAATATACAGATGGAAATTTTTGGAGTTCAAAAATCATTTTGGTCGACAAATTAAATTGAAAGGTGTGTTTTTCGCCAATGAACAACCACGACTTAAAGTCGTTTTGGAAATTTGTGTACTAAAGAGTGAACTCCTTAACTTTCATGACCTTGTTCTTCGTAATGCGTGCGGAAATGGATTTCAGTTCCCTTTCAGCAAATAATCTGATACTGATTAAAAATAAAATAACTGCAATAATCTTTGTGCTTTAAATACGTCTGAAAATACATTCCACTTTCTATGAAGAAACGAAGTTTAAGTCAGTCAGAGCACTTGATAGAAATTCATCAGTTATGCATCAGACAATTTTTAATAACGTATTACGTCATATATACTCTACATTCATTTTATTTTATACAGGGTGGCCCTGTATTAAAGCGAAAATACAAAAAAATCACAGTAAAATGTTTATATATACCGAGACGTATTCTTTCTTCAGTAATCGATTACGTCACTAATAATTATAACTGATTGGGACTTATGGGCCACCCTGTATATGCTTAAATGTGTAATATTAACATATTTAAGCTGTAACAATTGCACACACAGTAAAACGTTCCAATGTGACATAATTCTCATTGTGACCCCACCCAACAAAATTTACTATTTTTTCAGTCCCAGCAAAAATCATAGTATAGTGACCGGTTTTACCCAGCTGAAAGTAATTTTTGTTCAGAATTTAATCTGTTAAAGTGACCGTATGATTTTAATAAAACACGATAGTCTAACAACTTTATCCAACCATGACTTATACCTAAAATTTCTGAAAAATTGTTTCCACATTCAATTAAAGTGGAATTTAAAATATTTGCGTTTCAGTAGAAAAATGCATCGTTTTTTGAAGTTAATGAAATAATTTTGTTTAGAATTCCAGCATGTGAATGAAAAAGAACAGTCAATTTTTATCAACAATTTTCGGAGAATTTTTTTTTTTTCTAGTGATCATCTGCCATCTAGTGACCACTTTTGTTTAGTCCCGATAAGCGATAATGGCCACTTTTAGCAGGTTTTACTGTATATTACTGCAATGATACTGGTGTAAAGTTTTTTTTTCTCATACATGACAGACATAACTTTTTGTTGGTGCGCACGCTGGTCTAATAATGGTTTAATGAAAAATAAATGCGTAATTTGTAAAAATTAATCAGAATATAAAGTGTAAACCATAAAGACGTGTAATTTGGCGGTATTTGTAATCCCCAATAATATTTCGGTCGAAAACACAAAAACGGAAATGAAATCAACAATAAAATTCTATTACTCGGTTCGTAATTGAACACTTACGAGTATATCAACCATGAAATAAGGAAGAGGATTAAGCATAGTCAGAGCTGGGCAATAAATACATTGAATGTATTTAAATACTAAATACTAAATACATGGGAGAAATGTATTTAAATACTAAATACTAAATACATTTTACGAATGTATTTAGATACTAAATACAAAATACATCAATTGTATTTAAATACATTTGTAAATACATTTTAAATTGTTCTCTGCAGATATATCACTGTTTGATTCACCGGATTTGCTTGTTGAAGCCATGACACGGACACGATAAAGAAATCAACCGCTTTCGACTGAGAGTGGCACACAACTGATTGAACTGACACGATGAAACATGAACCATGCTGTACTACACTGTCGACACGTCGTACTGTGCTCGTACAGAACGTGTATTAAACCAGTAAAAGTATTTACATTTTTATATTTTGAGTATTTAAATACATTGTATTTAAATACTCATTAAAGTATTTAAATACTATATTTAAATACATGAAAAACAATGTATTTATAAATACAGTTCTAAATACACAAATGTATTTAAATACGTATTTAAATACAAATGTATTTAAATACTGCCCAGCTCTGAGCATAGTTAGCCTCTATAAAGTTTTGCCAGATGTATGAGATGACATTAAAATGAAAACAAGGAAGAGAAAGAAGAGAGAGAAAATTCAAGAATATGTATTTTCCATCCTCGTTTTCATGGCCCCCTCTCCCATCGCGACTTGGACAGTACAAAATTTGCCTCTTCTTGCATTTCAGTGTGTTAGAAACGAAATAGAAACACACTGGAATGAGAGAACAGGTAGATGTTTTTACTGTCCCAGTTGCGATGGGACAGGGAGGCCACGAAAAGAAGGTGGAAAATACCATCAGAATACGAGGCCCAAAACATTTTAATGTGGTACCCCAAGAACTGAGGAACCTCCAGCACACCAACGTGAATAATTTCAAAAACCAGTTGGATTGGTTCCTGTGCAAAGTCCTCGACCTTCTATGTGTGGCTGGCTACGAGGGTAGGCGGAAAAAGAAGATGAATTCCCTCCTCCACCAAATCCCGCATATGAGGCGGAATGCTGCAGAGGGGTCGACCCCTCTGCAGCATTCCGCGGAGCATTCATCAGGGTCGGGGAAAGTCGGGTGCATGAGGTGTCAAAGCACCAGGGCCCAGGCCTCAGGTGGGCCCGGGCTGGAAGATAGGGAAGGGGGTGATTGGGAGTAAAAGGATCTCGGAGTTAAATGTAGCCTTAATATTCATCATTTATGGTAGTTTTGTCCTTCTCTAAACTAAATAACCAACCAACTCACTCGAAGACCCAGTTTTTGTCTCGTGAAGCGTAAACAGCCATTTACTTTCGAAGTGAATTGTATGACCACATTGGCAGTGGATACTACATCAGGTGGTGATAAATTATTTAGGTAATTTGAAGTGGATGATTTTAATTTAAGGTAAGAGGGAGAAATCGGTGATTTTATTTGTCTATTTTTGCATTTTAATTCTGAAGTCTTTCAGTAAACGCCAAATGTAGGTTAAGCATCGTTCTCAGGAGAAACTTTAATTTCTAATATAGAGTAATTGAAGAATAGGGCCCTCAGCCTTCTTTAGTTAGCTTTATAAGGCTAACTAACGAAAATATCATGACCTAACCAATCGTTAAGGGCGTACAGTTAACCTAACGATTGGTTAGGTTAGGTCGCGATATTTTCGTTAGCCTTATAAGCCTAACTAAAGAAGGCTGGGGTCCCCATTCTTCAATAGCTCCGAATAGTTTATCTGAAAATAAGTTAACATTGGAGCAGTTTTGGAAGTCACCATAATTGTTGATGCCAATTTTTGAATGGTGTATTTAAACGAAACTTAAATTTAAATTTTTTTTGCAGATTTCTTATGATGAATTGGGAAATGATGAGTTTAGTGGATGGAAGATACGAAGCTTATCACTATACAAACTGGGAGAGTTATTTGTTGAAGATTGGCAAGTAAACTACTTTTGATCCTCTGTGAATGTATGATGGTGGTGGTGACCCTGAAATTGTTATTCCAGGTTTGATTGTGTGCGAATAAATGACCTTTGTATTTAGGTCTTATTTCTGATGCTCAAACTTGGTTTAATCGTTTTGTTCCAAAAAAAAAAATGAGTCCAATTGGTGCATTTTAAACTATCACTTCGCTTTTGAATTTTGAATTTCGTAATATTTAGGTTTGGACATGAGGGGAATAAAAGTGGTTCCTTGAGCAAACGGTAGGTACATGTCTTTGAGGATACAGTGCGCTGCCATTGGAATTTGTTCTATGGAGTAATTAGAAGTCTCACTTTTGCCAGATTGTCCGTCCCTTATAAATCACTAGGAGAGTCGAAGTATTAGTGGTCCAAGCATTGTTTTTAGAGATGTACAACCGTTACAGATATTAAATAACCTTGAAAAATATTCCCCAGGGGTTCGTGCAGAAATGGTTCCATTGTATACCAACACCACACCATTTATGGAACTAAAAAACCCGAAGAACCCATCGAATCCGGATCCCGGCTATTGGTACTTGTATCAGAAAATTGGACCAACTCCTGTTGCATACTCTTTTGAACAAGATAAACCCTTATTGCGCTTAGAACTCTTGGGTTCAACCATGATAATAATGCAGGTAAATGAAGACCACAACTTTAAATGTTCATTGTCCACAGAGGAGGGTTTGTGCGTGAAATGTATTGCGAAATGGTATGATGTCATGCATCAAGTAGAGGCCTAACCCATTTTACGCTCCTTCTCGATGTACTTCATTATTTAAAACGGTGAATTTGTAGTGCTTTAGAAATGGTTGAGAACTGTCGTGGAAGGTGAATGCTGAAGTGTGTGCAGATGAAAGTATTTTGTTGACGGGGTGAGTATAGCACTCTTCGTACGTTTTAGATTTTATAACTTGAGAAGTCTTGTGAAACTGCGCTTCTTACCTATTACCAACACGTAACTGACGGTACGCATACTTTTTCAAAAAAATTTTGCGTAGTTATGAATCTGGGTGCACATGTAATTTAAATATTTGCGTGCATAATTATATGGGATATTAACTATATTCCTTTACGTACAACTATGAAATTTTTTTAATCCTTAATTATGTATTGGAGATGACTGTTGTAGAACGGCGATTGTAAAATTTTATCTTTTGGGGTTAATTTAACTCGTGCAAAATACCTATTCCAAAACTTCCTGTATTAAGGTATTTAGAGGCTTCCAATCGACTGCTTTGAGTAGTAAATTAAATTCTTCAAAAGGACACTATTTTTAACTTATCTTAAGAACGATTAAGTCGCTGGAATGATCCTTGGCAATTACTTTACGCATTATATAAAACTTATATACATAGGGTATTTAATTTAGGTTTATTAGCTAAATTTAGTAGACGGTTTGAATACCAATTAACTCCCACTCAAGTTTAACTTTATTAGTTTTAAATTAACTATATTATATATTTTCAAAGATTTTAGGAGGAATGATAGGGTCTGGTGAAGAAAGGGCTGATATCGAAGTTTAATATGAACACTTCTGTAAAACGTTCGATTTCTCCAGATTCCATATATCAGCTCGTTCGTCTGTAGGAAAGGGATCTCGATGATTCAAGTGTCAAGTTAGCTTTCTGGAAACGAAAGTTATCTTATCTTGGGTTCACTGAATGGTTTTCTTGTTTGATATAATTAACACTGCAGCTTCCTCAATGTTTATGAATGTGAGCAGATCATTTCTGCTGGTCATTAACTTCAAAAGCTTTCGAGGTCTGAACATGGTGGCTTTTCTGTTTTATGCACCCATTATTTTAAGTACGTCTAATAAACAAATATAATGGCTTTTTTTTCTCTTCCCAAATTCCTGTATCATATCGTGTGTGGTTAGGTGTCAGATTAAGCAGTATATATTTTGGGATAAGAAATTTAAGGTACTTGCGTATTATCGGGACTACCAGACGTCATTTTCGTTTAAACTAACGAAAATAGCACAACTTAACCTAACCAATCATCAAGGGCGTACAGTTCACCTAACTGGGCATTCAATTAACTTAACAGGTTAGCTACGAAAAACAAAATAAAACAAAATGCTCGGTTAGGTCAACTGTACGCCCTTGATTGGTTACGTTAAGTTGTGCTATTTTCGTTAGTTTAAACGAAAATGACGAGAGGAGAAAAAAGTTTGGTAGTCCCGATAATACGTAAGTACCAAATTTAATTTATGTAAGATATAAATGTACTTTGACAGTTTAATGGATTCCTTGCAAGACCCGGCAGAGGAATCGTGGTCCTTTGTGATGCTCTTGACTCCTGGCCCCTTTACCCCCGATCACCACCTATATCTTGCGGCCATGGTGCTTTGACACATGCCGATCTGCCGGCCCCCTATTCGATGTACCTTTTGAAAGTGGTGTAATTTCAAAACCTTTTTTTTTTTAATTGAATAACTTTTTATTAACTAAATAAATGCAGTACTTTTACAATGACTTAAATAAAGCTAGACTACTTATTTAATTTGGCTCTTAACCTTTAGGTTTTACTGGGCTATTAATTAAAAAGTTAGAGTGAATCGTGAATAATACCTAATTAATAATTAGGGTATGTATTAATTTTAAAATTAGTATAGATATAACTAGTGCAAAGTCTTCATTGAAGGTATTATACCAATACCATACAAAGAATATATCCACATTTAAATTATTCCATACTTTCAATCTATGAAAGTCATCTCAAATTACTCATCTAAATTAAGGTATAACATCCTTTTGATCTCTTCCTGCTCTGATAAGAGTGGATTTCTTTGAGTTTTAGCTTTTTAAAAGCACTAGAATGATAAAGGAAATCTGCATCAGATAACCTTGTTGCTCATTTTTGGATGACAGATACTGTTTACAGCGTTGTTAGCGAAGTTTCGCCAAACAAGGGTGCAGTACCTTATGTAAGGAAGAAGAGTATGATAGTTAATAAAACCTGTTTAGGGACTAAATTTCTAAGTTTAAATATTATAGCAACGCTCCTTAATCTCTCTGAGATATAATTTACATGATTACTCCATTGCAAACTCGTGTCAAGCATTACGTCAAGAAATTGTTCCAGTACCCTTCTTTTATAGTGCTTTCATCAAGATACACTTTTTATTAGTAAAAATCATCATGAAATTTGTTTTATTGGTATTTAGGTAGTTCATTGGTGATCAATCATTTCATTATTACATTGATAAATTCTGAGTTAAATATATTATTAGCTGAATTAACATCATTGCAAGGAAAAGACGGTTGAGTATATCAGGTGAACGTGGAAGGTTATTTATATACAGGGTGTTCGAAAAGTCTCGTCATCTACAGAATGTACATATTGTAGTGCCAATTTGTGATTTTAATTGCTGCTTTTTCTTTTCCCAGATATTAGAGTTGTGTGAATAATGGCATCCTTACTCTGGAGGAAAGGATAGTGATGGGCTCATGAAAGGTCACATACTGACAAAACAATGCACGATATCCAGAATTTCAATAAGGCTGCACCACCAAACAAGACTGTATTACGCTGCGAGTAAAAAAGCTGTTTGAAACTTGCTCCATCAAGGACAGACCACGATCAGGAAGACGACAACGCGAGCAGAACAATGTGAAGGTGTGATTGCATCGGTCGCACGTTCACCAAAAAAATCACTTCGGAAACGATCACAAGAACTTGCATTCCCCATATCCACAATGAGAGATCACATGACAAAAGATCTCGTGAAACCATACCGCCTGTCATTTTTTTTAGGCAGGAAGGAGGGGCCAAGGGCAAATGTCGCAAAAGCGCTCATCCCATAGAAGAGCCAAAATAAAGGTCCGGGGTTTTTCGAGATGCCTAGAGACACTGCGTTTGAAAGATGGGAGGTCATAGACAGGAGGAAAGATGGATTGAGGAAGATTGTTCCAGAGTTGACCGGTTGAGTAGATGGAAGATTGAAAATACCGATTAACCCTTGCATTAGAAAGCTGGACAGAAAAGGAATGAGAAAGTGTAGGAAGTCTAGTACTGCGTGCTCTCCTTAAAGGAGGCGGCATGCAGTTTTCGAGTTCAAAAAAGCAATGTCCGTTATGATAGCGATAGTAAAAAGGGAGTGAGGAAACATTGCGGCGAAAAGAGATTGAAGACAATCCGTAAGAGGCGGGGAATTGATGAGACGAAGAGCCTTTGATTCCACTCTGTCAAGTACGGCTGTGTAGGTTGAGCCACCCTACACGTAAGCATACTCCATACAGGGGCGAACAAGACTCCTGCACAGAGACGGCAACTGAGTAGGGGTGAAGATACCGCCGAGGCGGTACAGCACACCTAACCTCTTGGAAGCTGTTTTAGAAAGTATGTGATCTTTCCAGAAAAGATCACGAGAAAAGGAAACGCCAAGAATGTTAAGAGAAGAGGAAGGATTGAGTTGTATTGTTAAAGGCAAGAGAATAGTCGTGTGAAGATTGTGACGAGTAGACAGATGGAGGAACCGAGTTTGTGAGGCATTGAAAGCCACGAGGTTTTCTCTGCCCCAATCAGAGATAGCAAAAAGATCAGAGGTCAGGTGCTCCATAGACGTACTACGCGAATCATGGAGTGACTGTTGAGGGACGCTTTGGGAAGATGGAGAGTGGAATCATCGGCATTGGAAAGAATAGGACAGGAAGTACGAATTAGATCATTAATAAATAAAATTAAAAGTGGGTGATAGGACAGAACCCTGAGGAACACCACAGTTAATATATAGCTTTAGAAGAAGAACAGTGGCCATCTCCAACCGCAGCTATAGATCGGCCAGAAAGGAAATTAGAGATGAAGGAACAGATAGAAACCGAAGGAGGGCAGTTTCGAAATTAAAGATTTGTCACTATCAAAAGCTTTTGATGTCTGGCGCAATAGCAAGAGTTTCACCGAAATCCGGAAGGAGGATGACGAAGAGTCAGAGATATGCAAGAAGATCCCCAGAAGAGCGTCCCTTGCGGAATCCATATTGATGATCTGAAAGAAGATTGTGAAGAAAGGTGTTCAAGAATCATCTTAAGAATAGATTAAAAAATTTTGGAAAGGCAAGAAATCAAAGCAATTGGACGATAGTTGGAGGGTTGAGAGCGGTCACCCTTCTTTGGGACAGGCTGAATGAAAGCGAACTTCCAGCAGCAAGGAAAAGTACCAGATGAGGGACAGACGAAAGAGTTTACCTTGGCAGGGTGTCAGCACAGTTCTCCAGAACAGGAGGAACACCATCAGGACCATACACCTTCCTAGAGTTGAGCCCAGATAGGGCAGAAAAAACATCTTTAGAAGATATTCTAATTTCTGACATAATAGTAAGAAGGCGGAGGAGATGGAGGAACAGCACCGGAATCGTTTACGGTTGAACTGTAAGCGGAAGTTCGAGCGAAGAGTTCAGCTTTGGCAGAAGAGACTGCAACTGTGCCGTCGGAATGGAAAGGAGGAGGGAAAGAAGAGGAAGTAAAGTTGTTGAAGAGGTTCTTAGCTAGATGCCATTTTTGTCGGATGAAGGAATTTTTGGCTAGTCGAAGAACAGATTTTGCACGATTCCGGACAGAAATATAAGCTGAGAGTCGTCAGTTGGATGGCGACGGTACCTTCTGAAAGCCTACTCTCTGTTGCGGGTAGCATTAGAAGTAGTTAAGTTAAACCAAGGTTTTTTGCAGTTTTGTTAGTGAATTAGTAACTGTAATTAAGGTAATTGTTGCTAGTGATTTGTTTTTTAAATTACACCTACTACATATAAATACAATTAATCACACAAAAAGAGGTGGTTTTACAATATGTACATTGTGTAGGGGGTGACAGGACTTTTCGAACACCCTGTATAATAAAAAAGTGTTCCTAGAACTGAGCCCTGTGGTACACCATGTCTGACAAGCGCTTTAGCTGAGCAAAACCTTACTGACTGGTACAAAATTATATTTATTGAACAAAACTTTTAAACCAATCGCTGATTGCTCCTCTGATACTCTATTAATTTATAGAGGTATGTATAATAATTACGCTTGCATGTTTTTCTATTTATTAAAATCATTTATAATGTCTTTGATAGACTTAACGACAATTTACTTGCGTCGTGTGGTGTGGTCATCTACACCACGTTGTGGCAGTTATGAAAGTCCTTGACACCACAAGGGAATAGCTGGGTTCTAATATCAAAATTTGTGGCACTCCGTGTTGAGATTCATTAATAGTGATTCACGTTTGTCTTCTCCAACGTAAACTGTTTCAAGTCTTTTACATTCCAGAATATATTTTCTTTCGAGGCACCGGATCGTCTAATACAAACTCGAATCGCGCCAGGCTACAGATCGACGATTGTGAGACAATTCTTCCCTCATGCTGCAGCCATGGTATGTTCTTGCCATTATTATACCGGAAGTTAACATTTAAAAACTTTATATGCTGAATCTGTACATTAAGGAAATCTTGTTGTTTTGCAGTTCATGAGCCATTACCAGTCCAACGCTACAGCAGAAATGTATTTTCATCGTGTAACTAGTGTTTTAACTTAGTTTTTCATTTAAAACCTGATGGAGTTTCAATACTTTTAAAAGTACTTAGCGCAATATGATTTTAATCTTAAACTGGTAGAAAGTTTAGTTTTAAAAGTAAAAATTACATAGTAAACATTTTGATTAATTTGGCATGTTTTAAGAATTACACATTATGTATAAAAAATTTTAACGATAATTTGTGATAAAACTCGTGAAATGTATTTTAGAAACTTTTTTGCATCTGATTGCCGATAATTCATACACCAAGAAAGCTTAAATTTTTTGCCTTTTATGAAAAATACTTTATACGTCATAGACAAGTAATGTATTCACTTTTCTCATGGAATAAAGCATTTTTTAAATGACTGACTGTTCTTGTAGTTTTAACATTAAAATGTCTTTAATATTGTTTCTTTAAGCACACTACCATCTTGTTAATTCTAAGGCGTATCACTACTCGCACTTGAAAGATGTTATTGGGTCGTAAATCGTCTCTCAAAATTTCTTGAATTGTCAAGATATCCACTAATACAATTTCTACAAAATTTAAAATTTCGTGTATGATTTCACGAGCGGAGTTATGATTGTACAAATGAAGTTCAGTATTTTGAACGTCAGTAAATAGTAGTTTCTAAGTAGAATTTGGTAAACAAATTTTCTTTCCCCAAGCAATACCCGTGAATTAACCCACTTTAAAATACAGGGTAACTGGCAAATGTTAACACTCTGGACTACTACTAACGTTTCGCGTCAAAGCTCTATCCTACCCTTGGGTCACTTCCTACGCGAAACGCGTGAAGTTGATCTGTGCCTCGTCACAGCCGACACACTACAGCCGTGAAGACGACAAAATTTTGCATTTACTCTTGTCCAGATCAACTTTTCGCGTAAGAAGTGAACCAAGGGTAGGGTAATTTTGACGCGTAAGTAGTCCAGTGTGTTAATGTACAACTTTTTTCTATGTTCTATTAACATTTTATAAATAACGCACGCCAGTAGTATAGCCGCAAAAGGGGAGTGCAAGAATGTTGCAAGTTATTATGTAATGTTGCAAAGGGGGTGGGGGGTGTTGCAAAGAGGAGGGGTGTTGGAAAAAAGAGTACTGGCCTTTGCCAACCGGGTGTTGCAAGGGGCATGCAACTTGGAGGCGAGTTCTCCCCCAAGCTATTCCCCCCAAAGGGCCAGAAAGGGAGAGGTGTTCACCCTGGCAGGAGCCAAGTGCATATTAAGACTTCAGCCGAGTAGGCGTTGTTTTATAGGCTCCTAATCAGCCAGTTGGCTGAATCAGTCAGTTGGCTGAGCCAAGGGGGAGGGGGGGGTACACCTAGGAGGAGGGAGGGAGGGGAGGGAGAGAGAGAAGAGAGAGAGAGAGTAGTTGCCTTTGATTGCAAGGCATGCAACTTGGAGGCGGAGTTTCTCCCCCAAGTTATTTTCATTACCTAACCTAAGAGGCTCTAAGGGGTTTCCCAAAGGACCAGAAAGAGAAGGACCAGAGGTCCTTGCTCGGCTGGCTGGGAGCCGAGCTTGAATGACTCCGTCAGTCGTCTCTCGGTCTTTTATAAACCTCTATTCTGGCTGAGTTGGCCAGATAGCGCCATGTATTCATTCAGTTGCTGAGTTTGCCAGATCGCACCATGTATGCAGTTTGCTGAGTTGCCAGATCATGCCATGTATTCGGGTGCTGAGTTGCCAGATCGCACCATGTATTCCAGATAACAAAAACCATATATTAATCATCCATTTAAATAGTGTACCACAATATATTTATATGACGGTAGATGAATCCAATTAAATTCTGTTTATTAAATAAATAATTTTTACACACTTAATTTTTATAGATGTATATAGTGTTTTACAATAGATGTATATAGTGTTTAACGATTAGAAACAAATATAACATTAACTTGAACTTCATTAAACTTGAAGTTAAAGTTAAACTTTTCGGAGACGAAACAAATGACGTAGTTAGCCTACACATAATTCAACCAACCATAGAAAACAGAATTATAGAAAAACAATTAGGTTTTTATGGGTAACTAGTTTATCTTGACGTAAGTTTACTATAATTATATATATACATTCTTTTAAACATCTTATGATAGGTATATGTAAATATATATATATATATATATATATATATTATTTATTTTTTTCATATAACATTTAATTTTATTTTAGTGTTTATTTATGCAGTGTTTAGTTAGCCTCTTCATTTAAACTATAACATTTATAGTGCTGCAGTTAAACCACCCTTAAAATGGCAGAGTTTGTGCCGAATTGGAAAGGTTTTCACCCCGCCTTAGACCCACAGTTTAACGTGGAAACTGAATGCTTTTTTAAAATATAATTAGGCTATATTTATAATTTCTTTATTATAAAATAAGTTAATTGAAATTATGTTAACACAAGAATTTGTGAAAACATTACTAATAACTTGTAAGTAAAAATATAATATAAGGGACTACCATAGAAATGTAAGTGTCTATAATTTATTCACAAGAAACACGATTTTATATATATATATATATATATATATATGTTACTCGTCCGGAACCGTTATAGCGGATTGGTACACATCATAGCTACATCGGCAGCCAATCACTACGAACATCTGGTCTTTTGGGGGCGGAGCTTGGCGATTGTGCATATAAAAGGGGATATTTTTCAGTTGGGAGTAACAGTAGCTATTTTCGCGTCAGTGAATAATCATTCACTCCACAATGGACCTGTACGTCTCCCCAGATTTGTATGAAGAAAGTGATACTGCAGCATTAACGGCAATTAGTCTTTTGAATGCGATTGACCGTGATGAATTATTTCCAACGCAAACCGTTGAAAATATTTGCAGTGACGCTACTTACAATCCGACGCAAGGGACTACCATAGAAATGTAAGTGTCTATAATTCGATTTTATATAATATATATATATATATGGAGAGTTGTAGTATCTCGTCAAATAGATACTCGCCAAATTTTTTTTATGGCAATCAATGTTATTTGGTTTTACTTCTTACCCCCATTATGCTAAAATCGAAATTTTTTATGGCAATCAATGTTATTCCTCTTAAATGAACCAAAGATATCTTCACATAATGGGGATCTGTCTGTATACTCTGTATATGTTTAAAAAGAATGAACATTATTCCTTTAAGGTCCGATGAGGATTTGACACGTGTTATACAATCTTTTGAAGAATCTCGTGTCAAGAATACGGAGGATATACTGATCAGTCAGCAATGTCACACCGAAATAATGTAAGTGTTTTTCGATCTTTTTAGGGTAAGAAGAGACAATATATTTTCATAAATTTATTAAATGAAAGAAATCAGTACAATAACCAACTACAAAATATATCGTTACAAATATACGAACAAAAACATTATACTATACAATGAGTACGTACAATTGGAAAACGGATTTTTATCTGTCTGCATACCATTTCATCGTTTCGGCGAGTGTGACACGGGTCAAATAAATTTAAAAAATGTATAAATTCTTTATCACATGACACATGCGTGAGAAATGAGACGCAGTACATTCCGCAAACATTACTAAAATATCCTTGTATACGAAATGGGTTCCATACAACTTCGGGAATATGTAACTGAGCGAGAAATTTTACAATAATAGGGTCACTCCAGGGTTGAGTACCGAGTGAATCAAAATAGTACAGGCGCTGTCTATTTTTAAAATAGACAGCGATCCAGTGAATCCCTTCATTACCGATGACATCTGTGTTCACAATAAGACTACCGCATTCTCGCGTACTTGGCAAACTCAAATGTTTCATTCTTCGCAAACACACCGATAAATTTGGAACGTGTGATTCGTTCCATTACTTTCTGAAGTGTATTAGCATCCATTTTAAAA
This sequence comes from Bathynomus jamesi, assembly GCA_023014485.1. Classification (NCBI taxonomy): domain Eukaryota; kingdom Metazoa; phylum Arthropoda; class Malacostraca; order Isopoda; family Cirolanidae; genus Bathynomus; species Bathynomus jamesi. The sequence goes on from JAJOZX010000863.1 coordinate 245,827, forward strand.
GTCAGTGATAACGCTCCTAAATCCATACTTCTATTAGGGCTTGCGATTCGAGATATACTAGTACACTAATAGGAGCGTCTATAGGCTTGGCGAATTCCAGCCGCACTGAGATGTTTCCGCTCTGCTGTGGGGTTAAATGGGTATTTACGCTAGCAGATAAGTCAGGTGTAATGTCAAACGGATAAAGGTTAAATTGATCAATGAATTCTTCCTGCGTTACCCCATTACCAAGCTCATCACAATCACCTGCAATATGGGTCAGATTACTATAGGCTCTGGCACAAAGAGGTAACACAGCGTCTGATGAATAGTCTGTACCCATTGTTCCACCCAAAGCAGTGCCATTAACGTATAGAGTTATATTTTTAAGTCCGAAATTCTCGAATTTAAAGGCACTCTCTTTATATTTTCCATTCACGGAAGCATGGTCCTGCATGCCGATTAATATCCTTTTAGGAAGATTTCCCAGGGCAATGTTTTCTATCTGCTTCGATGCCAACGCTGCAGGAACCGTATATAGTTTGATTTGCACTCTGTTAATAGGATATTTCACTGTAGCGTTTAGTAAATTTTTCTCAATTTCTAGTTGTTTTGGTGAACTTAATTTCACTCACCGTACGCGGAGGTATGTGTCCATAATGTGAACCACAACGGGCTTTGCACCCTCCTCTTGATCAGCAGCCAGATTTAAGCAGATTTAAGCAGATCCCAGCACTCGTGCGGGTGAGCTTTATTTCATCAAAGCTGGGCACTTGCGGTTTTTTTTGCGGTACTGCGGTACCGCGGTACTGCGGTACCACCGCACTACCAAACCGGTACCGCATAACACAGTACCGCAAAGGATCGCTGAAAGTACAGCCTGTACTTTCAGCGATCCTTTGCGGTACTGCGTTATGCGGTACCGGTTTGGTAGTGCGGTGGTACCGCAGTACCGCAGTACCGCAAAAAAAACCGCAAGTGCCCAGCTTTGATTTTCATATCCACCCCGTTGACAAGCAACTTCTCCTGGAAAGTGAAATCTGTGTGCAACCGTCCAAAACACTCGTATATTTTCTTTTTAGAATTTTTAAATTTGTCCTTTATACTATTTTCATCTTTAGTTTGATAATATCCCTCGGCACTTAAAAAGGTAGCCTTCGCTTCTTTGGAAAAGTTGAGGACATTTTCCAGATAGGCTCGTAGATGATAGTACCCCGTGCCTGCCGATATGCTGGTCTGATTTAAATATACGTCACACTGGTTGAATATGGAGTGCAGAAAGTTTGTTTCAGGGTATACAGCATATTTGTCATCGCAGACCGTTCCATCAGAATGGGCTATACGTAGCTTAGCGTACATGTGCACACAGCTTGGATCAAAAAAGTAAGGACCTGAGCTGGGTATCACGAATTCTATAGGTGCACTCGGGGAACTAATTGTGTTTAAAGAGTTAATTGTAATAAAGACACTGTGCTCAATAGAAACTTGGTTTGGAGGTAGCTCAAAAAGGGACAGCTCCGATTTACAGCATTATGAACTACATGGGTGGATGAAGCGTGCCATGGCGAAATAGTGACTCCTCTCTCGACAAGTGGTAAACAAACTATGATTCATGAGATCAATGTCCTTAGCTTATATCAGTCAAAAAAGTGGTCAACCATAGATTTCATTCGCTTACAGCACTTCTTTTTTGATAGCCTTTTATGTTTAATACCACGTGACCCCTTCTTCTTCCGAGCAGCCCGCTTCTTCCCGCCACCACGCATTTTTCTCTTTGCATCTTTGATGATTTCGTCCCGTGTACGCTTTAAATGTTTTTTTAGAGCCTCTTTAGGTTTAGCCCCGGCCAATATGTCTTATGCAGTGTTAATACCTGATTGTAGCGCTTTCCTTCCAAGGTATCTGGCACCCCTCTTCAGCAAAGGAACAGCCGTACGTAGTATGGATGAAAAAATGGACCCAAGTCCACTACCGCGCTGGTATCGCACCCCTCGATAGACGGTGAAAGGCTTTCTATCCATTATAACTCAGTGCGTCGAAAGTGTAGCTTCACTGTTAAGCTCCCGTTACCGAATGGGAAGTTTTCACCCTCAATCGTTCTTATATATATTGAGATATTGGTTATTAAATTAGTTGCGACATTCATGTAATGGGGTCTGTCATATGTAATACTCAAACTCCTTCCTCTATGGTTGGGGATGTGAGCAATGCGCAGCAGGCGTGCCTGGGTATCCCCAACAAACTGGTGCTCCACTATATTACTGTAAATATAGCACATGTCTGGGGACCTTTCAGCCAATTTCTCCATCTTCAATTGATAAATTAATCTGGACAAGTCATGCTGTCTCTCGTGAAATGTGTGTCTTTGGAAGGCTGCGCTATATCGGCCATTGGGTAGAATTTGGAACTTTCTATGGTCTTTAATACGTCTGTTAGTCTTTGATTTTAGGATTAGTGTATGTGCAGGGTTGTTTACGATTTCGTATACTAAATCATTCGTAAGGTTTGAGTTTCTTAAACTTACGTTTAAGCCTCTCACAACATCCTCGGCCGAACCATATTGACCCGGTCCTAGTCTTACTTCTGTACTGTAATACCGTGCAATCTTAGTCCGAGCGATACGCATAGTTTCATCCATAGCTACCCCAGCTTTTTCACACTCGTCGATGTCTCTAAGAATCGTAAAAACGGTTTCTTTATGTTCAAAATTTAAAAAATCGTGTCCAGCTGAATTTCGCATATCCCCACCTCATACGAATCACGACTAGTGATGTAAAAAAACCGTTTTTTTTTTTTTGTTGTTTTTGTTGTTGTTTTTGTGTTTTTTTTTTTTTTTTTTTTTTTTTTTAATATAGATATTGTCAATTTAATTATAAGGTATACTTTTGCAATGATATATATTATAAAAATAAATAAATAAATAATAAAATAGGCCATATGGTACCAGTATAGAATGTCCTTTTCAGCCTATTTACAGAAAAAACTGGCCTCTTTCTTGCACTGAAAGTCTTGTATCTTGAGATCCATTAAACTTGCGAGAACACTGGCTGGGAGCTGACTGCCCATTGTCCAACCTTCCCAGGACTCTCCATCCATGCCTCGAATTTTGAATCTCCCACTTAACTATCCTTTAGACCCGCGATGACATATCCCCCCCCCCACGAGACCATCCATATATATATACATACACATACACCCATATACATATATACCAATATATACATAAATACTTTATACACATTTATATCTATTGTATACCCCATACACATGCATACATCCAGAATTCCAGATACATACGCATGCATACTCACATATATACCTACACAAACTCATACACCTCTATTTCGCCCTTCATTACCTCCGAGATCATTTAGCACATACAGTAATATCCATACAGCCAAAAGAAACCAATTAAGCACAGACAGAGCAGCAAAGCTAGTATTTATATCCCAAAATGCAAAATTCCAAGAAAGTGAAGTAAAACATGGTGCTACATTGGCTTCGTCAACATCCAAATCTGCAATAAATACCAGTACCTGTGATATTGAAACTATTTGCTTTAATCAATCTAGTGATAATGATTCTTCAATGGAAATAGAATCAGATAATGAAAGTTAAACAGCATTAGGTTAACACAAAGGTTAAAGAAAGAGATGAATATTTATATTTTTTTTATTTTTCTATTTGGAATATATATATATATATATATATATATACAGGGTGGGCCGTAAGTTTCCATACATAGGAAAAATAAACATTTTTTTATGGACAACCATTTTTATTTATATAATATGCTCTACATGGTTGCCATTGTTTTGAAAACACATTTCAATACGTGTTCCCCACTGTTGATGAACACGCATTAGCACAGTTGACGTTATGCTTGTAATGGCGTTGGTGATACGTTCCTTTAGATGATTTATGTCTCGTATCTTTTCCTGATACACCATGGCCTTCAAGTGCCCCCAAAGATAGAAATCAAGGGGGGTGAGATCTGGGGATCTGGGAGGCCACTCCACAGGACCACGCCGACCAATCCAAGCATCCGGAAACTGCTGATCCAAATACCGACGCACGTGAAGACCATAATTTAAATTTTCCTATGTATGGAAACTTACGGCCCACCCTGTATATATATATATATACACACACTGGTATTCTTGCCAATCACAATTATATCATTGTTTTATACCAGTATTATGGATATTATACCAGTACCTATGATATTGAAACTAGCATATATGCTCTACCCAATCTAGTGATGATTCTTCCATGGAAATGTAGGTTAACAAAAAGGTTCAAAAAAAGGTGAATATTTTCCTTTTCTATCTGGAATATATATACTGGTACTCTTGCCAATCACAATTATGTATATTGTTTGAAACGAGGAAGAATGTTTTATGTTCTAGTTAAAAAATATATATCATATAAAAAATGAGGGTTTGTTTTCCTTTCTATTATATACTTTTTGCGTGATTAAATTTTTCTAAAAGATGACTATATAGTATATATACTAGGTATAACCGTATAAGCATGGTAGTATAGTAATTATAGGTAATACTAATATACTTATTAGATTAAAGGAAAAAAAATATGGAATAAGTTTAAAACAATAAAAAACAAAAAAAAACAGACTACCTTCGTTTTAAACAAAAAAAACAACAAAAAAAACGACACAATAAAAAACGACTCACATCACTAATCACGACCCAATTCAATGTGCTTGTGGAGCTCTGTTACAAAGTTGGCTAGTGTGTTGTTAGGGTGTACAGACAGGGACGAGGAGGACGCGAGTGTGACGTAGAAATGGTTAGGAGCCATGTTGCATACTATTTAAGCTTCATTATTGCATCAGCTTTATATAGGTGTTGAAGCTTTCTGGGTACCCTAGCCATTTCACCAGGTACATTTTTCTCTTTCCTGAACCTTTGCTTCCTAAAATTTTCTCAATTTTAAACACATTTTTTTCTAAATTAAACGCAACTTTCTGCAACTCCTCGCGGTAAAAACCTCCTGAGATTTCTTCCCCATTCAAATCTTCAATGTAATACATCAATATCTCACCTTTAGGTCTCACAGCCCTAACTTTAAAAATCTCGCGTGTCCATCCTTGCTCAAAACCCTTTGCGAATTTATTCCCCGAACGCGACAGCCTTACATAATCATTGATTTTGAAGCGCGCAGAGTGTGGTGGTGGTGGTGGTGGTGATCCATCTCTTCTCGGGAGCGTACCTCTTTCTAAAACTTCGTTAGGTGTTGTCCCAATCGTGCGATGGCGTGAGCGGTTGTAGGATGATGCCAATGATTCCAGAATGTCTAGAAATCTGTATGTGTTTTTATGTGTAAAATAACGGTGCATGCGTTCCTTTATGGTGCGCTGAACTCTTCAGCTAAAGAAGCCTTATGATAGAATTGGTTGTGTAATAGCTGATATTAAACTGTCACCATGTTCTGAAAAGCACGGCCTATAAATTCCTTCCCCATATCCGTACAAAAATAGCCAGGAACCCTGTTTTCTTTTAACATTAGCGTTTTGGTGGCTTTAGCAACTGTTTCAGGTGATTTATTTTTCAGAGGAACTAGCCACAGATATCTAGAGAATACGTCTATTATGAATAGAATGTAGCGGTAACCATCGTTATACACAGAATATCTTTGCATGTCTGTTAAATCTGCTTGCCAAATATAATCAATCGAGGAAGCCGTTGTCTTGGCTGTTTTAAACCTTTTTCTCACAGGCTTATGAAGCGTATAAGCGTCCTGCTCCCTCAAAAATCTTTCAACATCTTTTTTCCTACTCCGTAAACACTTCTGTACAGTCTATCTACGCCGCCGTAAGAGGATGGGGTAGAAATGTCATAATAACGTTTAGTTAATACGTTAGCCATTTGCGTATTTAGAGGCACGTGGGTAGGGTTGTTTAACCTCTTCTTGCTCCTCTTCAAAGGTGTTACCGCCGGGGGTGACGGCGCCTTCAATTGTGTCACATGCGTTGCATGTTCCAAGTCTTTTAACCTGTTCAGATTTCCTATCAACGTTTTAGGGACTTTATTTGTTGTAGTCTTGCTTTAATATGCTTCCATCCTGATGGTGATGGCCTATCCACTTTCTCACCAGATCATGGACAATGTCTACGATATTCGATCCCTGTACCTTTGATCCTTCCACAATGATCTCCCCTGTATCGGTCCATTGTATGGCTGGATCCTCATTCAATAGATTATAAAGACTTAAGCCTTTACTCATCAATGTATGTGGGAGGGGCTTTTTAATACATGTTCGATATGTTGTGTGGCTAATCTTTTTGGTTGGCCAGCTGTATCGTCGGGCACAGATCCTATGTCGCCATGTCCATCGTCCCCCGTGCTGTGCCTAATAACCACAGGAATCTCTGTAGGGCTCTTATAATTTTCGTACTCGTGAAGAAATTTCTGCAGAGCTTCTTGGTATAAGATTCTTTTCTCATCAGGTGTTATTTCACTGTTTAATAGGGCTAGCAATTCGCTTTCCATTCTTTTAAGTCTGCTTTTACGGGGATCTAGATCCGTGTCTGGATTCCTTTGCAGTGAAGCGTACACCTCGTGGGGAATCACTACCACTTTCTTCATTATATTAATCTAGTCAGTAAAGGACCCAAAACTGAAAATTAGATGGGGAGAAATGACCCTCCTGTTTGTACAATAATTCGTTTTTTCTTCGCTACAGTTTGACTTTACGAGCGAGTGCACGTATTATGTTCTTGTAGCGGCGTAGGCGAGCCTTCTGATGGGTTTTCATTGATACATTGCAATTATAACGTTAAGACAGATTTCACAGATGCATTTAAAAAGTCGGCGTCGATATTTTTAATAAACATCTGCTGCAATGCCCTGGGCAGTCGATGATAGATTTTTTAATTCACGGTATTTCTTTAGTTTCTTTGTCATTCTGGAATATACAACCGTTTCAGGCTCGTTTGGAAATATATTCGTTCGCAGAAGCACTCTAAACGTGTTTCGCGATGAAGGTCGCAAAGCAAATATCCGTAACGCGTGCTTGTAGCTTCTTTATAAACTTCCAAAAAACTCCTTACGCTGATTCGGGAACATTTGATTGGCTAATACCCCAATTTGTGATACATCTCTACGTTGCGCGAATAAGACTAGATATTGCGTATTTAACGACACATCGCGCATGTATCTATTTTTGAAAAATAGATTCTGATTGATGAAGAACACGCTTATGTTAAGATGGTGGGAGAATACTGTAAATGTTTCGGCAACGTTTTATCCATCTCCAACATGAGATCGTCAATACAATGATTGTATGTTCATTTCCCTTTAACGAATTAACGTCATATACGCCTTTGTGGAACAAAATATCATCTTGGTACTCGTTGAACACTGATTGATACGTCGAATAGCACCATATAACTTTATGCACAAATTCGAGAACATCTCTCCCTTTTCTTAATGATTTTAAGCATAAACACAGTTTTACCACATCCTGTAGGTCCAGATATAATACATGTGGATGGACTCGTGAATCTGAATTTTTCTACAGAGTCCATTTCTAACACGTCACACTCCTAAGTGGGTCATTTACAAAATATTACAAATTTGAGTGCTGTTCCTTAATTTTGCTTTCTTCTCCCACGGAACCGTGAATGACTATGAGGTAGAGCATCCCATCATTGACATTACGGATGACCTCGACGACAGTGTAGTTGTGATCTCCTCCCCTGCCAACGAACCCTCACCAGCGATACCGGTAGCACGTCCAAAGCGGAGGTATGAGAACCCCACGTCAGGTATAAAGCGCACGAAATACGCGCCTGTTGCAGCGGTAATAGATCCCCAACCCTCAACCTCTTACGCAACAAGCCCCCCAGCAGCACCTCCCGCTAATATATCCCCTTATTCATCCGCCGCCCCCCGTTCTGTTAAGTCTACAATAATAGATCCCCAACCATCAACCTCCTACGCAACAGGCCCCCATCAGCAGCACCTTCCGCTAATATACCCCCTAATTCATCCTGCCCCCCCGTTCTGTTGAGGATGATATAACGATCGAATTGGTGCGATCCGCAGCCCCACCCCAGCCTTGACTAGAAATCGGTATAGAGTCAGGGTCGACCCTAGAGTCATGTACAGCAATGGAATTGAGCGCGGGCTACGCCGGGTTGTACAGCATATTGTAGAGTTTGCTCTTCAGAATCGTGACGAGCGTGAAGTCAGGACGAGTCTGTCCTTTGGATTCGGGTCAGATGACGATGTAGACGATTATTGGGTGATAGTGCCATTTAGACGTTTGGCGGCTGAAGATGTAGAATATATATTAGGACGTATAATGCAAGCCGCCCAAAGTAGTATAGCCTTCAATATGGACAACTTCACGGTAAATATTGACCTGTATCCGTGTTGCGGGTCATAGTGCCATACCGTATACTCTTAACTTCAATTCTCCGACTATTTACCGAAAGCATATAAACGTCGATCGTGGTTGCGGCTTTATAGCAGTACTCTTAGCACGTATGTTTACTGTACAAAATACACGGACTCAAAAAATTTGGTTGCCTACGGTCGTGGAGCGTGCCCGTAAACTAGCTGTGACTGTGAACTTGAATTGACTGTAATATGGGTCCTGAAGAGCTGAGAAGGGTAGAACAGGAAATGAATGTCCGCATAGTTGTATTTGGGTTGGATGATCGTCGTAGGACTGTGTATGTTTTAAAAGCTGTGTGAGAGATCGTACAAGACCCCTACTTATTTTAGGATTGTCAGGGACAACGTATCTCCCCATCCGTAATATAAGGTGGCTTTACGCGAGTTATGACAAAAGTCGAAAATATGGGAGACATCATGATTTGTGTAAGGGGTGCCTCGAGTTTGCGGATGATATAGTGAGACATTGTAAAGAATGTCACATGGTATGTGAGCAGTGTAAAAGCACCAAATGTGAAAGCCGTGTAGTTGAAGCTGAGAAGAGAGACTGTGATGTGTGTAGACGCACATTTTCAATAATAGATGTTTTTGATTTCCATAAATCAATTGGCACGTGCAGGAAAATGAGAATCTGTGAATGTGGTATGTTTCACACAATGGATAATTGGGGGAAATTTAAGCACAAGTGTGACGTAATTCACTGTCCTACATGCCAGGAGGAATATAAGGCGGGGAGTAAAGCATGTATGTTATATGAAAGATGCTAAGCCTAAAAATAACCTTGTATAACTGTATACTACGATATAGAAACATATACGAACGCTGAAACCAAAGAGGTAATTCCACATTTACTTGTGAGCCAGACCATCTGTGATGAGTGTATGGTATCGAATGTGACGAGTGCCCCAAATGTGGTAAACGGACAAACGTTTTTAAAACGAATGTCCGATAGTCCTGTGAAACTATTTGTGTCCTATATTGTCAAGTTAGCCGACAAGTTCAAAAAAATGACTGTGTATATTCTCGCCCATAACGGGGCAAAGTTTGACACGCAGTTCCTTTATAAGGAGTTGCTTGAACACGAATCCTCTGAGATATTTACAGGTGATCCATTGAAAAGAGGCAACAAATTAATACAGATGCAGATAAGAGGCAATGTACAATTTAAAGATACTTTATTATTCACACCTTGTAAATTAGCAAAGCTACCCAAGGTGATGGGAGTAGCAGCTGAAGTTTCCAAAGGATACTTCCTTACACTTTCCTCACCAGCGAGACTTTAAACTACGTAGGCCCACCACCCCCAAACATTATTTTGACTGTATGGATGAACGTGAAGACTTTGATCGATACTACGACAGTTTTAATGAAAGTAACCCTTATAATATAGCTGATGAATGTGAGCGTTATTGCGTGAATGATGTGCGCGTGCTTAGAGTATGTTTCCAGGCCTTTAGAAGGATGTACATAGCCCGTTTCAAATGCGATCCACTGCAAGTCGCAACCACCATCGCATCATTGTTTTACGGTGTTCAAGAATAACTTCATGCCTAAAGACACCTTAGCATTATTCACCGAAACAACCCCGCAGTTACGGACACAAGGCTATTTACTGGCTCATACACTACAGCAACAGACAGGTGTATACATAAAGCACGCCCGCAACACGGGTGAAGTACCCATTAAGATTAATGGACGTGTTTTTTGGGTTGATGGGTTAAGTGAAAACCGTGTCACTGGTGTGAAGACTGTGTACTCCTTTAACGGTTGCTGGTGGCATGGATGCCCCCGTCCTGAGTGCGGAATCGCCGGAGATATCCACGGTAGGTCTCCTGCCGACTGTCTTGCATCGACCCGCACCCGCGATCAACTTATAGGATCACAGTTCACTCACAAAGTCTTGTGGGAGCATGAATATGATGCACGGATGGAGACAGACGAGGTGTACCGTGAGGAAATAAACACGATCAAGCGTTCAATGGTGCTGGATCCTCTCAAATGTGGTGATAGCTGTTTGGAGGACGTACAAATCCTTTCAGACTATACTTTCCACCTACGGAGGGCGTGAAGCTCCATTACTACGATTTCTGTTCTTTATACCCATACGTGATGAAGAGCAATCCGTACCCCGTGGGCGCTCCTGAGAAACTGGTGGGACCTAGCCTACCCTCCATCAATGAATTTTCAAAAAATTTGAATGATCGTTACTTTGGGCTCTTTCGTAGACGTACTCCCCCCACGCAATTTACGGTTGCCGATCTTACCTGGCGTTATCGACGACAAGCTCATGTTTCCCCTGTGCGTGAAGTGCGCGGAAGAGGATAACGGCGAATGTAACCATATACCCCACCAGCGTAAGATCAGAGGCGTATATACAAGTCCTGAGCTGGCCCTAGCCGTACGCCATGGTTATAGAATACTGAAGATACATGAGGTGTGGAGGTTTCAGAAGCTACCCAACCTTTTCACACCATATATAAACGTCTTTTCGAAGGATAAGGTTGAGGCATCAGGGTATCCGCGAGGAGTTGATACTGAAGATGAAAAGTCTGCCTATATTCAACGTGACCGCGAAGGTATACAACTTGATCGTGTCCAAATTGTAAAGAATCCTGGCAAGCGCTTTAGTGCAAAGTTGTGTCTAAACAGTCTATGGGGAAAATTTGCGCAGAATACCGGCAGAGGGAGCACTCATTTGGCACAAAGTTATAGCGATGTCTGGGATTATGCCAATGCTCCCGATAAAGAGGTCATGGAGATCGTGAATGTAGATAATACTTACATAATAAAGTACAACAACACTGAATTTGCCACAGATACCTCAAGGGTTACAAACATACTGTGGCCAGCTTCACAACAGCCTACGCCCGTATAAAACTTGGGTCTATTGCATTCTCTTGGGCGGAGGTATTGTATGCCGATACAGATAGCGTGATATTCACAGAGAGGGAGGGTGAATACATGCCCGCTATTGGGGAGTTCCTCGGCGAGCTCACTGATGAGATCAAGGACGAGTATGGGGACAACGCATACGCCGACTCTTTTGTCTCAACAGGACCTAAGACTTATGGGGTACGGGTCAGGGTGGGGGAGGAAATGAAATATATCGTGAAGGCAAAGGGTATTACGCTCAACCATGCGAATCGGCGGTTGTTAACTTTGAATCGTTGAAGGATCTAGTATGTTTGGACGATTGAGGGCGAACAACCTCCCCAACTAATTGTAGGCACCCACAATTTTCGGGCGCAGAAGCTGGGGGGCGTGAAGGAACTTAGGGGTACGAAGGTGTGCCGTAACACCTATAGGAAACGTTACCAGTTACCTGATACCTATGATACCGTACCCTTTGGATACCATAACGTATGATGCTTCTATTGTTAACTCTCACGTATTTGTCTTGTATATAATCGTATCTATTGATTTATTACACGTACTTGTAAATATATATATAACTTGAATATCTCATTTATTAAATCGTATTTGTAAAGTATCTATTGATTTATTACACGTATTTGTAAATATATATATAACTTGAATATCTCGTTTATTAAATCGTATTTGTAAATATATATAACTTGAATATCTCGTTTATTAAATAAATCATGTTTCAATTAGCGTTTCACTTTCTCCTGTGTGTGTGTGTGCGCAGGTGAAAGTTCTAAGCTCCGCCCACTGTAAGACCGTGAGTCATGCTATATCTGGGAGTCCCTGCGTGGTCAGTCGACTGCAGTAAGCCCGAGAGATCAGACGTGTATTCAGATCAGACGTGTATTCAAATGGCTACCTTTAATATTGCTTGTACAACGTTTATGAAATGGTATTCAGCAAAGTGTCAGGATGTGGTGGATACCGAAAAACTTCCTATTCCTCCCTCCTATGCCTCTTTTAAAAACACATTGGATTGTGCGAAGTTCCAAGATGTACAAATACTCTACGGATGTTCTGGTGAGACCGTGAAGGCTTTCGTTGCACAGACGATGTGCTGAAGTATACTGCAGAGCTAAACTTTATAAAGTCTCACATACACCGTGAAGTAAAAGAAACAAACGCGTGCAGAAGAGAAGCAGCAGGTATGGATAATGAGTCTTGCGGATGGGTGGTGTGACAAGCGGTATTACGTCATGCTACACCATGTCGATTACTCATACCCTACGACTGAAATGTGAATCGTGATCATGGACAATTTAAGTATTTTATCACTATATTAACGTATATCATGATGAGGTTCGTAGTGAGGTTGTGGCTAGTGCCCTGCGTGAGTTTTTAACAGATTAGAGACGAGTATCGTTTGATGGGCAGAAAGGAAAAATATGAGCATATGTTCCTCTCAAATAGTGCGCCGGAGTGTGAAGATGTTTAGTAAAACATAAAATGTCCTAGTTCTTATCCTGAGGTAAAATGTCTGGTGCGTAGGCTGGTAGTGATGAAATTAATTCTTGTACCGGAAAAACAATATGTACAACAATTCGGTACGACTCGCGGATCATACGAACAAGCCCATTCACGTATCATCGAGTCAGCCGCCCGTCGAACCGTTCCTGCCTACCTGCGTGCCTCACACGGCTCATAGTTATCTCAGAGCTTGAACGAGTGGACGTGCGCTCCTCGAATACGATGGAAACTTCCTTTGAGCAGCATTCTCAACGCCTCGTACGATGTGTCCGTGACGAAATCGTTGCGCGTGTTCAGGCGTAAATCCGGTACCGTTAGCTATGTACTGGAAACGGAATGTAGACAAAACAAACAAACGGGTTATTTAAGTGTCGAGGAGATGAATAGAATCTTCGTGATAGTTGAGAAGTGGAGTGAAGATCGTTATAAAATACCTGCTAACGTAGGTACAAGAAGAGAGCAGATTAGTGACGCACCCTCATACGCCGTTGTATGTACGTTGTGTATAAATAACGATCGGCCGTGCATTGATATACGGCTGATGTGGAAGAATGCTTCTGATAATAACGCTCTGTTCCTACGCGAAACCGTTTCATCCTCGACAGAATGTTTGAAATCGTCGGATTCCGCAAGCTGAAACCTATATTAGACGCGCGTGTTACGGAATGCTTTATTTTGATACAGTTACTTGAATACGCCTACACCGCTCTGCTCGATGGGTTTACCGAGTGTAGGGCTGGTGAGAATGGTCTAGTGCTGGATGTTTATTTAAAAAGTTTACTCTTTGAAATACCATGAACTTTGGTACAAAGCAATTGATCGGTACAAGGCTGAGCTCACCTACACCGTTCACCCTGAAGAACTATTTCTTTATATAACGCGCAGTTGTCGTAACGATTTAGAAGATTATTTCAATTGCCGCTATGTTGAGTGAGTTCACGATTGAAAAGCTCGAGTCGGTAGAAATAAACCCTCGATTGGAAAAGCGTGCTTATAAACTTGTGTTTAATAATGTAGCTAACGATGAACTCTTTGTGCGTGCTTTTGATTGTATTCTAGACGTATTTAAAGATGACTTACCAACCGGTTGTAAAGTGGGAACAAAAATAGTACTGAATGATATGAAAGCCCTTCATATCGAATACAGGTTTCCCTATACTTTAAGCGGTGAAATATTATTAAGCCGCATATACTGCGTAATGCAGAGCAATAATGATGTAATTGTAAACTCGATTAAGACCGAGTTTAGTATTTTGAAAAAAAAGTGAAATGTATTTATATATTTTGCTTGATATTTCTCCTGTACTGTTATGATTATATGCATATTTCTATTATTATTGAAATGTATTTATAATTTTGCGTGATATTTCTCCTGTACTGTTATGATTATATACATATTTCTATTATTATTGAAATGTATTTATATATTTTGCGTGATATTTCCCCTGTACTGTTATGATTATATGCATATTTCTATTATTATTGAAATGTATATTTATTTCTATTTGAAATGTATATTTATTTTATATATATCACCATAATTGTGTGTATATATTTCCTGTACTGTTATGATTATATGCATATTCCTCAATTATTATTGAAATGTATATTTATTTTCTATATATTTATAATAAACAGAATGATGCAATGTTGTTTTACTTAATTATATCATGTTACGGCTTCTAAACCTACTACCGGTATTCTAAACCAACTTTTAAGAAATATAATAATGTATACAATGGTATCGCTAAAAGTGGTATCTGGCAACTCAAGCCATTTACGCCTTCTAAGCCAACTGGCTGATTAGGAGTCTATAATAGTGTATACAATGGTATCGCTAAAAAGTGGTATCTGGCTACTCAAGCCATTTACGCCTTCTAAGCCAACTGGCTGATTAGGAGTCTATAATAATGTATACAATGGTATCGCTAAAAAGTGGTATCTGGCAACTCAGTCTTCGATTAGAATTAAATGAATACATGGCGCTATCTGGCAACTCAAGCCATTTACGCCTTCTAAGTAGGCTGACCATATTTCCTTGAGACAAAAACGGGACATTGGGATGGCAAAAAAGGGACGGGGTTATGTAATATTCTGTATTCATGAAAAAGTAAGTACATAAACCGGGACAAAATTGACATTTTTATTAAAACGACGGGACGGCCAGGAAATATAAAACAAACGGTACTGTCCCGTTCAAAACGGTACGTATGGTCAGCCTACTTCTAAGCCAGCTGGCTGATTAGGAGCCTATAAAACAACGCCTACTCGGCTGAAGTCTTAATATGCACTTGGCTCCTGCCAGGTGAACACCTCTCCTCCTTTCTCTCCTTTCTGGCCCTTTGGGAGAACTCCGCCTCGAAGTTGCATGCCCCTTACAACCCCGGTTGGCAACAAAGGCCAGTACTTTTGGGGGGGGCAACACCCCCACCCCCCTTTGCAACATTACGTAATCACTTGCAACATTCTTGCACTCTCTCCTTTTGCGGCTATACTACTCACGCCAAGAAAGTGTGAAATCACCAAATGCGGGCCTGGACTTCATCCCACGACTTCAGATTAGCAGCGCAGCAGCTGAACCCTCTAACTGTAGTTCATGCACTGCACTTCAGTGTTCACCTCCTAGGTATGCATGCCACGCAAGATTTTGAGGAAGGAAGTTATCTTTTACATTATTTTTTATTTTTTTGAAGAATTTATTGACGAATAGATTTTTTTAAGCGAACTAAGCAACCTACACGTGTCGATGATATTTTGACTCAGCCCTTTCAAGCAAAGTGGTTTAAGAATAAAATCGCTGTTATAACTTCATCCTAAAAACCACATATACTCTTTTTCCGTCCGTCAAATTGTAACAAGATTATATCGAGGAGGAAAATAAAAATTAAACAATAAAATAAACTTTTGCATGTATACCTCAGAGTGAATGGAAACTAGTCTAACATCGATGAGTAAGTAAATAATGATACTCCATGAAGAGAGAACTTTTATGCAGTTGGTGCTTCAGGTTCAACGAGTAGGTGGTCGCACGGGAACTAAATTTCTTTGAAGACGCCAACACCTGATTTTAGACATTTTTACTGGATTTCTCCACCAAAAACTGCTACGAAACTTAATCCCTTTCGCTATTACTCTAGCTGCCCATATACGTTCTGTCAACGCTATTGCAGCCCCATTTTTTTCGTTGCTACAACTCTATCAAAATATATTAGTCTGTCCATCTTTGGCTTTTTCTTTTTTCCATAATAAAATTACAACGATGTACAATGAAGTGTGTGTCACTTCGATTTCAGTTTGTTGTACGAATTGAGTTTTTTTTTTTATACTTTCCTCAAAACTTGTACTTTTATCCAACACGTCTCGAAGTAAATATGGAGTGGAAATTGCAATGAGTTTAATTCAGATTGAGAAGAACATTTGACACAAAGCAAAACCTCGAAACAAGTTTGTTTGAACTTAGCTTTGAGCGGCATTTTAAGCAGACGCGTGCGGGCTTGGGTCAGCTTTGCGAAAAGCTTTTATTTTAAAGAAATCCGGTTCCTCGGTACATTAGTTTTTGATTTTTTAAGTGAAAAGGAATTGAAATAAGATGAAGGCATCGTGTTAAATTTTTCTCTAGCTGGAAAGAAAACCTTGTGTAAACGAAGTGGATCGACAAGAACGTGACACAAACTCTGAACTAAATTAACGTGAAATACCCTCGCGCTAGGTCAGTTTTCTGAAAAATGACTTAGGAATTATATACTGTATGTAGAACTGAACTGCGCATACGTTATTGCCTGTCAAACCACGTGAGTTTTTCCACCAATGAGGTGAGAGGAAACGGATCAGGGAATATAAAATCCATTTTTATCCAATTGCGTACTTGAAAGCATTGCTGCTAAACAAATAAAAGTATTAACATGGACTGCAGTAATTTTATCTTTACAATGGCCATATTATAGAATAGATTTAACCATAGAAATAAGAGGTTGATATTTAAAACGTTGTAAAATGTATTAAAATTGTTTTTGAGTTTGAGGAACGGATGGAAAAAACTGTTCATCTTCAATGAAAATTGGATTTTGGATAGGGATAAACAGCGCGCAGGGCAGATCGAGAGTCGGAGTCGGGACCAGGGAAGCAGAGGAGAAAGTTAGTCGAGAGCAGTACTCTAGAGAGCTGTCATCGAGTCAGAAGAGAATATCTTGTTTGCACATATGCTTTTTGATATTTCCACCCAGCCTGTAGGGAATTGGGCCTACTTTTAAGGTGAACTTGGGTTAGTAAAGTCTATTTAATTCCTACCTGGGGGTTGAAAGATTTCTTTTCAAGCTTTGACCTACTCTTGTTCCGTTTCCTTAAGCCTCTTTAATTTCCGATCAAGGCCTATTCCCTTTATTAATTATATAACGAGTTTCTATGAACGAACATGATTAAAATATTAAAACTTTGTGGCACTTCATAATAACAGTGTAAGTCATATTTGTAGGTTAAAAATTTGTGAATATAATTTAAAGGTGTTAAGCGGACCACCTTCCGCACTATGGTTATGATATACCGTAGCACTTTGAACGAGAGAGAATCCTGATGTAGTCTTCAACAGATGGACACTGCCTTGGCCGGAAGACGTCCGAGCATAGAAAATGTGGCACGAAAATTACTCAGAAAATCTATAAGTGGAACTGAAGGAAAACGGTGTTCTGTTCGAGTCTCGTTTCACTCTTCAGGACGTTTATTGAACAATTTTCTACAGAAAGGCACAGAAGAGGCAAAATTTACCGCTGCTAGTCGGATTTTGGGCAGGAAATGAAAGGGAGGAGGTTCACCCTCCTTGGTCTAAAGCTCAGCAGAAATTAAAGGGGAGGAGGTTCGACCTCCTTAATCTAAGTCTCAGGCAGGAGTAATTTAATTTACAATACAAAGAAATAAATCTAAATTTGTGGGGAATGTAGTTGTGGTTAGGTACTCCCTTTAGCTAGAGCTCTAAAGAATCTTGATAGTAAGCTAAACATAATTAAGACAACAGAATTCCAAATTCAAAAAATAATTACATAAAAAAAAAGATAATGATTTTGAAGTGTGTACAATCTTGTGTGGCGTGGCGACCTGATGTTGGGGTTGTATAATACTAAGTACTAACTTTTATTAAACATTTCACAGCATGTCTTATATTTACAGTATATAGTTTAAAATTTATATGATTTGTTAAATAGTTTATGGTAGTTTTGACAACAATTTATACATTAGTTACAAATGTGTCAAATAATATTAGAAAATGACACTCTATCATAGTTTGAAAGCCTAAGTAGCCAGTGACGAGGTAAGCGGAAGAAGGATACAATGTACTTCCCATTCAAATTACACGGACATTTATGATAACATAACACACAAGTGACAGAATTTGAATGACAGTTACGTAGAAATAAATACCATTAATGGGAACATGGATAACTACGTGACGTAGACAGATAACGAACCAGTGACATAGCACGACAACATTGGTCGAACAGTGTAATAGTTTTACATATGAACATAATCACATGTCAGGGTAAACGTGTAGACATGAAATAATAGGTTGATACGGCATAGGTAGACAAGAGATAAATGAATGACCTGAATTAATGTGTTTACTATAAGGGACGATACACAGAACACCATATATAAAACAATGACCTATATGATATCAATGGTATGACATTATAGGGGGGAGTTACCATACAGTGAATACTAATTATCTCAGTGTGGAGATTTAGTATTCATTGTATAAGAAAAATTTGAAATGAAGAAAATTTAGTTTATGTCGTCACGGTACTAGAGTTCCTTAAGTTATAAAGTTAACTGAATTCGGGTATATAAGTCTTTATAATATAAGTAGTTCATAGACATTGGCAGGGCCGGCGAGAGCTGCCACGGGCCTCGGGGAAGGATTGGTATATGGGCCCCTCTGTTTACTCAGTATTTTATTATGAATTTTTTTGTGTACATAACAAGCAAACTGATTATATGTCCAAGTCACTGTTCAAAGCATACAGTATGATAATCTCTATAAAATGTACATTATTGTACAGTATGTTCATTAATTATATTTCCTCTCTGTTATTTAATCAATTGCTTTATTAATATTTTTAGATTTTATCCCCCCCTTTCTTCCCGGGCCCCCTAGAGGTCCGGGTCCCGGGGATTTAACCCGGCTTCCCCGCCCTCTTGGCGGCCCTGGACATTGGACAAATATAATACAGGACAGAGCTGGTGAAATCGGAACTCAAGTTACGGTTATAATTCTACGATATATATGGTATACTATTTACAAATACGATAAATATGGTAATAAATGTATTTTTTCGAAGACAAACAAGGGATTTAACCTTACTGCAGCAAACGTGCAGGCATACATGATGTAATAGAGTGTTGGAGGTGCGATAATTACAATGAATTATAACTGATTCCAGAACAAATGAGAAATGGGGATATGGGAAATATTCTCGTGGACACCTAAAACAATCTAAACCATTGATTATCTTGTTTGTACTTTGAGGGAATGAAATTAAGGGACAGTCACTTCTTTTGAACGAACTTCTAAAGGCACAAACATGGGTGCCGTCCGAACATGGGAATGGTAGTTACATGGCTGTGACAAAGGTAAGAATAGTTAGTAATCAGACGACGAAAAATATTGACATAATGGATCGCGCTACCATCTAATGGGCCACGCTACCACATGAACGTAACATTCTTTCGGAATAAAATATATAGTAGTCGAAAACATTTTCGTGTCCGCGCTACCAGACATACATTAATATCGATAACGACTCACCCACGAACGATTCAATGGAAGGGTTACCAGGGGAGCCACCCGGAAGACATCATCCCAGGACATCACCCCGAGAGAAACCCCACATTCAACAATCTAACCCACAATGTACGTGTCGACAGAAAATAAAGTCAGTCATATGTAATCCTTGAAGTGGTAGTTGAAGAGGCAATTTTTGCTGGGAAGAATGGTAATATCCACCCTCCTCGACCCATAAAAGTGGTAGATGAATTTGTATTTTCCCGAAACACCAATGAGATATGTAAAGTGATGTCTAATCAAATTAAATTTTCTATTTCCATCATTAACTGAAATGGGTTGTACTTTTCATTAATGTTGGATGAAAGTTGATTTTAGTGACACAACCTGGCTCAGTTGTTTTGTTACGTATATTACCGATAACTTTGATTTAACAGAGGAACTTCTGAGTTTACGTCAGCTCGTTTCAACTAGAGGGAATATCTTTGCAAAATTAAAATTGTCCAAGGAAATGAGTTAAGCTGGAATAAATTAGATTATGTGCACAGACAGGGGACTTAATATAATAGGAAAGAGAGATGGTAGTGCTGCTTTGCGGAAAAATATTTGGAACTTATTTGGTACTGATTCAAGTACCGCTGAACGATTCACCAAGAAGCCATTTGTATCAGAGACTGTGGCTCCTCCCATGTACTTGAGCTAGTGATTCACTGTAAAAATATTCGTACGCGTCCATTAAACTGATGGGTATTCCTAAACATTTTAAGAAAAGACAAAGATGAAGGTGAGGAGTTAGTTCTTCATTGTACAGTGCGTTGATTACCAGAGACAACGGCTCTTAAGAGATTTCGGAATTTAAGAGAAAATGCGCATATGCTTTTGGAAGAGAAGTGCGAACTTCTTGAGGACTGCAATCTACTTCAAGACATATTGGATCAGTCACTTTACTTTTCTTTCGGATATTACTAATCATATTAATAAACTCAATATATGGTTACAGGTTACAGGGAAGATATTGTCTTTTTCCTACTCTAATTAATTGAAGTTCAGTGCTCAAAGTTAAACTTAATGTTTTTCAATGTTTTGTCTCAGAAAAAAATGTTGATTACTTTAGTCACCAGATGCAGTTAAACAGTGAAAGTATTGTCACCATTAATTTCGAGAAATATATGAGTGCAATTCCTTCACTGTTTAATTCTTTTGATGCTCGTTTTAAAGATTTTAAACAAGACCAAGACAGTGTGTTACTTTTCACAAAACCTTTCTCACTTTCTGGGAATGAGATTGAATGCTATTCATTAGAAATGCAGATGGAAATTTTTGGAGCTCAAAAATCATTTTGGTCAACAAACTTAATTGAAAGAATTGAGTGTTTCACCAATGAACCAGGACTTAAGTCGTTTTGGAAATTTGTGTACTAAGAGTGAACTTAACTTTCATGACCTTGTTTTTCGTAATGCGTGCGGAAATGGATTAACCTATACATGTCTGTGAGCAGTCCTTTTCCACAATGAACTTTAAAAATAAATACCATTCGAAATTAACGGATGATCACCTTAATAATCTTCTCCTATTGGTATGTTCAAACGAGAATCCAAACATTGATGAAATCATAAACAACAAACAAATTCAAAAACCTCATTAACCTCTTTTGGACCACTGGGTCGAATATGTACCGTTTCCAATACACGCACTCATAACTTAACCCTACAAAACCTTCTGTCGTTGAGGTTAACAATGTTTTTGGAATGTAAATAACTTCTAAGTATATATAGAGCTGGTATTGCAGTAATGTATATTATGATTCTCTCAATAAAAGTAATTTTTTTTCACACCAATATGTTCCTCAAAAAAGGATTGACAAATATTCTGCAGAACACATCACCCAAAATTACATACCAGATAATAATTTTTTGATTTATTGTAATGTGTTTTCAGAGAATCTGGTATTCGTTTTTTGTGCAGTTGAGCAGGTTTTGAAATCTCGAAAGCTGCTCAGTTTTACAAAAAACGAATTGCAGGTTGTGTTAAAATGCCTCAAAATACACCAAATAAATATTTTTCGGTAGGTAATTTAATTTTCATTATTGTAACCTAACCTTATTTTACCTAACCTATAATTACACTCTTTTCCACATGTTCGGACATATACGATTTTTTTAATATCACACCTTGCTTTGTAAAAATATCCAAGGCTTTATCTTCATCTAAGCCTTCTAAGGCAACAAGACGAATTAAGTCTTCAAAGTCTACTTCACAACCGGCACAGTTCATGGTCACAGAAACACAGAAACAAATAAACAATTATTTGCTGCCAGTACTTTCAGTTGCCAATTTTGATCAGATAACATATTAAATATCAGTTATTTTATCTTACTAATATTCATTTGCACAGCATATGAAACATATTTTCTTTCATTAAGCTCGTTCACTTCACAGAAATTCATCAGTTATGCATCAGATAATCATAAATTTTTAACCACGTATTACTTCATACATACTGTGTATATATATATAAATAAATTTTATTTTAATATGATTAAGTATGTAATATAAACATATTTAAGCTGTGACAATTCGACAGGACTAAAACCTGCTAATGTGGCATCATTTGCATAGTGATCATCCAAACCAAAATTACCATTTTTTGACTCCCTTGAAATATCATATATTTACAATATAATTTTTTTCATTATAGTGGCCAATTTTACCCAGCTAAAAATAATTTTTGTTCAGTATTTAACAAGTTAAAGTAACCGTACGATTTTACGTATTTCAGTACAAAAGTGCATCGATTTTTGAAGTTAATGGAATAATTTTGTTTAGAACTCTAGCACATGATTGAAAAAGACCAGTCAATTTTTTAGTTTTGACAGTGGTCACCTTTAGCAGGTTATCCTCTACAGGGTGTTTATAAAGTTCCTATTTATTTCAGTGAAAACGTAGCAAAAAGGGTAAAATTCAATAACAGTATAATAGAAGGCAAACATTTAATGAATACTTAAGCATATGATTCTACATGAGCACCATCAGTATCTCTACAAAGTTCGAATCTGTCAGCAGCATTGCGGAATACATTTTGGAGCATGACAGGGGTTATTTTTGTAACTGCTGTTACGATACGAGCACGTAAATCTTGCAGATCTGTAACCCTCGTTTGATAGACGTTTGATTTGATAAAGCCCCATGCAAAGAAATCCAAGGGCGTTAGGTCAGGAGATCGAGCCGCCCAGGCCCTGTTGCTTCCACGTCCGATCCACCGATTTGGAAATCGGTCATTTAGGTACTCCCGAACAATGTTTGCGTAATGACAAGGTGCCCCATCTTGTTGAAAGACGACGGTGTTTAAAATGCCATTTGAATGAAGCTGGGATATTTACGTGCTCGTATCGTAACACCAGTTACAAAAATAACCCCTGTCATGCTCCAAAATGTGTTCCGCAAAGCTGCTGACAGATTCGAACTCTGTAGAGGTACTGATGGTGCTCATGTAGAATCATATGCTTAAGTATTCATTAAATGTATGCCTTCTATTATACTGTTAGTGAATTTTACCCTTTTTGCTACGTTTTCACCGAAATAGATAGGGACTTTATAAACACCCTGTATTTATTTATAATGGAATGATACTAGCGATAAAATTTCTTCTCATATATGACATACATAACTTTTTTGTTGGTGCGAACGTTGGTCTAATAATGGTTTAATGACCACTAAATATGTAATTTGTAAGAAATAATCATGATTTAAAATGTGGATGATAAGGACGTGTAATTTGGCGGTATCCGTAGCCCCAAATAATGTTTCCGTCGAAAACCACAAAAAAGGAAATGGAATCAACAATAAAGTTAATCTACTCGGTTCTATTTGAACACGAGTATATCAACCATGAAATAAGTAAGAGGGTTAAGAATGTGCTAACCTCCATTAAGTTTTGCCAGATGTACGAGATGACACTAAAATGAAAACAAGGAAGAGAAGGAAGAGAGATGAAAAATTCGAGAAAACCAAACGAAAATCAAATAAAAAAATAAAGACAGTAGGACTAACTATGCAGGACTGCTCACTATGACTTCAGAGGCTTTAGATCAATTGTTCAATTTAGATCTTGGGAACTAATTGTGCGAACTAAAGGGTGTTCAAAAGATCGCACTACAGTTGGTAATTTTCCAAGTGTAGCGCGACTTTTTGAACACCCTGTATAAATAAAACCAAGGGACTACTAGTGTATGTGTGGTCAGTAGAATTCCTGAGATTTAAATCAAAGCATTTTGTGTTGACATCATAAAATAACAGTAAATGAAAAACTACTTCCTTCCAATTGAAGAAAGGTAATACATGTCGATGGTGCTCTTCCAAATCTTTGGAAATAGGAAAACCACACTTTTTATGAAGAAGAAGAAGAAGAAGAAGAAGAAGAAGAAGATATTGTCTTATGGTTAGAGCATTTACGAGCGTTTGAAACCTAAGGGTTACGATGGGAAAGAAACTGAAGTGGAATCTGATTTTTTTTACCATTTGATATACAAAGGAATACAAAAGACACCAAACAACAACAGACCAGCTGGTCTCTACGAGGCTGTCTGTTTAAGGAAGAAGGTTAAAAGATAGAAGAAATTTTAAAGACAAGTGAAAACTTTAAAGCAAAGCAAAGAAGGAAGAGAAGATTGAAAGAAAGGACAGAAATTTAGAGAAAAGTAAAAATTTTGAAGCAAATAGGAGAGAATCCGAGTGAAAATTTTATAATACTTTTATGCGCTAACAAATGCTCCGAATTGACGGTTTAAGGCAAAATAAGCATCTAATCTCTCTTTAAAGGACTCCACCGAATTACTATGAGCTACTTTGGCTGGCAATCCATTCCACAAATTAACTTTACGAATGAAGAAAAATGATTTGCTTCATCAGAATTCAAAAGTTTACCCACTAATTTGAGATCATTACCGCGAGCTCTATCTGCTTTTTTGAAAGTGAAACATTTTTTCCAAGTCGACATTATCAAAACTTAAAATAATTTTAAAAGAATTGAAGCAAACGTAAATAAATAAATGAATAATACAAACTGGGGGAACGATATTTATGAGGTTTTTGACAATCAACACCGATATATATATATATATATATATATATATATATATATATATGCGAAGTTAAGCGACATTGGGTCTGGGTAGTAGTTGGATGGGAGACCGTCCTCCGCGCCAAGATTATTTAGGTCCCCTTCGTCATATGACCTTAGACGCTGCGAATGAGGTTAAACAACCTCAATTAAAATATATTGTAAAGAACGACGCTTTTTAGAAGAGTGTCCATACAAGAGGAGAGGTGTAGTGGTTAGCATATCTGACTGGCAATCGGGTGATCCCGGGTTCGATTCCTGGGAGGTGCCTCATTTTCATTGCTCGTTTTCTCCTCTCCTCTTGTGCGGACACTCTTCTAAAAAGCGTCGTTCTTTACATTATATACACTGTGTGTCGTTTGCAGTTAAAAAAAAAAATATATATATATGGTAAATCTCTAGGAGTGCTCCATTTTTCAATATTAAACATACACTCATAAAACATACCATTTGAAAGCTCACATTTTTCTGAGTCTAAAAATGTAGTAATCCAAAAGTATCAATAGCAAATAAAAAGTAACTAGGTTTAAATATAAAACCCTATACCGATCAATTTGTGATGCGTGATCTTTACGGGGGCTCCGCCCCCGTACCCCCGAGACCTAAATTATACAAATGATAATGTAATAACATATTCATGTTAGGTTAGGTTAGCGTAACAATTACCAAAAATGCCATCTTACAACACAGACTGAAGATTTATAACTTAGCCAACCTTTATAATGTAGTTAATGACGTCACGCGTCAAACAATTAATTAAATCTAGTTACTTTTTATTTGCTATTGATACTTTTGGATTACTACATTTTTAGACTCAGAAAAATGTGAGCTTTCAAATGGTATATGTTTTATGAGTGTATGTTTAATATTGAAAAATGGAGCGCTCCTAGAGATTATCCATATATATATATATATATATATATATTATTAGTGATGTAGGTCACATCCGCATCCGCATTCGCATCCGCGGAACATCCGCACATTTTCTCGCATCCGCACTTTGGACTGCGGATGTCGTGCGGATGTGGACCGTTGAGATAAAACGTCATTAATAAGCGGAAATTATCAAATTCAACTATATTAATAGAACTAGTTCATTGTGCGCAAAAGTGATGGAAGCGACAAGACGAGAGGCTGTTCTTGTATGAAGTTACTCTCTTGCAACCTACTTAGATCCACGTTACAAAGCTAAGTTATTTTCACCTAGTAAATTAGAACGAGTTAAATCATCACTTGGCAAAGCAGTTGAAGAGCTTCAATCTCTTGAATCTGTCGCTTCGCCACCCACCAAAAGAATAAAAGTTTCAGTGACAGAACCAACACCTTCAACAAGCAAATCTATCACAGAATCTGTCTCTCAGTTTCTTGAATCAAGCAGCAATGACGAGACCTACGCGATGTCAAAAGATGTAGTAAAAATGATCGAGAGCTATCACCAAGAAAAACGCCTGGCTGCATGTGACAATCCTATTAGTTGGTGGAAAAAATACGCAGAATATCTATCCATACTTGAGTAAACTTGCAAGGAAACATTTAGCCTGTCCTCCAACAAACGTACCAAGCGAGAGATTATTTAGCAGTGCTGGATTAATATATGATGAAAAGAGAAACAGACTGGCAGCAGAAAAGGCAGAAAAGTTAATGTTCCTTAAGCATAACCTTCCTATAATTAAGTTTGAACATTAAACGATGAACATCTTAGTTTACTTTATTTTAATTACTCATTTATAAATATGCCTAATAAAACTTTAAACTTAATATAAATAGTTATCAAGCTAATTAAAGATCTCTTTCTATAAGGGTGGAGGTTGGGGAAAGAGGTCGGTGGGGTGCATTTGAGTTGGGTTCACGTCCCGCATCCTGGTAACACAATTATGGTTTCTAATTGTGGTTGAAACTCAACAAAATATAACGAACTTATTTGCAGACGAATTCACTAATTGATTTCTATATTAGTTAGATGCTTGATATTATTTTATATGTTCAGAGAAAAGTACAGCAATTATTGTACAATTAATCAATTATACTACATTATAGCTACAGCTCTCTCTATATAATAACTTATTATATACGTTAAACACAACAAATCTCGAATATATCCTAAAAAATAATGAAAATGTAGACATCCGCATCCGCATCCGCGGATGTTGAAATTAAACATCCTCATCCGCATCCGCATCCGCGGATGTGAAAAAAATGACATCCGCTACATCACTAATATATATATATATATATATATATATGTATATGAAAATTATTTCACGAAAGTAACACGTGAAAAATATTTATGATGAATAAAACCACGAAGGAAAGGAAACACAAAACGGTGCTCAAGCGCTTTCGTCTAATGACATCCTCAGGAACACTGAAATACATAAAAGGTTACGGCCTATATATAGGTTACAGAAAAAAAATATATATATAAATAAATAACATACATACACACAAACATATATACATATATATACATACATATCTACACACATACACACACACACATATATATATATATATATATATATATATATATATATATATATATATATGCAATAAACGGAGAAGTAAAAATAAAACTTAAAAATTAAGGATTAGAGGATTAACAAAGAGGTATATCGATTTTTAGCACAAGATCAAATGAGTTATAAAAATAATACAAATTTATACTGGAGATACGCCCGGGTTTTAACACTTTGCCTTTTTAGAGTCAAGTTTCGATATATATATAAATAAATTGAAGATTAAAAGTGAATAAAGTAGCTTACAAGTTTACCAAAGATTTAGCGTCCTACCCTTTTTATCTAGATTTGTTTTGAAGGAATTCAAAACAACAGGATCGAGTTGAAAAAGACCTTTGCTTATGTTGAAGTTATTTGAAAGTTGAATAATGGCAGACTCAAGAATATTTCTATTGACAATGTTGCTCGAATGAAATAAAACTGAAGCATTATTCCAATCAATACAGTGGGATAACTCTGACAAATGGACAAAAAGAGCACTGGACAACTGTCCTGTTCTGACGGAATATTGATGCTGTTTTATACGTGTGTGCAAATCCTTTCCCGTCTGACCTATGTAAAAGGAATCACATTGTTTACACCCAATTTTATAGATAATGCCTGAATTATTGGTAGGGCTATTTTTTACTATGATATTTTTCACAATATTGTTATATGAAAATACTACATTAATATCCAAAAGTTTAAGTACATTAGCAATGCCTAAAAAGCCCGGGAAAAATGGAAGTACTAAAATATTTTTTGACAAAGTATGAGTGTTATTATTGACACGATAGAAAGTTCGTTTTGCCTTGTTGAGACAAGATTCCATAAACGCAGATGGGTAACACAGATCACTTCCAATACCGTTGATTTTTTCCAATTCGGCATCGATGTATTCCGGACTGGCGATCCTAAGGGCGCGGAGAAACATTGATGAAAAAATGGCCTTCTTAGTGGGGGTGTCATGTCCCGAGTAAAAGTGTACGTAGGACAAGTTGTTTGTTGTTTTCCGATAGATACTAAACTTAAAACCTGGGCTTTCCCTATGTACACGCACATCCAAAAATGGGATTGACTTGTCTTGTTCCACTTCTAAAGTAAACTTAATGGAGGGACTTGATCATTTAACTGAAGGAGGAAGTTATCCAGGTCACGATTCATGGGCCAGATACACAAAATATCGTCGACGTACCGCAACCAAAGGATGCCAACCCCCAGGATTCTCGGAATGTAAGTAATTTCGAAAAACTCCATATAAATATTGGAGAGGAGGGGCGATAAGGGGTTGCCCATGGCCATCCCAAACACTTGTTGATAATACTCGTTATTGAAAGTGAATTTACAGTCTTTAATGCAAAGCTTAATAAGTTCCAAAACAATGTGTGAAGGTAGTGGCAGGTCATACTTATGTAATTCTTGGGAGAGAAAGTCAAGCATATCATCAATCGGCACTTTTGTAAACAATGAACAAACATCAAAACTGATCAATCTATCGTTAGTTTCAGTACGTGCATTATTCAATTTTTCAGTAAGATCCATGGAATTTTTTACATGTGAATCAGAGATAGTTCCGAGAATCGGGGACAAGACTTTGACAAGCCATTTGGAGAGTTTATAAGTAATAGAGCCCACCGAGCTAATAATAGGGCGCATAGGGTTGCCAGGTTTGTGGGTTTTAATAAGACCGTAAAGGTAGGGCAGAGAAGGTGAAGTGGACATGAAAAGCGGAATTAAGTCCTTATGATCTTTGAGAATGCGTTTCAAGCCACTATTAAATGATTTGATGACGTCATCATGCGGGTACTTCCTAAGTTTGCTGTATGTGGCGGGGTCCTGGAGAAGCTCGTTCATCTTTCCGATGTAGTCCACTTTGTCCATAATAACTATGGTGTTAGCCTTGTCTGCTTTAGTAATATGGAGCTCCCCATCTTTTTTTAATTGTGAGAGGCCATCGCAAAACCGTTTAGGAAAGTTATCTTCGTAATTACCATTCGCCGCACTATAAACGAGGCCTTTAACTATGTTAAACAAATACTGAGGGAGATTACACTGTTTTTCAAAACACGCGAGACTGTAACAAATTTGTAAAGCCGAAGGTTTTTTAACAATAAAAAGGACATACCATATCCAAGGGCACTTTTTGCATCGTCACTAATGTTTTTCGAAGAAAGGTTCAAAACACACTTTGAGCTTGCTTTTTTACTCCACTGACTATTTCGAATGAGACTTTTAATTTTCCGATCCAAAATGTTACGAAGTGAAGTAGTTCTCCGACGCAACTCGTTGTAAATTTCATCAAACAAAGGTTGGATCCACGGTTGGGGAATAACGGTTACAAAATTATGTTTGGCGATGTTTAAGTTTTTGAAGGCGGACCACCCCTTATCGCCCCTCCTCTCCAATATTTATATGGAGTTTTTCGAAATTACTTACATTCCGAGAATCCTGGGGGTTGGCATCCCTTGGTTGCGGTACGTCGACGATATTTTGTGTATCTGGCCCATGAATCGTGACCTGGATAACTTCCTCCATCAGTTAAATGATCAAGTCCCCTCCATTAAGTTTACTTTAGAAATGGAACAAGACAAGTCAATCCCATTTTTGGATGTGCGTGTACATAGGGAAAGCCCAGGTTTTAAGTTTAGTATCTATCGGAAAACAACAAACAACTTGTCCTACGTACACTTTTACTCGGGACATGACACCCCCACTAAGAAGGCCATTTTTTCATCAATGTTTCTCCACGCCCTTAGGATCGCCAGTCCGGAATACATCGATGCCGAATTGGAAAAAATCAACGGTATTGGAAGTGATCTGTGTTACCCATCTGCGTTTATGGAATCTTGTCTCAACAAGGCAAAACGAACTTTCTATCGTGTCAATAATAACACTCGTACTTTGTCAAAAAATATTTTAGTACTTCCATTTTTCCCGGGCTTTTTAGGCATTGCTAATGTACTTAAACTTTTGGATATTAATGTAGTATTTTCATATAACAATATTGTGAAAAATATCAAAGTAAAAAATAGCCCTACCAATAATTCAGGCATTATCTATAAAATTGGGTGTAAACAATGTGATTCCTTTTACATAGGTCAGACGGGAAAGGATTTGCACACACGTATAAAACAGCATCAATATTCCGTCAGAACAGGACAGTTGTCCAGTGCTCTTTTTGTCCATTTGTCAGAGTTATCCCACTGTATTGATTGGAATAATGCTTCAGTTTTATTTCATTCGAGCAACATTGTCAATAGAAATATTCTTGAGTCTGCCATTATTCAACTTTCAAATAACTTCAACATAAGCAAAGGTCTTTTTCAACTCGATCCTGTTGTTTTGAATTCCTTCAAAACAAATCTAGATAAAAAGGGTAGGACGCTAAATCTTTGGTAAACTTGTAAGCTACTTTATTCACTTTTAATCTTCAATTTATTTTTATATATATCGAAACTTGACTCTAAAAAGGCAAAGTGTTAAAACCCGGGCGTATCTCCAGTATAAATTTGTATTATTTTTATAACTCATTTGATCTTGTGCTAAAAATCGATATGCCTCTTTGTTAATCCTCTAATCCTTAATTTTTAAGTTTTATTTTTACTTCTCCGTTTATTGCATATATATATATAATATATATATATATATATATATATATATATATATATATATGTATGTGTAGATATGTATGTATATATATATATATATGTATATATGTTTGTGTGTATGTATGTTATTTATTTATATATTATTTTTTTTTCTTTCTGTAACCTATATATAGGCCGTAACCTTTTATGTATTTCAGTGTTCCTGAGGATGTCATTAGACGAAAGCGCTTGAGCACCGTTTTGTGTTTCCTTTCCTTCGTGGTTTTATTCATCATATATATATATATATATATATAGAGGCGGGGCCACCAGCTTGACCTCCGTGTGAAGAGAGACCAACGCACGAAACAACATAAGGTTCATAAGGTAAGGTAAAGTATATATTCATCATTTATGGTACTTTTGTCCTTCTCTAAATCTAAATCCAATAACCAACCAACACAGTCCAAATCCAAGTTTTTGTCTCGTGAAGCGCAAATAACTATTTACTTTCACAGTGGGTTATGTGGAGGTGGTACCAGGGTATAATGTATTAGAAAGAAATCGGTTAGTTAAGTAATTTAAATTGGACGTTTGTAATTCAAGGTGAGAAGGAGAAAAGCGTTATTTTATTTTTGTATATCTGTATTTTATTTCTCTAAAGTCCTTTGGTAAATGTCAGATGTAGACTAAACATCGGGCTTAGAAAAAAAATCTTTAGTTTCTAATATAAATTAAGCTTATCTGAAAGTAAGTTAGTTCTAGAGCAACATTGAAAATTACCGAATTGTTTCGAACTTCCAAATGGTGTACTTAAACGAAACCTAAATTACCGCTTTGTTTTTGCAGAATTTTAATTTTTTTTTTTTTTTTTTCCAATGAATTGGGAATTGATGAACTTTGTGGACGGAAGATACGTAGGTTATCGCTGTCTAAACTGGACACATTATTTGTTGGAAATTGGTAAGCAAAATTCTGTTAATCCTTCGGTGGATGTAAAAGGGTGGTGGGGACTGTCAATGAATTATGCCAGGTCTGAATGTGTGTAAGCGGATGACGCTGGTATTTTTCTTTTTGATGCTTAGACTTGGTTAAATCGACTTTTTCAACTTTTGTTGAAACAGTAGTTTACTTGAAACTGAACATTAATATATAAATGCATGACATTATTTACGTTAGATATTGCCAACAAATATTTCGCATGCCGCATCCGGCCTGTGAGCTAGTTTTACTTGAGCTCTGCCTCAACTACTGGCTGGATGATTCCATAAAAATGAAATAAAATTACTAACCACCATGTCGCTTCTATCGACGTTCTGTATTAGCTCTACTACAGTTTAATGTATAGTACTACTACTTTGATTTGACGGCGCACCCAAAGCAAAAGCATCCCCTGCGTAACTTATTTATGGTCAGATTGATTTTTTAAATTTTAAGTTTTCAAGGCGGACATCGGAGTAACATTTTTTGGTACTTGTGGGTTATCTGTCGCCACTTTTTAATATTTTTTTTTATTTATTTATTTTTATATATTAAGAGAAGAGGATTCTTTATACTGTACGGCATTGACGATTGATTAGGTTAAGTCGTGCTAGTTTGGTTAAATAAAACGGTATTTAACCAAACTAGCACGACTTAACCTAACCAATCGTCAATGCCGTACAGTATAAAGAATCCTCCTCTTAATATATAAAAATAAATAAATAAAAAAAATATTAGTGGCGACAGATAACCCACAAGTACCCTTTTTTTTTTTTTCCCAAAAATAAACCCGGACATAATAGTTGACTGCGGGCCTTCAATGTTATTCCGATGTCCGCCAATGAAGGTCCGGTTAGGTCAACTGTTATGCTCTTGACAATTGATTAGGTCGTTATTTTCGTTAGTTTTAACGAAAATAACTACTAACCTAACCAATTGTCAAGGGCATACAGTTGACCTAACCTATTTCTCGGTATTTGAAAACCTCTATATTTAAAATTTCATAAATCTGACCATAAATAAATTAGAGGGTGCTTTTGCTTTAGGTGCTGCTATTGGAGTTTTATATTGTAATTAGAAATCTCATTTTTGTCCTATTTTCCCTCCATTAAAAATCACGAGGGAAGTTTAAGTAGACTGCATTAATTTTCATATAAAAATGTTCAACCATGAAAAATATTCTGCAGGGGTTGATGCACAGTTGATTCCATTGTATATCAGCACTGCACCACTTATGGAATTGAAAAATCCAGGCAACCCATCTAATCCTTATCCCGGCTACTGGTACTTGTATCATAAAATTGGACCAACTCCTGTTGTGTATCGTTTCAAAACAGGACAACCTTTAGTACGTTCAGAACCACTGGGTTCGACCACTGTAATGGTACAGGTAAAAGACCAGAATTTCAAATGTTCATACATTATCCACAAGAGGGTTGGTGTATAAGTAAAATACATTGCCAAATGGCAAGATGTTACTCTTGCTCTTATTGTAGTTAGTGTATTGTGAAAAAAGTGTTAGCAATGGTTGAAAATAATTTTATCGTGGAAGATGAATTTTAAAGGGTGCATATGAAAGTATAATATTTGTTGACAGGGGAAGTATGGAACTTGTGCTTCGTAGTTCTAGCTTTTCTAGAATTCGTCTGAGTTGTGGAACTGCGTTTCTTAGATTATCGACAATTTTTCAAACCTTTACATTGCTATGAATGTGAGTGCACATTTAATTCAGTAGTTTGTGTACAAGTACATGGGCTACCAATAATTGTTCCTTCAATAAAATTATAATTTTCTATAATCCTTAATCGTGTACTGGAGATGACTGCTGTAGGACGGCGATTATAAAATTGACCCCAAAAAATCCAATAACGTTTTGATCATGGAAAATCTTTATTCCAAAAACTTTTTGTATTAAGGTGTTTGGAGCCTTTCCACTGCCTTGGTAACTTAAATTCTTCAAGAGTACAAAGAATAAAGTACAATATTCAGTGTAAGGACACCATTTTTAACCACAGCATCTAAAGTCGCTGGGATGTACATTATATTTATAAATAGAACATTTCTGTACGTAGGGTTGTGACTCCTGCTCTAGTCACAACCCTAACTTAAATTCATTAACGAAATTACTTTGTATACAGTGATACTAATTTACTCTTGCTCTTCAAGTATGGACTCTTATAGCTGTAATTCCCAGTTCTATTTTTAAAGGTTTTAGGAGGAATGATTGGATATAGTGAAGAGGGAAAAGCTGTTGTTCATAATTTTTTTAAATGTTTATGAAATGTTACCTCGACCAAATTCTAGATATCAACTCGTCCGTACGAGACATCTCAATGATTCGTATGTGAAATTAGCTTTGCGCGCGTTATCTTGCCTTTGATTGATTCATTGAATTGGTTTTCTTGTTTAATAAACTTTGGTAATTATAACACTGCAGCTTCCTCAGAATTTTAAGAATGTGAAAATAATGTTTGTTGTGCGGATCCCTAACTTCAAAAGCTTTCTACGTACGTCTGAACATGGGGCTTGTTTGTTCAGTTGGGTTTTTCACCCGATATTTTAAGTATGTACAGTACATTTAATGAACAAATACAATGTCTTGTTCTCTATTTCTCCAAATTCGTCATATATCGTGTGATGGTGTGCTAAGGGGTGTCAGATTGAGCAGTATGTTTTGCGATAGAAAGCTCGCTACTTTTGACTCCGGTGCCCCTTTAATCCCCCCAATCACTATCTTCAACCCGAACCACCTTGAAGCCCGGCCCTACTGCTTTACTTTATGTACCTCTCCCTCCCTGGTCTCTGATTCGGTGTGCATTTCGAAAGTTTGGCATAATTTCATACTTTCACTTGATACTCGATTAATTTGTATGATTGAAACTTCCATGATTTTCTATTTATAATTCGGTCTTTGATAGACCGGACTATAATTTACATTCACCCAATAATAGGACTACCTCACTCGGTGAGAGATTCACTGAAAGTCTGATTCGTGCTTCAACGTAAACTATTTTAACTAGTCTTTCATTCCAGAGTACATTTTTTTTCGAGCCACCTAATCGTCTAGTACAAAATCAAGTCGCACCAAACTACGAATCTACGAGCATTAGAAGATTCTTTCTTGGTGAAGCAACCCTGGTATGTTTTGTTACGACTAAATTTAATTTTAAAACTTGTTTATACAGTATGCTGAATCTGCTCATTTAGGATTTTTTTTTTTTTTTTTTTTCCTTCTTCTGCAGTTCATGACCGAAGCTCAATCAACCATTACTGCAGCAATATATTTTCAACTTGTCTGACTGTTTTAACCAAATTGTTTTAAAACCTAATGAAATTTTAGTACTTTTAAAAATAATTCTGCGATATGATTTTAGTCTTAAAACTGATGGTTTTTAGTTTTAAAGATTAAAAGTTACGTAATAAGCAAGATTGTCGAGTAATTGAAATAGGTTTTAAGAGTTACACATTACAGAAAAACTTAAATCGACGATAATTTGTGATGAAACACTGCTAAGAATGTAGTTATATCTCTGCATTCTAATTAGCGATAATTATTCTTGCACCAAGAAAGTTTTCTTTTATGCAAAATAGGCAATGTTAATGTATTGACATTTTTTTCATGGAAAAAGCTTTTTTTTAAATGACCGATTTTTGTAGTTTTAACATTAAAATATTTTTAAGATTTCGTTTCTTTAATCCTTCACCATCTCTTGTAGTGTCACTTAACATTGTTAAGTCTTGAGGTAGTAAGTCCGCCTTTATAAAATATCAAAACCATATAAAGATGTACGCTAAATACAACTTTATACACTCCTTTTTTCATTTGTTGGTTTTCCAAAGCAAAATTACGAATGTGCAAATCTAGTTCGCTATTTTGAGCATCAGTAAATTAGTTTCCACGAAGACAGTGGTAGTTAAAGGAATTTAAAACTAGTTAGAGTAATTTCTTAAGTTTGCCTTCCGCGCTCTCCATACCGTTTCTGGGAGGGGCGCTTTTGCGAGCATTTGTCCTTGGCCATTCCTTCCTGCATTAAAAAAAAAAAAAAAAAAACTTGCACTAATACTTTTTTATGAGGGAACCAACCACCAGAGCCTGTCTTTAACATTGGAATTTACAAAATCCCATGTTTGAATTGCGCTAAATTTTATATTGGTGAGATCATTGCGTAGTCTTTATCAACACAAATATACTCTAAATATTGCCGATAAGAACTCAGCCTTACATAAACATTGTTTAGATTCACTTTATAATAGGAATTAAATAATTCCTGTTCTTAGTGATAGGAGAAAATTGGTTGAATCCTACATGGTGAAACACGCTGATAACACTGCCCAACACCAATTTTGCTGATTTAAGTCTAACACCTGTTTTTAGGTAACTTTGGTGTGCTGATTTCAAAAATCACCTTGGTTTTTGCCTATCACGTCAGGTTTTCGAGCAATCAAATACGGATATTTTGGAGATATCACATTTTGGCAGTTATGCCCAATTTTTTTTCTTCAAAAAAATAAGTTTTTGCATACTCAGACCCAGCATGGAAAAGTAAACAATTGTGCAGGGAGTGAACTTTAATATACAATGGTAATATTGACACAAAGTGATTAAGTGTTTAAATAAGCAAAAACTGAATCCATATTAAAGCAAGCACGGGACCAGTTTTCTTAACATTCTTTTTTTTTGTTTTCTTACTTTTCAGTGCTGATAAATTTTCTCTTCTAGGACTTCCTAGAATGAGAGATGTCAAGACAATCTCTCTGCAGGCCCCAGCAGTAGTCAGCCATCATATGGGTATCCTATCTTCCTTGGTATCGTTCTTCCATCACTTTGATATCTTGGTGGAACCTTTCACCTTGCTCTTCCCTAACATCACCAAGATTTTCTAGAAATTTATCCAGATGACTGTTGAGATAGTGAACTTTAATGCTCATGTTGCAACCCGACTGCTGAAAGTTTACAAGTAAATCCTTTACGAGATCTTAAGAACTTCCTAGGAAACAAAAAAAATCTGAAAATTATAAACTACTGCCACAAAAGCATTCCAAGCTCTTGCCTCCGTTTCGGTCATTGAGTTACTGAACTGCGGATCTTTTATGTTTTCTTATCCACAGATAAAATTAAAAACAGCTGTTAACAGGTCTCAAAAATCATCAATTTTGATAAGCGCCCTTCATGGATCACCCAAAATAGGCATATTGCATTGCACGAAAACCTGATGTGATGGACAAAATCTAAGGTGATGTTTGAAATCAGCACATCAATATTATCCAGAAACAGGTCTTAGAATTAAATCAGCACATCAATATTATCAAGAAACAGGTCTTAGAATTAAATCAGCAGCAAAAAATTTTTTTTTTGTTGGGCAGTGTAATTTGTGCCGAAAACGCTCTTTTCCATAGGGGCTGCAAATCCTAAAAGCTCTGATACCAATAATCGTGGTTAAAGGGGGACGGAGTCAAAAGTAGCACACGGGTTTTGATATTCACCATAAAGGAACTATTAGACTAAAACCGGTGAATACAAGTTGGTGGCTTTTCTGAAAAACTTGGGTTCGATATTATAACCAGAATATACAAAGGGGGAATGTTTGAATTCTGTTTAACCTCCACAGTAACCTTACTAGATTATATAATCGGTCAAGACTGACATCAGAATCTGATTCTGCAGAAAGAAGAACGAACACATCAACGTACAATACTAATAGAGATGAATCAATATCGAAGAAATGTCCTTTCAAATACTCCATAATATATTACTAATGGTAGCTGAAAGGGGAGCCCCCATAATGAGGCCTTTCTGCCGAAGAAATTGTTAAACGTGAAAGTCAGCCTAATTGATCTTTAAAAAGGGGAAGTGGTTAAGGCAAGTTAAATGCCATTTTCAATGAGAAACACTTCGAGGTATTTTTCTTATAGGAACTTTCATGAAAAGTACATTAAAACTAAATCGTATGTTTGCCCCTCAAGATCGATATCACTAACTTTATTAATAGTCTGAATTTTTTTATATGGGCATTAGAAATATTAAAAATATTTTTGGAGAGCCACTTGGCAAGTTTATACTTATGTTGGCTATAACACTTATCGAAGGATTTCTTCAACGAGATTGATTCCTATAGAATTTTTAATGTTTATTATAGAAATGACCTTGAAATTATATCACGGACGGTTTTAGAAATTTTATATTCCTTTCATTATTCTCAGAATATTTTTTTTTTTTTTTTTTTTTGACTGCTGCACTGCGTTGTCTGAAAAAAAAAAAAAAAAAAAAAAAACGCTTGGTCATTCAACGCTGTTGTGTGTCGGTAGCTTTAAAAAGCAATTGTCTCGCAACTTAACCTTGATACTTTGTTACGTATGAGGTAAGTTCACTCAAATCTCAAAAGAATATCACCTCTGATTAAAAGAGCATACGAACTCTATTTCAGATGGGAAATAGAGGACTAAGATAGAAGCTGGTCTTCTCGTATTTGTTGTAAATCTTACGCAGTAAATCTTGAAGAATGGCATAAGAATCGTATGAAAATGGAGTTCGTTTTGAATTACGTTAAGAGTACAAAAAGTACAACTGGCACATCTGTGGCGATTTAAAAGTTGTAGCGTTTCATCTTGGCATACAGCTGGGATATACAAAGTACTACTGCTGCTTTCTTTGTGAGTGGGATAGTCAGGGTCGGAGATTTTCATTATGCCATTAAGGAGTGGTCACTTCGTCAATTTTTAGTTCCTGGGCAAAAGAACGTTACCCATAAACAGCTGGATGATTCGCAACAATACATGCCTGCCACCTCCCCATTAAGCTTGGACTAATGAAAAACTTTGAAAGCGATGAACAAGGAAGGTGAAGGATTTAGATACTTAAAACGGAAGTTTCCAGGAGTAAGTCGAGTAAAGATAAAGGGTGTTTTTGTTGGTCCACAAATTAGGGAAGTTATGAGAGCAGTTTGAATGAAGTCCTAGACGGAACCGAAAGGGTTGGATGGGAAGCCTTTAAGGCAGTCAAGAACTTTTTAGGTAAGAACAAGGCACCGACCTACGTGCAACTGGTTGAAGAGATGTTTGAAGCGTTTAGGTTAATCGCGTGCAATATGTCCTTAAAGTACATTTCCTGCACTTCCATCGACTTTTTTCCGACAACCTTGACGTTAGTGACGAATAATGGGAAAGATTTCGCCAGAACATTTCCACGATGAAAAAACTGTACCAAGACGGGTGGAACCCAATGATGCTATCTGGTTATTGCTGGACATTAAATCAGGGAAGACCCAAATGTTCTCTATAAACGCAAGTCGTCGACAAAAAGATTTTAGGTATGGTTAATATAAGGTTAGAGCACGTCCAATACGATACGACAAATGCATTTTGTATACTTCTTGGAAAAGCTTAATTCGCAGTTTTCTCGAGAACCCTACGGTGATACAAAAATTCCAAGATCATCCGTAATCAGCAGTGAAAATTCTCTCAAGAACGCAGAATCTCGTCAAAAAAAAAGATAAAATTCGTTGACCAGTGTAATTAGTCAACTACTGAACTGTACAAGTGATTATGCTCTTTAGGTAAGCTGTAAAAATAAGTTAGCTTAGAAAAGATACCTTAATTTTAATAATTTTTCGGAGGCACTTTACTGTTTTATTGAATTTACATGGTTATAGTGTTTTCTAAATTTTATATATATACAGTATATATATATATATATATACCCCCTCGATTAGGTACTCCGGCTTGCCGGGCCGAGGGGGCTCGTACACCTCGTGGGTTGTTGAGGTTTCCTCAACTCCTCGCGGGGTGTGGGCGAAGAGTTACCTAGTTGCGTGTTTTTTTTTTTTTTTTTTTTTTTTTTTTTCCCCGGAATTTCTTTTGTCTTGACTCGGTCTTGTGCCTCTGTCAATCGTAGTATCCCCCCCCCCTCTGTTTGTATTTGCAGTCTTGGGGTCATCGGGTGCACCCGCCGGGGGGCATCGCTCCGTGGCTGAGCCGTGCTCCGGGGACGGTACGGGCGCCCGGACCGCTGCTGCGTCTGGATTGGGTCTTTGCTTGGCCCTTAACGAACAAATCTCCGTAGTGCCAATCTGCTGTTTTTAAAACGACAGTTAGGTTGGGGGGCGGGCTACCCGGGACGTTGGGCCTGCGCTTTGAAGGATGCAGCGGCGGCTGGTGCATCGCCTTGGGTCCAAGGCTGCCGTTTTTTGTAAAAATACTGTTTATGGGTTCTATTACTAAACTTCACTCCCCTCTTGTTGACGACTCTGGCCCGCCCTTGGATTTGGATCAGACTACTACTTCTGGTCGTTCAGCGGCCTCTGCCTCCGCTGGATTGACCCTCAAGCCGTATGGCCCCCTCTCGTCCTCTGCGGTGTCTGGCTCTCGTGGCCGGACTCGTGGTGGCCGTAGGGCGGGGTCTTCGCGGCCCTTGTTCTCTCGCCCACTCTCGGTTACCGTTACACATGGACCTGTCTCTGCTGTCAATTTCTGTCCGGTGGACAGGTTCCTTGTTCTCCGCCCTTCCGCTGGCTCCCTTCCGGGCAACTCGGAACGGGTGTTTCAGCGCCTTAAGACGATAGGGTTCCCTGTCGTTATGATATCCGCCCTCTGAGGGATGGTCTCTTCTTTTGAAGTCCCGTTCTTCGGGGGTGACTGGGTCCCTTCTACAGTTGCAGGATGTCTTGGGTTGCAGAGTTTCTGTGACTCCCCATCCGCAATTGAATAGCTGTCAAGGCACCATTTTCGCTTCCCGTCTGCTGTCAATCCCGGTTGGCGAGTTGCAGGAGGATCTTGCCCCCCAGGGGGTAACGAAGGTCTTCCGCTTTTCGTCGCGCCGGGATGGTGCTCTTACCCCGTCCG
The DNA here is from genome assembly GCA_023014485.1 of Bathynomus jamesi. Taxonomy (NCBI): domain Eukaryota; kingdom Metazoa; phylum Arthropoda; class Malacostraca; order Isopoda; family Cirolanidae; genus Bathynomus; species Bathynomus jamesi. Next base: position 286,413 of record JAJOZX010000863.1, read on the forward strand.
CTCGTCTGCTCCTGACCTTTGACTCCCTTGTGCCTCCGGCCCAGGTGTTCTGGGGCATGGGTGATCGCCGGTCGTGTGAGTTTTCGGTGCGACCATATGTGCCTGACCCGGTTCGCTGCTTTGGCTGCAACCGGTTCGGCCATGTTAGCTCTGCGTGCCGCCGTGAGGGTAAGCTATGTGTCCGCTGCGGTGGGCCTGCGCACCTACCCCGTGCACGAAGCCCCCGCGGTGCTCGAACTGTTCGGGGGCCCACCCTTCCTCTTCTCGGACTGTCCCGTTTTCAAGTTTGAATTTGAGGTGCGGTCCTTAAGGACTACCGAATTCCTTAGTGCGCGGGAGGCGCGCGATAAGATCCGTGACCGGAGCCGCGGCGGGGGTTGTCCTACGCTGCGGCTCTTGGCCCTGGCGGTCTCGGGCCCCTCCCTGCTACCCCGCGTCTACTGGAGTGGTGCCCCCCCTGGAAGTCCCGGGGTTGGTGGTCCTCCTGGCGCCGCGGGTCCTTCTTGTTCCTCTGCCTCACTTTCTGACATCCCATCTGATTCCCTGCCTACAAGTGCCCCTTCTCCCCCTCCGGCCTTGGGGTCTGGATCCTTGCCTACTCGTCTCTCGGGTGGGAGGGGGATGCCCCGAAGGAAAGGAGGAAGCGTCGCCGTGGTCGGAGTCGGAGTCCTTCCGACCCGATCCTGACTGCTGCTCGCCTTGCTTCCCCTTCTTCACCGGAGGGGAAGCGGCGCGCTGTTCCTGATCCGCTCGGGACTTCCCCCCCCCCTATACGGAGCGCTGGTGGGCGTCACCTCCCGGTGCCCCGACCAGTGTCCGGGTGGTCGAGGTACACCGCCCCATGACACCCTCGATTACTGACTCTGTTCCCATGATAGACCCGGTCGAGAGGGGCCTGGCGCTCCTTCATGGAGTCTCTCTCTCTCCGGCTCCTGCTGAGAGTGGTCGGGTCTCTCTCCTGGATCTACCTCTCCCACCTGTGGTCGACCTTTCCTCTCCCCCCCGTCAGTGCTTGTCTGGTTTGACGAGCCCTCGAACAGCTGGTTCCCCCCGGTCCCCCTCTTGTGGGGAGTTGGGGGTTTCGGCTGGGCCCGACTCGTCGTCTCTCCCCCCGCCGGGAGAGCCCCCCTCTGACCTCCCTGTTCTACTCTCCACTTCTCGTTCTACTACGGGTGCAGCAGATGCGGAGTCGGTGCCCCTACCCCCCCAGTTCTGGTGAGTCGGGGAAACCGATTCCGTCCCTGGTTACGGACCGTTGAGTTTGCTGCTCAGCTTGGTCCGTGGCTATTTCGCTGTTTTCTCTGCCTCTTATAATGCCGCTTCCCCTTACAGTTTCCATCTTGCATTGGAACTGTAGGGGGCTTTTAGCTAACTGGGAGAACCTTGCCTCCCTGCTGGAGAGCGAGCGGCCTTCCTGTGTTTGTCTCCAGGAGACTATCCTGGCTGCGCGGGGACTCCCTCGTCTCTCTGGCTATGTTGGTTTCCCTTGCACCCCGGATGAGCGCACACGCCGGCGGGGTGCGGCGATTTACGTGCATCATTCGTTACCATCGCGTGGTGTGCCTCTTCGCACTTCCTTGCAGGCTGTGGCTGTGCGGCTCTTTTTAGATCGCCAGTACACTGCCTGCTCGGTTTATATTCCTCCTCATGACCCTCCTTCTCGCGACGCGGTTCGTGAGTTGGTGCTGCAACTACCCCGACCGTTTCTCCTCCTCGGGGACTTTAACAGTCGCGACCCGGCTTGGGGAGATGTTCGGTCGACTAATGTTGCTGGTATTTTTACTCTCCTTAATGGAGGAACTTTCCTTTGCGTGTCTCAATTCCGGTGAACCTACTTACTTCCACGAACCCACGGGTTCATTTACCTGTATTGATCTCTCCTTGGTGTCCCTCGATGCCTTACTCGATATTTCGTGGAAGGTGTTGGGGGACTCTTATGGCAGTGATCATTACCCAGTCTGTCTTGAGCCGGTCGGTCCGCAGCCGGGCGTTTCGTCTTGACCGAGGTGGTGCCTTGCGCGGGCTGACTGGCCATCTTTCAGAGCTCGTTCCGTCATTGTCCGTTCGGTATTGAGCTTTGGCTCTGTGGATGAGAGCTTGGAGTTCTTCGAGCGGGTGGTGATGGGCGTCGCGGAGGACTGTATTCCTCGATCTTCCGGTAACCCGTGGACTCGTAGCGTCCCGTGGTGGACTCCAGCATGTCACCAGGCGGTGTGCGAGAGGAAGAGGGCAACGCGCCGCTTCCACCGCACCCGGCGCGCGGGCCACTTGATTGAGATGCGGCGGGCGAAGGCTTTCGCCCGCCGGACTCTCAAGTTGGCCCGTCGGGCCTCTTGGCGTGCTTTTGTGTCCGGCATCTCCTCATCTACCCCTTCTGCTGCTGTGTGGCGGAAGGTACGTAGTATCGAGGGGAAGCCAGTCCCTGCTAGTCGCCCTGTCCTTCGGGACGGGGACGGCTTCCTTTCGGATCCTGCTGCTGTGGCTGATCGGCTGGCCGGTTAGGGTGTGTCAATTTGGGAGGTGAAAATTAATTTTTGCCAATTCCTTCACTGAGGGGTTTTAAAAATATGTTTTTGGATGTGAAGAATTCAAATCTACTATTATTTTTGTGATTGCTCAACACTTAGCTTGGTAAATCTACGTTTGATTAAAAAGCACATAAATTGCTCTCGGAAAACAACATTTATTAATTTTAGCTTCTCAAAATGTCAGGTAATGCTATAAAAATTTTAGTTTCTCTGCATAAAACATATCCTAGTAATCATAAAACATATCCTTGTAATCACAAAACAACATTAGAAAGTAATGACCAGTAAAAAAAAGTATTTAAACAACAAGTTTCATCAAGTCTTGCTTTGATTCGTTCTTGGACATCAGCCGCCGACTTGCTTCTTGGCCTCTGATATAGCCCTCACGTTTCTCATGTGTATACACCCTGCCTGCTGCCTGTGACTTGTTTCACACACCTCTCTATTGACTGAGCATGACAGGGCCACTGTGGAACTTGCATAGGCTTGTCAAAGAACTTCTTTACTTCCGCTGTAGTCAGTTTACATGTCAGAGGAGGTTCAAATACCCTGTCAGACCAGTCTGTCAGCTCCAACACGGAAGAAGCACTGGGGTTGGTGGAAGGTGTCTTCCTGGGACGTACAGAAAGATCTCCAAGTGTGTCATCATCTCCACCCCTCATGTCAACAATCTTTTGGACACCAGCTCTCCTCTCCTCACTGTCATCTGAGCACAAGAGTGTCTGGATTATCATTTCGCTGAATGCATACCATGCTGAGCGCTTGATGGTTGGCAAAACAGCATCCACTACAGCCTTCTTTTGCAGCCTAACTAGCCGCGGCTGAAACAAGATGTGGCGTGGGCCTTCCACCCAAGAGTGTTTTACTTTGATGTTGAACCAACAGGGGTAGTACACACTAACAATGTATTCCACTATCAGTCTTAAGTTGTTGAGGGTTTTGCCTTTAAGGCCATGTTTTGAAACCCATATGCGACAAAGCCTGTTTGCTGTTGTCAACCACCTTGAATGGCTCACTGGACCAATTTCAAGAAGGGCCAGATCTGTGGGAAGTTCTCCTGTCCTTATGGCCTGTGTGATCCTATACCCGTACGCTTGATCAGTAGAGAGATCCTTTACGACATTGTCACTCAGTGAAGTAAGAGGCTCTCCAATTGAGTTTGGTGAATGAAGGATCACTTTCAAGTTCGGTTGCAGTGTCTAGCATCTTGCCAATGTTACCTGTCCACTTGTTGTTAGACAAGGTCTTCCCATCCAGTGCTGTGATCAAGTGTCGCAGGGGTAACTCGTTAGTGTGGAGGGCACAAACCAACCAGATCAGCTTACGGCAAAGCTTGACCTCTACCCAATGCATGGAACCACCCTCCCAACCAGTGTTAACATTTGTAGAATCACCTCCAATGGCCTGCAGGCTTTTATCAATGCCCTTCTTCTTCATGAAATCTACAAGATTATCAGCAATAACTTCAGCAGGTTTTTTTCTCGTTGAGCCTTTCTCAGGAGTGAAGTGGTAGAGATATCTTCCAACTGGCTCACTGCACACAGAATAATGCTCTTCTTTGATGATGTTGGGGAACTGATGATCTGAATTGTCTGCTTTCAGCATAACTTTAGTTGTATCTTGACGGCCGTCAAAGAAGATGCAGTCAATTTCACCCTTCTTACAAAGATCATCAAATTCCTGATCCAGGGATCTCATAACTTTTTCTTGGGCCCTCTTGACTTTACTGTGATCAACTACAAGTCTCTTGTCTTCTTCAGTGATCAAGCCAGCATCCATAAAGGCAGCAGTGATGATGGCAGCTGTGACACGCAGGCCAACACCATATCTGATGCTATGCATAGCAACATTAGGTATTTCTAATGTGTTGTACTCTGGCTTTTTATTGGAAGTTGAAGACGTGCTTGGTATTTCTAATGTCACTTCATAACTTCCATCCTTTCCATCTTGAGCATCAGCTATTTGTTCTTCATTTTCATCATCAGAGAAAATTATTTCATTTGATGGCATTGAAACATCCTGCTTACTTGTCTGCTTATATTCAGCAAGCCTTCTTCTTTCGTCTTCTTGCCGCTTCTGCTTTTTGACTTGTCCGTTGTGCTCAGGTTGATCTGGCAAGCCAATCTGATGTGGTCCAATAGAACCAGACTTGTCTCTCTGACCTTTAATGAAAGCAAGTTCCTTCACAGGGATCTTCATCTCCCTAGGGCATGTACAGTTAATGTGAGTTTCGTTTTTGCAACCAGCATCTGCAAGGCAGCCAAATTCAGAGCAGAGAACAATTTTACACTTGCAACTGAGGATGTCAAAAAGCTTGTCAAGTTTTGCAATGAAAGCCTCTTTGACATGTAGCTTTCCTCTCCCAAGAGATATGTTTTTGGCCTGCTCCCAGCTCTCTTGGATCTTGTTTAAGATTGTGACTCGTGAATTTACAACGGGGGCTACAAAAGAACTGTTTGCTCGTTCCCACTTTTCAAGCACTTTAGGGTAAATGTCCTTTGCAAGACTGGCTGCTGGGTAGTTTCTCACATCCTCACCACTTTGTTCTCTTAGCAGTAGCCCATATTTCAGAACGTCTCGCAGAGTTGGGAGTTCAGAGGGCAACAACTCTCTACCAGTTCCAATTAGGTTGCTCATATGTGTGAATGTCCCCAGTCTTGTCCTCCTTTTAGAAGCCATTGTAGGTCAATTCCCACTGGTTAGGATGGTAGCACTGACGGACAAGTAATCTTCAGCACACTGATGAATATGTTTCAACCTGTGAAATAAGCAAAACAGCAGTGCATTATATATACAGCATATATAATTATTAATATAATAATTATTATATAATTCCACAAAAAGTCAAAAAAGTCACTATTTTTATGTAGCTTCTTACCAAGCAAAACTAAATTATATTAAATTAACAAAAATATCTTTAGAATGCCTAAGTCATGCTGCAACTTTTTAGCACCCCTCATATTTGGAATTTGAAAGTTGAAAAATTCGACACACCCTACTGGCCGGTGCTTTTGCTGCGGTTCCCCGTTCGCCTTCAGCTGCGGATCGCCCTTTATCGGAGGTCACGTTCCCGCCCCCTGGGAACGAGCCCGATAACCATCTCTTTCCGATGCGGGAACTTCGGGCTGCCTTGGCAACCCGTCGTTCTTCCGCCCCTGGCCCTGATGACATTCCGTATGACTTTCTTTGGAATCTGCACCCGATGGCCCTGCACTTCTTGCTGGATCTTTTCAACCGGATGTGGGTTGAGGGGTCGTTCCCTTCCCGTTGGAGGGAGGCGATTGTGGTCCCGATACCTAAGCCGGGGAAGGATCCGGCGGAGGTGGCGAGCTATCGGCCTATTGCTTTGACGAGCTGCTTATGCAAGCTCCTCGAAAAGATGGTGGCCGTCCGACTTTCCTTTACACTGGAGTCGCTTGGGTTATGCCCCCCGACCCAGTATGGTTTTCGTCGATTTCGGGGTACTCTGGACCCCCTTCTCCTCCTTGGCCATGATGTACGGGAGGCATTTTCCCGCCGGAATCTTGTTCTGGCCGTCTTTTTTGACGTCCAAAAGGCCTATGACACGACCCGTCGGGGAGTTGTCATGGACCGTTTGAAGTCTCTTGGTTTTGTGGGCTTTTTGCCCACGTTTCTTCGCAACTTCCTCTGCCGACGCACTTTCCGCGTCCGTAATGGGGCGGCCCTATCTGCCCTGTATGTTCAGGAGGAGGGGTGCCCCAGGGTGTGTGTTAAGCGTCTCCTGCTTCAACCTAGTTATGTCTGCGCTACCGGGAGCTCTTCCGCCCTCGGTGCGCTGTTCCATCTACGCAGATGATCTGGCTGTCTATGCCGCGGGGACGAGTCCCCCCCTCGTGGAGAGGCAAGTCCAACTCGCGGTCAATCGGGTTGAACGCTGGGCGTCGTCGGTGGGCCTTACGTTGTCTTCCCCGAAGACTTCGTGTGTGGCCTTCCTTCCGTCGAGGAGACGGGGATCCGGCGCCATCCCGGCCTTTAACCTTACACTCGGGGGTCAGCCTCTGGCCCTCGTTCCATCAGTACTCTTCTTGGGTATGGTTTTCGACAGCCGTTTGAGCTGGGTTCCCCACCTTCGCCGGCTGCGCGAGTCCGCGAGACGTACCCTGGATTTGCTGGGGCATCTGTCGCATACTACATGGGGCGCGGATAGGCGGACGCTCCTCCGTTTGTACGTGTCCCTGGTACAGTCCAAATTAGACTATGGGAGTGTGGTGTATGGCTCCGCCTCCCGCACGGCCCTTCGGATACTGGATCCGGTCCTCTCTAGAGGACTGCGCATGTCATCTGGCGCCTTCCGCTCCTCTCCGGTTGATAGTCTGCAGGTTGAGTGCGACATCCCTCCCTTGGAGGATCGGAGGTCGTTCCTCATTGCTAAACACTATCTCCGGATCCTCCGTCTTCCCACCTCTCCTCTGTTCCAGGTGGTTGAGAGGGCGTTCTGCCGGGATGGGGGTTGGTATTTCACCGACACGGTGACCTCCCTCCTCGATGGTATGGGCACTCCCCCTCCATCCGTTATACCGGTCTCTTTCAGTGGTGTTGCACCTTGGGAGAGCACCCCTGTTGCGTGCTGTAGGGCGTTGCGCCCCGTTCGCAGGACCGAGTCGGACTCTGCCTTGCTTCGGTCTCTGTTCCTTCAGCATGCGGCGTGTCACTCTACATGTGTTGCGATCTTCACGGATGGCTCGAGGTCGTCGGGGGGCGTTGGATCCGCGGCTGTTCCCCAGTCGTCTGTCCTTGCTCCCCAATGTACCCGTCTCCCTGATGAGGCTTCCGTTTTTACGGCGGAGCTCTATGCCATTCTGAGCGCTCTGGAGGTGGTGCGGGAGCATCCGGATGGGTCGTTCGTCATCCATTCGGATTCCCGCAGTGCCCTGGATGGCCTGGAGTGTTTTGACTCTGTCCACCCGCTGGTCCGACGAATCCAGCTACTGTACCATACTCTTGTCGCTTTCGGTGGCAAGGAGGTGGTATTTTGCTGGGTCCCAGCACATGTTAACGTGGCTGGAAATGAGGCTGCCGATCGAGCTGCCCGTTCCGCGTGCCGACTGCAGGTTTCACCTGTGTCCCTCCCTTTTTCTGATTATATCCCTGGCTTCCGTAGGTTTTTGCGCTCCCGGTGGCAGAGTCGCTGGGATGGCGCTACGGATAACAAACTTTGCAAGATTAAACCCAAGTTGGGATGTTGGGCCTCTTCATTCCATCGGTCGCGCCATAAGGAGGTGGCTCTGGCCCGCCTCCGTATTGGCCACACCCACCTGACCCATGGCTATTTGATGGCCGGGGATCGGGTGCCCCGATGTCCCAAATGTGACGTCCTACTTACAGTTGCCCACCTCCTGGTGGAGTGTCCGCTTTACTCTGCGCTGCGCGCAGAGTATTTTCCCTTTTTGGAGAGCGTCGGGCTTTGTGATAGGCTTGGCGCTCTTCTGTCTGAAGGTCCCTACTTTTCGATAACCGGGTTGTTCTCCTTCCTCTTTCGCTCCCGACTTCTTTACCGGCTGTGACCCCACTATGATCTTTTTGCTTTTCCTCCACCTCCTCCTCCTCCTCCCCCGTCTATTGTTCATTTCCATTAGTTGTTCCATACTCTTCGTTCTGTGTTCGCTCTGCTATCCACCTTTCTTTTGGTGGCCATGAGCGGTCATTCTTTGAAACAAAAAAAAAAAAATATATATATATATATAAAATATAAAATATATTATATAAAAAAAAAGGCAGTCCCGTCTGTACATCAGCAGGTAGCGATTCTGAACATAGAAATAAATGTGCTTTGGTTTGTTTCAACTTTTTACTCTAGCGCGTTAAGATTTTCATTTCGAGTGAAAATTCTACAATACTTTTGCACTCTAACAAATGCTTCTAACTGGAGGTTTAATGCGAGATAAGCATTTAGTTTCTTTTTAAAGGATTTGATCGAATTACTTTGAACTACGCTGACTGGCAATCCATTCCACAAATTAACTATACGATTGAAGAAACATGTTTAGCTTCATTAGAATTAAAATGTCTACCCACTAATTTGAGATCATTACCGCGACTTCTGTCTGCATTTCTGAAGGTGAAATATTTTTCTGCGTCGACATTATCAAAACCTTTAATCATTTTTAAAAATCTGGATTAAATCTCGTCGAATTCGCCTTTTTAAGAGTTAATCAATTTAACGTCTCTAAATGGGCAGAGTAGGATTTGTTCCTAAGTCTGGAAATCAGTTTAGTAGCCCGTCGTTGAGCACATACACCATTCTGTCCATATGCTGTCGGAAAAATAGGGACCAGAACTGCGCAGTATTCCGGGTGGGGGCGTACTAAGGAATTATATAATGTTAGCAGTTTTCTCCGACTTAACCCTCTAACGCCGACTGGGTCGAATACGTACCGTTTCAAATACACGCATTTAGACTTAACCCTACAAAAACGTTCGGCGTTAAAGGGTTAAATTCAAACGATCTACCAATAAATCCTAAGATTCTATTTGCTTTTCTGACCCCTTCGATACATTACTTACTCGGTTTAAGAATGTTGGTAATTAATTATAATACCTAAATTTTTCTCTTCCATAACCCTCGTTAGTGTCTTGTCGCGCCTAAAATACTTTTCTTTAACGGTGTTTCTACCGATAAGCAACGTTTTACATTTATTTACATTAAAGTTCATTTGCCAGACTTCTCTCCACTCGAGTAAATTTATTAATATCTTCTTCGATCTGCAAACATTCTGCAGCTCATTTTGTTCGTCCCTCGAGTTTGGTATCATCCTTAAATTTTGAAATTATACTCTTAATTCCTATGTCGATGTCATTAATATAAATAATAAAAAGAACTCGTTACAGAACTGATCCCTGAGGCACGCCGTTAGTTACACTTTTCCAGTTAGAGGCTTTGCCATTAATGACCACTCTTTGTTTACGTCCACCAATCCAATTTTCAAACCCATTTGAAAACATTACCATCAATTCCGTGAGAATGAAGTTTAGCTAATAATCTCCTATGTGGCACTTAATAATAATAATATCCACCACAATAAAGTCTATCTGAGACTTCTTATCATAATTTTCGGTTCTACTATTCCATCCATTAAAAATGTGTTCATTATACTAAGAACATTTCTTGCACAAAAATTTACCAGCATTTCCCCTTTCAAATTTCTCTCCCCCACACCAAATGCCCCGATCACGTCTTCATTTCCGTTTCGATCTCCACCCACATGGCCATTTAGGTCTCCCATCAAAATTTTTGGTTCATAAGGCAGCCCATCTATCATTCCCCGAAGATCCTCATAAAAAGTTTCCTTTTCCTCCTGTGATCTTCCACTCTGCGGTGCATATGCCTGGATTACCGATAGTCTCTCTCCGTTTAGGCTCAGGGTCACTCCCATCAATCTCTCACTCTTCATTATCACTCCAACAACATGTTCAGAAAATCGGGGGGACAGTATAACTGCCACACCCGATCTGGTATCCTCTTCTCTGCCCTTGTATATGCACTTATAATCATTGTGCAGTAACTTGGTTCCTTCACTTCTCCATCTGGTTTCTGCGATTCCCATAATATGTAGAGATTTCGATTCCATGAACTCAACTATTTCTTCGAAATTTATCTCTAAGTGTTCCGACATTTATTGTAGCAATTCAAAAGAAAGTCCGTTTTCGCGCCAAAGTCGTAACCGTGGTCCGTCTGTTCCGAGGCTCTCTGCGTTGTACTTGAGCAAAAGAAAACCACCAGAGGCTTGCTAGGCCTTTCCTGGCTTGTTCGAAACTACTAATTAGTACCTTCCGGATGCCTATTCCCCCCCGCAAGTTACAGAAATCTCCTTCCAGATTTCCAGGCGGACATTCCAGTCGGTTTAAGCTGCTACACCTCGACAAGGTTACGTAGTTTCTTGTCCTGGTAGGGTAAGGCTCCAGGACCGTATTACCATCTGTGTCTTTTGACTCGGATCATAGACTTGTTAAAGCCAAAATTTTGCTTCCAGTACCACAAAATATAAAAAAGCCTAGAAGGAGAAGAGTGTTGACGGAGAATATACCAGAAAATCTGGAAGAGATTAGAACTAGAACTGAGGAGGCTTTCGGACAAAGGGTAGCTACGGAAATAGTGGAGGAGGTTTGGGTTGAGTTCAGAAGAACGATGGAAGGAATACAGCGAGAGGTGATTGGAGAAAGGGTAGTTGGTGGATCAAAAAAGAAAAAGACGGCATGGTGAACCCAGGAGGTAAAGGAGGCAGTGACAAATAAGATGCGTGCTTTTAGGAGATGGCTTAAGGATAGAAATGAGCAAACAAGGCAAGAATATGTCCAAATGAGAAACCACACCAACGAGGTTAAAAGAAGAGCGAAACGCTCTGTGTGAGAGAAAATAGGTAGAAACTTAGAAGAGGATTTTCAAGGCTCGAAGAAGTCACTGTACAGCATGGCTAAGAAGTATAAAAATGGAGAAAGCAAGAAAACAACAGTGGCGATTAAGAATGCACATGGTGAAGTCCTCACTGATAAAAGCGAGGTGGCCGCACGCTGGAACGAATACTTTAGACAGCTTTTGAATAACGAGAACCAATATGATGAGGTGAAATGAGAGGAGCGGGTAAATCGTGAGGAGCATGAGGGGGACAGAGAGATCACTAGAGAGGAGGTTATTCAAGCACTAAAGAGGATGAAGAATAATAAAGCTCTCGGGCCGGATGCAATTGTCACAGAAACACTAAAAGCAGTTGGTGATCCTGCTGTGGGCTGGCTGCTAAGCATTTTCAGGGTGGTGTGGTCGCAGGGAATTGTACCGGCAGAATGGGGCAGAGCAATTATATGTCCTATATATGAAAAGAAGGGAAGTGAGCAGGAATGTCAAAACTACCGTGGCATATCTTTGATGTGTCATGTGGAGAAAATATATGAAAGAATTTTGGAACATAGAATACGAAACATACTGGAACCTGGGTTACTGGAGTATCAATGTGGCTTTCGTGCAGGCCGGAGAACTATAGATAAAATTTCAGCCATAAGATGATATCTTGAGAAGAGCCAAGAATTCAATTTGGACCGCTTCATATGTTTTTTGGATCTGGAGAAGGCATTTGATAGTGTGCCCAGGGAGAAGCTGTCGGTGGTTTTGAGTGAGAGAGTGCCACCCAAGCTTCTGAGAGCAGTAATGAGCACCTATACAGTCTCCCAGAGCACGGTGGTGGGATCGGAGGAGTGGTTTGATGTAAGTACAGGAGTTAAACAAGGGAGTGTTCTGTCACCCATTTTATTTATTGCCTACATCAACAGGGTTATGGAACACATAACTGAGGAAATTGAAGAGGAAATAGAAATTTTTGGATATGCTGATGATGAGGCTGTTGGGACTAGAGAATTATGCAGAGGTGGGATGAGAGATTGAGGGAGTACGGACTGAAACTGAATATATGGTGGTAACGAGGGGAGCGAACGAGGATGGAATCTTTGTTAGGGGAAGGGAAATGAAAAAGACGGACACATTTAAATACCTTGGTAGTGTGATAGCAAATGATGCGGGTATGGATGCAGAGATGAATGAAAGAATTGCTAAATATAGCAGCAGAAATGTTTCCTTCCTGTACCCTCTATTGAAAGATCAAAACATCCCTGAAAAGGTAAAGACGCATATATACTCAACAATATTGAAACCGATCTTACTATACGGCAGCGAGACTTGGGCCCTAACCACAAGAACGAGGGGAAAACTGCAAGCAGCTGAAATGAGGGTCCTGAAATTGATAGAAGGAGTAAATAGATTGGATAAAATAAGGAACACTGAAATAAGAAGGCGATTGGGTGTAACTTCGGTTAATGAGAATATTGAGAGGAACCAACTGAGATGGTACGAGCATGTCCAACGAATGCCGATGGAAAGGACAGCAAGAAGAATGCTGGAATGGGCCCCTCAAAACAGAAGACCAGTTGGAAGACCCAAAATCCGATGGATGGATAACATCAAGAGTGCTCTCGAGAAGTGTGGAATCAGTCTCCAATGGGCGAACTTGATGTGTGTGGAGATCGTAAGGCATGGAGGAGTCTCGTCCGAGGACTCCCAACTGACAGACCGCTTTAGGTCTACCAGGCGCCTGGTAAGAAAGGTAAGAAATTAACGATCGTCTCCATAAGCTTACCAACTACTGAAGTCAGACGAATGGGACAATAACTTCTTGGAAACGATTTGTCCCCTTTTCTTAAATAGTGGCGTAATGTTTACAAGTTTCCAATCGAACGGAATTTCTCCAGACTGTAACAATTTATTGTCATCATTATTATTATTATTATTATTATTATTAATAATTATTATTATTAATTAAATATATAAGTGAGAGGAAAGACTATTGCGCAGTTCATTTCTTCAAGTACCCTTATCTAGACCGGGAGTGTTATTAGGATTAATTTTACCATGGCCGAGAGTACTTCATTTTCACTGATATATATATATATATATATATATTTATCAGGGACCAGGAGAAGGGGTGTATGAGGTGTCAAAACACCATGGTCCAGGAGAGAGGGGGTGCATGAGGTATTAACGCACTAAGGCTCGGGTCTCAGGTCGCCCGTGCTGGAAGATAGAGAAAGAGGTGATCGGGGGTAAAGAGGCCCGGAGTCAAGAGCAGCACCAGGGCCCATGATTCCTCTCCCTGGCCCTGATATTGCCCTTCTTTAAACCAAATAACCAACCAACAAAGACCAAGCAAGTATTTGTTTCGTGAAGCGCGAGCAGCTATTTACTTTCAAAGTGGATGGTGTATTGTTGAATGATTTCTTTCTTGAATAATTTAATCTACTAGTTTTTAATTCTACTTCCGGAGGAGAAAAGGGTTATTTTTTTCTAAAGTACTTCGGTAAATACTAAATGTAGGTTAAGCATTGCTTATGAAAAACTATGCGAAGCAGCGTTGCCACTCCTTGAAAAATTTTACTCGATCTTGAAAAATTCTTTGACAAAAACACTCGGTATAAATGTGTATTGTAGCCTATTTATTTTAATTTAAAGTTCTAATGAAAATAACACGGTAGCAGATTAACAGTACCTTGAAATTTTTTTCAGGAGTGACAACGCTGATGTTAATTTCGGTGCTGGTTAAGTGTGCGGTCTACCTACGATTCGGCGGTCTACCTTTTAATTATAGCTTCTTATCTTGTTTACTAATTGTTTGTTTACATCCCATTGTCAATCGCCCTTGACGATTGGTTAGGTTTAGTCATGATATTTTCGTTAGTTTTAACGAAAATATCATGATTAAATCTAACCAATCGTAGGTAGACCGCACACTTAACCAGCACCTTAATTTCTAACATGTATTAGTTTATCTGAAAATAAGTTAACTCGAGAACAACAATGGAATTTAATGAAGTTCTTGAGATTTAAAATTTCCAAAAAGTATTTAAACGTGACGAATTACTTTTTAACTTTTTCTTATTTGCAGAAAGTTTTTCATGATGAGTTCGGTGGATGGAAGATACGTATGTTATCGAAGTATACACTTCGAAAGTTATTTGTTGGAGATTGGTAAATAAACTTTTCTTAATCCTCTATGAATGTGAAAGAACGGTGATGGTGACCGTGTAACTTAATCCAGATCTGAACGTGTTAACGAATGACATTGGTATTTAGGTCTTTTTGATGCTCGAACTTGGTTAAATCTATTTTCTCAGAATTTCTTGAAATCCGAATAGTATATTTAAACTAAACATTAATGTATAAATGAGAAGCCTTATTTACACTAGATTTTGGTAATGAGTAACTCCCATGTTGCATCCGGCCTGTGTGGTAGCTTTACTAGATTTATCGTCACTAGCGGATTTACGATGGGAGGGGCCCCTTTTTGTCAATCTTGGCGTCTCTTCCAAATGCTTTATTTTTTTATTTTTTATTTCTAAAAACAAAAGTATACTTTTTTAAATTATAAACTCAACACTACCCTTGTAATTACCTGGCAACTTACCTTTCAATTTTATTTTTAGAAACTATAAAAATATTTCCCTTCGTATACTCAAATTATGCTTTCCAGCTTTACATATTCACTTATGGTTGTAAGGCTTACGGCCACTAAATATATAAAGCTGGAATTTCGTGGTATTTCCTGTAATATGATGGTATACGTGACGCCTCTAAAGGTCCGCCACCCGCCTCCTTTTGAAAATCCTAGATCCGCTACTGTCTATCGTACTATTGGTTGAATGATTCCATAAAGATGAGGTGGAACTACGAACCAGCAATATAGTTTCTATTATCGACGCTTCGGCATTATTCGCTATATTACATTATTTACATCTTAATGCATAATGCTATTATTTCTTTTTGTGTTTTTTATTATTTAACGAGAGGCGAGGCTGTTGTACGTAAGTTAGCCATTTCTGAGTTTCATTTCGCTGCCATTGGAATTTATTCAATAAAGGGTGCTACTGTAGTATGCGGTCTACCTACGATTCGGCGGTCTACCTTTTAATTATAGCTTCTTATCTTGTTTACTAATTGTTTGTTTACATCCCATTGTCAATCGCCCTTGACGATTAGTTAGGTTTAGTCACGATATTTTCGTTAGTTTTAACGAAAATATCATGATTAAACCTAACCAATCGTAGGTAGACCGCATACTACAGTAGCACCCAATAAAGTAATTGAAAGTCTCAATTTTGCCCGATTGTCCGTCCCTTAAATTTCGAGGGGAGTCGAAGTAGGTTGTATTAATGTTTTTATAGAAATCTGCAACAGCTGTACACAAATAAGCGTGGAAAATATTTCGCAGGAGTTTCTTCCCTCTGGATTCCAATGTATATCAGCACTACACCACATATGGAACTGAAAAATCCAGAGGACCCATCTAATCCGTGGCCCGGTTTATGGTACTTGTATCAGAAAATTGGACCAATTCCTGTTGTGTATAGTTTCAAACCAGGACAAATTTTAACGCAGTTGGAACCATTGGGTGCTACCATGATGTTGATGCAGGTAAACTAAGACCAGAATGAAATGTTCATTGTCCACAGGAGGGTTGGTGTATATGTAAAATAGTTGTCATATGGTAAGATGTGCATCGAGTATATGCTTAGCCTATTTTACTCTTATTCTCCATGTACAGGGTGGCCCGTAAGTCTCAGTCGATTATAAAAGCTGAAATCCATCTAGCGGATTTTAAGAATATTTGTCGAGATGGTTGTATTTTTCTCTGAATAATCAATAATTATTTCTAAACACTTTTTATTATTTTCGACTTGATCATAATCGCTTGGGCCTTATGGGCCACCCTGTAGTTAATATATTAAAGGAATAAATGGTAACTGTAAGGTCTTTGGGAAGGATGGTACCAATACTTTTTAAAGTTTTTGTTTTGGTAAGAATCTTGATGCGTGTGTAATTTAAATGTTCGTGTTTGCTTATATGAGCTGTTAAGTGTTTACGTACAATTGTAAAGATCTTATCCTTATTTGTCACCTGGAAATGACGACTGTAAAAGGGGCGATTGTGAAATTGGAATTTTAGAGTTTTTGGGGACTTCTTTCTATCGTGGAAAATAACCACTCTTTAACTTTCCGTATCAGTGTTTCGAGGCTTCCTATCCACTGCTTTAACTCAAATTATATTCAATAGAGTACAAAAA
The DNA here is from genome assembly GCA_023014485.1 of Bathynomus jamesi. NCBI lineage: Eukaryota > Metazoa > Arthropoda > Malacostraca > Isopoda > Cirolanidae > Bathynomus > Bathynomus jamesi. The sequence goes on from JAJOZX010000863.1 coordinate 302,560, forward strand.
TAAGTTTTCAGTGTAAAGGACGTCATTTTTAACTAAATCTTAAGAACAAAGTCGCTTGTGTCCCTTCCATGCCAATTATATTATGTAACACTCTTGTACGTAAGATGACTCTAGACCAAATTTAGATTAATTAACTTGTTATACAATGATTAACTCGTACCTAGTTAAGTATGAAATTGAGTAAATATTCTTATTTTAAGAAAGCTATAATGTAGTCCTATTTTTCAAGGTTTTTAGGAAGAATGAGAAGATATGTTCAAGAGGGAAAAAGGCTGCCATACACAAGTTTTTATTTTAATAGGAACGGTTTCTATGAAGCGTTCGATTTCAAAATTTTCCAGATTCCAGATATCCTCTCATCCATACGAGAGATATCTCTATGATTGAAGCGTGAAGTTAGCTTCTGGAAGCGAGTTGTACTTGTATCCTGTCCTAGATTCACTGAATGGCTTTCTTATTTGATATAATTTCCATAATTAACACTGCAGCTTCCTCAGTGTTTGAATGTGAGCAGGTTGTGCAGATAATTGACTTAGTAGTTTGAGCTTTAAACATAGCCTGTTTGATCGGTTGGTTTTGACCTTGTGTATAATCAACAAATGAAATGGCTTGTCCCAATATTGAACTTGGTGGCATTCCGTCTGAGATCCATTGAGAGTTGATTCACGTTTATCTACTCAAGACTATTTTAACTAGGCATTTTCATTCCAGAATAAATTTTCTTTCGCGTCATCGGATCGTCTAGTACAAAACAAACCGCACTAAACCACGATTCGACGATCGTTAGACGATTTTTTCCACATAGCGCACTCATGGTATGTTTGTCATTATTGTGGCTGGAGTTGACATTTAAACTTGCTTATATATACTGTGTTGGCATTTAAAAGCTTGGTTATTATGCTGTATCTGTACATTAAGAATCTTTTTGCAGTGCATGACCGATGTGGTATCGAACACAACTGCAGAATTTCGTTTTTATCGTGTTCTTAACTAATTGGATGTTTTAACAATATTTTATTTTAAAACAATCAAGCTTCAGTATTTAAATATTTCGGTGGAATGATTTTTTTAACTAGTAGCACGTTATTTCTTTTAAATGTAAAATTTACGTAGTACATAACTGCTTTAATTTGAAGTGGGTTTTAAGCACGTGTGTATAGGAAACTTGAAAATCACGATAATTTGTGATAAAACGCTTGTGAGAATGTACTTAGGAACGTTTCGCTTTCTAATAACCGATAATTCTTGCCCCCCCCAAAAAACCTGTTAGTTTTTACTCCTATTGAAAAGTGATTCGTACGTGACAAGCATGAAATCTATTAATTTTCTCGTGCATGAAAGATTTTTTAAATGACTTTTAGTTTTAACATTAAAGATACTTTTTAAGACCTTGTTTCTTTAAACTTTGGCGATCTTTTGAATGGTATAGCTTATCAATCTTAAGAATTTGAGGTCGCTAGTCCTCGTTTCAAAAAATGTAATGATTACTTGTGTAAAGATGTACACCAATAAAACTTCATACACAATGATTTTCTTTCCTATCAGAATTACGACTGCAAATAAAGATCTATTGGTGCTACTGTAGTATGCGGTCTACCTACGATTGGTTAGGTTTAATCATGATATTTTCGTTAAAACTAACGAAAATATCATGACTAAACCTAACCAATCGTCAAGGGCGATTGACAATGGGATGTAAACAAACAATTAGTAACAAGAAAAGAAGCTATAATTAAAAGGTAGACCGCCGAATCGTAGGTAGACCGCATACTACAGTAGCACCGAAATTTGATTTTCACAAACATTCAGTTTCCGGGCAGCTAGTAAAAGTCCAATTTTGTTAACGAAGATCGTAATTGGATTTAAGTTGACAGTTATTATGATCTCTGCCAATCGCGTCAAATGGTTTTCGTTGTCATAAAAATCGGTCCTTTTAATTTTCAGAGTAGCGAAGGGAGGATATTATTTTATCAACGATAAATTTAGCTGAACTTGTACGTGATGAAAATGGCTAGTTCGTTTCTAAATTAGAATGATGGCGAAAGATGGTGTAATTACTGTACAATGTGATGTGGAGTATAACCTGTATGATTGTGGGTGAAAAATGTTTTCGTGTGCTTTTAAATTACACCTATCGACGAAAATATCCTAATGTGGAGAAGAAACTCCAGATGCTAGACGCAGTTCGAAGACTCGTGACAACCGGTAATAGGTTAGGCTAAGCTATGTTAGATTAGTCTATGGACTCTGAAATCTCTGAACTGCGTCTGACTTCTTGAATTTTATTAAATTCATATACGATGTCAAATTTGTTGCATGGATTCTGATTGAATGTTGAATAAATTTAAATTTTAGCCATCGTTTCACTTCTAAGGCGTATCCTAAGACATTGTAGGATCCCGCCTTAATTACAAAACCATATAAAGAGGTTAGTCTTCCTATTTTATGAAGAACGATTTTGAGACTTCATTACTGTGGTTTTCCAAGCAGTTGTGAATGTTGAAATAAAGGTAATTGTTTCAAGCATCAGTACATAGATTGTCATGAAATGTTTGATAAATTAACTGAAATTTGTTTCTCAAAGCAATACTCGTAGAGAAACATTTCAAAATTTTAGTTTCATAAATAGAATTCTTCCAGTTTATTGGTAACATTTTTGTAACTCTGTACTTGTCTATGAAATTTCAGTAACTTGCAACGTTAATTTAAAGTATAGTTACTTTCAATTTTTCCACTGCAAATACTTGGACACGTTCATTATGTAGGTTTGCCTTTTCGTTCTGACATTAAGATAAAGGTCTGCTTGTCACTACACCTTGAACCTACAGTTTAAGGTAAACGGAAGTACAACCTTCGAAGAAAGTCTAGAATCATAAAATCTGTGTGAAACTCAATCCCTGAACTTGCGTATCGGTAACCAATATCTAAACCACTACGCCCATTCTGGGCACTATATTTCTCTGCACTATACTTAAACGTATTTCCACACTTTTCATCGGGTGAGCTCTTTTCAACTCCGTCAGAAAATCAACAGAGTCTGTTTAGAACATCTAGCAACGGAATAACTAAAATCCTTTTTACAGGGTGGGCGAGAAGTCCTTACTTTTAAGATAATAGGAATCCAGAATGTGTGAGCTCTGTTTTCACAGTATAGAATGGTACGTTGTCATGTCCTGCGTGACATCTTTCACAGTATTTGCGGTGTGATTATTGCAAATGCAGCAGCAATGGCAGTTTTCAATTCCTCATTCGTCTGGTATCGCTGTTTTGCCACAATATCTCTGATGTATCCCCAGAGTTTTTGCAAGTGCCGAGGTCCGGCTCCTTGAAGGCCACGTCAATGGTGCTAGATATGTCGCAGAACCACCTCCCTGCGAATGCCTCCTTGAAAGTCCCCAACTGTTGGTGCATAATGAACCGGCGTTCCGTCTTGTTGCAACCATGCATCATGTTTTACGCCAAGTTCGTTTTGGCATGAACCAGTTTTTCAGTATGGTCAAATAAGAAGCTTGATTGACAGTGCCATCAAAAAAGTATGAACCCAACCACATGGCGAGCGTTTAATGCTTCCAATACTTAGATACTAGGCTGGTTGTCTTCAATTTCTTTAACGTAATGAGGCTTTTCATTCGACCAAATGATGTTTCGTGACCGGCTATTGCGATAAACACATTCATCGCTTGAGAAAGCTTTTCTCAGAAAGAAATTGTGAAGATGCGGAGCATTTCTTAGCAACATGTTTTCCTGTTATCCTTGTCACGATCAGTCAGTTCATTGACAAAGTTAGGACGCCACGCCCAACTTCCAAGTTTTTTTTTCCCATATGATCTCTCTCTCGATCTTGGGATGCGAAGCTCTGAAGATCTCTTCCTTGTTGATTTCAAGGGTGAGCGATTTAGAGATTCTTCAACTGCAGCACGTTTCTTGTCGGGTTGGTATTTTACCAGTATGCGGTAAATCTTTAATGCTACCAGTGTCGAGGAGTTTCCCCCTCCCCTCCCGAACGAAGCATCGCCATTTAACTAAGTGGATCTTTCTTAAATCTTCTGAACTTATTATTCATGGTAGCTATCGTATCACCTGCGTTTCGATGTTCATGCACTCGTGTGCATTATGATAGATTTTCAATGCTTTATGAACTTTAATCTGCCATTATTAAACCCTGCAAAGAAAAACATCTATATCAGTGGCGGCTCGTGACTAAAAATTCTAGGGGTGCTGTCTCTAAGAATGGGTTGAAAATTGAAATAATTACTGAAATAAAAGGATGAGCATTGAGCAATGAATAAAAGTTTCAAAAGTTATTGAAAAAGTTATTCAGTGAGCTCATCCTTACATTGTTCTTGATTATTTCAATTGTAAATAAAAAATTTAGGGGTGCTGCAGTTCCGCAGTGCCTACCGACGAGCCGCCACTGATCTATATTGTAAGGTATATAGGGACCCTGCAGAGAAAAAAAACCTGTCTTAAGGGTATAAGGACTTCTCGCCAATCTTGTACTTTAAATCCGCCTTCAAATGCTCGCTAAAGCAGATGCCTGTATACAGTATATAGGCCTGCATGTAACCAGGTATGTTTTCTAATTCCCTCAAGAGTTCATCTACAATGAGATTCCATAAAAGCGGAGAAAGGATACCCTTCTGCGGACAGCCCCTAGATAGACATCTTGATTCAGGTGCCCTCGTAGGCTATAACAAGGGTTTTTCTCAAGCATATGGGTTATCTGTGTACCAGTTGCCGGACCCACCCCTGCCCAAGTCAAAGACTCGCCACTGGGGTCGGATGTAACATTGTCAAAGGCCTCTTCTATGTTCAAGAAAATTCACAAGGCATATTGATCTTCAACAGTAGATATTTCGATTTCAAAGACAAGCTGGTGCCGAGTATCTCGGTTGAGGAACCTGCCGTGAACCCATACTAATGTCCAGATATAACTGACCTGAGCAAAGTTTTAAGTGCCAGTAAATCACTCGTTCCAGGGAGCGAGGTTAGGGTAATCAGGCGAAGGGACCTGGGGATGGAGTAAGTCTCTTTGCCTGGTAAAGGGATGAAAATCCCATTAGCAATTTGCACCTCTTGGAGATATATTCCCTTATTACAATGATTTACAAATCTTTAGAAACGAGGGCTAACTGACATGTCAGTCCCTCTACAGAAACATGGGGAAATGTCATGTCCTTCTGGGGGTTCTACCCAGCGTCTCACCGGCCAGTTCATCCCTCTCCAGTCCCTCCCAGGGGCAAAACTGCCAAACGACAAAGACTACAAAGGACTGATCTGATAGAGGGAAGGTCACTTAAGTGGCAGCCCTTAATAAGACTACCAACTTATAAGGTGGCCCAGATCAAATCTAGTGATTTATCTCGGCTAGTAGTCACAAAGATTGGTTTATGTCTTTTTTTGCAAAGGATCATGTCATTTTGCACCATATTCTCCAGGAGAGACTTTCCCCTTCACATCCAATGATCAGTTGTAATTTCTCTCTCACAGTAATTTATTAAATTCAGAAACAAAGGAGGGGGAGCCTGGTTATCGTGTCCCATATACTGTAGACAGATGCAAAAATTACTTCGTGAAATCCTCAAAGATTCCCTCAACACTTACTGCCACAACATCCTCATTGGAGAAGTTCGGCAGCATCCATATCTTCAGGTTTATGGAAGCATAGACACAAAACCTTGGCCTTCCTCTCTTCGTTCTAAAAATAGATTCGAACCTGAAATACACCCTTTGATCCTGTTACCATATAGCCATGGTTCTTGAATCATGACATCAAATGTTTGCATACTGCCTAACTCCCTATTTAAGTAATAGCGAGCTGCGATGCGGTGATGCAGGTTAATTTACCAACAATGGATATTGTCCATTGTGGATAAAAAAGTAGTAGGTTCAGTCCCAGTTCCAGGCCCTGTCTCTCTATTCCCCGCAGGTTCAGTAGGGCCAAGACCTGTTCTTAGGACCAAACTTTTCTTCTCAAAGAACCCTTTGAAAGAAGAGTTCTTAGGGAAGATTGGAAATGTGGGGTTGATAGTTGTTTGAGCAAATTTTATGAGTAATAAACATTTCATAGAAAAACAAACGAAAATAGGAACCGCCCTTGTACTAAATTCAGACTGAATACTCCAAAGTTTCCCTATCCAGGTTCCCGAACTTGAATCTTCCAAATTCTATACCCTCTGGCTACGGCTTACATGTTAATCTCAAACTAAAAATATCTGACCTGTCTAGCTTTCTCCTAATTCTACTGATTATCCAAAATTCTTTGACTACCTCACTTCCAAAGTGGAATACATTTTATCCCACTCTCCTTTTGCTGAAATCTCCATTTTAGGTGATTTCAATGTTTACCACCTTTGGCTTTCCTCGCATTTCACTGACATCCCTAGTGACCTAGCTTACAGTTTTTCTATCTTAAATGACGGAGAGCAGATTATACAGCACCCTACTCGTATTCCCGATCGCCTTGGAGATAAGTCCAACATTCTGGATTTATTTCTCACCTCTCATCATTCTTTTTACTCTGTCAAACTTTTTTCCTCCGTTGGGCTTCTCCGACTACAATCTCATATCTGTTTCCTGTCCTATCGCTTCAATTCGGCCTTTGGATCCTCCTAAGAGGAGACGCCTTTAGCACTTTGGCGCCGCTGACTGGGAGGCCCTTAGGCAGTACTGTGATTTCCCATGGAATGATTACTGCTTCCGCCGCCCGGGCCCCTCCGAGTGTGCTCACGGAGGTGATTCTCTCAGACGTGGAGGCGTACATTCCATATTCTATTCCTACTACTAATGCCAAAAAATTCGTTAAACTTTGCTTCTTCTAATGCTATCCGCAGAGAGGAGTCTTTCAGAAGGTACCGTCGCCATCCAACGCCTAACTCTCACGTAGCTTATATTTCCGCCCGGAATCATGCAAAGTCTGTTCTTCGACTCGCCAAAAGTTCCTTCATCACACAAAAATGTGAAAACCTATACAGTTCTCACTCTTTTCGCTTTTTCTGACACCTAGCCATGAACCTCTCCAGAAACTATACGTCCTCTTCTTTCCCTCCTTTATTCCATTCCGACGGCTCAGTTGCTGTCTCTTCTCTCGATAAAGCTGAACTCTTCGCTCAAACTTTCGCCTCCATTTCAACCCTGGACGATACGGGTGATATTCTCCATTTCCTCTTCCCCCTCCGATTTAATTATGTCTAAAATTAGAATCTACCCCAAAGATGTTTCTTCTGCCCTATCTGGGCTCAACTCTAGGAAAGCATACGGACACCAAGATTTTCTAGATACCTGGACACTCTGTGTTTGAAGATAATTTGAAGAAGATTGTTCTAGAGTTGACCGGTTGAGTAGATGAAAGATTGAAAATACCGATTATCCATGCATTAGAAAGTTGCACAGAAAAGGAATGGGAATGTGTCGAAAGCCTGGTACTCCGTGTTTTCCTTAGAGGAGGAGGCATGCAGTTAAAGAATTCAGAAGAGCAATGTCTGTTATAATAGCGATAGTAAAGAGAGATTGAAGCAACATCGCGGCAAAGAGGGAGAGATTGAAGACAGTTAGTAAGAAGCGGGAACTGATGAGACGAAAAGCCTTTGATTCTATCCGGTCAAGTAGAGCTATGAGGGTTGAGCCATCATCCCATGAAAAGCATACTCCATACAGGGGTGGACAAGACCCTTGTACAGAGAGAGCAACTGAGTAGCGGTGAAGAAACTGCGGGGCCGGTACAGCACACCTAACCTCTTAGAAGCTGTTTTAGAAAGAGAGTATGTGTGATATTTCTAGGAAAAATCACGACAGAAGGAAACACCAAGAATGTTGAGAAAAGAGAAAGGATTGAGTTGTGTATTGTTGAAGATAAGGGAATAGTCGTGTGGAAGATTATGACGAGTAGATGGATAAAGGAACTGAGTTTTTGAGGCATTGAACGCAACAGGGTTTACGCTGACCCAATCAGAGATAGTAGAAAGATCAAAGGTCAGGTGCTCCATAGCCGTCCAACGCGAAGCATGGAGTGACTGTTGAGAGGGACGCTTAGTGAAGCGAGTGGAAAACTGAAGAGTGGAATCATCGGCATAGGAGTGGAAAGGACAGGAAGTGCGACTTAGTAGATCATTATGAATAAAAGGAAGGGATTGGGCGACAGGACAGAGCCTTGAGGAACACCACTATTAAAGTTTTAGGAGAAGAACAGTGGCCAACCACAACCGCAGCTATAGATCGGGTAGAAAGGAAATCAGAGATGAAGGCATAGATAGAAGGATAGAAACTGAAGGAGGGCAGTTTGGAAATTAAAGATTTGTGCCAGACTCTATCAAAAGCTTTTGATATGTCTTGCTTAATAGCAAAGATCAAATGCTTAAATACAGGGTGGCGCAAAAGTCGCGCAATATAGGAATTTTCGGTCTTGACTATAATATATTATTTTTTTTCTTTTTAGGTAGGGGTTTTAATGTATGGAATACCTGGTACTACAAATCGCTCACTCGCTACAGAATTTAAATATATACTGTATATACACAAGGTGTTTCAAGAGGAAAGGTCAATACTTCGGGAGGTGATAGTATCAGTCATTGTGAGAAAAAAAGTTCATATGAACATGTGTCTAATTCTGAATGGTAACGGAGATAGAGCTGTTTGAATCTGATTGCGCGCGCAGCTCTTCCTCCCCTGCCGCGTGGTCCCATTCAATGGCCACCAAGGTCTCTAGACCTCTCTCTGTTAGATTATTGTTTGTGGGGATGGATGAAAAGTCAAGTTTACAAAAGAAAGGTGGATACATGAGACGAATTGCTCGCGCGCATTTTGGATGCTGCTGCCAACATAAAGGAACGTCAATATCAACTCAGACGAACAACACGCGATCTTCGCACACGAGTTGCAAAGTGCATTGAGGTTGACGGTGGGATTTTCGAAAACGTATTGTAAACTGTAACAAATTTGTTATTTCTGTATCTCATACCATTCAAAATGCCAATGTTTAAACATTAAATGTTAGAAACAGTAATTGGTTTCTCTTTCTTAATTACCATTAACAATGCTTTTGTATTTGTAGATTCAAACAGCTCTATCTCCGTAACCATTCAGAATTAGACACATGTTCATATGAACTTTTTTTCTCACAATGACCGATACTATCACCACCTGAAGTATTGACCTTTCCTCCTGAAACACCCCGTATATATATATATATATATATATATATATATATATATATATATGATTCATGACACGCACACACACACACACCGTGCATGGAAAAAAGAACTCTTCTGGGAAAATTAAATCCACTATAGTCCGAATAAGTAATGGTAAATGACAGACTATAGTTTTTCTTTTTCATGATGTTAGCCCGACGTGGGCAACGGGTCACTCTCAAAGAGGCCCAAAAATATAGCTTCCCTCACCAGCTATCTGCAAAGCAGATAGGATCCAGCTTTGGGACAGGATCTAGGGATTACAGCTACACCTAGCCTACTATATCCAGAACCTCACTATAAGCAAAAGACTCGTTGCATTCGCGTCGGATTGAATACATCAAATAAAAAGGGGTAACTATTGTATTTTTAGTCAAAAATCAAAACTTAAACCTCAACTGGCAATTCGAAGAGAAATGCAAGGAGAATATATAACAGACTTTGATTTATCCCAGAAGATGTAGCGAGAGTTACAGGACAAATGAAATGAAATCCCATTCAGCTGCAGGTCCGGACAAATGGAACACACTATTGATTAAAAACTGTACAAATGAAATAACTACACCCTTATACTGGATATGAAGATCCCTAGACACTGGGGAAATACCGAGCATCTTGAAAGGAGCGAACATTGTCCCTATATATAAAGGAGGGGATAGCTCTCAAGCAAAGAACTATAGACCAGTGTCAGTGACGTCCCATCTCACCAAAATATTTGAAAGAATAGTCAGAGAGAAAATCTCTGACTTCTTGGAGACACTGGAAAGATTCACCGAAAATCAGCACGGATTCCGATCAGGAAGATCATGCCTATCACAACTTATAGAGCACTATAACAATATCCTAGATGCACTTGAAGGCAATGAAAACTATGATGTCATATACACGGATTTTGCTAAAGCTTTCGACAAATGCGATCATGGTATAATAGCACATAAAATGAAACATATGGGAATAACAGGCAAAGTGAGAAAATGGATCTACATCTTCCTCACAGAACGTCTACAGGTCGTCACAATTTAAGGTGTATCATCATCAGAATCGGAAGTACGCAGGTCAGTACCACAAGGTACAGTACTAGCCCCACTCCTGTTCATTATCATGCTAACAGACATAGACAGTGGAGTATATAGTAATAGTATAGTAACATCCTTTGCGGACAATATAAAGATTAGCAGAAAAATCAGCGATGCAAATGAAGTGGAGGCCTTGGAGAGGGACACGAACAAAATACAAATGGTCAGAAGACAACAATATGACTTTTAACACCGAGAAATTTCAGCTCTTGAGATATGGTAGAAATGAGGAACTTAGACTACATATCATGCCCCAGATAGACAGTGAATTCAGCGAAACACGAAAGCGATCGACTTGGGGATAATAATGACCGATGATGCGAAATTCGAGAGACAAAATCAGATAGCGATAAACAAAGCAAAAAGAGTCACGGGACAGGTACTAAGAACGTTCAAAAGGAGGGACAAGACAGTAATGATTCCCCTGCTGAAAACGCTGATTTCACCAAAACTTGAATACTGCTCAGTTTTGACGTCCCCATATGAAAAGGAAGAAATTAATAAACTAGAAGAAATGCAGAAACATTTCACAGCCAAGATTGATGGCTGCAAAGAACTCAACTACTGGGAAAGACTACGTAAACTAAATATGTACTCCCTGGAAAGAAGAGAGAGGTATACCATTATCTACATATGGAAAATGATCGAAAAACTGGTACCAAACCTCAAACTAAACCCAATTAACATTCAAACAACACTGGAAAATAGGAAAGGCAGAATGTGTAGTATTCCTAAATTAAAGGCCTGACGAGGGGCCTTCTCAACATTGAAGGAAAATAGCTAGGTTGTCAGGGGGCCATGACTTTTTAATCAGCTTCCAAAGGACCTTAGAAGCGTTTTGATCAAAGTTGAAGTTTTGAAGAGACTAGATGCCTGGTTCAGGACGGTATGAGATGAGCCGGGTGTACCTGGCTATGTGCGGTGGGGAGCGCAAGAGAGCAACTCGCTCATCCACCAAGCCAGGCCTAGAGGCGGGGCCACCAGCTTTACCTTCGTGTGAAGAGAGACCAACACGCGGAACCTAAACGAGGTTAACGAGGTATATATAAACTCTAGGGTTGTGTTCCTAACCTTAGAAACGAAATAGAAACACACTGGAATGAGAGAAAAGACAGATTTTGTACTATCCCAGCTGTAGTGGGACAGGGTGCCATGAAAACGAGGATTGAAAATACAATCGGAATACGAGACCCAAAACTGTTTAATGTACTGCCCCAAAAACTGAGAAATCCCCAGCACACCAACCTCAATAATTTCAAGAACCAGTTGGACAGGTTCTGTGCAAAGTCCCTGACCAGCCATGCGTCGCTGGTTATGAGAGCGGGAGGAGATTGGAAAGCAATTGCCTCCTCCACCAAATCCCGCAAATGAGGAGAAATATATATTTATAAAACCTTGGTTAACCTTGGTTTTGCTTCCGTCCGAATTGTTAATTCTGACGAAGGTCAAGCTTATCACTCTACCTTAGACCTACAGTTTAACGAAATCCGAACCACGCCCCACCAGCAGCTCAGCGTCTTAACCACTAGGCTACCCAGGGTACCGATTTATCTACCAACCAATTGTTTTTATTGTGTGGAAAGCTGAACAGCTGGGTTTTGCTGTACGCCGCCTGCCGTCACTGGGTCTCGATCCCGGTGCCGATGGATTCGTAGTTAGCAACGCTAACCACTACACAACCGATATATAGACAGTGTGTGTGTGTGTGTGTGTGTACACACACACACACACACATATATATATACCGTATATATATATATATTATATATTATATATATATATATATATATACACATTATACTCGGGGTTACCCGGTGAGTTTAACCCTCAAGTACAATTGAGTACTCCTCTAAACAGAGTGCGCTGACCCCCTTTTTGGGTCGCTTACGGAATCCGGGAGCTTTCCTTAGCCCTTGTTGCACTCGTCGAGTTTAGATTGATTATATCACTGGGGAACACAACTTTTGGTGACTTAGATGTTAGACCTGTTTCTGGGTATATTGAGGTCGCTGATTCTAAAAATGACATTAGTTTTTCTCCATCAGCTCTGCTTATCAAGATATGATATATATCTATATATATTTCTATATAATGTATATAATATTATATAATTGCTGACTGGCAATCACTGTTGTTGTCAATTGAATACAAAAGTATGATGAATATCAGCAAAAATAGTGTATTAACATCAAACAAGCATAAGGTACGAAAAATATTTCTTAAATTCAAACAAGCTTGAGACACGAACGGCAAAAAAAGTTCTTTCATTGAGACATCTCACATAAACCGCGTTTCTGAGATTTCTTGCGATGAGATGTGCCAGACATTCGCGTTGGATGCTCCAGCAGTAATCTGCCATCATGTGAGTATCCCATCGTCCGCGGTACCGTTCTTCCATGGTCCTTAGTTCTTGGTGAAATCGTTCACCCTGTTCCTCGCTTAGATCACCGAGGTTATCTGGGAAACGATCCAAATGACTGTGGAGGTAATGCAGTTTGATGCTCATTTTACAGCCAAGTTTACAAAAAGAAGAGAGCATATTCTCCACTAGTTCACCGTAGTTATCGGCCTTATAGTTCCCAAGGAAATTCTTCACAACCATACTAAACGATGACCACGCACGTGCCTCAATGTTGTCCATTGAATCTTGGAAACGCGGGTCTTTCATGAGTTCCCGGATTTGCGGTCCATCGAAAATACCTGCCTTCAGCTTTTCCATGCTCAGCGCAGGAAATTTTCTACATATGTAGCCAAAACACGTCCCATCTCTGTTCAAAGCCTTTATAAATTGTTTCATCAAACCTAGTTTGATGTGCAGTGGTGGCAATATGATCCTTTCTCTGTCAACCAAAGCTTCTTTGATGATATTTTTTCCTCCAACCACCATGTTTTCTCTCAGAGGCCACTGTCTTCTCACCCAGTGTTCATCTTTAGCTTTACTGTCCCAGAGACATATAAAGCACGGGTACTTGGTGTACCCGCTCTGCTGGCCCAGGAGAAAATTCACCATCTTCAGATCCACACAGATCACCCATTGGTGGTCTCGGTATGATATCTTTTCTAGGACTAGGGCGACTGTCCCGTGCTCTTCTCTCATACCGACTGAGTGACCAATTGGGATTGATCTGTATCTGTTGCCGTTGTGTAGAACACATTTTAGGCTCCGTTTGGAGCTATCTATGAATAACCGCCATTCACTTGGTGTGTATTCGATATGCCCATTTTCATCAGCAATCCGCGCACATTGTTGCAGAAAACTAAATCGTTCTCTTTTGAGAAGAAGGGCAGTAAATCCTTTTCTCTGTCGCGATATAACGTGATTTTGGTTCCCGGCAGCAGTAAATTTTTTCTCCCAGCCTGGAAGCTAACAATTCAGACGATTTCTTCGAAAGACTTAAGTCCCTTATGAGGTCGTTTAATTCGTGTTGACTAAAACCTTCTGCAACTGATGACGGTCCTTCGAAATCACTGTCATTTTTCCCACATATGCTTTCTTTGTCAGTAGCAGATTCATCATCTTCTTGAGGGAGCTCTAGAAGATGGCTGAATGATGGGACAGGTATCTCATCTGAATGTGAAACAGGCCGTCTAGCTGAGTCTATGTCAGGATACGTCCATTTATTCCGGTTACGTCCATTGATGCCCTTTATATTCACCAACAAAAGTAACAGTCATCACTGTGGTTTCTCTGTTCTCTCCATACCATTGGTATACCAAATTTCAGGCACCTCCTCGTTCCGTTGGTCCATTGCCGCAGATGCTCCGTACACGTTTTACACACAATGAGGAGCCCATGGCTTATCTTGGTCTCCTAGTTGTACTTTGAAATAGGAAAATAAGCTTTTTTCACAAAATCAGTAATAGTTTTTCTCTGTTCAATGAACGTGTACTCTCCGCAGATAAAACAAAACACATCTGGATGATTTAAACGCTTTCTTCGTGATGAAGCCATGTCAACACCTGTAACAGGAAAGAATTCACGTTAGTACACGTACAATACACATGCAAAACAGCAACATCAGCAAAATCATAGCTACAATTTAATTATACAGATGCATTTAGATTTACGAGCAACTCATAATACCGTTCCAGAAGGGTAATAAAGTAGGTAATGACGTATGCAATATCTCAAAAACTAGAGCTGCTAGAACAAAAGGGATGATATTTTCTGAATCAGTGGCATGAAAATATCCAGAATAAGGTCTAAAATCTCAGGCACCAAGAAAAAAATGTTTTTTTTGTTCCCCAGTGTTATGATGGGATTAATTGAGTCAACTTTAATTATAGGCTCTTTAATTAAATTCATGTAAGCGGATTACAGGCGAATGTTTATAATACTTTGCTTTGCTTTAAGTTCACAAGTGCTATTTTAAATTAAGTTCACCGGGTTATGAATGGATTGTTTGTAATCTACGAGTGACAATTAAGGTCACTAAGAAATAAATGGATTAAGTCTGCTGGCGTTTCCTTCAGTCAGATCATCAATTCCGATTTTCCGATATAAAGCTCGTTCCCTATTTGAGGTAGGTGAAATTCACCCTTCACCCGGGGTATAAGTTACGTTAGTTCAAAGGTCAGACGGTTCCCTTCTCGTGACTACACCCTTCAGTCCTTTCTAGAACCGCTTGAAAGCATGCTAATGACATACGGGGCAACTCCTCCTCGTTACCCGCGATAAAATGACGAGCGATTTCCTGCTAAGACCTACTACCCTTAAGCCCGTTCTAAAATCGTCTCGAAACAAAACTAATGCATATGAGGTAACTCGCATCCGTTACCCTCGGAGACTCAGGTGAGATGAGCTCTACCCAAAGTTTGGCCGAGAGCTACTCAATCTAGAATCTGTCCTTCAATGGCTGGACCCCCTCCTTATATAGGAAGAAATCCATTCTCACATACGTCAGAGAGGTGAGTCACCATGAGACCAAGAAAATATTTGATTCTCAGAGTCAAGGTTTCCATCCTGAAACTCGAAACGGATGTGAGATGTTAGCTTGGAAGGTACATGGGCAAACAGCGAGCGCAAGATGTCGCAAAAGTGCATCTGAGCGCCTTTGCTTAAAATGACTGGCGGTTTTAATATCATTTCATATTTCAGGTGCGTGCTTGAGGGCTTAGAGAAAATTTAGGCAGATTCTCGCGTCAATCACTGAGAAAAAGACGAGCGCCTGCTCTTGTAGGATATTTAAGAAGGGGGGCGTACTAGTGTATAACATCTATCTTATTTATTTCGTCTTTCAATATTGCGTCTGACATTCGTTCCGTATAACACACACACATATATATATATATATATATATATATTATATATATATATATTCACTAGGGCCCAGGAGAAAGGGGTGCATGAAGTGTCAAAGAATCAGGTCCCGGGCCTCAGGGGGTCCATGCTGGAAGATAGAGAAGGTGTTCGGAGGTAAAGGGGCCCAGAGTTAAATGTAGCACGAGGGCCCGTGATTCCCCTCCTGGGTCTTGATATTCACCGTTTATGGTAGTTTTGCCCTTCTCTAATCCAAATAACCAACCAACACAATCGAAGACCAAGTTTTTGTCGCGTGAAGCGCAAACTACTCTTTATTTCCAAGGTGGGTGGTGTGAATACGTTAGTCGGAAATATTGTACTGTTGAGGAAGCTATTTTTTTCGAAGTAATTTAAGTTCGTTGTTTTAATTGAAGGTACGAAGGAGAAAAGCTTTGTTTTTTGGTAAATCGTAAATGTAGGCTAAGCATTGTTTATGGAAGAGTTTATGTAAGTTTCTAATGCATGTTAATTTATCTGAAAATAAGTTAACTCTGGAACAGTTATCCAATTCACTGAAATTCTGGCGGTATCCTATTTTGGCGTCCAAAATTATTTAACAATTACAAAATAAACAGTGTCCCAAATACAAGCAATTGGCGAATGTATATTTAGTCGGTTCCTGACATGTACGATAGTGCAGTATCCTGTGATACTTGTTTGTATTAAAAGTAAATTCTCACTTTTTTGTGAAAGTTGCTTAAAATTAATCAAAACCTACGTGGAAATTATCGACTGCCTGGTTAGGTCAACTGTACACCCTTGACAATTTGTTGGATTAAGTCGTGGTATTTTCGTTAGTTTAAACGAAAATATCACAACCTAACCAATCGTTAAGGCATTTAGTTGACCTAACCGGGCATTCCAGCCATGTTTTCTCGAGAAATCGACAAAAATTCGTCAAAACAAGGCTAATGCTGTTAAATAATTTGGGATGCTATTCGTTTATTTTTGGTTGGTTGAATAATTTGGCCCCCAAAATAAGATATTGCCGAAATTCTTGTAATTTGTATTTAAATCGGACCTAAATTTTAATTTGTTTGCAGGGATTTTTTCGTAATGAGTTTAGCGGCAGGTAAATACAGATGTTATCGCAGTCGACACCACGTGAGTTATTTGGTGAGGATTGGTAAGTGAACTTCTCTTAATCCTCTGTGAATGGTGGTGATCGTATAAGTTAATCTAGGTTTAAGTGTGTGTGTAAACAAATGACTGGTATTTAGGTCTTTCTGATCAAACTTTTTTTTCAAAATTTGTTGAAATCCAAGTAGAGTATTTAAACTGTAAACACTTTTATAAAGAAAAACATTATTTAAGAGATTGGCAACAAGTGATGGTTCCATAAAAATGAAGTAAAACTAAGAACCATCAATGCCAATTCTGTTAACAAAGTTCCAGCATTTTTAGCCATATTATAACTCGGACTAATGCTATCGCTTCGCATCTAACATTTTGATTTCTGATTATTTTTCATCAATACTTAGAGGTCAGACCCTCCATGCGTTATTTGATAGCTATTTGAGTTATTATTAACAGTACAATTCGCTGCCATTGGAATTTGTTCAATAAAGTAATTCGAAGTCTCGTATTTGCCCGATTGTCCCCTCCCTTAAATTTAGAGCGAAGGCCAAGTAGATTACATTAATATTTTTATAGAAATGCACGACTCTTATAGACGATTAAACGTGGGAAATATTTCGCAGGTGTTTCTCCAGACATGATTCCAATGTCTATCAACAATGAACCATTTATGGAACTGAAAAATCCAGATGACCCATCTAGTCCGTGTCCCGGCTCCTGGTACTTGCATCATAGAACTGGACCAACTCCTGTTGTGTATAGTTTCAAACCAGGACAACTTTCAATACAGTTAGAACCCCTCGGTTCGACCATGGTATGGGTTCAGGTAAACTAGAAACGGAATTAGATGTTCATACATCGTTCACAAGAGAGGGTTGGTATATATATGTAAAATACGTTGCCAAATGGTAAGCTATCATGCATCAAGTATGGGCCTAACCTATCTTGCTCTTGTTTTCAATGTAGTTAACATGTATTGAAGGAATAAATGGTAACGATGTATGTTAATGGCTGAAATTTTTTTTATCGTGGATAGTGAATTCTGAAGTGTGTTCATAATTGACACTGCAGCTTCCTCAGTGTTTGATTGTTGGAAGATTTTGTGCTGACCATTAACTTTAGTTTGAGGTTTGAATATAGAGCGTGTTTGCGCTGTTGCTCTCTGCACCTATTTATGCACTTTATTACGTGTAATTAACAAATGTAAGTTTTTACTTTCCCCAAACTCCTATATAGTGTGATGGTGTGCGCTGAGGTATCATAGATTGAGCAGTATGTGGATCAAATGTAGAATTCGGACCCCAGCCTTCTTTAGTTAGCTTTATAAGGCTAACTAACGAAAATATCACGACCTAACCTAACCAATCTTGTTAACTGTACGCCCTTGACGATTGGTTAGGTTAGGTCATGATATTTTCGTTAGTTAGCTTATAAAGCTAACTAAAAAAGGCTGGGGTCCGAATTCTACATTTGATCCCAGTATGTTTTGAAATTAAATTGCACTACTATTGACTCTGGTAAGGCTTTTACCTCTGATCACCACCACCATTTTCTAGCCAGACCACCCTGAGGCCCCTGGTGCACCCCATTTTCGCTGGCCCCGATTCGATGTACCTTTTGGAAGTTAGGCGTACTTTCAGAAACTTTCATTTGATGCTGAATATCTGGGGTCCAATATCTAACTTTGCCGCACTCCGTCTGAGATTCATTGAAAGTCTGATTAGCGTTTATCTACTCAACGCAAACTATTTTGACTGGGCAGTTTCATTCCAGAACACATTTACTTTCGAGTCACCGGATCGTCTAGTACAGAAGCAGATTGCGCCAAACTACAATTCTACGATTGTTAGATATTTCTTTCCGAATAGCGCACTCATGGTATGTCATTATTGTGGCTGACGTTAACATATATGTACATTTTTAAAAATATATATATATACTGAATCTGTACTTTTTTTTTTTTTTTTTTTTTTTTTCAGATCATGACTGATGTACAATCGAATACAAGTGCAGAGTTTAGTTTTCATCGTGTTTCTCAGTCGAATTGAATGCGTCTTTTAAATTTTGCTTTTAAAACAGTTTCGGTATTTAAAAACATTTCGGTGCAATATTTTTTATCTTAACATTAGTTGTAGCACGTTAGTATTTTTTTAAGTGAAATTTATAGTATGGGATTAAACTTAGTTAAAGTAATTTAAGTTGGTTTTGAGTTGCACGTTGTATATGTATAATCAACGATGTATGTAATCAACGATAACTTGATAAAAAACGTGAGAAAGTATTTTAATTTTTAATTCAAATTGGGGACAATTCTCAAAAAAAAAAAAATAAAGAATAAAAAAATAATCGAACTGCACCATTTTAGATTTCCCTTTAATTGAAGATTGATTCATATGTGATGTATTCATTTCCTCGTGGAAAGAACCGAATTTTTTAAGTGACTGACCATTCTCGTAGTTTTAACATTAAAAATATTTTTTAAGACTGTGTTTCTTTAAGGCTTGATCATCATTTGAATTGGTATTACTTATCAATGTTGCTACTTGGACGTTGAGGTCTAAGTCATCCTTTTATAAAATGCCATGAATATATACACGAATACAGTTTTATACACAATGATTTTCATATATGGTTTCCCAAAGCAAAACTGTGGATGTGCAAATGAAGTTCGATATTTTATACATCGGTAAATTTATTTTTCCAAAAAAACTTGTTTAAGGATTTTTTTTTTTTTTTTCCCCCGGCTTTACTTCAGAATTGCTCATTTACAAATTTTACTTAGTATATAAACTTTTTCATGTGCATTGGTAACATACTCTTACTTATGATTTTGTACATGTATTCAGCGTAAAAAATTGGACACGTTCATTTCTAACAAAGATAAGTCTGCTTGTCACCACACCTTGAACCTGCAGTTTAACCCTTTCACTACAGGGTTGGTGTTGAATTCGATGTGTGTGTGTGTGTGTGTTTAGATTTACCTAATTTGATAAGCTGAACGAATTCAATTTAGAGCTTTACGTAAAGCTAAAAATATCCAAATGATTAGTTCTGTGAATGCCTGCAACGACACAAACTGAGGCATCTCCCAAATATGATGTCAGAGATAGAAAGCCAGGAAAAAGAACTGATAAATACACGTCAGAGTTTGAGAGGCGCTTCCAAGAGTTCACTGCTGGAATCTGTAGCAAGACTTGTGTGCTTTCATTTTGGTGCAGAAGTAGATATTGAATAAATTGCATTAACAACGGCAATCTTCTTTCACATTGGACACATCTTGCATCCAATAAAATTTTTGGAATTTTTTCGTGTTGGAAAAATATCCTAATGAGAAAAAGTACCATTTATTTGACAGTATATTTTGGTTCCACGTACCTCTGTGAATCAGCGTTCTCAAACAGGAAGATAGTCCAAGTGCCTGTCCACTCTAACAGATAATCATCTGGACGCCTGTTTGAGTCTAGCGGTCGTCAACTATAATCCCAACTTTGCGCACATTGCTGCCGCCATGCAGTTTCAAATCGTCTACGTCTGTTTGATAATGTAAGAACCAAAGAATATTCCATAATTATTATTCAAATGTATTTTGCATGAATAAAGAAAGAATATTGGTGTGCAAAAAAACTGTCAATTTCAGTGCTGTAGATCGTGTCAAGATGAAGCTGGCAAAAGTAGATCTTGGGTATCTAAAGTATGAGTTACCCCTGTTTCAGATAAATAAGCTTTGGTTAAAAACTGTAAGGAAAATAGACCGTTTTTGGCATTAAAATTGAGTATTTTACCAAATAGAATTTAACCAATTTTCTTCTATCAGTATTAAGAATATAGAAATTATCTATATTATGGTCACATTTTAAGCGATGTTTATGTAAGGCCGAGTTATCATTAACAATATTTAGACCAGGGGTTCTTAACTTCTGAGTCGCGACCCAAACTTGGGTCATTAAATCGTCATTTGTTATCCCTAATCATTTTGCCATCATTTTATCTATTAGGAGTGAACTGTTTGAAGGCATTGGTCACCGAGTTAGCTCCCGAGACCACAATTTGGATTTCAGCCTATAAACGTTAACTCCCTGAATTTTAGACTTTAGACTGTATTTGTGGTAATAAAGACGTTTAGAATCAATGGTCTCACCAATATATAACATTTAGAGCAATTCAAACGAGTTTTGAAAACCCCAGTGTCAGAGATCGGCTCTGGTAGTTAGTTTCCTCATAAAAAGTACTAGTGCAAGGTACTTAGAGTTAGGACGAGTGTTTTTTTTTCTTAAGAGTAAACTCAGGTTTATTATTATTAGCTATTATAACTAGAATATACGAGTACAAAAAGGGAATTTTGGAAATCTGTTGAACTTCTACAGTAAACTTTATAGCAAGTAATGTCATTCTCGATCGATTAAATAATAATAGGATCGGATTCTGAAGAAAGAACACATCCACGTAATAACGATACTAATGAACAGATGAATAAATAAAAGAAATTTTGTTAAATAACCCGAGACCTGGATCCAGGATTTACATCAGAGTCGGGAGACGGGGCCAAGAAATTCTATTTCAGATAAGCCAAAAAAAAAAAAAGTATACCTATTCTTTAATCTTGCATAATGAAGTGAATATATTCACAGTTGACAAACGTATGAAATACAGTACATTGTTATATATATCTAGAGGCTAGAACTAAATCACACCAAACGAGTGCAAGTTACATTCACATAGAGGCACAATACTTTGCAGATAGGTACATCTCTAAGAATGTCGCGTTAAAAAATACGTGAATGCTTACACGCAATTAGGAATTATAAAATCCACCATATTTACCAAATCGATTACAAATAGCAAAATATGTGCGAATTTAATAAGTATACAAGCAAATAATATCCACAGCTGTTTATGCGTCACAATTACAGCTATAAGAATACCGGGTGTCCGAGAATTATCTGTACAAGTTTTGGCTGTTATTAAAAGTCAACCATGAAGTGTAGAAATTCCAGTGTTGTCCCATTTTACAGAGAATCTCATTAAGTTTTTTCTGAAAAGTTTTGACAAGTTTTTCTTTTTTGTACGCGGGTGACAGACATTGATGATTTAAAAGCAAGAATCACAGCTGCTATTGAGCGAATTGATGTGGATATGCTGCAGCGTACATGGCAACATTTGGATTATCGATTGGATGTTTTGCGAATCACTGATGGTGCACATATCGAATGTTTGTAACAACGTTACTTTAATAAAAGAAACACTTGAAAATACAGATTCTAAATAATCTTCTTTAAGAATTTTACGTGTGTTATCAAGAATTTTATTAAAAGATGAAATTGTACACAATTTTCGGACACACTGGAATTTCTAAAAAACTTGTCAAAACTTGGTATCATAAAAAACTTGAGATTCTCTGTAAAATGGGACAACACTGGAATTTCTACACTTCATGGTTGACTTTTAATAACAGCCAAAACTTGTACAAATAATTCTCGGACACCCTGTACCTATATAACATTTATATAAATTTGCAGCAAAAATTATTTACACACTCAATTTTGTGCCTTCGCTACCTACTAGTATATATGACCAATGCTAGACAACGTAACAGCCAGTCACCCTCACTTAATCTAATCCTGAAGAACAACAACCAGTTCCATACATCATGGATGCCTTCTCGCAAAGTTGTCTAAAATAGTTATAATCCAGATCAGTTTCACTGTGAATCATTAATAGAGCTAACCCAAGTTAGCCTGTTTTCGCCCATTGTTAATCTCATGTAGGTCTTGAGCGTGCATAAGTGACTCGCAAGATGTAACTGGTATGGTAGCAAGGAGACTCAACATCGCTGTGGCATTTGGGAACAAAGTGGCCGGTGTATGCTTGTTTCCACAACAAAACGTGGTTTACGAAGTGTCCAAGCAGTCCACTTTGCTTCCTAGTATTGTAAGTCGGCTTGTAGTGACAAAGGTGCCGGAATGTCATCTCATGTTATTCGTAAATTCTGTTGTTTTTTTCCATCTAGTCAGTGTTCTGTTCTATCATAGGTGGTATTAGCATTATCCCAAGTCACAGTAAGTTGTGTAGGTCCAAATCGTATGTTCAAATCCGACAGAAGATGCTCCACGATGGGAGTATCACTATTCTTCGGAAGTAATCTTTAGGCGTGTCAGCTGGTAGATTAGCACGGTTTTTTGTCGTTTGCAAATTCATGGAATCCTTGGCTCCTCTGCACCAAGTTTTGTTGCCAAATCGGTTGTTTTAATCCACTCTTCACTTACTCTATCGATGTTCTCATAGCAGTTTGAAAGAGCGCTTATGACGTGATCTATGTCTTACATCGCAGTAGCAATGTCTACTCTTTCTTCTAAGGCGAAATTAACGAATAATATAAACCACATGTGATATAAACCATATGTAATATAAACCACTCATCAGGGGGGAGGGCATGTCCCCCTGTGGCCCCCCTAAATCTGGGCCTGTAACCCCATAAATATATTACTAAGGGTAGCTGAAAGGGGGTAACCCATACTGAAACCTGCCTTCCTGCCAAAAAAATAAATTTAAACGTGAAAAAAGGAGTGTGTCAAAACAGTCTAATTGATCTTATAAAAAGGGAAGTGGTTCAGGCAAGTTGAATGCCACTTTCAATGAGAAACTCTTCGAGGTATTTTAAAGTTTTCTTATAGGAACCTTCATGAAAAGAGACATGAAAACTAATTACACTGCTGGTCAACAAATTTTAAGGAATTTTTTGTCTTTAATGAAAGTAGCCGATTCTTATGTATTTTTGCATGCTGAATTTGAAAATGATAGTGAAATTGTTTAATTAGTTCGCGTTTTTAAGATATGGTAATTATTGTGTAAGTACTGGTAAAAATTTATCCCACAGCATATATGTATTTTAAGGAGCACACTCACTTCAATGTCGTTTCCTCTTGGCCTGTCTCTTGTACTCTGACTGTGTAGTGTCTCTTATTACTGACCAGCAGAAATCAGCCAGCATAGATGAATTCCACTTGCCCTGGTAACATTTCTCAAGAGCTGAAATCTGCTGATGAAAACGTTCCCCATGTTCGTCACTTACTTCACCAAGGTTTGCCGGGAAAAAGTCGAAATGGGAATGGAGGAAATGAATTTTTAGAGACATGTTACATCCCATTCTTTGGTACGCCTTCAACATATTATCCACCAATTCATCTGCATTTGGAGCTCTGTTGTTTCCAAGGAAATTTTGCGACACTGACTTGAACGAGACCCAAGCTTCTTTTTCTGCGCCCTCCAAAAGTGTGTCGAAATGTTCATCTTTCATCAGATTTCGTATATGAGGACCAACAAATATGCCTTCCTTGATTTTTGCCTCACTGAGTCGAGGGAACTTCTGGAAAAGATACTTAAATGCCTTTCCATCCTTATTGAGTGCCTTCACAAAATTTTTCATAAGCCCTAACTTAATATGTAACGGTGGTAGAAGTATTTTGCTTGGCTCTACTAATGGCTCGCACGAAACGTTTTTCACACCTGGCACTAAACGTTCTCTTGAAGGCCGTTCCTTCCTTTCATAATGTTGTGACCTAGCACGGCTGTCCCACTCGCAAAGGAAGCAGCAGTACTTCGTGTAACCCTGCTGGAGACCAAGTAACATGCCGACCACTTTCAAATCACCACATATGATCCATTTGTGAGCGTTGTAGTTTGTGGTGAAGCAGATATTGCATATTTTCATAGTCTCCTTCATGTGGACAGAATATCCAATTGGAATGGCAGCTTTTTCGTTTTTGTTATGTAGTAGTACAGCCTTAAGGCTTAGCTTAGAGGCATCAATGAACAACCGCCATTCGTCATCTCTGTATGTTCTATTTAGAGCATTCATTAAACCAACAACATCTGTACACACCACGAAGTCACCATGTTTGATGAAGAAAGTCTCCAACGTGGATTGCCTAGTGCGGTACATGGATATTTGGACATCATCATGAAGAAGATGCCACTGTTGAAGGCGTGAGGCGAGCAATTCTGCCTTAGACTTCGGTAAGTCCAAATCTCTGATGAGGTCATTCAGTTCGTGTTGGGTGATTTTATGCGGTTCTGTAGACAGTTCACTGGGCACAAAGTCGGTATCTTGTGATGTTGTGGGATGTGCAATGTCTTCATCTGTACTCGTTACAGGATGCTCTTCGTCATCCAAATCGAGGGTGTCTGAGGAGGTAGGAGGATTGGGCACAGGTATGTCTTTGTTATGGGGCACAGGTCGAATGGCGGATGGAACATTAGGATACTTGAGGGTCCATTTTTTCTTCTTACTAATTCCACGTAATGGCGGAACCATGCAGAATAAACAGTCATCCACGTGGTTACTTTGTTCCCTCCACACGACGGGGATGCCGAAGCCCATTGACCTCGGTTTCCCATTGTACCACTCAAGTAATGTAGTTGCACATGTAATGCAGCATATATGCGGCGCCCACGTTTTGTCCTGATCTCCTAATTTGCACTTAAAATAAAGGTGGTACGCTTTCTTGATGGCAGGTGTTAACGTCTTCTTTTGCGATTTTAATGTTACTTTGCCGCAAATATAGCAAAAGTTATTTGAGTCATTAACGCATTTACGTGGCATTTTGCTTATAACGTCAATGAGAAACTGATCGCAAGATTACGCTTTAACACGCACTACACTCTATATGTCATGAACTAACCACAGGTGCAAATTACGAGGAAACACTACAAAAGCACTATGTCAAAATGTGAAATAACGTGTCACCACAACAAGCGTCACTCTAGAACTGAGCTAAAGGGATTTACGATGTACTCAAGATGGCGCCAGACAACGAGGTTGCCAAACGAGCACATTCTACAGTGTTGGCATATGTTATGCTTCAATGATATATTCATTTCAATTGGGAAATAATGAAAACAGGGCACCCGTGTATCTTCTAAACGCGAACCAATCATGCAAAATGGAGGTCATTTTCGGATTCAGCGACGTCGAATTACTAAAGAAATGATGGTTTCATCGAAGATACATTTTGGATGTTGATTAGTGTTATCTGTTTGTCCTCAAGATCGATATTACTAATTTCATTATAAAGTTTGTTGAATTTTTTATATGGGCATTAGAAATAGTACTTATTAAAAATGAAAGGTTTCTGGAGAGTCACTTTGCAAGTTTATAATTAGCACTGCCTAGTTGGATATAATTCGTCTGAACGGTACAAATGGCTTATGCGCTTTAGGTGAGCTGTTAAAATAAGGTAGCTTAGAAGAGAATCCCAAAAATTGTTTTAAAATTGTTTTAAATTCTTTAGGGGGGGATTTTACTATTTCATTGAATTTCATGGTTATAGTGTTTCCTGAATTATATATATATTCACCAAGGCCTATGAGAGAGTGTGTGTGAGGTGTCAAAACACCAGTGTCCGGGTCTGATAGGGCCCGGTACTGAAGACAGGAGGAGGTGATCGGGGTTAAAAGGGCCGGAGTCAAAAGTAGCACGAGGGCCCGTGATTCCTCTTCTGGGCCTTGATATTCACCGTTTGTGGTAGATTTGCCATTCTCTAAACCAAATAACCAACCAACACAGTCGAAGACCAAGTTTTTCTTTTGTAAAGCGTTAACAACTCATTTTTCTTTCAAACTTGGTTGTGTGAAGAGACAGCAGGCGATACTGTACCGAAAAGTGATTAATTATTCAAGTATTTTACATTGGGCGTCCTTATTTCATGAGAAAAAGCAGTAGAGTTGTTTTATTTGTGTGCTTCTGTGTTTTACTTTTCTGAAATCTTTCAGTGAACTCCAAGTGTAGACTAAGCATTGCTTATGGGAAAACTATGTTTAATTTTTAATGTACAGGATATTAGTTTATCTGAAAATGTTAACTCCAGAGCAGCAATGGAATTTACTGAAACTCCTGTAATTTTAACTTTCGAAGGTGTATTTAAACGAAGCAAATTGTTTTAAATTTTTAGCAGAACTTCTTTCATGATGAGTTTAGTGGAAGGAAGATATTTAAGTCATCGGTGTCTAAACTTTACAAATTATTTATTGAAAATTGGTAAGTAAACTTCTCTTAATCCTCTGTGAATACAAGAGAATGGTGGTAGTGACCGTGTAATTAACTTATTCGAGGTTTGAATGTGTGCAAATAAATAACATTGGTATTTAGGTCTTTTTGATGCTCAAACTTACTTAGATCGGTTTTTCCAGAACTTGTTGAAATCCAAATAGTGCATTTAAACTGTAAATATTAATGGAAAAATAAAAATTATTTACATTAGATATTGGCAGCAAGTAGCTCGCCAGCCGCATCCGGCCCGTGTGATAGCTTTACTAGATGTCTGCCTCAAACTGTTGGTTGGATGATTCCATAAAACTGAAGTAAAACTACGAGCCATCAATGTTACTTTTATTATCGACGTTTTGGCATTATTAGCTTTGCTGCAATTTAATGTGTAGTACTATCACTTCGATTTGACAGGTATATATTTTGAATTCTGAATATTTTTCATCAATATTTAACGAGGTCAAACCCTCGATAAGTTACGAGAATAAAAGTGGCTCCCTAAGCAAACGGAAGTTCGCTACTTCTGAATTACTATTAATGGTACAATTCGCTGCCATTGGAATTTGTTCAGTAAAGTAATTGAGTCACATTTTTGCCCGATTGTCCGTCCCTAAATCTAGAGATTTTTAATGTCTAAGGGAAGTTTAAGTAGACCGCATTAACTCTATGTGAGCAACTGTTAGAAATTTCTAACCTTTCATATTCGCACGTTTATAACTTGACAAAAGTTGTCAATGAAGGGGTAATATTTTTTTACACAGAAAGGTACAACCATTATAGACTAAAGTGTGAAATATTTCGCAGGTGTTGATCCAGAGACGATTCCATTGTATACCACCAATACAATATGTATGGAAGTGAAAAATCCAGAGGACCCATCCAGTTTGTGTCCCGGCTACTGGTACTTGTATCAGGAAATTGGACCAACTTCTGTTGTGTATCTTTTCAAACCAGGACGACCTTTAATACGTTCTGAACCCTTAGGTTTGACCAAAATACTGATGCAGGTAAACTAAGAACAGAATTTTAAATATTCATACAAAGGGTTGGTATATACGTGAAATAAGTTACCAAGTGGTAAGATTTCATGAATAAAGTAGGGGCCTAACCTATTTTACTTTTATTCTCCATGTAGTTAATATATTAAAAGAATAAATGGTAACTTTGTGTGTTAGAAACGGCTGAAAATAATTATTGTAGAAGGTAAATTTTGAAGTGGGTGCATATGAAAGTATTTTGTTGACGAAGTATGAAACTCGTGTTTAGTGGGTTCTACATCTTGTATAACTATTGCCTAAACAGTCCTGTGAATCGAGTTTCTTACCGATTACCGAAAAATCTTTGGAAAGGACGGTAGGCATACATTTTAATTTTTTTTTCATTTCTATGAATTTTGATGTACATGTAATTTTGTAATTTAAATATTCGTGTTTACTTATATATGGGCTACAAATGAATGTGTTCTTTTACTTACAATTGTAAAGAATTTTTTAGAATCCTTAATTGTGTACTAGAGAACTGCTGCAGAACGGCGATGTAAAATTAACACCAAAAGATCCAACTTAACTTTTACTATCATGGAAAATAACCATTCCAGAACTCTAGTATTAAGGCGTTTGGGGGCTCTCCAGTTCTGCTTAAATTCTACTCTTCAATAGAGTAGGAAAATAAAAGTAAAAATTTCAGTGTGAAAGACACAATTTTTAACATAAGAACGATAGTCACTTGAAGTCCCTTAATTACTTCATCCATTATTTTACATTTATATAAGTAGAATTGTGACTCTTGCACTAATTTAGATTCATTAACTTGGTATACAATGATTGATGCTTAACTCGTATCTACAGTAACTAAGTGTGAACTGGAGTAAATATTCTTAATTTAAAGAAAGCTCTAATTTACACAGTTCTGTTTTTCAAAATTTTAGGAAGAATGATAAAAGTATGGTGAAAAAGGAAAGAAGCTGCTATCCAAAAGGTTCTATTTTAATTAGCACGTTTTTGTGACTTGTTCGATTTAAAAAATTTTCAGATTATTCCAGGTATCCTCTCATCCGTACGAGAGGGATTTTGTTTGGGCAGATCATTAACTTGAGTAGTTTGAGGTTTAAACATGGAGCATGTTTGCTCGGTTGTTTTTTCATCCAATATGTGACCTTTTTTGTTTATTACCTAAAATGAAGAAGTATAATAGCTTTTATACTTACCCCAAATTCCTATATAATATCTAATGTGTGCTTAGGTGTCAGATTGAGCAGTATAAATTTTGAGATAGGAAGTTTAATTGCTATTCTTGTCTCTGGGAAGGCCCCTTTACCCCCGATCACCTTCATCTTCCAGCCTGGACCACCCTGAGACCAGGGCCCTGGTGTTTTGACACCTCTTGTATACACCCTTCTCTGCCCCTGATTCGCTGTGCCCTTTGAGAGTAGGCGTACTTTTAAGAACTTTAATCTGATGCTGTTAATTCATAGCAATATGTATATTAAACTTGCATGGTTTTCTATTTATAATCTGAGGTCTTTGATAGGCCTAACGATAATTTATTTAATTTAGCCAGTTACAGATAGAGTAAGCGCCCCCTGTTTCTTGTAAAGTACCAAAATCTTTTTCAGATATGAAGTGTCATGTCTACTTTACGTTGTGGTAGCTATTGAAGTCGTTGACATAACACGGCAGTAGCTGGGGTTCCAATATCGAACTTTGTGCCATTCCGTTGAGATTCATTGAAAGTCTGATTCACGCTTATGTACTCCAACACAAACCATTTTAACCAGGCATTTTCATTCCAGAATATATTTTCTTTCGAGTCACCGAATCGTCTAGTACAAAGACAAATCGCGCCAAACCACAATTTCATGGTCGTTCGACTATTCTTCCCTTATACTGCAGTCATGGTAGGTTTTTGTCATTATTATGGCTGAAGTTAACATTTAAATTTATATATGCCGAGTCTATATATTAAGAATCTCTCTTTGCAGTTCATGACCGATGTGCAATCGAACACAACTGCAGAATTTCATTTTTATCGTGTTGCTAATTGCAATTGAATGTTTTAACCAAATTTTAAACTTTGCTCTTAAGACAATAACGTTTATAAAATGTCATAAATACTATGTGAAGATACCAATACAATTTTATACACCATGATTTTTATTTGTATGGTTTCTCAAAGCAAAATTATGAATGTGTAAATAAAGTTCGATGTTTTATACATCGGTAAACTGATTAGTTTCCAAAGTTTTTAAATTTGTTTTGCCAACCAATTTGAAAATTGCTCATTATTTACAAATTTTAGTATTATATAAAATTTTTCGTGTGCATCGTAACACATTTATGAATGCTAGAACAATGCTAGAACCTGTAGCAAGGTTTGTGCTTCCCTTTTGATGCAGATGATGAACTAATTGCATTAAAAATGGCAATATTGGTTCACATGGCCTTGCATCAAAAGTAAAATTTTAACACTGCAAGCGACCTTCAAATCAAAATGAGGGCGTCCAATTCAAATTTTTTGAATTTTCGTGGAGGAAAAATATCTATATCTGAGAAAGTGCCACGTATTTGACTATCTTTTGGTTCCACGTACCTCTGTGAATCGGCATTCTCAAACATGAATATAGAGTCCAAGTACCGATCCACTTTAACGGATTAGCTTGATGCTAGCAGTCGGCAACTATTCACAATTTTGCACAGCTTGCTGACGCCATGCAGTTCAAATCATCTACGTCTATTTGATAAAATAAAAACCAAAGAATATCTTTCCATAATTAAATTATTTAAATAAATGTATTTTGTATAAATAAAGAAAATATTGGTGTGTGCAAGTAATTCTACTGAATAGACGAGGGTTTGAGAATTGAAACAAATAAATCTAGATGTACAGGTATTTCAGGTAGACCCTAGAAATATGGAATAAAAAGAAACCATAGTTACAGAATTACTATGACAAACTTCAAATACCAACTTTTTATTCCATATTTCTAGGGTCCACCTGAAAACACCCTGTATAAATATACAATATAAATGAACAAATTAGAATAAACTAAAAATATGCAAGTGGTACAAGTGATAGTGGTGGGCCTTGCATCCAGTGAAGACAAAATTGTCTTAATGGACTTTTTATCACGATTTGGTCACTTAATTACGTGATTACTCGATCACGATTGTTAGTTATAATGGCTCCCCCCCCCGCAACGAAGGGTATCAACAGTCACAAGACCAAACCAAGGGGCAGAATCGTGAGTTGCTGAACGAAACTTTATTCAGGATAAGCTGATTCGAAAATTGAGAAGTAGCAGTAGACTAATCTCGAACAAAATCGTGTGCGACCTTACGAAGAAAGCTGCTTAGTGTTATAATGCCTAAAAGATTCTTGCGAACACCAAACTGATGTTAACAATTTTAATTTTCTTAATTTACATAATAAGTTCGCATAAACTGAATAAGGTTTAATGAAATGCAAATATCAGTTCACCTTGCAAAGACTTCTGTTAGAATTTGAGTTTAATGGTGCACCAACCCAATGAGTCATTAACACCAGAAAGGAGACGGTGCGTATTGAAAAGTAAGGATTAATCAAGTATTCAGGGCACAGTTGATAGGAAGAAGAGCAAGAACCAAAAAAACGAAAAACAAAAGGCGAGAAAGGAAGACTCTTTTCTTCAGCCACAAGGCTGACTGGCACTTGAAAAGATGGCCTCTAGTTACATATACAGGGAAAGTGAAAGTAAAAAGATTAAATAAATTCGTACAACTGACTATCAGAAAGCCGAGAAAAGGGTGAGGCGGAAAGTATGGGCTAAACATCGAGTTTAGTTGAAAAGGGGGAGAGATATCTCGGCACACTGTTCGAAGACGCGAACGAGCAGCAGCATATGTCTGACACACGATGGATGTATGAGGAAATGTAGGGAAGAGTTTCTTTCCAGAGCTTGCAAAGCGGAGAGAGGATCGGAGAATGGGAGTGAGTGAGTCGTGACTAGGAAGGCTATTGGTGAAGAGGTGCTGGTGCGTAAGGCGACATGCACCAAGACTGAGTCTAGCTAGGACCAACTGTTCCCATCGGGACAAATTGTGATGGCCAGTGGAGAAGAAACGAAGGGGCTGCTGTAGAATAAGGAGCAGGGAGTGAATTCCAAATATCCTGCCACCAACTTTGGACATGGGGCTGGAGGAGGGCCTGCGCTTCAAGAGAAGATAGTTTGAGCCGTACCCGAGATATAAAGATTGTTGCATTCTTGGCTGAAACGTCAGCCGCCTCATTTCCTAAGATACCCACATGGCTCGGTATCCAGAGGAAGGTTATAAACATATGGTTGGGGAGCAAATGTAATTACTGTAAAATTCGGTGGACGAGGAAATGTAGGGAAAAGTTTCTTTCCAGGGCTTGTAAAGCGGAGAGCGAATCAGAGCAGATGACGGTTGTGATGATGCAACATGTGAGAAATATACTGAAATGCTCGAAAAATGGCAAAGTTCTGCCGTTAAAAATGCCACAAGTAGAGGGCAGCTGCCAAGTTGTGGTGGGTCAGTGACAAAGGCAGATGCTGTTTGTTCATCCAGAACTTTAGAGCCCAATGTGTAGATGAATTGAGAGGCTGGTAAGGACTCTGAAGGCAGAGATGATTCTGTATAACAACAGAGGCTACCCGAGCCTTTGAATACTGAAGGAGGTCATAATTGAAAGAACGGGGATACCAAATAGAGGGGACAGCCCGCTGGAGTGCAGGTCATGAGCAGAAATGTCATGAAACTAGTCAAAGCATCTAGCATGCCTTAAACATATTTTAAGGCCTCATGGAGATCACCTGAAGGTACCCAAAAGGCAGTCATCAGCATATATGGAGTATGAGACAGAAGGAGGTGCAGCGGAAATGATGTCTTTGATCATCATAAGAACGTAGGGCTAAGTATACTGCCTTGAGGGACCCCTGTCTCAATCTCAAAAGTCTCGGAGATGATTATCAGAGTATACTGATATACGTCTGTGCAGCAAGAAGTTGGCAATAAAGTTAGTTAAATGGCCAGCAATCCCAGATTGTGTAATTTAAGCAGACCATGGTGCAAGATTGAGTCAAATGCCTTGGAGATATCATGAAACACAGCCGCAAGGTATTCATCCGGTAAGACTGTCTCCCGTTCACCACATTCCAGACGGGTAAGTGCATCATAAGGGGAGAAGCCCCTGCGGAAACCACTCTGATGAAGATCTAAAAGAACTACCCTCCAGGTAAAGAAACCTCCTGTTAACCATCCTCTCAGAAACTTTACACAGGCAGCTGGTGAGAGCTATAGGGCGGTATGATTGGGCATCAGTTGGAACCTTTCCAGGCTTCAGAAAGGGGAGAATCAGAGCTGACTTCCACTGATTAGGAAAGGAGTCAGTAAGCCAAATCGAGTTATAAAAGCGTAAAAGCTGAAGCTCACCAGAAGAACTCGTATGTTGCATAATGGATACCATCCTGTCCAAGGGAAGAAGAGCCAGAGTGAAAAGAGAATTATAAACTTCTCCATTGTCAGAGCGAAAAGATATGTGAGAGCTCAGCTTCGGCCATTCTATAAACAAAGGGTTCAATGTCGTTTCGAATGATGTTGACAGTAGCAAAGTGCAAGACAACCATGTTGCAAACCACTGCCGGGTCAGAGTATGGAATGCCATCTTTAACTAAGACCTTCCGTGGCAGTATGGAGAAGGATCTTTGAAAGGCCCGGTTCTTTCTTCAGATTGCAGATGAGGGTGCACCAAAAGATATGTTGTTAACAGTTCCTCCAAGAAGTTCTCTCTGCTAATTTTACAGTGCGCCGAGCAAGTGCTCGAGCATGTTTGTAGATGTTTGTAGTTGATAAATAGACGTGGAATTGGGTTCTTTCGAAAGCAACGGAGGGCCCTTTTACGTGACAAAACGGCAGCTTCACATTCAGCAGTCCACCATGCTGCATTGTACTTAGGATTAACGATAGATGACTTCAATGGAACAGAGGCAAAGGTGGCTGTGAGTATGGAGGTACAAATGGTTGTACAATCCAGATTGGCATCATAAGAGGGAGGAGGCAATTTGGCTAAACGAGCATAAGCACTCCAGTCAGTTTTTTTCAGATTGAAACGGAAACGTCGTTGAATGGGAGGAAGGGAGGATGTAGACTACAGAAAGATAGGGAAATCGTCCCTATCACAAACGTCAGAGGATACGGACCACTGGAATTGGTGGGCCAGTTCTTGACTACAAATAGACAGATCAATGGAGGAGAAAGTCCCTGTAGCATCAGAGAGGAAAGTGGGAGTGGGCAAATTAAACAAAAATAAGTTGTCCAAAAGGAAGTCAGCAAGGAGGACCCCTCTCTCGTCGCAAAAGGAGGAGCCCCAACAAGAGTGATGGGCATTGAAGTCCCCTAATAAGATGAAGGGAATTGGCATTTGGTGTACAAGATTATCAAGCAACTTTAAGGTAAGAGAAAAGCCAAGGGGCATGCACAAAAAACAGATTGTAACCACTACCAAAGAGTGGAACCTGTGCTGCAACTGCTTCGAGTGGAGTATGTAATGGGAGGGGAGTGCCAGGAAGAAGGGCATGAAGCAGTAAAGCAACACCACCCCCACGTGCATTCCTATCTCTTCTGTAGAATGTGTAGTGTTTGAAATAAGGGGAGAATGATTGGGATAGGCGAGTTTCCTGTAAGGCAATTAAGTTCTGCAAATGGGGTAGTCGTGAACGAAGGTTCTTGACATTCCACTGTATAAACGTGAAAATTAAGTGGTAAAGAGGAGACCCATCCCCTCGGCGGAAGTAAGTTTTTTATTAGGAACAAGATTATTTATATTAGCATAAGAGGCAAGTCTGTTAACAATTTGTTGAGGAGATTTATTCCTGGACATAAGGTCACGAACATCCTTCACCAGCTGCCAATGCTGAGAGCTGGTGAGACCACTAACAGCCCGAAGGTTCTTAGAATGAGGAGGCTGAGAGGCAGACTGGGAAGAGGAAGACGGGCCAGGAGAGGGCAAGGGGGGGGGGAATGACCGTATGGAAGCGGAGAGGTGTCTCTGACAGTAAATGGATGAAGAGATGGAACTGTAGGAGGTGCAGAAGAAACTGGAGGGCATGTCGGAAAAGGCGAAGGCTTGGGTCTAGGCTGGACAGGTGGAGTTGGGGGAAAAGACTGAGCTGAAAGGAGAGTGGGTGAATCTGTCCTGGCTACCTGGGAAAATGACATTTATATCGCACTATAGACTGTTCCTTCAGGTAAACTGGGCAAGCGGAGGAGAAGGCGGGATGAGAACCATGACAGTTCGCACAACCATCCGGACCTTCACAATCTGGAGAGGAGTGAGAACCCCCACACCTCCTACATGGGGCTCATTCTGACAGACATCTCAGCCATGACCAAATCGTAAACACTTAAAGCAACGCAGAGGTCTCGGAAAGAAATGCTTAACAGTATAACTGAGATAGCCACAATAGATTTTATTATTCTCGCAGGAATCCTGTCCTTACATCGTGTAAGTCGTCTCACATCCAAAACACCGCAAAGTTTTAGTTCCTCCAGAATATCCTCAACTGAATCAACTAGCAATTCTGGTGCACGAATAACGCCTTGTATCGTATCAAATTTAGATGCCACTTCTACCTTAATATTGTACTGGTTGTTCAAGGAGGAGGTAGCATTAAGAAGAGTTCGGAGCTGAGAAGGAGAAGTAGCCTGCAGTAACAAACTGCTACTCCTACAGTATTTGACAGACCTAATCTCTCCACATAAGGCCTCAATACCCTGCTTAAGGGCAAAGGGCCTAGCTTGGTGGGCCGAACATTGTCAGAGACAGCAGTCATGTAGACGTATGAAGCGTAAGAAGGAATTTCATGATCTTGGTCACGACGCGGAAGGGGCTTAGTCTTGAGAGAAAGTGTATGGGCAACTTTTATCGCGGAACTGGACTTAGAACCAAGAATCTTAGTCACCGGAAACTGGACGCCCACCAGCATGCCCACCCAAGGGGAGCCAAGTGCTATGGACAACATAGGTAGTGCTAGGACTAGAGGGCAGGGAAGCTAGCACTGAAAAGGAGTTTGAAACAGGTACAGTGGTGAAAGGAACTGGTATGCGACTCTGAGATTTCTGTGAGCGCTTAGAAGTGGGAACATCCTTAAGGCAGTCTGAGGACCTAGCCCTTTTTACTACCTGAAGGCCATCCGAATCGCAATGCACTTCGACAGAAACAATAAACGACTGGAGGGCAGAAGCACCTCCATCCTCAGATGGGGTTGCCTGTGAAGACAATTAGGAGCCGATTGAAAGATGATAGGCTATCCAAATTAACCCGAAAGGCCTAACCGAAGGCTAAGTCTGGCCCTGGCTAAAGCCTAGAAGCCAACCCTCCCCCCCAAAAAAAGCCTAATAGAGATCCAGCTAATTCAGCACACAATCGAAAAAAGACTATTAAATAAATCTACACAAACCAGGGGAAAAGCCCGGCTTAGAAATTAGCAAAATCACTGAAACACGTCCTGTCAGCACGATTAACAAACACCGAATCGCTTAAGTGGTGGTCTTCTGATAAAATGTGAAAATGTTCGTCATGCTCGACATATTTCTGGTCGAGTATCAGAATACAACCAACTATTTTCTTAATTAAAGTTGCAGTGCATACCATCTAACTAAGTAGGATCAATGTAGTGTTTTCGTACTTATAGTGTACAAAAAATTATTTTGTCAGTTTAGTGCTGGCAGATCGCGTTAAGATGAGGCTGGCAAAAGTAGATCTTAGGTACCTAAAATCTGAGCACCCCTGTTTTAGATAAATAAAAGTTGGTTAAAAAATCTAAGGAAAATAAACCGTTTCTGACATTAAAATTATCAGTGTTTTTCACCAAATAGGATTCAACCAATTTTCTCCTATCACTATTATCAGCATTAAGAAGGTAGGACTTATTAATATCTACAGTATATTATGGTCACATTCTAAGCGATGTTTATACAAGGCTGAGTTATCATCGGTAATATTTAAACTGTATTTGTGCTGATAAAGAGGGCAGTTAAAGCCAATGGTCTTACCAATATAACATTTAGAGCAATTCGAACTTGGAATTTTGTAAACCCCAATGTTAGAGACCCGCTCCGGTGGTTGGTCTCGTAAAAATGTGCGAGTTGTGCAAGGTGCTTTAGAAACGGTATGAAGACCGGAATGCAAACTATTACGAAATGACTCGGAATTGAAAGGAACAATTAAACATCTTTAAAATCCTTGGTAGATATGTTATTGTCATAAAAACCAAATCTTGCAGCACCAAGTGCTTTTCAATAAAAATATGGGGGTAAACTAATCTAGTAAAATATTCTTTGCTATAAACGACTCAACATCCAAATACGCGAGGCTACAAATCCTAAAAGCTCTTAAAAACATAGTAATAAAGATGGGGGGTAAAGGGGCACGGAGTCAAAATTAGCACAAGTTGGACAGGTTCCTGCGCAAAGTCCCTGACCAGCCATGCATAGTTGGCTACAAGAGCAGGAGGAGATTGGAAAGCAATTCCTTCCTCCACCAAATCCCACAAATGAGGCGGAATGCTGCAGAAGAGTTGACCGCAGGTCAATCCTGAACCGTCGTTCAAACCCTTATAAATTATCATAAAGTATTATATATAAAAATATATTCACCAGGGCTCAAAAGAAGGGGCTGCATGAGGTGCCAAAGGTCCGGGTCTCAGAGGGCCCCATTCTGGAAGATAGAGAAGGAGGTGATCGGGGGTAAAGGGGCACGTGATTCCTCTCCTGGGCCTTGATAGTCATCATTTATGGTAATTTTGCCCTTCTCTAAACCAAATAACCAACCAACACAGTCGAAGGCCAAGTTTTTTTCTCGCGAAACGCAAACAGCTATTTACTTTCAAGGTGGATCGTGTGGCTACGCCAGCAGGAGTGTTGTATCATCAAGTTCTCTATTCTTCAAGTAATTTAAATTGGGCGTCTTTAATTAAAGGAGAAATGGATCACCTGAAGATCAGGGCCCCCAGCCTTCGTTAGTTAGCCTTATAAGGCTAACTAACGAAAATATCACGATTTAACCTAACCAATCGTCAAGGGCGTACAGTTGACCTAACGATTGGTTAGGTTAAGTCGTGATATTTTTGTTAGCTTATAAGCCTAACGAAGGCTGGGGGCCTGATCATCTTCAGGTGATCCGGAGAAATTATTTTTTTTGTTTTATTTCTCTAAGATATTCGGTAAACCAAATATAGGCTAAATATTGCTCATGGAAAAAAACTGTTTCTAATACATAGTTTATCTGAAAATTATCTGAGAATAAGTTAACTCCAGAGCAACAATGGAACTTAATGAAATTCTTGACATTTCAAAACTTACACTATCTAAATTCTCTTTTTTTTTTGCAGAGACTTTTTCCCAATGAGTTTAGTGGAAGGAAGATACACCTGTTATGAGAGTCTACGCTTCGCGAGTTATTTGTTGAAGATTGGTGAGTAAACTTCTAATCCTCTGTGAATATAAAAAAAATGGTGGTGGTGATCGTGGAAATTAATCTAGGTCTAAATGTGTATAAACAAATTACGTCGTCGGTATTTAAGTCTTCCTGATATTCCAATTTGGTTAAATCGGTTTTCCCAGAACTTGTTGAACTCCAAATAGAGTACTTAAAATGTGAACATTAATGTATAAAAGCATTACTTAACACTAAATATTGGCAACCAGTTTATTTCATCTCTGCCTGATACTATTGGTTGGATGATTCAATAAAAATGGAATAAAACTTCAAACCATCCATGTCAGTTCTGTTAACGAAGTTTCAGCATTATTAACTACATTATAATTGAATAATACTGCCACTTCGCACGACTTATTTTGATTTCTGATTATCAGTGGAATTTATTCCAAATAATTGGAAGTTACATTTTCCCCCATTGTCCATCCCTTAAAATTCATGAGATCAAAGTAGACAGCATTAGTACGTCTTTATAGAGAAATTTACAATCCTTATTGGCGATTAAATAAGCGTGGAAAACTTTCCGCAGGTGTTTGTCCCCGGATGATTCCATTGTATACCAGCAGTACACCATTTATGGAACTGAAAAATCCAGAGGACCCATCCAGTCCGTGTCCCGGCTACTGGTACTTCTATAATAAGGTTGGACCAACTCCTGTTGTGTATGGTTTCAAACCAGGAGAACTTTTCATGCAGTTAGAACCCTTGGGTTCGACAACGATATGGGTGCAGGTAAAAGAACCGAATTTGAATGTTCATATCTTGTCCACAAGATGGTTGGTGTATGTGAAATACATTGTCCAATGGTAAGAGTAACGCGTCAAAGACCTAACTTATTTTTTTCTTATGCTGGTAATATACGCATTAAAGGAATGTGGTAAAGGTGTTAGAAATGGCTGGAAACATTTTATCGTTGAAGGCGAATCTGAAGTGTGTGTATATGCAGGGGGCGGATTTAGGCGGGGGTCGAGCGGGTCTCGCCCCGCAAACCATGAGGCCTCTAAACCTTGATGGTAAATAAAGTGAAAGGCGATCGGAAACAGGTGAAGCATCCTATAAAAATCGGTTGCCAAAGAGTGCATATAGGGGCACATTGTTCAAAAGTGACCATTTAATATATATTTTTAATTGCCTCTAATGATGATGCTTAATAAAATGTGTAAGTGTTGTTGCGCTAATTTATGCCTCACTGGAGTTTACCATCATCTTGAGGAATTGACTTTGACCAAAAACAGATGCATTCCTGCATTCTTTATAGGCAGAACGAACGTGATAATCGTTGGCAATTCTGTGTCACCAGTTGCCTGCCAATGTATTATAATCTCAGGTTCTGGAAAGTGACTGCCCCCTAAAATTGTGCTCTGGATCCGCCCCGGTGTATATGAAAGTACCATTTGTTGACAGGAGTATACTCGTAGACTCTTGCTTAGTAGGTTCTAGATTTGAACTGTTTAAATAGTCTTGTGAAACTGCGTTTCTTGAGGATTACCAAAAAAAAATTCTTTGAAAGGACGGTACGCATAATTTTAAATTTTGGGATCACCTGAAGATCAGGGCGTTAGCCTTCTTTAGTTAGCCTTCTTTAGTTAGCCTTCTTAGGCTAACTAACTAAAATATCACTACTTAACCTAAGCAATCGTTAGGAACTGTACGCCCTTGACGATTGGTTAGGTCAAGTCGTGATATCTTCGTTTAGTTAGCCTATAAGTCTAACTAACGAAGGCTGGGGGCCCTGATCTTCAGGTGATCCAATCTTGATACACATAATTTAAATGCTCGTGTTTGTTTATATGGGCTAAAAATGCAAGTTTTTTACATATACTGCAGATGACAGCGATTATAAAATCTCAACTTTTTTCTCGTGGAAACTTTTCGTGTTAAGGTGTTTGGAGGCTTTCTATACACCGTTTCATTTGAATTATATTCTTAATGGTGGAGTACAGAAAATAAATAAGAGGTTTTCGGCGTAAAGGACAATTTTTAACTTAAGATAGTCATTTGATGTCCCTTCCATGACAATTACTTTATGCATCATATACGTAACATTTGTGTATTTGGGTCATGACTTGCACTAATTTTGATTCAATCAACTAAATGACTTTCGTGTATACAATGACTGATACTTAACTCGTACCAAGTTAGGTATGAAATTGAGTAAATATTAACTTAAAGAAAGCTGTAATTTACACTTCTGTTTTTCAAGGTTAGGATGAATGATCTAAGGTATGGTGAAGAGGGAAAGATACTATCCATAAATTTTTATCATAGGAACGCTTCATGAAGCGTTCATTTAAAGAGTATTCCAGGTATCAGTGTATCCGTACGACAGGGAGCTCCATGATTTAAGCGTAGTTTCTTTTTCGTTTATTGAAAGGTTTTCTTGTTTATAACGTCAGTAATTAACAATGAAGGTTCTTAATTTATCATTATGAATAAGGGTTTGCACGAACAATCTCCTCACAATTTCAGTAGGTTGAGGTTTGAACATTGCCCGTTTGCTCGGTTGGTTTTTTACCGCCAATTTTAAAATTTTTTATTGCGCATAACGAACACAACAACGGCTTGTACACTTTTCTCAAACTCCTACATAATGTGAATGTGTGTTCTAAAGCGTCTTGGATTGAACAGTGTTTTGAGGAAGGAAGTTAAGCTGTGCTACTTTTCACTTTGGGAAGGCCCGTTTATCCCCGATCACCCTCTACTCCATCTTTCAGCCCTGACCACCTGATACCAATGCTGGAGCTTTGACACCTCGTTTTCCCCTTATCCTTGACCCTGCTTCGATGTGCCCTTTGAAAGTTAGCGTGCTTTCAGGAACTTTTATCTGATTCTGTTAATTTATAGCAATATACATAATTAAACTTGCATGGATATCTATAAGTTGGTGTTTGATAGGCTTAACGATAATTTTATTTGCTTTCAGCCAGTTATAAATGGGAGCTTCCTCCTTTTTTGTTTGTTTAACCTCTAACCTCCGCAACATTTAAGGTCGTATGAGGGAGGACCTGCAGCTTTACGTGCTATCCGAACCACGGGTCGCTACATAATCTGGACCCGGAGGACTGTCTCCCATCCAACTACTACGTAGACCCAATGTGTCTTAACTTCGCTGATCAACGGGAAGAGGTGTTACGACATTGGCTACGACTTAGCCCTCGTTTCTCGTGAAGTACCCAAATCTTTTTCAGATATGAAGCGTTTTGTAATCTACATTGTGGCAGTTATGGAAGTCGTCGTTGCCATAACACAAATAGCTGTGGTCCAAATATCGAACTGTCACGGAGATTCATTAAAAGTCTGATTCATGTTTATCTACTGCAACGCAAACTATTTTGACTGGTCATTTTCATTCCAGAATACTTTTTATTTCGAGAGACCGGATTGTCTAATACAAAAGCAAATCGCGTCAGACTACGATACGTTAATCGTCAGAGTTTTCAAACATGATGGTGCACGCACGGTATGTTTGTGATTATTATGGCTTAAGTTAACATTTAGCAATTTAATTGTACATAATGAATCTGTACATAATCTTTTTTGCAGTTTATGGGTGATGTGCTATCGAACACTACTGCAGAATTTAGATTTGATCGTGTTAACTCCAATTGAATGTTTTAACAAAATTGTTTTAAATATTGATTTTCAAACAATTCATTTTTGGTACTTTTAAAAGAAAAGATTTCGGTGCAATATGATTTTATCTTAAAACTAGTAGCAAGTTACTATTATAAGTAAAATTTACATAATACATAACTAAGCTTGCTTTGAGTAATTGAAGTAGTTTTCGGAGTTACACATGTATAGAAAAATTAAAAATAAACTTGTTTATCATAAAACACATGAGTGTATTTAGGAACTTTAACATTCTAATTACCGATAATCCTTGCACGAGAAAGAAAAGTCCCAAACTGCACCAGTTTAGTTCCTTAATTGAAAAAATTGATTCATACGTGATAAGCATGTAGTACATTTATTCTTGTGGGAAGAACTAAATTTTTTAAATGATTGACCGTTTTTGTAGTTTTAACATTAAAAATATTTTTAAGATATCGTTTCTTTAAGCCTTGACCATCTTCGAATGGTATAGCTTATCAATGTTGCTACTTGAGACGTTGATGTAGTAAGTCTTCCTCTTATGAAATGTCACGAATACTATGTGAAGATATACACCAGGGTTGTCAATTAATTTTCAAAATTACAGTAACTAGTTAACTTGGTTGGTAAGACTCCCAAATTAAGTTATACCTAACTAATCGTGTTACTGATATACTTGTACTTGCAAGTTTGTGTGTCCGTACGTGCAAGATAAAATAGTTTCCTCTTCGGTTGCAAACCACTGTCACTGGTGGTTTATCAGACAACGCACTTGCACACAAATACAGTGATGGCATTCTTAATTCTTACCCAACCCTAACCTTAATTTCCTTGGATCACCCGAAGATCAGGGCCCCCAGCCTTCTTTAGCTAGCTTTATAAGGCTAACTAAAGAAAAGCTGGGGGCCCTGGTCTTCAGGTGATCCATTTCATTTTTAGTGATTTTTATTTTTGTTACTTGTCAAATAAAAATATTGATTTATGTATAGTTTGTACTCTAATACACGCACTTATAGATGGTAATTAAAACAAGAAATAGTAATGGAATACTCTCCACGCATACAGACACTTTATCGCCAGTCTCGAGGACTGAAGGATTCTGGTGGCGACTAAGAGAACTAGTAAAATAAGTGAAATTGCTTTTTTTTTTTTTTTTTTTTTTTTTAAAGGAAAGCTAATCGAAGTTAGCTTAAATTTATCCAAATTAATTGACTACTTCACTTTTTGCTAATTAATCAATTAACTAACCCAACCCTGCGAAATATACTTTCCTTTTATCGAAATTTATTTCGACAAATTGCAAATGTTTAATTTTGTAGGACTATATGCATGTCATAAATGTCTGAATTTGACGGGATGTTGGCAGCAACTGTTAAGCCACTTTTCCTGAATCCTGAGCACATCCACTGGAATGGTGATGCCGCCCTTATAATTATTTGCTCCAAAAAGTTTTGTATAACTCGTTTATGAAGTAATGTCGGCGATATTCAGTTTCATATGCAATGCTCGAATTTAATTAAATCGGAATTTCCCGAATTTGTTAATCTAAATAGTATATTCAAAACTTCAGACTGTATACAAGTATAAATATAGGGAATTATTTAACAAATGCTGAGAAATGTCGGCTTTCAGGTAGTTTTACCCGATCTCGGAACTTAAATATTTGTCGGGTAATTCTTGACAAATTAAGTTAATGAGATGTAATATCACTTCTTTTGATAGGTAGGCCTACATTTTATCTTCAGAATTATTATTTTCTGCCAATATTAAATTTAAAGGATACCACATTTTGGTGATCCGGCCATTTCGGACTTTTAGTCAATCAGAACGACTCTTACACTAAGATTAGGTTTCATGAGGTTAGGTGGTTACTGTAGGTTGGTTAGTTATTTCCTACGTCACCAACTTTTGGTCAATCAGCGGTCTGAAAAACTGTCCCTGAAATTTAGTTACCTTATTTTGAGTTGCACTTTTCATCAATGTTTTAAAAGTGGTCAGGATCTCGGACTTAACGAAATAGCTTATCCCCGCCCCCCAGACACCATAAGTGTTCAACCCTGAGTTACTACTAACTATAGAGTACGCTGTCACTGGAATTTGTTCTGTAAAATAATTTGAAGTTTCACTTTTGGCTAATTGTCC
Organism: Bathynomus jamesi; assembly: GCA_023014485.1. Lineage (NCBI taxonomy): Eukaryota > Metazoa > Arthropoda > Malacostraca > Isopoda > Cirolanidae > Bathynomus > Bathynomus jamesi. The sequence continues at coordinate 346,477 of JAJOZX010000863.1, forward strand.
GGCCTTTTATAAATCTTGGAGAAGGTTTCATTGGACTGCATAAGTAGAACCTGGTTTTATAGAAGTGTAGAACCGTTACAGAGAATTGAATGAACGTGAAAATATTCCGCAGGAGTAAGTGCTGAGTTGTCATTGTATATCAACAATCCACAACTTCTTGAAGCGAGAAATCTACAAAACTCGTCTAATCAGTGTTCCAACTACTGGTATTTGTATAAAGAAAAATCGAACCAACTCTCATGTATTGTTTCTTGCGACTGAACATTTAATATGTTCAGAAGACCCGAGTTTCAATGTGGTAATGAAGGTAAATGGAAAACGGAATAGAAATCTTAGAATACCAGAATTTAAAATGCTCCTACATTGTCCATAACAAAGTTGGTGAACATGCAGTAAAATGCCCTGCAAAGATATTCTGAATCGAATTTCAAATTTCATCATTCTTTTGATCTGCATATAGTTAAAATTTGAAAGAAATTAAGATAAATTTGTTAAAAGAGTGAATGTTAGAAATGGCATAAAATAAATTTATCGTGGCAGCTGAAATTCCAAGAGGTGGATGGATTTGAAAGTATTAATCTCTGTTGGGGAAAGTATACAACTCGTGCTTGCTAGTTTCTTGGTTTTATAACTCTGTCGTATGGACAATGTTTAAATTTTGTCGCGAAACTCGAGATTGAATATTATCCACCAGAAATAGATGAAAATTTTGAAGTTCGGAAATCATTTTGGTCAGCGAACTAAATTCAAAGGACTGAGTGCTTCACCAATGCACCAGAACCTTGAAGTTATTTTGAAAATTTGCAACTTTTCCATCATGAACTTTAAAATAATACCGTTCCAAATTAACAGATAATCACCTTAATCATCATATATTGGTAGGTTCAAAACAGAATCCAAACATTTATAAAATCATAAACAACAAAAAATTCGAAAGTCTCCTTAAGTGTTTTTTGGAATGCAAATAACTATGTACAGTAGCTTGTATTGTCTATAAATCTATTATTCCTTCCAGTATTTTCCTTCGAAAAGGAATTTGTATTTTATGAAATTGGCACGAGTTTCTGGCACTCTTTGAGAAATGGTGGGCTACAACTGCTCTAAATTAAATCTATTTCCTCATTCTCCATTGGGTTCAGCTATTATTTTTCAGTTCCGTCACCAAATAATCTGATACCGATTGTAACTTAAGAATAAAATAACTGCAATATTCTTTTGTACAGTGTGATTCAAAAGTCGTTACATAGGGATATACTGTATTATGTAATGATACAGGGGAATAGTCACATCACATGTTCGATATGGCCACCGTTAACGGCAATGCACTTGTGCAGCCAGCTAGGAATATCACATCAATGCGCTCCTCCTTCGATAACATCTCATAACTCATTTACCTGCAAAGAAACAGAAAAGCCCTATGTAACATGACTTTTGAATCACCCTGTACTTTAAATGAGTCTTCAAATCCTCTGAAATGTGCATTGTGCACGCATTCCACTTTATAAAGACACGAAGTTAGTTTGAGGCAGCTCGCTCACTTGACAGAAATTCACCAGTTATTCATCAGACAAATATAAATTTGTAATTACACACACCACACACACACAATAATATATATACTGTATATATAAAATTCATTTTATCTTATTTACATACGAGTCCGTAGGGGATGATGGTGTCTGATGTGTCTGACTGTTCGTTTATACACGCCTAAACAGCTTGCGTTATCTACGCCAAATTTACTACATTCAAGGCAAAACCAGAGAATATTTTACGAACACACCTGCCCATCCCAATTCCTACCCTATGTGGGTAAGGTGACCTCCTAAACGGCTAGGGTAAGCTGCACCAAATTTAGTAATTACATGAAAGGAAAACAAGGAAAGGTTTTAGTAACATACACGCACCTCCCAATTGAACCCTCGGTTGTTTCGGGGGGGGGGGGGGATGTTGCTGCACAAAGCGCAACAGACGTTCTAGTTTTATATATGTTTAAATATTCAATATAAACATTTAAGCTGTAACAATTAGACACACAGTAAAACCTGACAATATGACATCATTTGCAGTGGTGTGACCACCCAACTACAGTAAATTTACCATTTTATGAGGTCCGGCAAAGGGCATATACTTACAATATAAACATTTTCAGTATTGTTACAGTATAATTTTTTTTTACTATACTATAGTAACTAGTTTTAGCGATCTAAAAATAATTTTTGTTCAGAATATAAGTTAAAGTGAACGTAAGATTTTAATAAAACTAGGGTTACCATACGTCCGGTTTTTCCGGACATGTCCCGGAAATTTGAATAATTATAACTGATTTTTGAGGCCATAACACTTGTTCTTATTTATAGATACTCAATGTAGACGACATGTAGTACACAGTGTATATATATATAACACATTAGTACAACGTGAGTTGGTAGATACTGATACAGATACACCCCCATCTCCGGAGTGTCCTTTTTTTTTTTTTTTGAAAGTTCAAATATGGTAACCCTAAATAAAACACATTTGGTATTACAACTTAATCCTGTCATAACTCATACTTGTAATTTGGAAGTTAAAACAAGTGTGTTTCAGTACAAAAGTGTATCGTTTTCAGAAGTTAATGAAATAATTTTGTTTCGAACTCCAGCACGAGAGAGAAAGAGACCAGCCAATTTTTTATCAACTTTCTTCGGAGAATTTTCTTCTTTTTTTTAGTTGCTATATGCCCAAAGTGACCACTTTTGTTTAGTCCCGAAAGTGGTCACTTTTAGCAGGTTCGACTGTGTTTATATTAATGCAATGATACTGATGTAAAATTTCTTCTCATACATGACATACACAACGTTTTGGCGCGCACCGTGTCTTAATAACTATTTAATGACCAATAACTATGTAATTTTTAAAAAAATAATCATATTACAGCGTTTCGTGACCAAATAACTTTAGTGTATTGCTTCAGTCCAAAATACAAAAAACACTAATAAAATTTAATAACTTACAAAAAAAGGCTGGGACAAACCAAGATCAAAAAAATATTCACAAAATATGGTATAAAAACAAAACATATACTGTAGGAGGTCTTCCACCTATATCCTAAGCCTACCTATAAACCAAAAACTGCCCACAGGGTTTCCAAATCCGGCACAGAACTTATGGGAACCTATGGGACAAACAAATTTTTTCTCATGTATCACTAACATATTCAGTACTTTTATTTCAATGCCTTCCTATGTGACATTCAGTCACCCAAAGAGGCAAACTTTTCCTTCGTAGTGCGTTAATAAATCGGAATTCACATAAACTGACCAACAATGTTTTTCTTTCATAGTTAACTCCCTGAAACCCAATAATTTTAAGCATTTTAATCTTTATTACTTCATATTAGACCAAATACTCCACAACAACTTCACATCCACGAAAAATAGCGTCAACTGGTGCTACGGAAGAGAAAGATTTAGGTATTATTGTTGCCAACACACTAAAACCGAGCGAGTAATGTATCGAAGCTGTCAGAAAAGCAAATAGAATCTTAGGATTTATTGGTAGATCGTTTGAGTTTAAATCAGAGAAAACAATGCTAACATTATATAATTCCTTAATATGCCCCCACCTCGAATACTGCGTTCAATTCTGGCTCCATATTTACGACAGGACATAGACAGAATGGAGAGAATGTAGCGACGGGCTGCCGGTTTAGAAACGTTAAGTTTATTCTCACTCGTAAAAAGGAGAATTCGAGGAGATTTAATCCAGGTGTTAAATGATTAAAGATTTTGATAATGTCGACGCCAAAAATACCTCACCTTCAAAATGCAGACAGAACTCGCGGTAATGGTTCCAAATTAGTGGGTAAACATTTTAATTCTAATGAAGCTAAACATTTTTTCTTCAATCGTATAGTTAGTTTGTGGAAATGGATTGACAGCCATCGTAGTTCAAAGTAATTCGATCGAATCCTTTAAAAAGATACAAGATGCTTATCTTGCCTTAAACCCCCAATTGGAAGCATATTTTAGCGCATAGAAATTTTTAGAATTTTCGTTTGGATTTCTTCCTCTGTATTTTAAAATTTTAACTTTATCTTTACATTTCTTTCTTACCTCTCAACTTCTTTTCTCAACTTTGTTTTAAAACTTTCACTCGTCTTTAAAAATCTTCTCATCTCTCTTAACCTTCCTTCTTAAACAGGCAACCTCGTAGGGACCAGCCAGTCTGTTGCTGTTTGGTGTCCTTTGTATTCCTTTGTATATATTAATATATACACTTGAGGCTCGTATCCCTAACCTTAGAAATAAAATAGAAACAAACTGGAATTGGAGAAGAGGCAGATTTTATACTTTCCCAGCTGCAGTGTGACAGGGTGCCTTGAAAACGAGGATTGAAAATATCTTCGGAATACGAGATCCAAAACTGTTAAATGTACTGCCGCAAGAAATGAGAAACCTCCTGCACACCAACCTCAATAATGTCAAGAACCAGTTGGACAGGCTTGTGCAAAGTCCCTGACCAGCCATGCGTGGTTGGCAACGAGAGCGGGAGGAGATTGGAAAGCAATTCCCTCCTCCACCAAATCCCATAAATGAGGCGGAATGCTACAGAAGGGTTGACCGCGGGTCGATCCCGAATCGTCATTCAAACCCTCTTAAATTATCATAAAGTATCACATATATTCACCAGGGCCAGGGAGAAGGGGATGCATGAGGTGTCAAAGCTAGATAGAGAGGGAGGTGATCGGGATTACAGGGGCCCGGAGTCCAAAGGAGCAAGAGGGCCCGTGATTTCTCTCATGGGCCTTGATATTCACCATTTATGGTAGATTTACCCTTCTCTAAACCAAATAACCAACCAACACAGTCGAAGACCAAGTTTTTCTCTTGTGAAGCGTAAACAGCTACTTCCTTTTAAAGTTGGTTGTTTGAAGACGACAGTAGGGGATACTGTGACGGAAAATTATTCAAGTGTTTTAAATTTTGGTACTCTTTAAGGTGAAAGGGAAATTGTTTCTCTTTTTGTGTATTTCTGCATTTTATTTTTCTGAAGTTTTTTGGTAAACTCCAAATGTAGGCTAAGCATTACTTCTGGAAAAACCGTTTAGTTTCTAATATAAGTTTATCTGAAAATAAGTTAACTTGAGAGCAGTAATGGAATTTGCCAAAATTGTGATATAAACTTTCGAAATGTGTACTTAAACGAGACATAAATTTTAATATTTTTGCAGGTTTTTTCATGATGAGTTTGGTGGACGGAAGATACATTGGTTATCGGTGTCGAAACTTTTCGAATTATTTGTTGAATATTGGTGAGTAAACTTCTCGTAATTCCAGGTCTGAATATGTAAACAAAGTACATTAGGGTACTAAGTCTTTCTGGGTCCCGACAATGACCCAACCTTACCTTTCCGGGCATAGGCGTTTGGGATGGCACTTTACTGGATGGCACTTTGTCAATGAAGAGTTTTTATAAAGGAAGGTAAGACAATTTTAGACAATTAAGTGTGGCAAATATTCCGCAGGTGTTGATCCAGAGATCATTCAATTGCATACCACCAGTACAAGATTTATGGAACTGAAAAATCCAGACCATCCATCCAGTTCATGTCCCGGCTACTGGTACTTGTATCATAAAATTGGACCAATTCCTGTTGTGTATCGTTTCAAAACAGGACAATCTTTAATACGTTCAGAACTCGTGGGTTCGACTACGAAAATGATGCAGGTAAACTAAACTTAATTTTAAATGTTCATACAATGTCCACAAGAGGGTTGGTGTGAATGTAAAATGCGTTGCCAAATGGTAAGATTTCATGAATGAAGTAGGGGCCTTACCTATTTTACTCTTATTCTCCATATAGTTAACCCGTTAACTACGCGAGTGCCCAGTTAAATGTAGAGCCAAAAAACGGGCTGCACCGGGAGATCTCGGTTTAAAGTTTAAACCCTTGTATATACGGGGCTTCGCAGAAATGGTCAGAAGCGAGAGCCCGTGATATGTTTGCTTATATAGGCTGCTGATAGTGTTCCTTTACGTACAATTATAAAGATATTTTATTCTTAATTGTGTACTAAAGATGACTGACTTGTAAAACGACGATTGTAAAATTGGATCTTTGAAGTTTTTTTCTTTTGGAAAATAAACGGTTCAAAATTTCCTTAAGGTGTTTGGACGCTTCTTTGTTCAACAGAGTACAGAAAATAAAAGTAAAATTTTCAGTGTGAAAGTCATTTGATGTCCCCTTCCATGGCAATTACTATATATATAATAGCATTTATAAATGTAGGGTCATAACTCTTGCACTTTAGTCATTAACTAAATGACTTGGTATACAGTGATTGATACTTAATTCATACTTAAGAGTTGAGTAAATGTTGTTAATTTACATGGTTCTATTTTTCAAGGTCTAGGAGGAATGATAAGGTATGGCGAAGAGGGAAAGTAGTTGCTATCAATAAGCTTTTATTTTAATAGGAACGTTTGTGTGAAGCGTTTGATGATAAAATTTGAGTATTCCAGATATCAGCTCATCCGTACTAGGGGGTTTTGTTTGTGCAAATCATTAACTTCAGTAGCTTGAGGTTTGAACATGGAGCTTGTTTACTCGGTTGGTCTTTGCATCCAATATTTGACCTTTATTTTTCATTACCTATAATGAACAAATATTTTGGCATTTACACTTCCCCGAACTTCTATATAATATACAGGGTGGTCCGAAAGTCCTGTCTCGCGGAGTATTGCTAGGAATATATTTAGTATTAATTTACTCCAGTTTTCTGGAGTGTCAAGACGTTAAAATTTACAAGTGGTAGAACATAAAACGGTGTACCACTCCCCAAGAAAGTGGAATTTGTTCACGTTGAGGGTGTCATGAAATGGCGGCTGCAGAATTCACAAAAGACCTCGATAAAAACCACAACTTGATCAGCGAACTGTCGGACGTCTTAAACTGAAAGAAACGGGAAGCGTTGAAGACAGAAGTGGTAGCCCGCGATCAAGTGCAAGTGGGGAAATGTCAGCGTTCTAGCAAGAGTAATAGTCCAAAACGTTCAAACAGGAAAGTTACGCAACATTTTGCATCAGTGTTCTTAGAATACTTAACCCTTTGTCGGGCAGTTCCTTTACTGATTTTGTTTTCGTTAACGCCAGAAGATTTTTTCTCCGAAAGACCCCTGTGCAGTAAAGGATTAAGCAAACTTTTCTCAACTCTACTCTGATTCTGCGAATGGTTTCAAACAACACTTGCCACAAAGTCTACCTTACCATAATCCATTTTCTTTAGTGATGAAGCTTCGTTCCATCTTAATGGACACGTCAATAGACACGACTGTGTATTAGGCAGATGAAATCCAAATCATGCAATTGAAGGACATTCCCAAACAAATCCTAAATTAAACATCTGGTGCGGTATTCGTGATTTAAGATCATAGGATCAGTATTCATAGATGGGAATGTGACGAAAAACGCTTATTCGACTTGATACAGGACAATTGAAATGGTTGAACGAGAACATCTCATGAGAGGATTAGGTAGAAGGGGTCCGATTGAATGTCCACCAAGTTCCCCAGACTTAACTCCACTACTTTTTGTGGTGTTACCTCAAGAATAGTATACGAAAATCATCGAAGAACACGAACAATTAAAGAGCAATATCGGTACTCTGTGCAACAACTTTACTGCAGACACTATTGTGAATGTGTAAAACACCTTACGTACTCGCATTAGATTGTGCAATGAAATGCAAGGATCACAGTTTGAAAAGCTCCTTTAATTAAAATGTAAATTATCCACTAAAATGAGGCAGGATTTCTGAACTACCCTGTATACTGTAGTGTGATAGTGTCCACTAAGGGGTCAGAGATTGAACAGCGTGTTTTTTCAGATAGAATTGATAGTCTTAACGATAATTTACTTGCATTCAGCCAGTTACAAACAGAAGGGAGCTCCCTGTTTCTTGTGCAAAGTACCAAACTCTCTTTCGGATATGAAGTGTGGTGTCTGCATGATGTGGCAGTTATGAAAGTAGTTGACATAACACTGGAATAACTGTTTCCAGTATAGAACTTCGTGACACTTGAGATTTCATTCTGATTCACGCTTATGTGTACTCCAATGCAAACTATTTTAACTATACATTTTCATTCCAGAATATATTTTCTTTAGAGTCCTCAGATCGTCTAATACAAAAGCAAACGGCGCCAAACCATAACGTGAAGATCGTTAGACTATTCTTCCCTTATACTGCAACCATGGTATGTTTTTGTAATTATGGCTGAAATTATCTTTAAAAACTCGCTTGTATGCTGTATCTGTACATTAAGAATCTTTTTTGCAGTTCATGACCGACGTGCAATCGAACACTACTGCAGAATTTAGTTTTTATAGGGAAGAAATTTCGAAAGGAATTTAACCAAATTGTTTTAAATTTTGTTTTTAAATCAATGAAGTTACAGTACTTTAAAAATACTTCAGTGTAATAAGATTTTTATCTTAAAACTAGTAAGTAGCATGTTCTTTTAAAAGTGAAATTTCCATAGTACATAACTAAATTTTAGTTTGATAAATTAAAGCTAGTTTTAAGTTACACATTTGTATAGAAACTTTATATTTGACAATGTTTGAGAATGATTCTGGCTAATTAGAATACATTCTCGCACAAAAATAAAATCCCCAAACTGCATCGTTCTAGTTTTTGCTTTTATTGACAAAATTGACTCGTACGTGATAAGCATGTGTGATGTATTCATTTTCTCGTGGAAAAGATTTTTTAAGTGACTCTCCGTTCTTGTAGTTTTAACATTAAAATATTTTAAACTTGTTTTTTTAATCCTTGGTATACTTTCAAAAACAGTTCTCTGTTCTTCACTACACGAGCTTTTCAAAATTAAATGATGTCTCGGACCTTGATTTTGGCTTCCTTATAGAGGAGGGCGGTTCTGCCCCTTCCTACATCAAAGAATTCCTTACGCTAATGGCATTAAACTTAAATTATTTGGGTAGTTTTATCCGATCTCAGGAGTCTATTTGTCGGGCAATTCTCGCCAAATGAAAGATATACAGGGTGTTTCAGGTCGACCCTAGAAATATGGAAAAAGTTAGTTACGGAATTACTACGACAAAACTTCAAATTCAAACTACAAATTCCGGAATTTGTAGTTTGAATTTGAAGTTTGTCATAATTCCGTAATTAATATGGCGCTTTTCATATTTCTAGGGTTGACCTAGAACACCCTGTATTTATTAACGAGGTGTAACTTTACTTTCTTTTGACAGGTACACAGTATCTTTAGAATTAATATTCTCTGCTAATATTAAAATTTCAGATATCACATTTTGGTGATCCGCCATTTCATATTTTTAGCCAATCAGAACGACTCTTAAACCTAGATAGGTTACACGAGGTTTGGTGGTGGTTGTAGGTTGGTTAGATATTTCCTGCGTTACCAACTTTGTCAGTTAGGGGTCAGAAAAACTTGTCCCTGAAATTACCTTATTTTCAATTGCACTTTTCATGAAGATTTTACAAGTGGTCAGGACTTCTGTCGTTGTGAAATGGTCCCCAGACCCCCTAAGTGTCTAATACTGAGTTACTATTTACTGTAGCGTACGCTGCTACTGGAATTTAAAGTTTCATTTTTGACTTAATTGTCCGGCTTTTATAAGTTTTTCAGAAAGTTTGTGGACTGCATAAGTAGAACTTGATTTTGTTGAAAAATGTACAGTGATGCACGACCTTTACAGGGAATTAAATAAGCATGAAAATATTATGCAAAAGTTAATGTCGATATGATGCCCTTGTATAGCAACGATCCACGACTTGAAGCGAGAAATCTACAAAACTGTAGTCCTCTTGTGTATTTTGGGTTTTAATAGGGTGGTAATGCGGATAAATGGAGGAACGGAATGGAAATCTCTGAATACCAGAATTTAAAATGCTCCTACATTGTTCACAACAAGGTTGGTGTATATGTAAAATACACTGCAAGATATTCTGAATCAAATTTTCAATTTCATTCTTTTGGTTTGTATATACAGGGTGTGTATAAAGTAACGCGAGTGAAGAGAAATTTGATTTGAAGTGTAATAACTAGTGAATATGGACAAGTAATAATTACGTCTACTTTTATAACTAATTATTTTATACAGTATGCGTGGTAGTAAGGTCCATTAGAGGTGATGAAAATGTCTGCCATCGACCTCTATAGAGGCTCTTGCACGGCGTATAATATTCAAATCAACTGGCTCAAATCGGATTTGCCTTCTCTCGTTACTGTATGGATACCCTATACGTATTTAAAAAAAAAAAAAAATTTGCTAAAAGGATGAATGCAGAAGTAGCCTGAAATAAACAATATTTGTATTAATATTTGTTGAATGGGGGAATATACAACTTGTGCCCGACAGGTTCCAGGTTTTTATCACTTATGACTCTGGTATGAACAGTGTTCAGTCTTTCGTGAAACTGTGTTCCTTATCGATAAATATTGGTAAAATTTCGCGACGAAACCTTTTGAACTGACTATATAGTATGGCGGCTCGTTTTTACACTTTTTTTCGATATTTGATTCGGGGTAGTGCGGAAAAGTGTGTAAATTTTTTTGATCTACGTCAATACCTTCCGGTGGCGGCGAGTCCTTAAAATTCGAAAAATAGGCCTAAAAAAACACAAATTTTATATGTTCATTGTTCAATGACTGCTATTAATTTATTCAAGCCTATAATAGTGTTCTCAGGGTTGTTTGCACAGAAATATACCGGAATTAACATTTGTATAACATGTTAAAACTTGCTTTAAATCAATATTTTAACGGCTAAGACGCCACCGGAAGTTATTAACAGATTGTGCTGAAATTTTTATTGTTTATTTTGTAAGTCTTTAAAACCATTTTCCAATCTACCCCGTTAGGCCTATTTTTTTATTTTTAAGGACTCCGCCACCGGAATGTATTGACGTAGATAAAAAAAATTTCACACTATTTTTTCTCCAAATCGCAACTTTTCCGCACTACCCCCAATCAAATATCGAAAAAAGTGTAAAAACGAGCCGCCCTACTGTATAGTCATTAATGTTGTGTGTGTATATATATATATATATATATGGTACGAATCGGCGGTAAATCAGAGAAAAAAAAATATATATATACACACACACGCATGCATGTATGTGTCCACGTACAATTAAAATCTTTATCCTTAATTGTACAAGTTCCTCCCCTCAATAAAATAAACATTCCAAACTTGTTATTTTGAGGCTCTGTATCCAGTTTCTAATAGAAATAAATAATTTTCATAAAATGGCGCTCTATTTCAAAACATTTTCTTTCGATGAACTGATTCGTCTGATGCAAAATCAATTTACGCCGAACTTTAACTCGACAATTGTCAGGGTATGATGAGGAAACCATCGATGTATGTTTTCGTCATTATTGTAGCTCGAGTAAACATTTGAAAAATGTCTTTGTGCCAAATCTCTGTGCATTAAAGAAATTGGTTTTGCAGACTGACTCCGATGCAATCAAACGCGACTGCAGAAATGAATTTATTTTTAAAATTATTATATATATATATATTTTTTTCATTTTATTCGAATATTTTATTAAAATTGGTAGAAAGTACATTTGTTTAGAGTATAAAAATAAGTAAACTTAGTTTAGCTGAGACTTATTTTAGTTTAGTCGATAACCGAACCTTTTTCTTTTTCAATAAAAGAACCTAACCTAACTTAGGTTAAGTTTTTTATTAAAAACTCTGATAAAATTACTCCTAAACTAGGAATTTATCAAGAAATATAAAACGTATAACACTAAAAATTTAGTTTGAGATAATCTGTAAACTAGCCAAATATATATATTGCGTGTGGAGCCCCCTAATATATAGATATGCGCGGGTGGCCCCCTAATTACTGGCGAGTCAATTATTCGGTCAATAAAACTATAGAAAAGAATGCAGCCATGAAAATATTAAGCTTCACAAATCTTGATACAATGATGTGAAGCTTAGATTTTCAATGCTGCGTTCTCTTTTGGCTAAAGTCGGACCTACGGGCCCATTTAGCTAGACCTACGGTGCTCGGGCCTTCGGCCCCCAATTACTAAAGGTGGTCAATTGTTAAGCTTCATAAAAGTTCCTCGTGAACTTAAAGTAAATAGTAAGCTTTCATTGCCTTAATAATTTCTTTTCAAAATCTTCGCTATCCCATTTCAGCTTTTGAAATAATTTTTTGACAGACTATTTTTTGACAGACTCTGCCTCAATTACATTATACAGGGTATTCGAAAAGTCCCGTTTCCTACAAAATGTACATATTGTAATATCAATTTTATTTTTGTGTGATTAATTGAATTTATATGCGATTCATTGACAGGTTTTTTTCCCGGGTATTAGAGTTGTGTGAACAATGGCAGACCAGTCCACTTACACTCTGGAGGAAAGGATAGTGATGAGCACATGGGCTCATGAAAGGTCACATAGTGGCAAAACGATGCGTGATATCCAGAATGATTTCAACACAAGATTGAATAAGGTTGCACCACCAAACCATACTGTATTACGCTGGGAGAAAAAGCTGTTTGAAACTGGCTCCATCAAGAACAGACCACGGTCGAAGAAGACCAACAACGCGAGCAGAACAATGTGAAGGTGTGATTGCATCGGTGGCTCGTTAATCGAAAAAAATCACTTCGGAAACGATCACAAGAACTTGCAGTCCCCATGTCCACAATAAGAGATCACATGACAAAAGATCTCGGCATGAAACCATACCGCCCGTCATTTGTTAATGAATTAAGCGATACAGACATGCAGAAACGATATGAAGCCTGTGAACGGTTTTTGACCGTTTTTCCAGCAATTGCTGCACACGGAACAATGATTTTTTTCTGACGAGTGTGCAATTTACCGTAGTGCCAAAATGAGAAATGTTTACTTTTGGAGGAAGGAAAATCCACACTTCTTTCAGGAACTGGAACACTATCCACCGCACGTGCTGATATGGGCTGCAGTGTTTGCCAGAAACTTGTTCGGTCCACATTTTTTTGAGGGTCTTGTCAACCAAACTGCCTACTTCAACATGTTACAGGACTGGTTTGTGCCTGAGCTCGAACATTTAAGGCTGCTTGGTGCGGCTCATTTTGCCATTAATGTGAGGGAATTCCTCAACGAAGTTTTCAGAGACAAATGGATCGGCCGTGGCTCGCAACATTTACCTGTCCCTCTTGAGTGGTCGCCCCCAAAGTCCAGATCTGTCTTCATGTGACAATGCGTTATGGGGTTTCGTCAAGCAGAATGTATCCCGCACAACAGAGGAACTGAAACACGCTGTTCGAGATACCTTTGGTGCAATCATTCCAGCAATGCTGCGTCGATTCTCATACCGCACATGGAGGGGCATAATCCTTTGTTACGAAAATGATTGTGTGTGCACACACACATTCTTGACTAGTAACTGTAATTAGTAACTGTATTTACTGTAATTAAAGTAATTGTTGCTAGTGACTCGTTTCTTAAATTACACCTACCATATATAAATACAATTAATCACACAAAAATAAAATTGATATTACAATCTGTACATTTTGTAGGGGGTTTCGGGACTTTTCGAACACCCTGTAATTAATATACTTTTACATTTGTCATTTCAACAAAGTTGAAAATGGTATTTAGATTTAATTAAAAATACTTCACGTATTTGCACGTATGACATCTGACATCTTAAAAATAGATTTTGCTAAGTATTACTTTATATAATTAAAGAAACTCGTTTTGTCAGGAAATTGAAGTCTATGGTTTACTAATGGCTAATTTAAACAGATTTATGAAACCAACGTTGGATACTTTGCGCATGCGCTGATCATAAACTATGCATATGAATCGTTTGAACGTTCAAGTCAGCCTCGTGCAGTCATGACATATGAGACCCCTCTAAGGAAGAAGTGGCTAAGCGACAAAAGTTTAAAAAAAAAAACGCCAGAAAACGTAGTTAAACGTTCAACTAATTTGAAAGTGACGAAACTTTGGAACTTTTGAAAATATTTCGACGAAATACAAAAGGTTTTATATGGGATGAATTCATAACATGAAATAAATAAATGATGCCTAATAAATGACGCCTACAAGGAAAAGGAAAAGCGATTCTGGGTCAATGAAAGAAAGCCAGTCCCAGCCTTCTATAGTTAGCTTTATAAGGCTAACTAACGAAAATATAACGACCTAACCAATCGTCAAGGGCGTACAGTTGACCTAACGATTAGTTAGGTTAGGTTGTTATATTTTCGTTAGTTAGCATTATAAAGCTAATTAAAGGCTGGGGGTAGCTTTCTTTCATTGATCCGCGATTCCAAGGCCTTTCGTGTATTCAACAGTGGGATCACCTGAAGATCAGGGCCCCCAGCCTTTGTTAGTTAACCTTATAAGGCTAACTGACGAAAATATCACAACTTAACCTAACCAATCGTCAAGGGCGTACAGTTGACCTAACGATTGGTTAGGTTAAGTCGTGATATTTTCGTTAGTTAGCCTAAGAAGGCTGGGGGCCCTGATCTTCAGGTGATCCCAACAGTGTACTGTTTAGCTAAATTGCAAGAAAAGAACGCAGCAATGAAAATTTCAAGCTTCACATCGGAACTCATTATATCAAGATTTGTGAAGCTTAATATTTTCATGGCTGCATTCTTTTCTATAGTTTTATTGACCGAATAATTGACTCTCCAGTAACTGGAGGCTCGCAGGCATCCCAATTAGGTTAGGTTAAGTCGTGATATTTTCGTTATTATTTTCGAATATTTTAACGAAAATATCACGACTTAACCTAACCAATTGTCAAGGGTGTACGTAGGGTGTCACTTAAATGCAAAGTTTGAAATTTTCATGCTGACACCCCGCGAATCTATTCCATTGGTAACAAAAACATGGTGACTGAAAAATCTTTTTATTTGAATAACTATAAAAGGTCGCCCCCGCCTTCCAAAGTTTAATGCTTGCGCGGCGTCTCCATAATCGTTCATTAGATATCTATATATCTCTATATATGTGTGTGTGTGTATCTGTGTGTGTCTGAATATCTGAGAAATAAAGTGAACAATACTTAACGATTCACCGTTTCTCATTTCAGCTACGTGATTTCTGGTGATGGAAACCCGGAAGTGTATATACCTATTAGGGGCAGCGGTTGATGAGGTGAAAGGATGCAAGCTTCCTTCCTACAGGCAAGCATTCGGTTACTTCCTTTACCTTCACCATGAAAAGAAAATGACAATACGTGACGCGTTGAGGAAGTCACTTCGAGCAGTGATGTCCTTCTGGGAGAAAGCTCACATTCCAACCAGACTCGAGACACACTGCGTCAGCAAACTGGATAAAGTCTTCGAGGAGTGGAAAGGACTCAAAAAACACGCCTCAAGGACGAGCGATTCACACAAGACGAAAGAAAAAGAATTCATTGAACGCCTCGATCGTCTCTTTGACATCGCCCACGCTGATTGTGAGAATTGGTCAAGTACCCAGAGGATTGGGAGTTCCTTCAGCAGCAGCGCCAGAAAGGACGTCCAGGTTCAATGGCAGGTTTGGACATGACCCATCAGCGCCAAATCAAGATTGTACTCGACGTCGGGAGGAAGAGGAGAAACGAAGAAAGCGATCAGCAGCTGAAATGGAGGCAGTATCCAACGAAGCGGTTTTGGAGTCCTCATCCTCCAGCTCAGATGATAGCGAAGAAAAAGGAGCATGTGGTGGTTCGTTAGCGTCTAAACAAAGAGCAACGAAGAACATCATGACATCGGAATTGGCGGCAGCGATTGATCGCACGCAACTCTCGTCAAGAAAGGCCACATATCTGCTGTTTGAGGCAGCTTCCAGCTTAGGGCATGATGCTAGCGACTACAACATCAATCGTGGATCCATTCATCGTCAGCGTGAAAAATTCCGTACCCTTAAGGCTCGGCAACTGAAAAGCGAGTTCCAAGGCAATAGTCCGTTGACTGTTCACTGGGACGGAAAACTCATGCAAGATCTGACGTCACGAGAATATGTTGACCGCTTACCTATTCTTGTATCTGGCTCCGGGACAGAGCAGCTCCTCGGGGTGCCAAAACTTCTGTCAGGAACCGCGCTGGCACAAACAAATGCCATCATAGATTGTCTGAATGAATGGGGAGTGACCGATCATGTCAAATCTATGTGTTTCGACACAACCGCGACAAACACAGGCCACCGTGGAGGAACTTGTGTTCTTCTGGAAGAAAAAGTTGGACGTGACCTGTTACACTGCGCGTGCAGACACCATGTACTGGAGTTGGTGCTACAGGCGGCATTCGCAGCATCGCTAGATTCAGTATCTACCGGTCCGAAATTCTGCTTTTCAAGCGCTTCCATGATTATTGGACCCGCATTGACCAGCAACAGTTCCAAACTGCGGACAGAGATGCGTTCACCAAAGCAGCTATTTTTAAGCATAGAACGGAGCTCATTGAGTTTGCAAAGTCACAAGCACTTCAAGTTCGTGATGACTATCAGGAATTCCTCGATCTTTCCGTCATCTTCTTGGAGGAGTTCCATACAAGGGACTAAACTTCCGCGCCCCTGTGCTATGCACCGGGCGAGATGGATGGCTAAGGGGCTCTATGCCATCAAGATCTGACTCTTCCGAAGACAGTTTAAACTGACGAACACTGAGGAACGCGGAATTCGAGATATCTGCCTCTTTTCTGTTCTAGTTTACATGAAAGCGTGGGCAACAGCTCATCTGTCCATCGAAGCTCCGCTGATGATTGGGAATTGATGAGGACGCTCCTTCGATACCCGCACAAGAAGATCTCTGATGGTACCACCAAGAAGCTGTCTGCGCACCTGTGGTACCATTCGGAGGAGGCAGTGGGTCTGGCGTTCTTTCATGAGAGGATATCGATGGAAGTGAAGTGCAGCATGGTTGCAGCGTTAGATCAAGAAGCCCCTCACATGCGCCAAAACGACCTTTGGTTCTTGATACTATGTTCCTCAGTGACAGCAAAGGACTGGAGCAACTGATCACAAAGAACACCCGAGGATTCTTCTCAAAACTTCAGTTGCCAGATTGCTTTCTGCTCCACCATCCCAGTTCATGGACGTCAAACTCTGAATACGTGCAAGCTCGGGATGTGGTCTCCAAACTTGCAGTGGTGAACGACAGAGCAGAACGGGCCGTGGCTCTGGTGAAGGAGCTGAACGGAAAGTTGACAGTGAAAGAAGAACAGCTCCAGTTCCTCGTTCAAGTTGTCACTGACCACAGAAAGCAACACCCAGCTCCGAACAAATCAGCATTAGTGAGGACGCGAAAGAACTAATCACTGATCAGCGTATGAGCACCAATTATTCTGCTACTGTATATGTATTTATTTCTCAAAGTTTTGCTTTTGTTGCTTCTCCATTTTGTACCATTATTTGCCAAATTATGTCTTCTATTTTGATTATATAATAAACTGTTTGTATTCTTTGCGTTTTTAAGTGTCTTACTTTCGTTATTTCACCAAACTGCCTTGTTTTTTATTATCTGGTTCGGCCCAAGCTGTGAACACTGAACAGCTTGTTGACGTCAACAAATGGGTCTTGTTTTCAGTGACGAGGGCGACCTTTAAATGATGACCAATCAGGACCAAATTTCTCTTCCGTATGTTTTACACCAAATGGAACAATTTTAGGGGGTGTCATAGGAAAATATCCATCGTTTAATTTTCCCCCTATTACCTAGTGACACCCTACTGTACAGTTGACCTAACCGAGAAAGAAGAAATTGTGGGGGTATAACGGAAAAGTACCAAATTTAGAAACCATTTCCGAGTGTCTTCTATTGTATCCAGTCACGGAAAGGATTCAAAGCATTTGTTTCTACCTCTTTCGAGTATACATTTTTTTTTAAGTCACTTATTATGTTGACCTCTGAAATATTTAACATACACTGTAATGATTAAATTATTTAGTCTTTAAAGATGCATTTCGAAATTATTTGTCTTCTCGAAACGAAAAATACTTTGACACAAAAGTTCGTCTGCCAAATATAATATTTTCTCATTTGATATTCTATTGATTGATCTTGTAACTGAAGCAAAACATTATCTTCATCCAGTGTTTACCCAAAAGCATCGCTTCAGTTATAAGGTAAATTAATAGAATACCAAATGAGAAAATATTATATTTGGTAGATGAGTTTCTATGTCGAAGTCGTTTACGTTTCGAGAAGACATAATGGAAAGACATATTTGATGACGAGAATAGTGTAATCGTTGCAGTGTATGCTCAGTGTGGCTAAATTTTCCAGAGGCAAACATAATAAATGATCATAGAAGACATGTATATTTGGAAGAGGTTGTTGTTGTTGTTGTTGTTGTTTAGCCGATCAGCCCACCCTGATCGAGCAAGCCGGCGGCACGCAGGTAACCGATCGCCCTCTCCGGAGTGGACCAGAGGTTCAGCGCACTAGTGATGTTGTGTTGTGTTCGTTGTTGTGCTAGAGCGGTACAGTCCGTCATAATGTGTTCAATTGTTTGTGGTGTGTCTTGGCACAGGTGGCAGGTGTCGTCTATGGAGTTGTCTAGTCTGTGTTTATATGTCCGTAAGTTTGGGTGATGTCCACATCGGAATCGTGCTAAGTTAACTCGATCTGATCTGCTCAGGCTGATCTCTGACCTGTTAATGGGTGGCGGCTTCGCACCTAGGACCGCATTCGGACCGAGTCGTGTCAGTGCTTTGTGGGTTAGGTGTGTGTGTATGTGTTTTCTGTACTGTGTGATGTCTGTGGGGCGTGGTATGGAATGGAGTATTTCGTTATAATATCTCTCTGGTGTTACCTTAATGGTGCGAGGTGTTGGTGCATGATTGTACATGTAGTGGCAAGGGTGTTGTGGGTTAGTTGTCGCTGCTGCCATGAATTGTGTTCCCCTCATGTCTAAATGTTCCCTAACTTTTAGTATTTTTGTTTCTGTGTGCAGGTGTTCTATTGGTGTTGTTTGAGTGCATCCTGTAATGATACGAAGTGCGTTGTTTTGTATTGTTTGTAAGGTGTTTTGTGTGTGTTTGAGATAATGGGTGCCCAGCATGGGCTAGCATAGTCCATAACTGAGCGAATATATTGTTTGTATATGAGTGATGTTGTTTCCTGCTGGTGTCCAAAGTTTGTGCCTGTTAGTACCCTAAGCGTGTTAAGTCTTGACGTACATTTGGTTTTAATGTCCTGAATGTGGTTTGCAAAAGATAATGATGTGTTGTATGTGACACCAAGTATTTTGGTTCTGTGAGTGTGTGGAATGTTGATGTTGTTTAGTGTAAGCTGTGGAATTACCTGGTGTTCTTTTGTGTTGCTTGTAAGCAAGGTGATGGTTGATTTTGTGGGCGCTACTTTGAGTCTATTGTGTGTGAGCCAGTCTTGTATACTGTTTATGTATGTTTGTAGGTTATTTGTAGCGGTGTCGATGTTGTTGTGGGTGGATGTTAGAGTGATATCATCTGCATATGATGATAAGGTAAGCTTGTTATCTATGGGTGTTGGAATGTCATGCATGTATAAGTTGAAGAGTGTTGGTGAGAGAACAGAGCCTTGAGGGACCCCGTTCGGAAAAAGCTTGTTTTTGGATGACTTGCCATTAAATGTGACATGTGAGTATCTTCCTGAGAGATAGTTGCTCAGCCACCTTTTGGTGTTATTGTGCATGTTTGTGTTGAGTATTTGTTTATGAGAGGGAAGCGTGGGATAGCATCAAATGCTTTACTAATGTCTATTGTTGCTAATAGTGTACGTTGAGCTGGTCTTCTGGAGTTGATGCCATCCATGATGTGCTGCGTGAGGTTAGTGAGTAATGTCGTGGTTGAGTGGTGAGGTCTGAATCCATGTTGAGTAGGCGATAGTGGTATGTGTGGGTTGGTGATTTGTAAGATTAGTCTTTCTGTTACTTTGGAAGGTGTGCATAGTAAAGTAATGGGTCTATAGGAAGCTGGTTCTGTTGGATTTTTGTTTGGTTTGAGTAGTGTAATAATTTTACCTTGTTTCCATATGTCAGGAATAATACAGTGTTGGTATGAATATGTGCTGATATTTGTGAGAGCTAATATTCCTTGTGGGCCCAAGTGTTTAAGGTGTATGTTAGATATGTTGTCTGGTCCAGTAGCCTTCGAATTCTTAATGTTTTTGATGATCTTGGTGGTCTGGACTGTATCGAAGGGTGTAATGGTCATGTCGAGTCTGTAGGTTTTCTTGTGTCTGGCTGTTTGTCTGTCTGCATGTTTCTGGTTGTTGTCTCTGTTTAAGTGACTTATCTTTGCGTAGTGATTAACTAGAATGTTAGCTTGTTGTGTGTATGTTGGGATATTATTTTGGCTGCGACAGATAGCCGCGTGTGAGGTGTGAATGCCGCTGTTAGAGTGAGTAATGCTGTTTATAGTCTTGTATAGCCTGTATGTATCTGTGGAGTGGTTTAGTGTTGTTATGAATTCCCTGAATGTTTCTGTTTGTTTTTTTGAGTTTGTTGTTTATTTCTGTGTTGAGCTGTTGTATCTGCTGTTTTATGGCTTCTGTGTGTGGTGTTTGTGTGTTATATTTGAGGTTGTTACGTTGCCTTATGAGGTGGGCTATTTCTCTAGTGTAATTTGGGTTGTATTTCCTAATGTTGCCCTTGGGTATGTATTTGTTTGCATTATTGATAATCTGATTAAATGTCTTGAGTGTTGTATCGATGTTTATGATGGGTGTGCTGTTTAATGTGGTGAATTGTTCCTCAGTCTGTATTTTGAACTGTTCCCAATCAGCTTTCTTGTAATTTCTGTAAGTGTGCCTAAGGCTGTTGGGGCAGAGTGTAGAATGTGTTGTAATGATGATGGGCAGGTGGTCTGATGACAGTTGTTTTTCTGTTCTCCATTGTGTATGTGTTGCTAGTGAGGGGGAACAGAACGTTATGTCTGGGGAGGAGTTTGAGTATCCTGCTTGATGTGGTATGTGTAAATACAAAGTGTCCCAAAAGTCAGTTTACCGAGGAAAATGTTTTCTCCTGATGATTATTCTAAACATTATGACAATTTTTTTTACAGCAAAAAGCCAGCATGTCTTCAGGACCTTAAAGACTACATTTGTGAAGAATTCCAACTCTTAAGCAATGATAAGGAACTATGTAAAGCAATTTGCCGGTCAACCGTTGACAGATACAAGATGTGCATCGAACAACATGGACGACATTTTGAACAATTATTGTAACCAGAATTATTCTCGTTTTGTAAATATGTTTCAGAAATTTTTTTTTTTGTTTTCTTATGTTTTGTAAATATATTTATGAAACAAGTTTTTTCTTTGTAGTAAACTCACCTTAGGAGAACATTTTCTTCGGTAAACTGACTTTTGGGACACCCGGTAGATTATTTTTCAGGAAAAGCACAATGAAAAATGACATGAATTTAAAATTTGTTTCCCTAACAAACCTATTCCCAAACTGTATAGTAACAACGCGTCCCGTCGATCAGCAAAGCTAAGTGACAGTGAGTCTGAGAAGTAGTTGGGTGGAAACCACCCTCCGAGGCTCCGAGTCCAGATTATGCTGCGACCCGTGGTTCAGATCCCACGTAAAGCTGTAGGGCTGCCTCATATGACTTTAGATGTTGCGACGGTTAAAACACCCATCAAACAAACTAACAGTATGTAAATTATTCCTGTATATTATCTTGGTAACATTTTCTTGATAAATCGTGTATTTTTCTCTCTAAGACAGTGGTTCTCAACCTTTCTTCACGGAATGCACCTTAAGTTCATTTATCATATTTCGCTGAACCTCTAAAATATTTTTTAAAGTAAAATGTTGCAAATAATTGTTGAACAATAAAACATGGCTAATTTTAAACACTGAGTTATGAATTGTTATATTTTAACAGTTGTTCTTAATTACTGTGAAAAGAAAATATAAGAACCCAGTAAAAATTAACCTGATAAATGTTATTGCTCTTAGTGAGATTAAGATTTCTGCGGCACGTCCGCGGTACCCCGATGGAGAACCATTGCTCTAAGGTGTCGACAATTTGTAACCTAACTTCAGTTATAAAATATTATTACTTTTAATTGTTCTTCTTTCGCAAATACTTGAATCCTGATGAAGTAGTTATGGTCCTGTAAATAATTAAGCGCAAAAGACCGGAGACACACGTTCATTATGTATGTTGGATTCATTTTGACATTAAGACAAAAGCTAGACCTTGGACTTACAGTTTAATAACGTGGAATCCAAGGTATAACTTTCGAAGGAAGGTTGAAGTTGCAAAATCTGAGACGGGACGAAATCCCAGAACCTACAGCCCAGCATCTAAACCACAATACTAGCCAGGCGAGTCCCATTCCCTGCATTCTGCTTAAACCTTCAGTATTTCCCCATTTTCCATGGGCTAGGTTCTTATTTTTCAATTCCCCGTTAGCAAATCAGTCGATACTGTTTAAAATTTCTAAGAATTAAATAACTGCAGTATTTGAAAATAAAAACCCACTCTAATAGACAGAGTTTATTTCCACGACAGTTTCGACGCCCACTGGCATCCTCCTCGGGTGGATACAGAAATTCTGTCTATTAGAGTGGGTTTTTATTTTCATATTTTGACCTTCACGTAGAAAAAAAGTGAAGTTTTTTGCATTTAACTACAGTATTCTTTGTACTTTAAATAAGTCTTAAAATACTCGCAAAGGGGCACGCATTCAACTTGCATTGAAGGAGTTGAAAGTTGCCCGAGTACTTTATTTCTGACAATTATGAATTTTACTTTCCTGCTATTATTATTATTATTATTACATATATATTTATTACATATATGTAAAATATACGCATTATTATTAATATTAATGCACATATTACATTATTACATATTTGTAAAATATACGCATTAAGTAAATATTTAGTTCCTGGGACATTAGTCTTTTGAACCCCTGATGGGCCAAAACTTGGTCACATGAGAAATAACTAACCAACCTAGAACGCTCACCTAACCTAATGTAACCTAACCTGGAGGTAAGAGTCATCCCGATTGGTTCGAAATATGAAATGTGCGGAATCACCGAAATCTTGTGGGGCCTAAATTGAATATTAGCCACGCATTAATTCTATTTTCTATATGCTTATTTATGCAAAATAAACATATCTAAAATATAAATATTGCTCGTGTTTATATTAATGCAGTAACGTTAGTTTAAATTTCTTGTCTCACACGTTACTAATGAATTTTTTCTTCGTTGGCGCATGCCCTAATAATGGTTTATTGCCCAATAAATCAATTTGCGCAATATTATCTTATTGAAAGTGTAAATCCAGAGGATGTGTAATTTTGTGACATTTGTAACCCCCAATGATGATTCGGTTGAAAAACATAAAACAAAAGGATAAATTAAGTGAGAAATGAGAGCAACAATAAAATTAATTTATTTGGTTCGTAATTGAACACTTGCCTGAAATAAGAAATGGAATTAATGACGAACTACCCTTCCCTTAAGTTGGCCGGAAATCATACACCGGCATTTTTCTATCTCACCAAAATAGATTTCGATCTCGCTAAAATGAAAACTAGGAGGAGAAAAAATTCGAGAATATTGAGGATAAAGAAAATGAAAAAGTAAATATGGCAGGACTGAGGACTGTTTAGTTTTGCTTTCAGAGGCTTTAAAAATCAATTTTATAATCTATTTCTTAGAAACTAATTGTGCGAGCTCAAATAAGATTTATGTGTAGGGATGTGCCAGCCCCACCGCCCTCAGAAATGCGCAACTAGCTCCGCATTTCCTGCGATACAGGAGGGAAAGGATTGGGCTAGGGACCTATCCATCCCTCTTTCTCCCCAGGACGGTTAACAATAGCCTCCGGGTGGTTTCTGCCTTCTCAACCCAATTCGATGGAAAATGAGTTTTTTATGATAAATATATAAAGGAATAAATAAGACTGAGGGGCAACTATAGTGTATGACTGTATGTGTGTGTGGTGAGTATAGTTATAATGTTATAATGTTTCAGACCAACAAAGGCCTTGGGTTTAAATCAAAGCAGTTTGTTCTGGCATTAAAATTAGAAGCAAATGAATGATTACGTCATACAGTAGCAGAACCAAAGCTTTTCAGGAGAAAGAAAAACATAATATCTGTTGTAGGGAACGTTTACGAGCTTTACAAGTATAATTGTTACGATGGTAAAGAATGAGAAATTGGTTCTTTTTTGTATTATAGGTGTAAATACCAATTAAATAAAACAAAAAGTTAAAAAACTAAATTTGTGGGAGACGACGCTTATGGGGTTTTATAATACATCGATATATTCACTGATTATAGCGGTTCACTTTTTCTTTAAACCAACCAACCAGTATAGTCGAAGACTACGTTTTTGCCTCACAAACCACAAATAACTGTTAGTTTCTAAACTGGTCGTCTGTCTTTCAAGGTGAATGAAAGTAATTTAGGGTGTTTTTTTTTAAACTTTGGTGCCATTTTCGGATCACCTGAATGAAGATCAGGGCCTCCATGTATTCTTGTTTTTTTCTTTACAGTACCAAATATAAAAAAAATTAAATTGAATGCCCGGTTAGGTCAACTGTTACGCCCTTGACGATTGGTTAGGTTAAGTCGTGATATTTTCGTTAGTTTTAACGAAGATATCATTTTGTAATTGAGGCTGGGGGCCCCGATTTTCAGGTGATCCCTATTTTCTTCGCGCGAAATATCTTGTTAAATGTAGACTAAATATTGCTAATGGAAAAACAAGTTTGTTGAATTTATTTGAAAATTAATTATACTGAAATTTAATACGGAAGTTTTAAATGTTTTGCTTTTATTCTGACGTCTAACGTGATTTGAATTATTCAAATTGCTAAAGTTAAACAAAACTTAAGTTTTAATTATTTTGCAGAACTTTATTTTGACAAATTGTGACCGAATGACTGATCTAGTGGAAGGAAGATACGCAGCTTATCAGTGTAATAACTTGATAGGCTATTTGGCAGCAACTGGTAAGAAATTAACTACAAATCTTTTATTCTAATGTTAAAATGATATAACTAGTTTATAAAATGGTATCGCTAGGCCCTAGTAAGACTTTCGTAATGCCGAAAAAGTTGAATCAGTTTTTTCCAAATTCGTTGAAATCCAAATTTCATTTGAACTTAATTCTGGAAATCTTAAGATGTCATCACTTGAATTTCGAAAAAATAACTGGTTGTAATCTAAATGTAGTATTTTTTCAAGAGTAGTGGTTTTTTGTGCAAATACTTATAAGCCAGTTGAAATATATCTGGTTGCTATTCATTCATTGCATTTTTTGGTATGATTTTTGCTTTGTAATCTTGTTAAAACTAACGATAATATTACGGCTTAACTTAACCAATCGTCAAGGGCGTACAGTTGACCTAACTATTGAATGCCCAGTTAGGTTAACTGTACGCTCTTGACGATTGGTTATGTCGTGATATTTTCGTTAAAATTAACAAAGATCACTAACTGCCTCGCAGTCAGTGGAAATACATATTGCAAGTCACGATTGGTCGAGCATACGAATGAATAGCCAAGATATATATTGGGTAATTATTCGTTTTAACATCTCGCTAATGAAGTGAAAACATGTTTTTATGTAATTTGACGCGTACTGTTTGAAAATGACCATTTCCTTGGGAAATGTGCAGTTTTTCTGAAACTTTTTCAGAAATTATCTAACCTAACGAAACCTAATTAAATAACTGGGGTCAATTGAATTGCCGGTTAGGTCAACTGTACGCCTTTGATAATTGGTTAGGTTAAGTTGACTGTCATTTCTGAAAAACTGCACATTTCTCAAGGAAATGGTTATTTTCAAACAGTACGCATCAAATTACACAAGAAACATGTTTTCAATTAATTAGCAGATGCGTGTTAAAACTAATATTAACCATTATTACTTGCTTATATCGTATTTGCACAAAAAATACTCTTGAAAAGGTACTGTTATGTAGATTACGGCCATAGTTATTTTTTCAAAATTCAGGTGATGACATCTCAAGATTAACCCTTAATTCAAATACAAGTTATTGCTAATTGTCGACCAACGAGCCGCATCCGGTCCGTGAGTAATTTTATCCTATGACTAAATTAGTCCGAAAATTCCCACCGAAATATAAATATGAATCGGGGACTCTGTTTTATTAACGAGATAAGCTAACTATCAGATTTACGAAGACAAATTTTACACCTTAGGCAAGTTATTAACTATTAAATTAGGTTCACTTTTTTTAACTAAAAAAAAAAAAAAAAAAAAAAAATCTTTAAATTTTGATATTTCGCCATTATTCGCTCGTGTAATGTAATATTTCACTTTTGACATATTTTGAACATTTCTCATCAATGATTGGGTGAAAGTGGTCTAAGCAAACTAAAATTGGTAATCTCTAGATTACTATTGTATAGTAGAATAGTAGATTGCCGAGGGAAGTCTTGTTTTCTTTTTTGTGAAACTCTTTTCACGGAAAGTTTAAATACTCGAAGTGAATAACCTTTTTATAAAATAAAGTACTTTTACAGTTTGCAGTGACATAATTGTGAGCTGGACTTGTTTAATTTGGCACTTCAGTTTAAGGTTTTACTGGTTTCTTAGTTATTACCAATGCATAAATTATGAATAATTATTAATTAGGGTATGTATTAATCTTTTATCAGTCATTATTGAAAGTATGATACCAATACTATACAAAGAAATCGATATTAGACATGAAAGAGAGAACAGAAACGAGTAATGTGCCTTTAATCCAAGATGTAAATTTAATCCTAGGTTAATATTAGTATATTATTAATAGAGATTTCAATTTTGTTCTAAACGAATTTACATTAGATTGCATTAGTATGTTCTCATGGAGAAATGCAGAAACGTTAAAGGAATTAAATATGAAAATTACTCCGCAGGGGATAGTCATGCGACGACAGTATGTCCCACATATACACCATATATGGAATTGAAAAATCCATACAGCTTCTCTACTCCTTGTCCCGGATTTTGGTTCTTGTATCAAAAATTTGGATCAATTCCAACGGTGTATAGTTTTCGACTAAATGAAACTTTACTATGTTCAGAACCCGTGGGTTCGAATATGGTAATGATGCAGGTAAGTGGATGAATTGGATAATTTATCTTTTAAATACCACAATACCAGAATTTTAAATGATCATGCTCGTACATTGTCTACAATGGGATTGATGTAATGTGTGAAATACACTGCAAAGATATTCTGAATCTAGTACCCTAATTTACTCTTAAGTTCTGCATATACTTAATATTTTAAAGGAATTAAAATTAATGTTAAAACCTCGTATGCCACAAATGGCTAAAAATAAATTTACCGTAGCTCCATTCTAAAGTAGATGACTAAAATATAGAATCTGATTACCACATTCTAGGTTTTATGTAATTGTGTATGAACGTCAGTCCAAAACTTCGTTTTCCTAATTATGAAGTTTCGCAGCAGAACACTTGAATAGACAATAGTGGAGTATTAACCCATCATGGACCAAAACTATATTTTATTTCCTGATATTTCTTAATATATTCAGCTTTGGAGACTTTAAAATAAACATAAGTGCTTTCCTGTTAACGGGAATACCCAACCGCCCGCCATCATCTGGACTCTATCTTGCGGAATTCATGTGGCGACAACGTACCGAAAGCAGCGACGTTTTTTCTGCGATTTTAGATGACATGACATTTTGGCCCCCTACTAACTGATTATCGCTTACATATTAACTAATTTCATTTAAATGATAATAAATTCGGTACTTACGTATTATCGGGACTACCAAACTGTTTGATGTATTTTTGCTCTTGTCATTTTCGTTTAAAGTAACGAAAATATATCATCTTAACCTAACCAATTATCAAAGGCGTACAGTTGACCTAACTGGGAAATCAATTAACCTAATTGGACATTCAGTTGACCTAACCGGGCATTTTCCGTCATATTAACCTGTTGACCTAACCGGGCATTAAATTAACCTAACAGGTTAATATGACTGAAAATGCCTGGTTAGGTCAACTGTACGCCCTTGATGATTGGTTAGGTTAAGTTGATATTTTCGTTAGTTTAAACCAGTGCTCTTCAACCTAGGCGGTACCGCCCACTAGTGGGCGAAGGATCTCATTAATCTAAAGGTAATTGCAATTAATTTTATTGTTTTATGCAGGGTATATAACTTTGAGTTTTTGCATTTTTAATTTTGGTGGGCGATACGGAGATTCAAAAGTTACAAAAGTGGGCGGTAAGCATAAAAAAGGTTGAAGAGCACTGGTTTAAACGAAAATGACGAGAGCAAAAATACATAACAGTTTGGTGGCGGATGGTTGGGTATTCCAGTTAACAGGAAAGCACCTAAACATGAAAGTTATGATACAGAATTTTAAATTTAAAAATAAATTTAATTTAAATTTCACTTAAGTTCTAACCTAAATTGTATTGTTAAAATGTATCCCAAAATAGGATAATGGCCGTTGATGTGTGTATACGTGCGTGGGTATATATAATCCCGTGCAATTAATTTTTGTTCATCCTTAACCCTATATGGACAGAATTTTCGGTGCTGGTTAAGTATGCGGTCTACCATCTGAGTTTTGACAGAATATTTTCGTTAAAACTAACGAAAATATCACGACTTAACCTAACCAATTATCAAGGGCGTACAGTTGATCTATTAGTAAATAGTAAATACTATTCCAGAAAGTTATAATTAATAATAGATCAACTGTACGCCCTTGATAATTGGTTAGGTTAAGTCGTGATATTTTCGTTAGTTTTAACGAAAATATTCTGTCAAAACTCAGATGGTAGACCGCATACTTAACCAGCACCGAATTTTCTGTAGGGTTAAGTTATAAATGCGTGTATATGAAAGGTTATAAATATGTAACAGTTGTCCATATAGGGTTAACTTGTACTGAAGATGACTGCTGTTGAACGGTGATAATTGTGAAGTTGCAAGTTTTGAAATTAATTTAAAATTTGTGTTGCTGAAGCTGTCGTACAAATTAACTATTCCAAAACTTTGCAAATTGTTTGGAAACTTCCTATCCAGTTCCTTCGAGATTAATATGGTTTCCATTTCAGAACATTTTTTTTTTTGATGGACCCAATTGTCTAATACAAAAACAACTCTCTTCACAATTTACCTCCGAGATTGTTAGAAAATTTCATGCTGGTATCGCTGTCATGGTAAGTTTGTCATTAATTATATTGATGAGGTTTATTAAAGACTTAATAGGAAATCATAGGTCAGAAATGAATTGTTGGGTCTGTGGGTCCCGTGAATTCCTATCTAGGGTTAATAAGTCTTCGTATACGTTCAATTTGTATAAAGTGGATTATTTTCGCAGATGATGAGACACGAGCAAAAAAACGTTACTGCACAAGTGGTATTTCAACGTCTTTGTGATCCTCATTGAAATTTTAACTCTTTTTAGGTTTTTAAATTTTGCTTTTAAAACCACCACTTCAAGTTTCCATTTTAGAATAGAATAATATTTTTTAACACTTTATCTGGCAGTGTGACTTTACTGATTTTGTTCTGGCTAACGCCAGACGATTCTATTCCGTCTCGGAAAGACCTGCGTGCAGTAAAGGATTAACCAATCGTCTCAACCCTTTACTGCACAGAGGTCTTTCCGAGACTGGATAAAATCGTCTGGCGTTAGCCAGAAAAAGATCAGTAAAGTCACATTGCGCAATGAAAGGTTAATCGTGAACCTAGAAGCAAATCGGCGAGTTTTTGAACTTTACTTTTTTCTTTATTTTTAACTGAAATAAAAGCATGAACTTTTACTGTACCTTCTCTACACAAAGCGAATTAGTCCCTTGTGATATCCTCTCCGCTCAGATGCTTTCAACGGAAGTCCCGTCCAACAGGTTTCCTGCAGTTTATGATAAATGAATGTTGTGACGAACAACAATACTTGTCTGCGAGGTTATTTAAGTGTTCAAACAGAATCCACAATAGAAGTGGAAGGATAAAGTGAACAAACTTCTCAAATTTCAACAGATACTTTGTCCACAGTACTGCAATATTGTTTTCCGTGTGAAAGGAGATAGCGCTGAGGTGAATCACACACAGCATGTTTTGCACCATGGGACTAATTCCCCATGTGTAGAGAAGTTGCAATGTTACATTTTTTCTGTTAATAATAAAAATACAAACTTGTTTAGTGTCAAATGTGTGAAAAATTAGCAGGTATATAAAAAGATTCGGTTGGTGAACTGAAGGACAGTATATGATGGGAGGGGGGGGGGGGGGTCTATAATAGTTCAATAGTTCATGACGATGCGAAAACTTTTAAAAGTCTTTGTATTGAAATTTGTAAGTTAAATTATTGCACCACAAAATTAACTGTACCAATATTTTTTTGCTTTTATGAAAACTCAAAAGATTAGATTCTTTAATGTTTTGCAATTTTAATAGAAAATAAATTTTGAAGGATTGTTCTTGTAATATTAACATTAAAATATTTTTTGGATCCTGTTTCTTTAAGCCTCGTCCAGCTTTTTAATTCGGTAGTTAGCCGTGTGTCAGGGTTAAAAAGCGCCAAGTCGTTACTCATGCACGTAGATGTGGCGCTTTTTAATCCTGACACGGTTATATGAAATTTAAGATTATAAGGATGTAATTAATATGCAATAATTTGGTGTTTATTTGTACGATATACTAGGCCAAGTTGTGAATTTCCATAGTTCAATATTTTTTAATGTCTGTAAATAAGTTTTCAAAGTCTGGTAAATGGATTTTTAAGTTTTTCCCCAAACAATATTCGTGCTGCAAGTTCAAAATTACAGGGTTATTCACAAAGAATGGTACAGTATATAAATTATACCTGTATATTGGTGACATTTTTATGACTAAACCTGTATTTTTTAGTTTCGGAAACTTGGCTTCAATTCAAAGTAAAATTTTCACTGTTCTTCCACCACATGTAGTCATTGTTTTTTCTGGATATATACTGTACACTGGTCAGCACTCATTTTATTGCCAATCATATTAGAGTGATTTTGGGGTAACTTTGTGGTGCTGATTCCGAATATGACATCGGTTTTGCTAGATTGGCTCTAATTTATGAGATAATTGGTACCCCATTGAAACACGTAAAAATGCAAAAAATTTAATGTTCAGGCGGAGCCTACTTACAAATCGCATTGAAATTTCTCATCATACAAAAGTAAACACATGAAATACATAATGGCATTTTATTCGGTCTCACCATCTAGAATGTTCCGGTAGTTTCCCATATGCACGCGTTATGGTTACGTTTCCTATTAATTGAGGGTATTCATTATCTCGAACTAGAGCCAAATCAGAAAAACTATCCATTTTGGAATTCAGCAACCCCAAAATACCCTAAATTCGTACGAATTTCCTTGGCAACGAAAAAAAAATGTTTTTTTGTTGACCTGTGTTATGCTATGAGTAGAAAACTCTACACAAGAGTTTATTATACATTGCCTTTATTTTGTTTAAGATAAAGGTCAGACTAAGCTCGTCGTCGGGTCCCGCTCCCGATATCTTGGACCTATAGTTCATGGAATCTGAAGTACGACACGAGACTTCCCAAAACCCCCAGATCAGCAAACCAGTATTTAAGCTAGTACACTACACCTTCCATGCCCTCCTCAGCCCTCCGTGCATTTCCATCTTCATTGAGTGTGTATTTTCAGTTTTCGTTGGCAAATATATACTAATTAGAACTATTAAGAGTGGAATAACTAATACTGATTGTACTTCAAGCAAGTCTTCAAATGCTTGCAAAGGGAGCAAGGGATACCATGCATGCATTCGTTAATATAATCCCAATACCATCTGATGCGAAAGACCATGTAGTAAAGAAGGGGAAAAGGCAGAGATTAAAGGGCTGGTGGACTAGCGCCCGTACCCAGAATATGGCTAAATTCCATACCTAAACAGCCCTTCGTACAGTGGCGTAACTACAAAGTGTGGGGTTCCCCAATTTAAAGGGAACGTGGCCAAAGGCCATTCCACTGATAACTCTCTAAACTACTTGGTAAATTCAATTTTTTAAGTTCACCCGAACATATACAATAAAAGCTAAAAAAAAAAAAAATTGTGTAATATGCATATTACGCAGAAAATGCCTGGAACAAGATATGCATGCTACTGTGGTGGTGTGGTTAACATCGCTGACTACGAATCCACCGCCCCTGGGTTCGATTCCCGGTGACGGCAGTGGGCGGCCAGCAAACCCAGATGTTCATTCTTCCATACAAAAATTGGTTGGCAGGTAAATGGGTATCCTGGGTAGCCTAGTGTTTAAGGTAGGTCGTGGTTCGGATTCCACGTTAAGCTGTGGGTTTAAAGTGAAGCAACAAGCTTGACCTTCGTCAGAATGAACGATTTTGCCGAAGCCAAACAAAGGTTAACGAAGGTTATATATGAAAAAAATCTCCCTTACCAGGGTTCAAATCCACTATTTCTTGAGTGGAAGGTGAGGGCGCTAGCCACTACACTACGACGGGGTGAAAGCTAACACATTGTCGTATATTTAGACAGCAGAGGGAACGCGTTTTCATCATGAAAAATCGTGCGTGTTCATGCATGATATTCCATTTATGGGATCCCTGGGTTGCACCAGATTGATTGATTGAAATGCTGGTCATTACCTCGAGCGCGGGATGGTTAACACAAAATGCCTACGGATGCGAAAGCGTTGTGCGTTTCCTAGGTTGTCTGAATATACAATAGGTTGGGTTAACTTTTATCCAGTCATAGCGTAGTGGCTAGCGCCCTCACTTACTTGAGAGGTGATGAGTTCAAACCCCGGTGGAAATTTTGATTGGCCGAAAGTTGATGGTTATCAATATAGGATTTGCCACGAATAACCTAGAGCTCCTCATGATTTCATCACATTTTGGCCAATCAGGATCCTTGTAAGAAATTTGGACTTTGTCAAAATATTGGTGTCCGCGAAACTTAATATTTACCGGAGTATGTAAGGTGTTGGAAAAGAAACTCAAAGAAAAGGGTTAGGTTACAATGGTATATGGATTTTCCATTGGGTTGCGTTTCTCTTTGAACACACACTATTTACAATGTTAATTTTTTTCTTAATATAGTGACCACTTGCATATTGTGGAAAATAACCGGTTTTACCCAATTAAAAGTAATTTCGCTCAAAATTTAATCTGTCAAAGTAGCTATACAATTTCAGTAAAACTCAGAGCTTAAAACTTAATCTTGTCATGACTCGTACCTATAATTTCTTAGTTGTTTCCACGGTTAGTTAAAAAGAATGAGTTTCAATACAAACGCGTAGAATTTTTTGAAAATTTGTGATATAATCTTTTTTCGGGTCACTTTCTTATCGGCTTTGATTTTTGTTAGTGACCATTTGCCTAAAATAACCACTTCGGTTTGATCCTGATGGTATACTTTAAGTATGTTCTATATTTATATTAATGCAATGATACCAGTGTAAACTTTTTCCCCATATGTACCTGATGGAGTTAACAGTTGGTGCCACGTAGCCTAATAAGGGTTTAATGCTCAGTAAATATGCAATTTCCAAAAAAATAATCGTAATATAAAGTGTAAACCTGAAGGACATGTAATTTGAGAATATCCGTAACCTCCAATGATCGTTTGAAAAAAAAAAAAAAAAAAAAAAACTGGAGGGAAAGTGATGTGAACGTATTTTTCAAAAAAATTTATTTGTGACTTCGAGAATGAGTGACGTGCATAAAAATTAATTCTTTAACTCGAAGAAGACAAATTTATTTAACCGAAAGTTTAACTGAATATTTTGTATTTGTCGACTCGCGGTGTTAATTCTTACGCGTGTCATTAACACTTCAAATCAAGGAACAAAATTTCTGAAAAGTATGATGATAAAAACCGACTCTAATAGAGAGTTTATTTCCACAACAGTTTCGATGCCCACTGGCATCCTCTTCGGATGGATACAGAAAAACGAATGGACCAAAAACAAGAGGGAAAACAGTCCAGGGACCATTAAGAAATTCGCACCTAGGTTAGATCCCGTTCTCCCCGACACTGGAGGACATTTTTAAATTAAAGGGACCCACTTATAAGTACATTTGCACAAATTTAAAACTATCTTCTTCTATACATACAGATTCTATTATTTTCTTACGTAATTATTACATTTATTATTAAATTTATTACATTTAATATTGCATTATTATTTATTACAGAAATTATAAATTTATTATTACATTGGTTATTACATTGTTGTTTATTATACAGAACTTATAAACCGAAAAACGAATGAAAAACGCGAGAAGGAAACAATCCAGAGACCATTAAGAAATTCGCACCTAGGTTAGATACCGTTCTCCCGAGACCGGAAGGGCATTTTATTACAGGGTCCCGCTTATAAGTACATTCGCACAAATTAAAACTATCTTCTTGTTCTATACATACAGATTCTATTATTTTGACCTAATTACTACATTTATTATTGCATTTACGTTTTTTAACTATTTATTATTACCTTTACACTAACTATTACATTTTTTTTATTACTTTTATTATTGCATTTATATTTATTTCCACAATTATTACTTCCATTATTACATTTACGTTTATTATTCCATTCGTTTATTTTTATTTATCATATTTTGACCTTCACGTAGAAAAAAGTGAAGTTCTTTGCATTTATTTCTGAAAAGTGCATTCGCATCACTTTCCCTTATCACCCTCAAATTAAGCGAGAAATTGGAGCAACAATAAAGTTAATCTTTTCGGTTCGTAAATGAACACTTAAGATCAACCATGAAATAAGGAAGAGGACAAAGAAAGACCAGGCGTCCATAAAGTTTTGCCAGATGTATGATATGCTATCAAAATGAAAACCAGGAGGAGGTTTTATTCCAGATACAAAGATGAAGCAAATTAAAAAATAAAATAACAGTACTAGCCAAGCAGGACTGCTTAACCTTCACTTCAGAGTCTTTTGATCAATTTTACAACCTATATCTTAGAAACTAATTGTGCGAACTATAAATACGATCGAGGTGGCAACAGGGTTTGTGTGTAGACAGTAGAGTACCTCAGGTTTAAATCAAAGTTTCTTCCTAGTGAAGGAACATAATACATATCGATGTTGGTCTTCCAAACTCCGCACAAAAACAAAACACCAGTTTTACGAAAAAAAAAAAAAAAAACTAATGTATAATGTAGAGAATGTTTACAAGCTTTTGAACATAATGGAAAAACAGATGTGGATTAATTTTTGTATCGTGTGTGTCAACACGAATTAAAACGAAAAACTAAACTAAATTTCGTGGAGACGACGTTTCCGAGGTGTTAGAATATCACCATCGATATTGTCACAGGTTTGTGACTAAGTTGTTCTAAATTGATAAAAATGTGATATCTTGTAGCTGTTTTGACACCCAATACTACTTATAGACTAATGGTATTGAGACCAGTTATTTAAATTGACATCTTCCAATGTTTAACATACGTGAATTTAATGCTGAATTTACCTCATCTCATTCCTAATTTGTCAACCTGATTAATTCCAGTTATTAACATATAATCCTAGAAGCAAAGCCAAACAACAGTTTAGGAATTATACTCTATTTAGACAGGACACACACACACACACACGCACACGCACACGCACAAATATATATTCAGAACTTTAACTTTCTCTCTAAATATTTATTTATTTAATCTACTGTATAAATTTAATAACACTTTGATTCAGATCATTACCATTCCGAGGTGTTAGAATATCACCATCGATATTGTCACAGGTTTGTGACTAAGTTGTTCTAAATTGATAAAAATGTGATATCTTGTAGCTGTTTTGACACCCAATACTACTTATAGACTAATGGTATTGAGACCAGTTATTTAAATTGACATCTTCCAATGTTTAACATACGTGAATTTAATGCTGAATTTACCTCATCTCATTCCTAATTTGTCAACCTGATTAATTCCAGTTATTAACATATAATCCTAGAAGCAAAGCCAAACAACAGTTTAGGAATTATACTCTATTTAGACAGGACACACACACACACACACACACACACACGCACAAATATATATTCAGAACTTTAACTTTCTCTCTAAATATTTATTTATTTAATCTACTGTATAAATTTAATAACACTTTGATTCAGATCATTACCATTCTTGCCACTCAGTTTTAGTCAGTGATCTCGCACGCAAAAAGAAAATTAACTATTTTCACTTAATGTGGTGTCTTACATACACCCGAGATCAATGCATAACATGGGCTTGATTCGATCTTCCACAGAACTTGACCGTTTTACTTTAATTACTAGTACCCTTTTTCGGAAAACTGTAGGTGGAGTGCTCGACTTTCGAGCAGTCCTGAGCAGTTCCCTCTGTTCTTGCCAACTAATTCCTTTCATATTTGTGCCAATTTGCAGCCTCCCTCACTGCTATCTATCTCATCCATTTTAGGCTCGGATGGATTCGCTGTGCACCTATACACTCATTAAACTGGATTTACTGGCAAATCCACAAGCTGTTGAGGGCGTCTGTTTTTTGTCATTCTTTTAAAATAGGTTCAGAAATTTGAGAATGCCCCCATTGCTTTTGATCACCGAAAGGTGTGTGTGTGTGTGTGTGTGTGTGTATATATATATGTATATATATGCGCCTCGGTGGTGTAGTGGTTAGCGTCGCTGACTACGAATCCATCGGCACCGGGTTCGAGACCAGGTGACGGCAGCCGGCCCGCAGCAAAACCCAGCTGTTCATCCTTCCACACAATAAAGAAAGTAGTTGGTAGATAAATGGGTACACTGGGTGGCCTAGTGGTTAAGACGATGGGCTGCTGGTGGGGCATGGTTTGGATTCCACGTTAAACTGTAGGTCTAAGGTGTAGTGAAAAGCTTGACCTTCGTCAGAATGAACAACTCGGGCGGAAGCAAACCATATATACTGTATATATATATATATATATATATATATAAAGTGCAAAGACAGTTTAGGAGGGAGTTTCAAACAGATCCACCAACGCGACTTACCATCACTCGAATTAGAGATAAGTTTGAAGCCGATGGAACTGTTCAGAATGTCCACAAGAAGCGTTCCGGAAGACCACGGACATCGACAAGCCCACAAAGCAAGAAAGAGCACTGGAAACGTATCACCAAAGTCCAAGAAAATCTGTGCGGCAAGCGAGTCGTGAGGTAGGAATTTCAGAATCGTCTGTCCAACTCATTTTGAAGCGCTGTCAATGGAAAAGTTACATTCCAAGATTAGTCCATGCTATTAATGAAGATGATCCGGACCGAAGAGTGGAGTATTGCGAGTGGTACTTGGCACGATGTGGATGTGGATTGGACGAAGGGGTTTTTAGAATACCCTCCGCGTTCACCAGACCTCACACCACCACGACTTTTTTTATGGGGATACTTAAAAGACAAAGTCTACGCTATAAAACCTGCAACAGTCGCTGAATTGAGAGCAGCCATTGAACGAGAATGCACACAAATACCAAACGAAATGTTTCGTGATGTTTGCGATTCCATTGCTTCACGTTATCAGCAGTGCCTGGACCAGAACGGACGTCAGTTTGAAAACAGGCGTTGACAAAACAATTAAAATAATGTCTGTAGATTCTATTACATTTTGAAATGAAATGTATTTTAATAAACACTGCCTTTATAATTATTTAAAGTGTGTATACATTTTTTTGGGACGCCCTGTATATATATATATATTTCGTTAACCTCGTTAGATTCCGTGCGTCGGTCTTTCTTCAAACGAAGGTCAAGCTGGTGACCCCGCCTCTAATCCTGGCTTGGTGGAGGAGCGAGTTGCTCTCTTGCGCTCCACCGCACATAGCCAGGTACACCCGGCTCATCTCGTACCGTCCTGAGCCAGGCATCTAGTCTTCTCTTGAAGACTTCAACTTTAACCTCTGTAACGTTTTTGAGGTCCTTTGGAACCTGGTTGAAAATTCTTGGACCCCCTGACGACCAAGCTATTTTCCTTCAGAGTTGAGGAGGTCCCTTGTCGGGCCCTTAATTTGGGAACACTACACATTCTGCCTTTCCTATTTTCCAGCGTTGTTTGGATGGTAATTAGGTTTAGTTTGAGATTTGGTACCAGTTTTTCGATCATTTTCCGTGTGTAGATGATAGTATATATCTCTCTTCTTTCTAGGGAGTACAGATTTAGTTCACGTAGTCTTTCCCAGTAGTTGAGTTCTTTGCGGCTGTGAAATGTCCCTGCATTTCTTCTAGTTTATTAATTTCTTCCGTTTTATATGGGGACGTCAAAACTGAGTAGTATTCAAGTTTTGGTATGATCAGTGTTTTCAGCAGGGGAATCATCATTGTCTCGTCCCTCCTTTTGAACGTTCTTAGTACCTGTTCCGCGACTCTTTTTGCTTTGTTTATTGCTATCTGATTTTGTGTCTCGAATTTGGCATCATCGGTCATTATTACCCCCAAGTCGATCAATTTCGTGCTTCTCTGAATTTCCTGTCTATCTGGAGCATGATATATAATCTGTTTAAGTTCCTCATTTCTACCATATCTCAAGAGCTGAAATTTCTCGGTGTTAAATGTCATATTGTTGTCTTCTGACCAGGTGTATATTTTGTTCGTGTCCCTCTGCAAGGCCTCCACTTCATTTGCATTGCTGATTTTTCTGCTGATCTTTGTATCGTCCGCAAAGGATGTTACTATACTGGTGCTGTTTACTCCACTGTCTATGTCTGACTATATATCTTTAAATCTTTCAAATGTTCCGTGCAATGATTCCTCATTTTGCGAAGGTCAAGCTTGTTGCCCCTTCTCTCGAGTTGGCCTGGTGAAATAGAGAGTTGGTTTCTTGTGCTCTCTACCTCACATAACCAAATACACCCGGCTCATCTGGAAATGTTCTGAGCCAGGTGTCTAGTCTTCTTTTGAAGATATCCACCGCAACGCAACTCGTGTTTCTTAGTTCCTTGGGCAGCTAGTTAAACAGTCTTGGTCCTCTCACAACAAAACTATTTTCCTTCAGGGTTGAGGATGTTCCCTGTTTAGGCTTTAATTTGGAACACAAGACAGTCTTTCTTTTCTACTTTCCACTGTTGTTCGACGGGGGTTATAGGGTTCAAAGTAAGATTAGGGGCTAGTTCCTCCATTATTTTCCAAGTGTAAATAATGATGTACCTTTCTTCTTCTTTCCAGTGAATATAAGTTTAATTGACGTAACCTTTCCCAGTAATTTATTTCTTTGCATCCATTGATCTTGGCTGTGAAGCTTCTCTGAATCCCTTCTAGCTGACTAATGTCTTCCTTTTTATATGGAGATGTTAAGACCGAGCAGTATTCCAACTTGGGTATGATCAGTGTTTTCAATAGAGGAATCGTTATATTCCTATCCCTTCGTTTAAAGGTTCTTAGTATCTGCCCAGTTATTCTCTTTGCTCTGTTTACTGCTATCTTATTTTGTTTGTTTTTTGTTTTTTTATGCAGGAGGGAGGGGCCAAGGGTAAATGCCCGTAAAAAGCGCCCCTCCCATAGAAGAAGAGAGCCAAAATCAAAGTCCGGGTTTTCGAGATGCCTAGACACTCTGCGTTTGAAAAATGGGAGGGCATAGGCTGGAGGAAAGATAGAGTGAGAAAGATTGTTCCAGAGTTGACCGGTTGAGTAGATGAAAGACTGAAAATACCGATTAACCCTTGCGTTAGAGAGTTGGACAGAAAAGGAA
Source organism: Bathynomus jamesi (assembly GCA_023014485.1). NCBI lineage: Eukaryota > Metazoa > Arthropoda > Malacostraca > Isopoda > Cirolanidae > Bathynomus > Bathynomus jamesi. Next base: position 386,149 of record JAJOZX010000863.1, read on the forward strand.
TGAGAAAGTGTAGAAAATCTGGTACTGCGTGCTCTCCTTAAAGGAGGAGGCATGCAGTTAGAGAGTTCAGAAGAGCAATGTCCGTTATAATAGCAATAGTAAAGAGAGAGTGAGGCAACATTGTGGCGAAGAGAGAGAGATTGAAGACAATCCGTAAGAGGCGGGGAATTGATGAGCCGAAAAGCCTTTGATTCCACCCGGTCAAGTACGCCTGTGTGGGTTGAGCCACCCAACACATGAGAAGCATACTCCATACAGGGGCGAACAACACCCCTATGCAGAGACAGCAACTGAGTTGGGGTGAAGAAACTGCGGAGGTGGTACAGCACACCTGACCTCTTAGAAGCTGTTTTAGAAAGAAGGTATATGTGATCTTTCCAGGAAAGATCACGAGAAAAGGAAACGCCAAGAATGTTAAGAGTAGAGGAAGGATTCAGTTGTGTGTTGTTGAAGGTAAGGGAATAGTCGTGTGGAAGATTGTAACGAGTAGACAGATGAAAGAACTGAGTTTTTGAGGCATTGAAAGCCACAAGATTTTCTCTGCCCCAATCAGAGATAGCAGAAAGACCAGGGGTCAAGTTCTCCATAGCCGTACTACGCAAATCATGGAGTGACTATTAAGAGGGACGCTTTGGGAAGCGGGTGGAGAAGTGGAGAGTAGAATCATCAGCATAGGAGTGAATAGGACAGGAAATGCTAATTGAAAGATCATTAATAAATAAAATGAAAAGAGTGGGCGACAGGACAGAACCCTGAGGAACACCACAGTTAATAGCTTTAGGAGAAGAACAGTGGTCATCTACAACCGCAGCTATAGATCAGCCAGAAAGGAAATTAGAGATGAAGGAACAGATAGAAGGATAGAAACCGAAGGAGGGCAGTTTCGAAATTAAAGATTTGTGCCAGACTCTATCAAAAGCTTTTGATATGTCTGGCGCAATTGCAAAAGTTTCACCGAAATCCGAAAGGAGGATGACGAAGAGTCAGAGAGATATGCAAGAAGATCCCCAGTAGAGCGCCCCTTGCGGAATCCATACTGATGATCTGAAGGAAGATGGTGAGAAGAGAGGTGTTTAAGAATCTTCCTATTAAGGATAGATTCAAACACTTTGGAAAGGCAAGAATCAAAGCAATTGGACGATAGTTGGAGGGTCGAGAGCGGTCACCCTTCTTTGGGACAGGTTGAATGAAAGCGAACTTCCAGCAGCAAGGAAAAGTACCAGATGAGAGACAAAGACGAAAGAGTTTGCCTTGGCAGGGTGTCAGCACAGAAGTACAGTTCTTAAGAACAACAGAAGGAACACCATCAGGACCATACGCTTTCCTAGAGCTGAGTCCAGATAGGGCAGAAAAACACCTTTAGAAGAGATTCTAATTTCTGACATAATAAAGTCAGAGAGGGGAGGAGATGGAGGAACAGCACCAGAATCGTCCAGGGTTGAATTGTAAGCGAAAGTATGAGCGAAGAGTTCAGCTTTGGCAGAAGAAGAGACGGCAACAGTGCTGTGTTTCAAATTTCGCGTCATCAATCATTACAACACCTAAATCTTTTGCTTTAGAATTTCTCTGAATTTCCCATCCATTTCGGGTGTAGTATTCCGTAGATTTTAGGTCCTTCCTTTTTCCGTACCTTAATAACGGAAAATTTTCAGTGTTAAATTTCATATTATTGCCTTCAGACCAATTGTAGATTCTGTTCACGTCTGTTTATAGAGAACCTATATCCCCTGGGTTTCTTACTCTTCTACTAATATTTGTGCCATCGGCAAAGGATGTTACTTTGCTGTCACTGGTAACTTCTTCATCTATATCAATTATTATGATTATGAAGAGTAATGGAGCTAATACTGTTCCTTGTGGTACTGAGCTGACGACCCCTGACTCTGATGAAGATATTCCTTGAACCGTAACGACTTGCTGCCGCTCACTAAAGAAATTATACGCATACCCATTTTCCTACTTTTCCTGTTATTCCCATATATTTCAGCTTATGTGCTATGGTCACACTTGTCGAACGTCTTGGCAAAGTCTGTGTATATTATGTCATAGTTTTCATTACTTTCAAGTGCATCAATAATGTTGATATAGTGTTCCATTAGTTGTGATAGGCATGATCTTCCTGACCGGAATTCATGTTGGTTATCATTTAATTTTTTCCGAGTTTCCAAGAAGTCATACATTTTTTCTCTAACTATTCGTTCAGATATTTTGGCGAGATGAGATGTAAGCGACACTAGCCAATAGTTTTTGGCCTCGGATCGATCTCCTTTATATATTGGAACTATGTTCGCTCTCTTCAGGATGCTCGGTATTTCTCCCGTATCTAGTGATCGTCTCCATATCCATTAGAGGTGCTCATCGATTTCATTCTGGCAGTTTTTGATCAGTGTGGCATTCCATTTGTCCGACCCTGCCGCCGAATGTGCTTTTAGTTTCGCTATAGCTTGTGTAATATCATCTGTTGTAAAGTCGAAGTCCGTCATACTTTCCCCTTGTAGTTCTTCTTCAAAGAACGTGTTCCTATCGCATATTAGTTTATCAGTTTTGGGGATACGAAAAGATGATTCATACTGAACTATATATATATATATATATATATATGCATTTAACTGCAATGACCACGCAGTATATAAATGAATAGAAACGACGTAAATAAGGAGCGTCTCTGCACACGGGGAAGAGAAATAACGAATAAATGAAAAATGAGGCGAACCGCCCGGGAATCGAACCCAGAGGCTTCCAATTGCCGGTTGGATGCGCTACCATTACACTACGGACCTCGATCAATCATAAATCGAAATTCTCCTACAAAGGGCAGAAACCAATGCCCTGAGAGGGCACCCTCGCACAATCGTGAATATGTGCATTTAACTGCAATGACCACGCAGTATATAAATGAATAGAAACGACGTAAATAGGAGCGTCTCTGCACACGGGGAAGAGAAATAACGAATAAATGAAAAATGAGGCGAACCGCCGCGCATCCAACCGGCAATTGGAAGGCCCTGGGTTCGATTCCCGGGCGGTTCGCCTCATTTTTCATTTATTCGTTATTTCTCTTCCCCGTGTGCAGAGACGCTCCTTATTTACGTCGTTTCTATTCATTTATATACTGCGTGGTCATTGCAGTTAAATGCACATATTCACGATTTGCGAGGGTGCCTCTCAGGGCATTGTTTCTGCCCTATTAGGAGAATTTCGATTTATGATTGATCGAGGTCCGTAGTGTAATGGTAGCGCATCCAACTGGCAATTGGAAGGCCCTGGGTTCGATTCCCGGGCGTTCGCCTCATTTTAATTTATTGGTTATTTCTCTTCCCCGTGTGCAGAGACGCTCCTTATTTACGTCGTTTCTATTCATTTATATACTGCGTGGTCATTGCAGTTAAATGCACATATTCACGATTTGGGAGGGCTGCCCCTCAGGGCATTGGTTTCTGCCCTATGTAGGAGAATTTCGATTTATGATTGATCGAGGTCCGTAGTGTAATGGTAGCGCATCCAACCGGCAATTGGAAGGCCCTGGGTTCGATTCCCGGGCGGTTCGCCTCATTTTTCATTTATTCGTTATTTCTCTTCCCCGTGTGCAGAGACGCCCCTTATTTACGTCGTTTCTATTCATTTATATACTGCGTGGTCATTGCAGTTAAATGCACATATTCACGATTTGCGAGGGTGCCCTCTCAGGGCATTGGTTTCTGCCCTATGTAGGAGAATTTCGATTTATGATTGATCGAGGTCCGTAGTGTAATGGTAGCGCATCCAACCGGCAATTGGAAGGCCCTGGGTTCGATTCCCGGGGTTCGCCTCATTTTTCATTTATTCGTTATTTCTCTTCCCCGTGTGCAGAGACGCTCTTATTTACGTCGTTTCTATTCATTTATATACTGCGTGGTCATTGCAGTTAATGCACATATTCACGATTTGCGAGGGTGCCCTCTCAGGGCATTGGTTTTCTGCCCTATGTAGGAGAATTTCGATTTATGATTGATCGAGGTCCGTAGTGTAATGGTAGCGCATCCAACCGGCAATTGGAAGGCCCTGGGTTCGATTCCCGGGCGGTTCGCCTCATTTTTCATTTATTCGTTATTTCTCTTCCCCGTGTGCAGAGACGCTCCTTATTTACGTCGTTCTATTCATTATATACTGCGTGGTCATTGCAGTTAAATGCACATATTCACGATTTGCGAGGGTGCCCTCTCAGGGCATTGGTTTCTGCCCTATGTAGGAGAATTTCGATTTATGATTGATCGAGGTCCGTAGTGTAATGGTTAGCGCATCAACCGGCAATTGGAAGGCCCTGGGTTCGATTCCCGGGCGGTTCGCCTCATTTTTCATTTATTCGTTATTTCTCTTCCCCGTGTGCAGAGACGCTCCTTATTTACGTCGTTTCTATTCATTTATATACTGCGTGGTCATTGCAGTTAAATGCACATATTCACGATTTGCGAGGGTGCCCTCTCAGGGCATTGGTTTCTGCCCTATGTAGGAGAATTTCGATTTATGATTGATCGAGGTCCGTAGGGTAATGGTAGCGCATCCAACCGGCAATTGGAAGGCCCTGGGTTCGATTCCCGGGCGGTTCGCCTCATTTTTCATTTATTCGTTATTTCTCTTCCCCGTGTGCAGAGACGCTCCTTATTTACGTCGTTCTATCATTTATATACTGCGTGGTCATTGCAGTTAAATGCACATATTCACGATTTGCGAGGGTGCCCTCTTCAGGGCATTGGTTTCTGCCCTATGTAGGAGAATTTCGATTTATGATTGATCGAGGTCCGTAGTGTAATGGTAGCGCATCCAACCGGCAATTGGAAGGCCCTGGGTTCGATTCCCGGGCGGTTCGCCTCATTTTTCATTATTCGTTATTTCTCTTCCCCGTGTGCAGAGACGCTCCTTATTACGTCGTTTCTATTCATTTATATACTGCGTGGTCATTGCAGTTAAATGCACATATTCACGATTTGCGAGGGGCCCTCTCAGGGCATTGGTTTCTGCCCTATGTAGGAGAATTTCGATTTATGATTGATCGAGGTCCGTAGTGTAATGGTAGCGCATCCAACCGGCAATTGGAAGGCCCTGGGTTCGATTCCCGGGCGGTTCGCCTCATTTTTAATTTATTCGTTATTTCTCTTCCCCGTGTGCAGAGACGCTCCTTATTTACGTCGTTTCTATTCATTTATATACTGCGTGGTCATTGCAGTTAAATGCACATATTCACGATTTGCGAGGGTGCCCTCTCAGGGCATTGGTTTCTGCCCTATGTAGGAGAATTTCGATTTATGATTGATCGAGGTCCGTAGTGTAATGGTAGCGCATCCAACCGGCAATGGAAGGCCCTGGGTTCGATTCCCGGGCGGTTCGCCTCATTTTCATTTATTCGTTATTTCTCTTCCCCGTGTGCAGAGACGCTCCTTATTTACGTCGTTTCTATTCATTTATATACTGCGTGGTCATTGCAGTTAAATGCACATATTCACGATTTGCGAGGGTGCCCTCTCAGGCATTGGTTTTGCCCTATGTAGGAGAATTTCGATTATGATTGATCGAGGTCCGTAGTGTAATGGTAGCGCATCCAACGGCAATTGGAAGGCCCTGGGTTCGATTCCCGGGCGGTTCGCCTCAATTTTTCATTTATTCGTTATTTCTCTTCCCCGTGTGCAGAGACGCTCCTTATTTACGTCGTTTCTATTCATTATATACTGCGTGGTCATTGCAGTTAAAGCACATATCACGATTTGCGAGGGGTGCCCTCTCAGGGCATTGGTTTCTGCCCTATGTAGGAGAATTTCGATTTATGATTGATCGAGGTCCGTAGTGTAATGTAGCGCATCCAACCGGCAATTGGAAGGCCCTGGGTTCGATTCCGGGCGGTTCGCCTCATTTTTCATTTATTCGTTATTTCTCTTCCCCGTGTGCAGAGACGCTCCTTATTTACGTCGTTTCTTATCATTTATACTGCGGGTCATTGCAGTTAAATGCACATATTCACGATTTGCGAGGGTGCCCTCTCAGGGCATTGGTTTCTGCCCTATGTAGGAGAATTCGATTTATGATTGATCGAGGTCCGTAGTGTAATGGTAGCGCATCCAACCGGCAATTGGAAGGCCCTGGGTTCGATTCCCGGGCGGTTCGCCTCATTTTCATTATTCGTTATTTCTCTTCCCCGTGTGCAGAGACGCTCCTTATTTACGTCGTTCTATTCATTATATACTGCGTGGTCATTGCAGTTAAATGCACATTTCACGATTTGCGAGGTGCCCTCTCAGGGCATTGGTTTCTGCCATATGTAGGAGAATTTCGATTTATGATTGATCGAGGTCCGTAGTGTAATGGTAGCGCATCCAACCGGCAATTGGAAGGCCCTGGGTTCGATTCCCGGCGGTTCGCCTCATTTTTCATTTATTCGTTATTCTCTTCCCCGTGTGCAGAGACGCTCCTTATTTACGTCGTTTCTATTCATTTAATACTGCGTGGTCATTGCAGTTAAATGCACATATTCACGATTTGCGAGGGTGCCCTCTCAGGGCATTGGTTTCTGCCCTATGTAGGAGAATTCGATTTATGATTGATCGAGGTCCGTAGTGTAATGGTAGCGCATCCAAACCGGCAATTGGAAGGCCCTGGGTTCGATTCCCGGGCGGTTCGCCTCATTTTTCATTTATTCGTTATTTCTCTCCCGTGTGCAGAGACGCTCCTTATTTACGTCGTTTCTATTCATTATATACTGCGTTGGTCATTGCAGTTAAATGCACATATTCACGATTTGCGAGGGTGCCCTCTCAGGGCATTGGTTTCTGCCCTATGTAGGAGAATTTCGATTTATGATTGATCGAGGTCCGTAGTGTAATGGTAGCGCATCCAACCGGCAATTGGAAGCCCTGGGTCGATTCCCGGGCGGTTCGCCTCATTTTTCATTTATTCGTTATTTCTCTTCCCCGTGTGCAGAGACGCTCCTTTATTACGTCGTTTCTATTCATTTATATACTGCGTGGTCATTGCAGTTAAATGCACATATTCACGATTTGCGGGGTGCCCTCTCAGGGCATTGGTTTCTGCCCTATGTAGGAGAATTTCGATTTATGATGATCGAGGTCCGTAGTGTAATGGTAGCGCACCAACCGGCAATTGGAAGGCCCTGGGTTCGATTCCCGGGCGGTTCGCCTCATTTTCATTTATTCGTTATTTCTCTTCCCCGTGTGCAGAGACGCTCCTTATTACGTCGTTTCTATTCATTTATATACTGCGTGGTCATTGCAGTTACAGTTAAATGCACCATATTCACGATTTGCGAGGGTGCCCTCTCAGGGCATTGGTTTCTGCCCTATGTAGGAGAATTTCGATTTATGATTGATCGAGGTCCGTAGTGTAATGGTAGCGCATCCAACCGGCAATTGGAAGGCCCTGGGTTCGATTCCCGGGCGTTCGCCTCATTTTTCATTTATTCGTTATTTCTCTTCCCCGTGTGCAGAGACGCTCCTTATTTACGTCGTTTCTATTCATTTATATACTGCGTGGTCATTGCAGTTAAATGCACCATATTCACGATTTGCGAGGGTGCCCTCTCAGGGCATTGGTTTCTGCCCTATGTAGGAGAATTTCGATTTATGATGATCGAGGTCCGTAGTGTAATGGTAGCGCATCCAACCGGCAATTGGAAGGCCCTGGGTTCGATTCCCGGGCGGTTCGCCTCATTTTTCATTTATTCGTTATTTCTCTTCCCCGTGTGCAGAGACGCTCCTTATTTACGTCGTTTCTATTCATTTATATACTGCGTGGTCATTGCAGTTAAATGCACATATTCACGATTTGCGAGGGTGCCCTCTCAGGGCATTGGTTTCTGCCTATGTAGGAGAATTTCGATTTATGATGATCGAGGTCCGTAGTGTAATGGTAGCGCATCCAACCGGCAATTGGAAGGCCCTGGGTTCGATTCCGGGCGGTTCGCCTCATTTTTCATTATTCGTTATTTCTCTTCCCCGTGTGCAGAGACGCTCCTTATTTACGTCGTTTCTATTCATTTATATACTGCGTGGTCATTGCAGTTAAATGCACATATTCACGATTTGCGAGGGTGCCCTCTCAGGGCATTGGTTTCTGCCTATGTAGGGAATTTCGATTTATGATGATCGAGGTCCGTAGTGTAATGGTAGCGCATCCAACCGGCAATTGGAAGGCCCTGGGTTCGATTCCCGGGCGGTTCGCCTCATTTTTCATTTATTCGTTATTTCTCTTCCCCGTGTGCAGAGACGCTCCTTATTTACGTCGTTTCTATTCATTTATATACTGCGTGGTCATTGCAGTTAAATGCACATATTCACGATTGCGAGGGTGCCCTCTCAGGGCATTGGTGTTCTGCCCTATGTAGGAGAATTTCGATTTATGATTGATCGAGGTCCGTAGTGTAATGTAGCGCATCCAACCGCAATTGGAAGGCCCTGGGTTCGATTCCCGGGCGGTTCCTCATTTTCATTTATTCGTTATTTTCTTCCCCGTGTGCAGAGGACGCTCCTTATTACGTCGTTTCTATTCATTTATATACTGCGTGGTCATTGCAGTTAAATGCACATATTCACGATTTGCGAGGGTGCCCTCTCAGGGCATTGGTTTCTGCCCTATGTAGGAGAATTTCGATTTATGATTGATCGAGGTCCGTAGTGTAATGGTAGCGCATCCAACCGGCAATGGAAGGCCCTGGGTTCGATTCCCGGGCGGTTCGCCTCATTTTCATTTATTCGTTATTTCTCTTCCCCGTGTGCAGAGACGCCCTTATTTACGTCGTTTCTATTCATTATATACTGCGTGGTCATTGCAGTTAAATGCACATATTCACGATTGCGAGGGTGCCCTCTCAGGGCATTGGTTTCTGCCCTATGTAGGAGAATTTCGATTATGATTGATCGAGGTCCGTAGTGTAATGGTAGCGCATCCAACCGGCAATTGGAAGGCCCTGGGTTCGATTCCCGGGCGGTTCGCCTCATTTTTCATTTATTCGTTATTTCTCTTCCCCGTGTGCAGAGAGACGCTCCTTATTTACGTCGTTTTATTCATTTATATACTGCGTGGTCATTGCAGTTAAATGCACATATTCACGATTTGCGAGGGTGCCCTCTCAGGGCATTGGTTTCTGCCCTATGTAGGAGAATTTCGATTATGATTGATCGAGGTCCGTAGTGTAATGGTAGCGCATCCCAACCGGCAATTGGAAGGCCTGGGTTCGATTCCCCGGGCGGTTCGCCTCATTTTTTCATTTATCGTTATTCTCTTCCCCGTGTGCAGAGACGCTCCTTATTTTACGTCGTTCTATTCATTATATAATGCGTGGTCATTGCAGTTAAATGCACATATTCACGATTGCGAGGGTGCCCTCTCAGGGCATTGGTTTCTGCCCTATGTAGGAGAATTCGATTTATGATTGACGAGGTCCGTAGTGTAATGGTAGCGCATCCAACCGGCAATTGAAGGCCCTGGGTTCGATTCCCGGGCGGTTCGCCTCATTTTTCATTTATTCGTTATTTCTCTTCCCGTGTGCAGAGACGCTCCTTATTTACGTCGTTCTATTCATTTATATACTGCGTGGTCATTGCAGTTAAATGCACATATTCACGATTTGCGAGGGTGCCCTCTCAGGGCATTGGTTTCTGCCCTATGTAGGAGAATTTCGATTTATGATTGATCGAGGTCCGTAGTGTAATGGAGCGCATCCAACCGGCATTGAAGGCCTGGGTTCGATTCCCGGGCGGTTCGCCTCATTTTTCATTTATTCGTTATTTCTCTCCCCGTGTGCAGAGACGCTCCTTATTTACGTCGTTTCTATTCATTTATATACTGCGTGGTCATTGCAGTTAAATGCACATATTCACGATTGCGAGGGTGCCCTCTCAGGGCATTGGTTTCTGCCTTGTAGGAGAATTTCGATTTATGATTGATCGAGGTCCGTAGTGTAATGGTAGCGCATCCAACCGGCAATTGGAAGGCCCTGGGTTCGATTCCCGGGCGGTTCGCCTCATTTTCATTTATTCGTATTTCTCTTCCCGTGTGCAGAGACGCTCCTTATTACGTCGTTTCTATTCATTTATATACTGCGTGGTCATTGCAGTTAAATGCACATATTCACGATTGCGGGGTGCCCTCTCAGGATTGGTTTCTGCCCTAGTAGGAGAATTTCGATTTATGATTGATCGATGGTCCGTAGTGTAATGGTAGCGCCATCCAACCGGCAATTGGAAGGCCCTGGGTCGATTCCGGGCGGTTCGCCTCATTTTTCATTTATTCGTTATTTCTCTTCCCCGTGTGCAGAGACGCTCCTTATTTACGTCGTTTCTATTCATTATATACTGCGTGGTCATGCAGTTAAATGCACATATTCACGATTTGCGAGGGTGCCCTCTCAGGGCATTGGTTTCTGCCCTATGTAGGAGAATTTCGATTTATGATTGATCGAGGTCCGTAGTGTAATGGTAGCGCATTCCAACCGGCAATTGGAAGGCCTGGGTTCGATTCCCGGGCGGTTCGCCTCATTTTCATTTATTCGTTATTTCTCTCCCGTGTGCAGAGACGCTCCTTATTACGTCGTTTCTATTCATTTATATACTGCGTGGTCATTGCCGTAAATGCACATATCACGATTTGCGAGGGTGCCCTCTCAGGCATGGTTTCTGCCTATGTAGGAGAATTTCGATTATGATTGATCGAGGTCCGTAGTGTAATGGTAGCGCATCCAACCGGCAATTGGAAGGCCCTGGGTTCGATTCCCGGGCGGTTCGCCTCATTTTTCATTTATTCGTTATTTCTCTTCCCCGTGTGCAGAGACGCTCCTTATTTACGTCGTTTCTATTCATTTATATACTGCGTGGTCATTGCAGTTAAATGCACATATTCACGATTTGCGAGGGTGCCCTCTCAGGGCTTGGTTTCTGCCCTATGAGGAGATTTCGAATTATGATTGATCGAGGGTCCGTAGTGTAATGGTAGCGCATCCAACCGGCAATTGGAAGGCCTGGGTTCGATTCCCGGCGGTTCGCCTCATTTTTCATTATTCGTTATTTCTCTTCCCCGTGTGCAGAGACGCTCCTTATTACGTCGTTTCTATTCATTTATATACTGCGTGTCATTGCAGTTAAATGCACATATCACGATTTGGGGTGCCCTCTCAGGCATTGGTTTATGCCCTATGTAGGAGAATTTCGATTTGTGATGATCGAGGTCCGTAGTGTAATGTAGCGCATCCAAGGCAATTGGAAGGCCCTGGGTTCGATTCCCGGGCGGTTCGCCTCATTTTTCATTATTCGTTATTTTCTTTCCCCGTGTGCAGAGACGCTCCTTATTTACGTCGTTTCTATCATTTATATACTGCGTGGTCATTTGCAGTTAATGCACATATTCACGATTTGCGAGGGTGCCCTCTCAGGGCATGGTTTCTGCCTATGTAGGAGAATTCGATTATGATTGATCGAGGTCCGTAGTGTAATGGTAGCGCATCCAACCGGCAATTGGAAGGCCCTGGGTTCGATTCCCGGGCGGTTCGGCTCATTTTTCATTTATTCGTTATTTCTCTTCCCCGTGTGCAGAGACGGCTCCTTATTTACGTCGTTTCTATTCATTTATATACTGCGTGGTCATTGCAGTTAAATGCACATATTCACGATTTGCGAGGGTGCCCTCTCAGGGCATTGGTTCTGCCCTATGTAGGAGAATTTCGATTATGATTGATCGAGGTCCGTAGTGTAATGGTAGCGCATCCAACCGGCAATTGGAAGGCCTGGGTTCGATTCCCGGGCGGTTCGCCTCATTTTTCATTTATTCGTTATTTCTCTTCCCCGTGGCAGAGACCTCCTTATTTACGTCGTTTCTATTCATTTATATACTGCGTGGTCATTGCAGTTAAATGCACATATTCACGATTTGCGAGGGTGCCCTCTCAGGGCATTGGTTTCTGCCCTATGTAGGAGAATTTCGATTTATGATTGATCGAGGTCCGTAGTGTAATGGTAGCGCATCAACCGGCAATTGAAGGCCCTGGTTCGATTCCGGGCGGTTTCGCCTCATTTTTCATTTATTCGTTATTTCTCTTCCCCGTGTGCAGAGACGCTCCTTATTTACGTCGTTTCTATTCATTTATATACTGCGTGGTCATTGCAGTTAAATGCACATATTCACGATTTGCGAGGGTGCCCTCTCAGGGCATTGGTTTCTGCCCTATGTAGGAGAATTTCGATTTATGATTGATCGAGGTCCGTAGTGTAATGGTAGCGCATCCAAACCGGCAATTGGAAGGCCCTGGTTCGATTCCCGGGCGGTTCGCCTCATTTTTCATTTATTCGTTATTTCTCTTCCCCGTGTGCAGAGACGCTCTTATTACGTCGTTTCTATTCATTTATATACTGCGTGGTCATTGCAGTTAAATGCACATATTCACGATTTGCGAGGGTGCCCTCTCAGGGCATTGGTTTCTGCCCTATGTAGGAGAATTTCGATTTATGATTGATCGAGGTCCGTAGTGTAATGGTAGCGCATCCAACGGCAATTGGAAGGCCCTGGGTTCGATTCCGGCGGTTCGCCTCATTTTTCATTTATTCGTTATTTCTCTTCCCCGGTGCAGAGACGCTCCTTATTTACGTCGTTTCTATTCATTTATATACTGCGTGGTCATTGCAGTTAAATGCACATATTCACGATTTGCGAGGGTGCCCTCTCAGGGCATTGGTTTTCTGCCCTATGTAGGAGAATTTCGATTTATGATTGATCGAGGTCCGTAGTGTAATGGTAGCGCATCCAACCGGCAATTGGAAGGCCCTGGGTTCGATTCCCGGGCGGTTCGCCTCATTTTTCATTTATTCGTTATTTCTCTTCCCGTGTGCAGAGACGCTCCTTATTTACGTCGTTTCTATTCATTTATATACTGCGTGGTCATTGCAGTTAAATGCACATATTCACGATTTGCGAGGGTGCCCTCTCAGGGCATTGGTTTCTGCCCTATGTAGGAGAATTTCGATTTATGATTGATCGAGGTCCGTAGTGTAATGGTAGCGCATCCAACCGGCAATTGGAAGGCCCTGGGTTCGATTCCCGGGCGGTTCGCCTCATTTTTCATTTATTCGTTATTTCTCTTCCCCGTGTGCAGAGACGCTCCTTATTTACGTCGTTTCTATTCATTTATACTGCGTGGTCATTGCAGTTAAATGCACATATTCACGATTTGCGAGGGTGCCCTCTCAGGGCATTGGTTTCTGCCCTATGTAGGAGAATTTCGATTTATGATTGATCGAGGTCCGTAGTGTAATGGTAGCGCATCCAACCGGCAATTGGAAGGCCTGGGTTCGATTCCCGGGCGGTTCGCCTCATTTTCATTTATTCGTTATTTCTCTTCCCGTGTGCAGAGACGCTCCTTATTTACGTCGTTTCTATTCATTTATATACTGCGTGGTCATTGCAGTTAAATGCACATATTCACGATTTGCGAGGGTGCCCTCTCAGGGCATTGGTTTCTGCCCTATGTAGGAGAATTTCGATTTATGATTGATCGAGGTCCGTAGTGTAATGGTAGCGCATCAACCGGCAATTGGAAGGCCCTGGGTTCGATTCCCGGGCGGTTCGCCTCATTTTTCATTTATTCGTTATTTCTCTTCCCGGTGCAGAGACGCTCCTTATTTACGTCGTTTCTATTCATTTATATACTGCGTGGTCATTGCAGTTAAATGCACATATTCACGATTTGCGAGGGTGCCCTCTCAGGGCATTGGTTTCTGCCCTATGTAGGAGAATTTCGATTTATGATTGATCGAGGTCCGTAGTGTAATGGTAGCGCATCCAACCGGCAATTGGAAGGCCTGGGTTCGATTCCCGGGCGGTTCGCCTCATTTTTAATTTATTCGTTATTTCTCTTCCCCGTGTGCAGAGACGCTCCTTATTTACGTCGTTTCTATTCATTTATATACTGCGTGGTCATTGCAGTTAAATGCACATATTCACGATTTGCGAGGGTGCCCTCTCAGGGCATTGGTTTCTGCCCTATGTAGGAGAATTTCGATTTATGATTGATCGAGGTCCGTAGTGTAATGGTAGCGCATCCAACCGGCAATTGGAAGGCCCTGGGTTCGATTCCCGGGCGGTTCGCCTCATTTTTCATTTATTCGTTATTTCTCTTCCCCGTGTGCAGAGACGCTCCTATTACGTCGTTTCTATTCATTTATATACTGCGTGGTCATTGCAGTTAAATGCACATATTCACGATTTGCGAGGGTGCCCTCTCAGGGCATTGGTTTCTGCCCTATGTAGGAGAATTTCGATTTATGATTGATCGAGGTCCGTAGTGTAATGGTAGCGCATCCAACCGGCAATTGGAAGGCCCTGGGTTCGATTCCCGGGCGGTTCGCCTCATTTTTCATTTATTCGTTATTTCTCTTCCCCGTGTGCAGAGACGCTCCTTATTTACGTCGTTTCTATTCATTTATATACTGCGTGGTCATTGCAGTTAAATGCACATATTCACGATTTGCGAGGGTGCCCTCTCAGGGCATTGGTTTCTGCCCTATGTAGGAGAATTTCGATTTATGATTGATCGAGGTCCGTAGTGTAATGGTAGCGCATCCAACCGGCAATTGGAAGGCCCTGGGTTCGATTCCCGGGCGGTTCGCCTCATTTTTCATTTATTCGTTATTTCTCTTCCCCGTGTGCAGAGACGCTCCTTATTTACGTCGTTTCTATTCATTTATATACTGCGTGGTCATTGCATTTAAATGCACATATTCACGATTTGCGAGGGTGCCCTCTCAGGGCATTGGTTTCTGCCCTATGTAGGAGAATTTCGATTTATGATTGATCGAGGTCCGTAGTGTAATGGTAGCGCATCCAACCGGCAATTGGAAGGCCCTGGGTTCGATTCCCGGGCGGTTCGCCTCATTTTTCATTTATTCGTTATTTCTCTTCCCCGTGTGCAGAGACGCTCCTTATTTACGTCGTTTCTATTCATTTATATACTGCGTGGTCATTGCAGTTAAATGCACATATTCACGATTTGCGAGGGTGCCCTCTCAGGGCATTGGTTTCTGCCCTATGTAGGAGAATTTCGATTTATGATTGATCGAGGTCCGTAGTGTAATGGTAGCGCATCCAACCGGCAATTGGAAGGCCCTGGGTTCGATTCCCGGGCGGTTCGCCTCATTTTTCATTTATTCGTTATTTCTCTTCCCCGTGTGCAGAGACGCTCCTTATTTACGTCGTTTCTATTCATTATATACTGCGTGGTCATTGCAGTTAAATGCACATATTCACGATTTGCGAGGGTGCCCTCTCAGGGCATTGGTTTCTGCCCTATGTAGGAGAATTTCGATTTATGATTGATCGAGGTCCGTAGTGTAATGGTAGCGCATCCAACCGGCAATTGGAAGGCCCTGGGTTCGATTCCCGGGGGGTTCGCCTCATTTTTCATTTATTCGTTATTTCTCTTCCCCGTGTGCAGAGACGCTCCTTATTTACGTCGTTTCTATTCATTTATATACTGCGTGGTCATTGCAGTTAAATGCACATATTCACGATTTGCGAGGGTGCCCTCTCAGGGCATTGGTTTCTGCCCTATGTAGGAGAATTTCGATTTATGATTGATCGAGGTCCGTAGTGTAATGGTAGCGCATCCACCGGCAATTGGAAGGCCCTGGGTTCGATTCCCGGGCGGTTCGCCTCATTTTTCATTTATTCGTTATTTCTCTTCCCCGTGTGCAGAGACGCTCCTTATTTACGTCGTTTCTATTCATTTATATACTGCGTGGTCATTGCAGTTAAATGCACATATTCACGATTTGCGAGGGTGCCCTCTCAGGGCATTGGTTTCTGCCCTATGTAGGAGAATTTCGATTTATGATTGATCGAGGTCCGTAGTGTAATGGTAGCGCATCCAACCGGCAATTGGAAGGCCCTGGGTTCGATTCCCGGGCGGTTCGCCTCATTTTTCATTTATTCGTTATTTCTCTTCCCCGTGTGCAGAGACGCTCCTTATTTACGTCGTTTCTATTCATTTATATACTGCGTGGTCATTGCAGTTAAATGCACATATTCACGATTTGCGAGGGTGCCCTCTCAGGGCATTGGTTTCTGCCCTATGTAGGAGAATTTCGATTTATGATTGATCGAGGTCCGTAGTGTAATGGTAGCGCATCCAACCGGCAATTGGAAGGCCCTGGGTTCGATTCCCGGGCGGTTCGCCTCATTTTTCATTTATTCGTTATTTCTCTTCCCCGTGTGCAGAGACGCTCCTTATTTACGTCGTTTCTATTCATTTATATACTGCGTGGTCATTGCAGTTAAATGCACATATTCACGATTTGCGAGGGTGCCCTCTCAGGGCATTGGTTTCTGCCTATGTAGGAGAATTTCGATTTATGATTGATCGAGGTCCGTAGTGTAATGGTAGCGCATCCAACCGGCAATTGGAAGGCCCTGGGTTCGATTCCCGGGCGGTTCGCCTCATTTTTCATTTATTCGTTATTTCTCTTCCCCGTGTGCAGAGACGCTCCTTATTTACGTCGTTTCTATTCATTTATATACTGCGTGGTCATTGCAGTTAAATGCACATATTCACGATTTGCGAGGGTGCCCTCTCAGGGCATTGGTTTCTGCCCTATGTAGGAGAATTTCGATTTATGATTGATCGAGGTCCGTAGTGTAATGGTAGCGCATCCAACCGGCAATTGGAAGGCCCTGGGTTCGATTCCGGGCGGTTCGCCTCATTTTTCATTTATTCGTTATTTCTCTCCCCGTGTGCAGAGACGCTCCTTATTTACGTCGTTTCTATTCATTTATATACTGCGTGGTCATTGCAGTTAAATGCACATATTCACGATTTGCGAGGGTGCCCTCTCAGGGCATTGGTTTCTGCCCTATGTAGGAGAATTTCGATTTATGATTGATCGAGGTCCGTAGTGTAATGGTAGCGCATCCAACCGGCAATTGGAAGGCCCTGGGTTCGATTCCCGGGCGGTTCGCCTCATTTCATTTATTCGTTATTTCTCTTCCCCGTGTGCAGAGACGCTCCTTATTTACGTCGTTTCTATTCATTTATATACTGCGTGGTCATTGCAGTTAAATGCACATATTCACGATTTGCGAGGGTGCCCTCTCAGGGCATTGGTTTCTGCCCTATGTAGGAGAATTTCGATTTATGATTGATCGAGGTCCGTAGTGTAATGGTAGCGCATCAACCGGCAATTGGAAGGCCCTGGGTTCGATTCCCGGGCGGTTCGCCTCATTTTCATTTATTCGTTATTTCTCTTCCCCGTGTGCAGAGACGCTCCTTATTTACGTCGTTTCTATTCATTTATATACTGCGTGGTCATTGCAGTTAAATGCACATATTCACGATTTGCGAGGTGCCCTCTCAGGGCATTGGTTTCTCCTATGTAGGAGAATTTCGATTTATGATTGATCGAGGTCCGTAGTGTAATGGTAGCGCATCCAACAGGCAATTGGAAGGCCCTGGGTTCGATTCCCGGGCGGTTCGCCTCATTTTTCATTTATTCGTTATTTCTCTTCCCCGTGTGCAGAGACGCTCCTTATTTACGTCGTTTCTATTCATTTATATACTGCGTGGTCATTGCAGTTAAATGCACATATTCACGATTTGCGAGGTTGCCCTCTCAGGGCATTGGTTTCTGCCCTATGTAGGAGAATTTCGATTTATGATTGATCGAGGTCCGTAGTGTAATGGTAGCGCATCCAACCGGCAATTGGAAGGCCCTGGGTTCGATTCCCGGGCGGTTCGCCTCATTTTTAATTTATTCGTTATTTCTCTTCCCCGTGTGCAGAGACGCTCCTTATTTACGTCGTTTCTATTCATTTATATACTGCGTGGTCATTGCAGTTAAATGCACATATTCACGATTTGCGAGGGTGCCCTCTCAGGGCATTGGTTTCTGCCCTATGTAGGAGAATTTCGATTTATGATTGATCGAGGTCCGTAGTGTAATGTTAGCGCATCCAACCGGCAATTGGAAGGCCCTGGGTTCGATTCCGGGGGGTCGCTCATTTTTCATTTATTCGTTATTTCTCTTCCCAGTGTGCAGAGCGCTCCTTATTTACGTCGTTTCTATTCATTTATATACTGCGTGGTCATTGCAGTTAAATGCACATATTCACGATTGCGAGGGTGCCCTCTCAGGGCATTGGTTTCTGCCCTATGTAGGAGAATTTCGATTTTGATTGATCGAGGTCCGTAGTGTAATGGTAGCGCATCCAACCGGCAATTGGAAGGCCCTGGGTTCGATTCCCGGGCGGTTCGCCTCATTTTTCATTTATTCGTTATTCTCTTCCCCGTGTGCAGAGAACGCTCCTTATTTACGTCGTTTCTATTCATTATATACTGCGTGGTCATTGCAGTTAAATGCACATATTCACGATTTGCGAGGGTGCCCTCTCAGGGCATTGGTTTCTGCCCTATGTAGGAGAATTTCGATTTATGATTGATCGAGGTCGTAGTGTAATGGTAGCGCATCCAACCGGCAATTGGAAGGCCCTGGGTTCGATTCCCGGGCGGTTCGCCTCATTTTTCATTTATTCGTTATTTCTCTTCCCCGTGTGCAGAGACGCTCCTTATTTACGTCGTTTCTATTCATTTATATACTGCGGGTCATTGCAGTTAAATGCACATATTCACGATTTGCGAGGGTGCCCTCTCAGGGCATTGGTTTCTGCCCTATGTAGGAGAATTTCGATTTATGATTGATCGAGGTCCGTAGTGTAATGGTAGCGCATCCAACCGGCAATTGGAAGGCCCTGGGTTCGATTCCCGGGCGGTTCGCCTCATTTTTCATTTATTCGTTATTTCTCTTCCCCGTGTGCAGAGACGCTCCTTATTTACGTCGTTTCTATTCATTTATATACTGCGTGGTCATTGCAGTTAAATGCACATATTCACGATTTGCGAGGGTGCCCTCTCAGGGCATTGGTTTCTGCCCTATGTAGGAGAATTTCGATTTATGATTGATCGAGGTCCGTAGTGTAATGGTAGCGCATCCAACCGGCAATTGGAAGGCCCTGGGTTCGATTCCCGGGCGGTTCGCCTCATTTTTAATTTATTCGTTATTTCTCTTCCCCGTGTGCAGAGACGCTCCTTATTTACGTCGTTTCTATTCATTTATATACTGCGTGGTCATTGCAGTTAAATGCACATATTCACGATTTGCGAGGGTGCCCTCTCAGGGCATTGGTTTCTGCCCTATGTAGGAGAATTTCGATTTATGATTGATCGAGGTCCGTAGTGTAATGGTAGCGCATCCAACCGGCAATTGGAAGGCCCTGGGTTCGATTCCCGGGCGGGTCGCCTCATTTTTCATTTATTCGTTATTTCTCTTCCCCGTGTGCAGAGACGCTCCTTATTTACGTCGTTTCTATTCATTTATATACTGCGTGGTCATTGCAGTTAAATGCACATATTCACGATTTGCGAGGGTGCCCTCTCAGGGCATTGGTTTCTGCCCTATGTAGGAGAATTTCGATTATGATTGATCGAGGTCCGTAGTGTAATGGTAGCGCATCCAACCGGCAATTGGAAGGCCCTGGGTTCGATTCCCGGGCGGTTCGCCTCATTTTTCATTTATTCGTTATTTCTCCCCGTGTGCAGAGACGCTCTTATTTACGTCGTTTCTATTCATTTATATACTGCGTGGTCATTGCAGTTAAATGCACATATTCACGATTTGCGAGGGTGCCCTCTCAGGGCATTGGTTTCTGCCCTATGTAGGAGAATTTCGATTATGATTGATCGAGGTCCGTAGTGTAATGGTAGCGCATCCAACCGGCAATTGGAAGGCCCTGGGTTCGATTCCCGGGCGGTTCGCCTCATTTTCATTTATTCGTTATTTCTCTTCCCCGTGTGCAGAGACGCTCCTTATTTACGTCGTTTCTATTCATTTATATACTGCGTGGTCATTGCAGTTAAATGCACATATTCACGATTTGCGAGGGTGCCCTCTCAGGGCATTGGTTTCTGCCCTATGTAGGAGAATTTCGATTTATGATTGATCGAGGTCCGTAGTGTAATGGTAGCGCATCCAACCGGCAATTGGAAGGCCCTGGGTTCGATTCCCGGGCGGTTCGCCTCATTTTTCATTTATTCGTTATTTCTCTTCCCCGTGTGCAGAGACGCTCCTTATTTACGTCGTTTCTATTCATTTATATACTGCGTGGTCATTGCAGTTAAATGCACATATTCACGATTTGCGAGGGTGCCCTCTCAGGGCATTGGTTTCTGCCCTATGTAGGAGAATTTCGATTTATGATTGATCGAGGTCCGTAGTGTAATGGTAGCGCATCCAACCGGCAATTGGAAGGCCCTGGGTTCGATTCCCGGGCGGTTCGCCTCATTTTTAATTTATTCGTTTTCTCTTCCCGTGTGCAGAGACGCTCCTTATTTACGTCGTTTATATTCATTTATATACTGCGTGGTCATTGCAGTTAAATGCACATATTCACGATTTGCGAGGGTGCCCTCTCAGGGCATTGGTTTCTGCCCTATGTAGGAGAATTTCGATTTATGATTGATCGAGGTCCGTAGTGTAATGGTAGCGCATCCAACCGGCAATTGGAAGGCCCTGGGTTCGATTCCCGGGCGGTTCGCCTCATTTTTCATTATTCGTTATTTCTCTTCCCCGTGTGCAGAGACGCTCCTTATTTACGTCGTTTCTATTCATTTATATACTGCGTGGTCATTGCAGTTAAATGCACATATTCACGATTTGCGAGGGTGCCCTCTCAGGGCATTGGTTTCTGCCCTATGTAGGAGAATTTCGATTTATGATTGATCGAGGTCCGTAGTGTAATGGTAGCGCATCCAACCGGCAATGGAAGGCCCTGGGTTCGATTCCCGGGCGGTTCGCCTCATTTTTCATTTATTCGTTATTTCTCTTCCCCGTGTGCAGAGACGCTCCTTATTACGTCGTTTCTAATTTATATACTGCGTGGTCATTGCAGTTAAATGCACATATTCACGATTTGCGAGGGTGCCCTCTCAGGGCATTGGTTTCTGCCTATGTAGGAGAATTTCGATTATGATTGATCGAGGTCCGTAGTGTAATGGTAGCGCATCCAACGGCAATTGGAAGGCCCTGGGTTCGATTCCCGGGCGTTCGCCTCATTTTTCATTATTCGTTATTTCTCTCCCCGTGTGCAGAGACGCTCCTTATTTACGTCGTTTCTCTTCATTTATATACTGCGTGGTCATTGCAGTTAAATGCACATATTCACGATTTGCGAGGGTGCCTCTCAGGGCATTGGTTTCTGCCCTATGTAGGAGAATTTCGATTTATGATTGATCGAGGTCCGTAGTGTAATGGTAGCGCATCCAACCGGCAATTGGAAGGCCCTGGGTTCGATTCCCGGGCGGTTCGCCTCATTTTTCATTTATTCGTTATTTCTCTTCCCCGTGTGCAGAGACGCTCCTTATTTACGTCGTTTCTATTCATTATATACTGCGTGGTCATTGCAGTTAAATGCACATATTCACGATTTGCGAGGGTGCCCTCTCAGGGCATTGGTTTCTGCCCTATGTAGGAGAATTTCGATTTATGATTGATCGAGGTCCGTAGTGTAATGGTAGCGCATCCAACCGGCAATTGGAAGGCCCTGGGTTCGATTCCCGGGCGGTTCGCCTCATTTTTCATTTATTCGTTATTCTCTTCCCCGTGTGCAGAGACGCTCCTTATTTACGTCGTTTCTATTCATATATATATATATTTTAAGAGTTCAGTATGAATCATCTTTTAGTATCCCCAAAACTCATAAACTAATATGCGATAGGAACACGTTCTTTGAAGAAGAAACTACAAGGGGAAAGTATGACGGACTTCGACTTTACAACAGATGATATATATATATATATATATATATTATATATATATAAAGCACACACACACATTCACAGTTTACAGGTGTTCCGACCTTCTCTAAATTAACCAACCAACAGAATCGAAGACAGTTTTCGCTTCATGAAGCACAAACAAATAATTAGTGTGTTAATATCCGTGTTAGTGTCACGGAATTTTAACCGCATCAGCAAATTGGTACATTAATTTTTTTTCTAATTAACATCTTTAATTGAAGGTAAGAGAGAGAAATAGCGATTTTGTTTTGTTCTATTATTTAATTCTTGTCGAGTTCCTAATATAAAATAAATTAATCTGGAAATAAGTTAAATATTAATAATGGAATTAATATGAAAATTGGAAAATTTAAATTTTTTATTTTATTCCGAGATATTCGGATGTGATTTTGGATTTTATAATTCTCCTATACAAAGCGTCGTTCTTTACGTTAATTATACTGCGTGTTTGCAGTTATAATGTATATATATATATATATGTGTATATATATATATATGTAGTTGTCTTTTGTAGATCTTAATTTGGACGAATTGTGAATAATGTTTAATTTATTGGAAGGAAGATATACATGCTCCGATTCTTCAAACTTTACTGAATATTTGGCAGCGATTGGTAAGTTACTTTCTCTGAATTTTAAACTAACGCAGAAGAATGGTGATAACACTTCTGTAATTCAACTGTAACTGGTTTCCCTATAATAGTTTATAAAGTAATGTCATCAGTAATTAACTTCATTTGATTCTCATAATTTTTTCTCTCAAATTGGTTCAAATCAAATCCAATTAATGTTTTCGAATCTTATGGAAACGTGAGTACAGGTCATTATTTACAATCACATATTGCCAACTGTTGTTCCGTGGGTTCCATCTCTCCTGCGAGGTAGCTTTACTCGATCCCGACCTCTATCTTCCCGACAAATTAAGTAAAGCTATTTATTATCAGTGGCACTATTTTACCAAGCTATTTTAACATTATTTGCCTTATTACGATGTAATGTGCACCAATATCATTTCGCGTTTGGTGAAAATACATTTTCAATGGCACTTTTCATCATATATTTCACGAGAGGTCCGGACCGTAAGGTGTTGGTGGTAGTGGGTGTAAAAGTTTCGCCCCCCCCCCAAGCAAATAAATGTTAGCCATTACTAAGTTACTATTAACTGTAAAGTGCGCTGTCAGTGGAATTTGTCCTCTTAAATGGAAGTTAATTTTTGCCTGATTGGGCAGCTTTATGAGTTTTTGGAAAGTCTCAATCGATTGCTGGAGTATCTTGTTTTTGAAATGTACAACCGTTATAGAGATTAAATTAACATGAAAAATATTCTACAGGAGTTCCTGCCGAGAAGATGCCACTGTATACCGACCAGCCATCATTTATGGAACTCAAAACTCCTCCAACTTCTCCAATCCGCTTCCCGGCAAGTGGTACTTATTTCAGAAAATTGGACCAAATTCTTTCACGTATTGTTTCTTACCAAATGAACCCTTCGTATGTTCAGAACCCCTGGGTTCTGTGGCGGTTACGATGGAGGTAAATAAGGAATAGGATTTTAAATGTTTATTCATTGTCCACACGAGGGCTGGTGTATACTTAAAATACACCGCAAGAAAGAAAAGATTCTTTATAAAGGACATTTTACTTTTTAGGTCTGCATATCTTAATATTTTAAAGAAATTCAATTTGTTAAAAGAGCGAATGTTAGAAATGGCTAGAAATAGTCTTGGCTGAGTTTGAGGTGGGTACTTGTATAAATATTTTGTTGAAAGGAAAGTCTACAGCTATGGCCGAAGGAGTTGAAATACCTTATTCTTTTGGAATAAGCGAAATATTAACAAATTACTTAACATCACAGGCGCTTGTCCAAAAGGGGAGTTCGGGGGTCAGTCCCCCTACTCAGATATGGTACACGGGACATCTCGACATTCGACACCTTTCCTTATCCGATACTGGACTTTAATCTTTCCTCAGTTTTCACCATGTTTTGTTTTGGCATTGGGCGAGCAATGATTAATTACGAACTAAGGTGAAACTTGAATTACCTTTCGTATGGGATTTTTTCCAGTTGAGCGTTCTGGCTGGATTCTCTACACTTTATGAAAGATTTGCACAATCAATCAACATTACATTGAAAAATTTGCAGTGTTTATATGCCATCTTTTAAAACTTCCGCCAATATTCTGTGCCTTCTCCACCGCCTCCACTAGTCGTCATAATAACTGTTAGTGTATTAACTCAGTGTGTTCAGGATTGCTGACACATCCTCGACCCCCCTCCTCCCATTCCAAAAATCTGGACACGCCCCTGTATCAGTGATGTATTTTGAGCACTGATAATTAATGAATTTAGTAACGCTTGCCAAAATTGTGAACTCCCTCAGAAGCATTAGATATAATTATTTGCTATATTAGTCGTACTTTTCAGTTTTTTGCAGTTTCTTGGTAAGTATATTTAAACAGTTGTTAAATTCATAACATCAGTAGCAGCACATTATTCAAAAACTGGTTTCATTTGATTTTATTAGCCAAACTGGAAATTCTAGGTTCTAGGGTGATGCCAAACATTTGGCTAAAGCCGTATATGTCGTAATTAATTTTCTTGGTATTTTCTTTTAAAGTTTGTGGAAAATAAAAGCCTTCCAGATATAAATTTAATGTCATTTAAACCTTTGACAGCGACACGAGTCAAGGCAGAAAAAAAAAAAAAGATAAATGGTTTGAAGGTGTTTTGACTCTTATAGCTGTAGGGTTCGTGCTTTATAAGATTGCATGATATGAACGGTATGTTCAGAAAGTCCTATCGTGAATTCAATGTTTGTTACCGATAAATAGTAGTAAAGTTTGACGATAATCTTCTGAAATAACGTTAAATAAAAATTAAATGTTTATATAAATAACCTATTATGATTGCTCACGTACAACCTATAATTTCTTTATATTGATCGTCGTGTACTGAAGATGACAACTGCAGAACGGTGATAACTGTAAAATTGCATGTTTTGAAATCAAGTTTAATGTGAAGATTTGCCTTTGAAAATAACCATTCCAAAACTTTTTAAATTGAGTGTTTGGAGGTTTTTATCTGGTTTCTTCGAAATTAGTGTAAACTGTTTTCCCTCAGTGGTCCCTTAATTTCAGAACGTATTTTACTTCACTGGATGGAATCGTCTACAACAAGATAAAAATGCGCCAAACTTTAATGCAAAGATTATTAGACAATTCGATGATGATAAAGCCACCATGGTAAGTTTTTTTTTTTTTTTTTTACGACTGACGTTACATTAAAACTTATTTTTAAATAAATTTGTGATGATAAATACTGAAATTTTGCATAAAGGAAATTTCATTTCCAGACTATGATCCATTTCCAATCAAAGATTGTTGCAAAATTGAAGTTCCATCGTCTTGTTTGAATATTTAAACTACATTTTAGTCTTAAATACTGTTTTTAAAAATAAAAGTAGAATTTTTTAGTTCTTGGTACTTTAAAATACTCTAGTGAATGTTTTTAATCTTGACATTGGAACCAAATTAGATTTTAAAAATGTATGCAAAAGTAGAACTTCAGTAACTGAGAAGTCTGTTTCGTTAGAGTATCCAGTATATGTAAAAATTAACGTCATGATAGTTCGTGACAAAACGGACGTGAGAATATTTTTTAGAATTTGTCTTTGTATAGGAATTTGCGTAAGAAAATTTTAATGTTTGCAAATTTTTCTTATTGGAAAAAATTTGAAATAAATTTTTAAATGACTAATCTTTAGTTTTTAACATTAAAGTATTCTAAGCAGACGTTTTCTTTAAGCCTTACCCATCTCTCGAATTCTAAAGTGATAGCTAATGCTACATAAAAGGGATTGCAGATCTTAAACCGCCTTTCATAAATTGTCTTGAATGTGTATAAGTATAGAGCTAATACAATTTCATACACGATGGTTTTGTATTTTCATTTGTACGATTTCCTAAGCAAAGTTATGACCGCAAATAAAGTTCAGTATTTTGAACATTAAATAAATTAGTTCTCAGTGTCGTGGAAAGTTGGTAAATTGCTTAAAATTTTACTTTCTCCAAGCAATGCTATTGCAGTCTCTTATTTCATAAATATTCCTGTATGTATTTCTCTAAGATTTCAGATATGTGCAACCTAGCTGCAATTAAAAATTAAACTTTTCGTTGTTGTGCTTCTGCATAATACTTCAATTCTGACGAGAAAGGGGGTTTTGGATGTACAGTATATTAGGAAAAAAATTGGACAAGTTTGATTTTTGTGCATGGTTTAATTCATTCTGACGTCGAGACAAAGTCAAACTTGTCACCCCAACTCAGTACTACAATTTAAGGTGTACTCCGAACTACGACCTTCCAAAGAAGTTTGAAATTAAAAGATCCGCGCCGGGACTTAAAACCAGCCTCTAACCCACTAAACCCCTTTATTACTGCACTAAAATTAAATCTATTTTCCATCGGATGCTCTTGCTTAGAAATTCCCTCTGAACAAATCAATCGATACTCTCTAGATATTCTAATGATGGAATAACGGCAATATGCCTTGTACTTTGAACCGTCTTCAAAAGCTCGCAAAGAGGTAGCCATTCAACTCTGCTATATAATACGCTGGTAACACGGTGTTTGATAATGCGGTACGTGAATAACGGGTCTAAAAATATTGGACAATAATTTTTCGATTACACTGCCAACACGTGAATAACTTTTCTCTTTTAAAGTTAAACCAGTAAAACTAAGGTGAGGTGGGTAGACGGGAGCCGAGAGCCTGAGACTGGGTGAATGACGTGTAATGTGATATAGCGATGTTATTTTATTTGCATTCACGCGTCGGTAATGTATTTTCTTATGCAGGAAGGAGGGGTGCAGGACAAATCCCTGCATAAACGGCCCCACCCTCTATAAAAAGTCTAAAGCAAGGTCCAAGGTTTTGGAGATGCTTGAACACTGCGTTTGAAAGATGGATTGAGGAACATTGTTCCAGAGATGACAGGTTGAATACATGAAAGACTGGAAGTACTGATTAACTCTTGCGTTAGTCTGTGCTTTTCTTAGAGGAAGCATGCAGTTAGTGTGTTCAGAAGAGCAGTATTCGTTATAATAGCGATAGTAAAGAGTGGGAGGCAGCAATAAGGCGGAGAGAGAGAGAGAGAGAGAGTTACAAGGAAAAGAAGTACCTCAAAAGGCCTTGCGGCCCATACCGAGGAGGTACCAATGGCAACGGGTGCCAGGGAAAATTTGTAAAAGTTTATTTTTCTTTCAACTATCCTAGCAGTAGGAGAAAACTGGATGGAAAAGTAGAAGGCTCTCTCCCCACCCTCCGCTCCCTCCCTGCCAGAGGCAGGTACGGAAAAAGGTTGAAGAAAATACCTTGACCCTGGAAAAGTAGCCAAGGAAATTTTACAGGAAAGTGGAGAATATATAAATAGCTCTATATTTAGTTTGCTCACATGAGAGTATTCAGTACTTTGTCTAGCCTATTTTTAAACACATTTACACTTTGACTGGAAACAACCTCTGAGGGAAGTTGGTTCCAGATATTAACTATTTTATAGGAAAAGAAATTTCCGCAGACTGAGGTCCTAAATGTCTTTACACACACAAATAGTGTGCAAGATTTCGTCTAACCTTTTCTTGAACTGATCCACAGAGGAACTGTTCACAACTTCCGAAGGTAACCTGTTCCATGTGTCACAGATCTTATACGTAAAGTAATTCCCACACACACTAGTCCTAAACCGTTTCAAATCCAACTTCCAACCATTGTTACGAGTTGGGTTATCATTTAAACTAAACATACTTCTAAAATCGACATCGTTGAACCCTCGTAAGAGCTTGAAAACCTCGATCAGTTGACCGCGCAGCCTCCGAGTTTCAAGCGAAAACAAGTTCAGGGCGCGTAACCGTCGATTGTAGCCCATATGCCTAACGGAAGGGATTAACTTTGTGGCCCTCGCCTGCACTCGCTCCAGCCTCTCGATATCTTTCCTGAGGGTGGGCGACCAGAACTGCACAGCATACTCCAGGTACGGCCGAACAAGGGAATTGTACAGTGAGAGCACAATCTCCTTGTTCCGAAACTGAAATTGCCTCCTGATATAACCCAATAGTTTCTGGGCTTTCTTTTCCACCTCTACACACTGTTTCGTAAACTTAAGGTCGCTGCTAATTAGCACACCCAAGTCCTTTTCTAAATCAGTCACCTCGATATTACTGCCCAACATCGAGTAGTCCGACTTGGGATTGGCGTAGCCAATGTGCATCACTTTGCATTTACCCAAGTTAAACGGCATTTGCCATTTTTCGGACCACTCTCCTATCCTACCTAGGTCCGCACGCAGTTCCTCGATCGCTTCGGGCGTCCCAACATTGGCCCCAAGCTTGGTGTCATCAGCGAATTTGGCGATCCGACTGACGATGCCACCGTCGATATCATTTATGTAAATGGTAAACAACAGTGGCCCCAAAACGGAACCCTGAGGAACCCCACTAGTGACCGAGGCCCAACCCGAACTAGCCCCTTTAATTACCACCCTCTGCCGCCTATTCCTCAGCCAGTTTTCAATCCACCTACCTATTTCCCCACCGATACCCAGCGCGCGCACTTTCGCCATTAGCCGGCGGTGAGGTACCTTATCAAAGGCTTTCTGAAAGTCGAGATAAAGTATATCAATCGCCCTACTCTTATCGTACTCACTCAACATGACGTGGAAAAACTCGAGCAAGTTGGTGAGACACGACCTATGCCGTCTAAACCCATGTTGGGAGTCCCCAAGCAGCTTGTAGGAATCCAAATGGTCAACGATTCTATCAGCTATTATCCTTTCTAATAATTTACCTACAACTGAAGTGAGACTAATAGGACGATAGTTCCCTGGACTTTCGTGATCCCCTTTCTTAAAGATAGGGGTCACGTTGGCCTCCCTCCAGTCACCAGGCACCTGGCCCATCACCAACGATTTGTTGAAGACTGTAGCCAGGTGGGGAGCCATCTCACCTGGTCACGCACTTCTCGCAAAACACTGGGGAGAAACTGGTCTGGCCCAGGAGCCTTAAACGCGCTCAGTTTGTCTATTCTATGAGCAACGACTGTCGCGGTACATCTAACACTATCCAGGCCAGCACCTTCGTGCCTCACAGCTGGCTCGGGGATGACGCGGGTATCCTCCCTGGTGAACACTCCCGCAAAGTACTCATTAAGCACATTAGCGATGTCCGCGTCGGAGGTCCGCAGAACGCTGCTTCCGTCCTTTAAAGGACCTATCATGCTTCTAATGGGCTTTCTACTATTAACATAACTGAAGAACTCCTTAGGGTTCCCCTTGCAGAGGCTTGCCACCCGTAGTTCTTCGTTACGTTTCGCTAGCCTAACCTTCGCCTTCACTTCCCTACACAGGCGGACATACGCTTCAGTGTTCTCGTGGGAACGATTGGCCTTCGCCCTCCTATACGCTACTTTCCTATTTCGGATAGCCGAAGCGATGCCACGATTGAACCACTTAGGCTGCGTTGAAGCAGGGGTGACCGGTTTTGAGGGTATGGCAGCAGACTGCAGCACCATAAACTCATTCCGGAATGCACTCCACACTCCCTCAACATCGCCGCCAACCTCTAACCCCATCTCTGCTACGCTATCCCTGAGGCTAACAAAGTTCGCCCGCCGGAGATCGAGCTTACTGCCTCTCGAGTTACTACGCTTCACCCGAGGGACGCACACACGGAACCTAATAAGACCGTGATCACTCCCGCCCAACCATTCGTCAACGGTGAGGCCAGTGACGAGGTTGTCTTCGGTCGTGAATACTAAGTCTAGAACGCTTTCGCCTCGTGTAGGCTCGTTGACCCACTGAGTGAGGAAGTTCTCATCAGCAAAGTCAAAAGCCTCCTCCCTTCAGCATCGGCAGTCCTGTTTTCCCACTTTATGCCGCGACAGTTGAAGTCTCCTAAAACTACACACACCCTATCCCCTAGCAGGCTACTGAGTTCGGTGTACAGGGCTGTATCGTCCTCGAGGAGGAGATGCGGAGGTCTGTACACCAAGATTAACCTATAGTTCGTCCCTCCCACGTTCAGATCGACGCCAAGCAGCTCCCGTTCCGACCGGAACTGGCAGTCAACCGGACTCAACGTGTCTCTGACGTATATTAGCACCCCACCCCCCTCCCACGGGTGCGGTCTTTGCGAAACATTCTATACCCGGGAATTTCGAACTCCCCAACGTAGTCCCTACGATCAGTATGAATCCAGGACTCGGTGATAGCAACGATATCCTGGTATTCTGATGCTAAGAGCGCCCGTAGCTCGCAAAACTTGTTCCTAATTGACCTAGCATTAAAAAGCATTGCACGGAGGGAGCCTTCCCTATTCTGACCGCCCCCTAGCACGACCCGTTTCCCGAACAGCCAGGGCTGTCGGGAGTTGAAGAGCCCCTCACTAACGAGGGGGCAACTTCCGCAGGAGACTGAGCCCCTCCAACGTAGGAGGGGTCACCCACCTGTACTTCGACGCACCCTTCAGTCGAAGGTATGTCCGCCACTGGCTCATCCTCATCTCTCCCCAGTGGGGGCCCATCATCTCTCCCCGGACTCGACCTCACCATTCTGTATAGGTGCCGGTCGAGCAGCGCGCCTAGCACACCTTTACCCTTGTTATTGAGGTGGACACCATCCCTCTGGTAAAGGTCCCACCTACCCGAAAATGCATCGAAGGGGTCAATAAACTTCACGCCCAGCGGAACGCACAAGTCTTGTACCTCTCGTTGATGCCAATGACCTTACTGAGCGCGTGGTCACTGACATTCATTCGCGGTAAAATACCCATTAACATTCCCCTGTCTGTCTTCAGTTTTAGATCATCCGCAAGAGACATGATCTCGGTGATGATCCCTTCAGTAAGACCTACCCCACCGCCTTTGAGGAACAGGTCATTGCCACCAGCGTGGACAACGATCGCAGTCCTCCGACTAGCCACGCGCACCTTCTCTACCTCCTTCCTTAAGTGCGCCGTTCCCCGCCCAGGTAAGCACCTTACCTTCCTCCCATCCCGGTTTGCTGAAGCAAAGTACTTCTCCTGGCCCCTGATCTGCGAGTCCCCAATCAAACGGTGTCTTCCTCCTTCGAGCACAGGAGACTAAAGCGGTTAGAGGTCTTGACAGGGGCAACTGGGGTCTCAGGCTTCGGCTTCGCAGCCTTCTTGCCCGAGACCTTTCGAAACCCGTCGCCACCCATACACACACGCAGTTACACCACCCGACCCACCCCGACAGGTAGCTACATCCTTCGGTTTCTTTGGGCCATCAGTAGGCCCCTTCCCACCCTTTTTCTTCATTGGCCCCTGCCCACCCTTCTCTATCGATCCCTTCCCACCCTTCTCTATCAGCCCCTTCTTTGAGCCCTCCCTTTGTTCTAGATACTTAATCTTACAGTTTGAATCTGCTGGTGTGTTTTTAATTTGGTCTTGTCCACTGGGTTGGATTTCCAGTGCTACGACCCTAGCTTCAAGCTTTTTTACTAATTCCTTTAGCTCTTTAACTTCCTTTTCGTGGTTGTCTCTAAGTTTACAAAACAAACATACACTAAGGGATGTGATATCGCTGATACTACCCTCTGGGAAGTCTACGCACCAATGATTAACTTTACATTTAAAGCATTTCTGCTTTCAATTAGCTGGCCCTGCCATATTTTCTTTTTTTTTGTTTTTTCTGAATACTCTGAATAAGATAAAGCGTTCTAGCAATGAAAACTATCCAAAAACGTTGTGACCAGTATATAAAAAGGGGGGGGGGGTGAATTCATCCCGCGCGTAGACGCATCCGCCTTTTTTTGCAAGTGACGTTCATTCCTTCCAGAGAGAGAGAGAGAGAGAGAGAGAGAGAGAGAGAGAACAGTCCGTAAGAGTCGAAGAATTGATAAGACGAAAAGCCTTTGATTCCATCCGGTCAAGTAGAGCTGTGAGAGCTGAGCCACCCGACACGAGAAACGTACTCCATACAGGAGTGGACAAGTACAATGACAACTGAGTCGGGGTGAAGAGCCTAACCTCTTGGAAGATGTTTTAGATAGTATATTGATTTTCCAGGAAAATGCACGAGAAAAGGAAACTCCAAGAATGTTGAAAAGAGGAAGGATGGAGTTATGTATTGTTGAAGGTTGAAGATAAGGGATAGTCGTGTGGAAAATTGTGACTAGTAAACAGATGAAGGAACAGAGTTGAGGCATTGAAAGCAACACTGTTTTATCTGCCCCAATCAGAGATAGTAGAAAGATCAGAGGTAGGGGCGCCGGAACTGAGGGGGAATAGGGGCATTTGCCTCCCAAATATTTTTGTCAAATATACAGATTAAGCCCAAAACATGTAATAAAAGAATATGAAATGGTATTTAAGTAAACCAAGAAATATAAAATGCATAAAATTTTACTCTTTTTCGCAGCTTACAATTTAATGGTAATCATTTTACGACAGAAGCAAAATAACAGCGAGATCATCTCTATACAACTCTGGAGGGGAGACTAAGACAATGTATTAATTTTAAATCAATCTCGTATCGACTACCGATTCAATTTCTAATGTCTTTACACAATCAGCTTTTGCTAAATTTTATCATTGCTGTAATCTTATATAATGGTAATGTTCAATGCTCGAAATACAAAATGTAATATTCAATATTACCATTATTAGTCCATTAAAGGTTCGAAAATGATTCTTGAGTGTATTATACAGTTTCTTAGGTTAGTAGCTGGAAATTATGTTGGAAGTAATATTTTTCAATATGGGATAGCCGATGTACGAATTTAAGTGTCAAAATCTGAAATGCACCCCCCTCCCAAATGTTAAAAGGCTTCCGCCACCCCTGATCAGAGGTCAGGTGCACTATAACCGTCTTACGCGAAGCATGGAGTGGCTGTTGAGAGGAACGTTTTGTGAATCAGGTGGAGAAGTGAAGGGTGGAATCATCGGCATAAGATTGGATAGAATAGGAAGGGCGTCTTAATACATCATTCATAAATAAAAGGAAGAGAGAGGGTGACAGGACAGCCCTGATGAACACCACTATTAATAGCTTTAGGAGAACAGTGGTCATCTACAACCACAGCTACAGATCGACCAGAAAGGAAATCAGAAATAAAAGCAGAGATAGAAATCGAAGGTGGGCAGTTTGGAAATTACTGTAAGTATTTGTGCCAACCTCTATCAAAAGCTTTGATATTCTAACGCAGTAGCAAAGGTTTTGCCGAAATACCGAAACGAGGATGACTAAGAGTCAAGAGAGACATGCGAGAAGATCGCCTTGCGGAACCCATACTCAGAGCTGAAGGAAGATTTTGAGTAGATAGGTGTTTAAGAATCTTCCTATTAAGGATAGTTCAAAAACTTTAGAAAGGTAAGAAATCGAAGCAATTGCACGATAGTTAGAAGGTTGAGAGTGGTCAACCTTGTTTGGGACAGGCTGAATGAAAGCAAACTTCCAGCAGGAAGGAAAAGTACCAGACCAGAGACAAAAACGAGAGAGTTTACCTCGACAGAGTGTCAGCACAAAAGCATAGTTCTTGAGAACAGAAGAAAATATATTTGGAAGATTCTAATTTCAGGCATACTTAAGTCAGAGTCGGGAAGAGAGGGAGGAACAGCATCGGAATTGTCCAGGGTTGAGTTGGAGGCGAAAGTTTGAGTGAAGTGTTCAGCTTTATCGGGAGAAAAGACGCCAACTGAGACGTCAAAATGGAAAAGTGGCGGGAAAGAGGAAGTAAAGTTGCTGAAGTTCTTGCTTCGGTACCAGAAAGAGTGAAAAGAGCGAGAATTAAATAGGTTTTCCCATTTTTGTCTGATGAAGGAATTTTTGGCGAGTCGAAGAACAGATTTTGCACATTTCCGTGCAAAAATATAAGCTGAGTGAAAGTCAGGAGTTGAATGGCGACGGTACCTTCTGAAAGTCTCCTCTCTGTTTCGGATAGCATTATTACAAGCAAATTTAAACCAAGGTTTTTTTGATTTGGTAGTAGGAATAGAATATGGAATGTACACATTCATACCGGAGTGAATCGCATCCGTGATACTCTCAGCGCACTCGTGGGGTTCCCGGTCACGGAAGCAGTAATCATTTCCTGGGAAATTAGAGAAGTACTTCCTAAAGGCTCCCCAATCATCGTCACTCTAATATTTTAGGTAACAGTATACAGTGCGGTCACGAAATTTTGAAGCTACGATCGATCGAAATCTCGAAGTTTCGAAATTCCGATCCAATTTTTGTTTTAAGTTAAATTCATAATGCTAATTTTAGGTCATTTTCCATGTTTATGGATTTAGAATTAAGTTTAATGTTCTTATTGTATGGCCTTAAGAATTGTTTCTCGATAAAAGCAATTGTTTTAATATGGTGTTCATGACATATGTTATTTTAAATGGGTAGGATCAGATCTATGATGGTGTTGCATCCACTTGTTTAAGCGATTCCCAGGGGTAATTGTCGTGGGGGGGGGGCGGGATTGCTAACTGTACATCTGCCTTCGGCTGACCGGTACGAAATCGACGCGGAGAAGTCAGTTCGGTCTTCATATGTCATCTCAAATGAATCTCAATCTCTTGATTGTAAATAGACATTATGTAACGTTGCATTGTTTTAATTTAGTGTACATATTTACCTTATCATAAAAGCTTTTTCTATCTGATACATCATTGTATTGTCAACAGCATTGCATAAGTTTGGTCGGTATTCAAACATACAGTTCAGTACAGTATCGTACATGTATACTTCCTACAATTTACAAATTTTATTTATGTAAAATGATGGTTACAAATGTATTAATGTATCTTATATTGACTGGCTATTATGCTTCATTAGTTATTTAGGGCTTATTTTAGTCCTTTTGAAGGTTGTTTATGAACTTGGTTATTGCCGTACGTATATATTACGGTGACCGGATCCAAAAGTCACGAGGATCAAATTCTCGCGAGTTTTGGACGGCGCAACCATCATATTATTTGGAAATTTCATGATCCCACTGTGTATATTTTGTGGGTGTTCGGAACCTGACATATTTTTCCCACAAAATCTTATTTTTTTACTGAAAAAATAATGAAGTTTAATAAACCTCACACATTTCATAAAAGTCTATCAACTATGCATTAGACAATTATGAATTTTAGCCCCATATTACATTCATATAAAAGATATAAACATTATTTTACACGTTTAAATATGCAAAATAAACACATTTAAGCTGTAACAACTGTGCATGCAATATTTAGGGTAATGTAATACAGTAAAATTTCATTCAATATGTGAATGTACTTTTCATAAATTCCAGTCAGATATTCCATATAAGTAATGCTATGAAAATAAAAACCCACTCTAATAGACAGAGTTTATTTCCACAACAGTTTCGACACCCACTGGCATCCTCCTCGGGTATCCTCTGTATCCACCCGAGGAGGATGCCAGTGGGCGTCGAAACTGTCGTGGAAATAAACTCTGTCTATTAGAGTGGGTTTTTATTTTCATATTTTGACCTTCACGTAGAAAAAAGTGAAGTTTTTTGCATTTATTAAGTAATGCTGTAAAATTGTAATATAATAATAGCATATTTTTAAGTTTCCCATTTTGATTTTAGAGGTCACGACAGTTTGTTTATGTTATTACGTATTTATATGGTATAATGTATGGTAGTATAGTGTAGTGCAAGTGTGCACATAATATATGAAATGGTGACAGTACTAATAATGTAAACATTTCCCTCATACTTATCTGATGGAATTTCTGCTTGTGCGCAAGCGACT
This sequence comes from Bathynomus jamesi, assembly GCA_023014485.1. Taxonomy (NCBI): domain Eukaryota; kingdom Metazoa; phylum Arthropoda; class Malacostraca; order Isopoda; family Cirolanidae; genus Bathynomus; species Bathynomus jamesi. The sequence goes on from JAJOZX010000863.1 coordinate 421,791, forward strand.
TAACGCCCAATAAATATGCAATTTGTACAGTTTAATCGTAATGGAAAGTATAAACTGCGAGAACATGCAAGTCTGTGATATCCGTAACCATTAATGATATATTGGTTAAAAAAAGAAATAGGATTAATTAAGAAATGGAAGCAAAATAAAGCTAATCTACTTTGTTCATAATTGATCGCTAATGAGTTGGCCTATGAAAATGAAAATGAAAATGAAAAGGTTTATTGGCAGACTATAGTCCATATGACAAATATTATTAATACAATGACAGTTCATATACTAAGGATAGAAATATATACAATTGATTAGAAATAATACTGCACTGTCGAAGTTAAGTGGAGCTACAGACAGACGTTTTCCTACCAACAAGTCCATAGCTTAGGCCTTTACCTTAAATTTACCTTACCTTAAAGCGCTTCTGCCTCAAGGGTGCGCTGCTCCCACGAAGTCCACTCAGCGCCTCCTGAGGCGGGGCCACGACGGGGTCGCCACCCTTCTTTTCTCTTGCTCCTGCCATACGATTTGGTCCCCTATTGAATTTGTGGGGGCTGGTCTGGCAGAGGAATACCCTGACACTGTGGGTTGGTCGGGTATGTTGGCTAAAAACATGTCCAAGTGTTTTTTAAAAGTATCTACTGGGACTGCACTCATATCTCTAAGGTACTGAGGCAAGGAGTTAAACAGGCGAGAACCCTGCCTAGAGATACTATTATATTGAAGGGTTTGAATCCTTCTCAGACTGTTGGTGGGAGGTGATATTTTTTACACATTCTGCCAGTTCTTGTTAAGGTGGGCACAATTGGTTCAGTATTGGGGGCAACTAAAAGCCCTTCTAGAATTTTCCAGGTGTAGATTAGGATGTATCTCTCAAACCTTCTCTCTATGGAATAAAGGTTGAGGCCTCTAAGCCTATCCCAGTAGTTTAATTTGTCTTTACTCACCTGTTGCCCATCAGGTTGTTTAATATACGAGGTAAAGGTTCTTTGTAGGCCCTCAATTTTTTGCAATTCATTCTGTTTGTGGGGAAACCATAATTGAGAGCAGTAGTCAATGCGTGGAAGGACAAGTGATTTCCACAGGGTAAGCATGGTCATACTGTCCCTAGTTCTGAATGTCCTCAGTATATATCCTATTAGTTGTTTGCATGATGAGGTTACTTTGTCAATGTGCCTGTTGAATGTTGCATCTTCAGATAATATAATCCCTAGATCTCTGACATGATCAGTTTGTGCAATATCTTTTCCTGTGGGTCCAGTGTAGTTGAATTGTTCTTTCAGGTATTTATTTGGTCCATACTTAATTAGTTCAAATTTGTCTTCATTGAAGGCCATATTGTTTGCATCTGCCCATGCATATATAGTTTGTAGATCTTTTTGTAGCTCTACACAGTCTTCTTTTTCTGTAATTGGTCTTAGTATTCTGGTATCATCTGCGAATGACAGGAGAGAGCTTCCTAGGTTACAGTTTATATTGTTTAGCATTATAATGAATAGAATTGGTCCTAGTACTGTGCCTTGCGGCACTCCACTAATCACTTCTTTTTCTATAGATCTTGCTCCATTTACAGTTGTTATTTGTTTTCTGTCAGAGAGAAAGGCATGGATCCATTTTCCTACTTATTCCTTAGAGGATAAATGGCAGGACTCATGGATAGCTTGGATGATCGGGTTGGTTGATTTTTTAATTCTTTGCATTAGACTGTGTTGAGCACGTCTTGTTACCTCCGGGAAGCTCGGGACATTGCGGGTAGCAGACATTTGCGAAGCTGAGCATCTTGGGAGTAATTTATGTAAGAGTCTAAAAGACCTGTTGTGCAGCAAATTTAGGGTTCTGCCAGAACCTTTTTTATAGTTCACCCAGAGTTGCTGACCATATATATTACTGCAGAACGTACGAAAGAGTGTGTCTTTAGCTTCACTTGTACAGAAACGAAAGTTCCTTATGGTCATATTCGCTTTAGCACACAGACTTCGAGATTGTTTTCTTATATCCGAGTCATCACTCAAGGAGCTGGTAATAGTTTGACCCAAATACTTAAACTCTTGTACTTCCTCAATTACTTCACCATTCATTTTAAACTTTATATCAGCTGGCTGATTACAGCTTTTAGGATGAAATTGCATAACCTTAGTTTTTGTAACATTAAAAAGAATATCATGTTTCTGCGAATACACTTCGCAGACTTTTAGTAGCCGATCCAGACCTTTAACAGAGGGACTTATTAACACCATATCATCGGCATAAACTAAGTTATTTATCCTTGTGTTATCTATACGACATCCTACTGTTGCCTCATTAAGTGAAGCAATTAATCCGTCAATATACACATTACACAGCATAGGGGAGAGCAAGGAGCCTTATCTCACCCCGCAAGAGGAGCCAAAACACTCGGATAGTACATTGCCCCACCTAACAGTGAATGATTGGTGGGAATACCAAAATTTCAATAAATTTAATATGTACATGGGAACCTTCCTGTCTTCTAGTTTTGCAAATAAAATATTGTGGTTCACCCTATCATATGCCTTACTTATAATAAGGGAACAGCTATAAATGGTTGAATTACTGTCAATGTATTTAGATATTGTTTCTTTAAGTACATAAATACACAGGTCAGTTGAGTGGGACCTTTTAAAGCCAAACTGATTAGATGTCCATAGGAAATCATTTAATCGGAGTAACAAGAGTTTTTCTAGTAGTTTCGAGAAGCAGGAAGCGACAGCAATAGGCCTGTAATTATTGCTGGACAGAATGTCTCTGTACTTATTTTTGACCAGGGGCAAGATATATACCCTCATGAACTCTGCAGGGATATAACTATGAGCAAGCATGGCTGATAGGAGCAATGATATATGCAGACATACTACGTCATTTTCATATTTTAAGTGCTCATTCGATAAGTCATCTACCCCTGACGCAGAACCAGTCTTTAACTCTTTAATTAATCTCTTTACTTCAGAAAATGATATAAAAATATTTTCCCTTGTCCCTCCCACAATCGTTTCGCTGCAATCTATCTTAAGATTATCCCTACTCACACTCTTAAGAATGTTAGAGTAGTGGTTTTTCCACAGCTTTGCAATTTCATCCTCCCCCGACACCCCATCGATTGTCGGAGGGAGGACATTTTTGACACCCGTTTGATTCTTAACAAATAAGAAATAAGAAAGAGAATAAAGAACGAGTTAGGCTCCATTACGTTTTGCTAGATGTATGTCACCAAAATGAAAATCAGAAAAAGGAAGAGAGATAGAAAATGGGAGAATTAGGAATCATAGTTCTCCCATTTTCTATCATAATTTATGATTAAGAAAAGATGGCAGGATTTAGCCAAGGAGGATTGCTCAACATTGTACGGTTCGAAATTACGGTACGATATTTTTTTCCAGGTTCGGTACGGTACGAAAGTACGGTATTTTTTTCGTACCTTTTCGTACCCATTCCGGTTAGGCTATAGTGACGGACTGACGGGACATACTTTATCCTTGAAACGTTTTTCCATATTTCAGTGAAACCTGGTCATTTTGGTGTCTTATATTTCTACATTTGTTAATTTTCATGAGGTCAAACCCGAGGTCATGAGGTGAACTTTCTCTCGGCAATATACCTAGATCTCAGATTCCAGTGTCTTCTCAGGGAACCACAGAACAGAGCTGCTAAAACCCACCTCAGAGGCTCAGCATGTTGTGGAAGAGGATGTCAATGATGGAGACGAAGAATGATGTAATACGTGAAGCGCAGGCGCAGATCGACGAGGAGCATTTCGCAAACGGATGTGTCGATGGAGATACAGACGGTGATATCATCGACTAGCTACTAAGCGTGAGTGACAGGAGGAGAGAGGCTTCGTCGAGAGCAACAGCCAGTGGATCTGAAATTGCGTGGGTTATGAAGGCTTCGACAACACGCTCCGTGTTGACAGGAGTGAAGATCTTTTCAAATGGTGACAGTACCATCCACACCAAGAGATGAAAAAGAAAAGACTGGCTGAGGTGGTAGTTGCGCTTCGTGTCACACAGGCGAGCGTTGAGCGCACGTTTTCTGGCTTTCGCTACGTCCTAGATGAACTTCGACTAGGAGTAAAGGAGGATATAGTCGATGCTATCATGTTCCTGCACTGTGACATTTAAATATGAAGTGTTATCACTTCAACGTGTCAAATGTTGACACGTTTATCCATGTGTTCCATACCGTACGGTACGGTACGAAATCCTTTCTTTAGGTACGGCTCGAAATTACGGTACGATATTTTTCTCTAGCTCGAATTAAGAAAAAAATTTCGTACCATACCAAACTGTCAACCTTGTCTCAGAGGCTTTAGATCAGTTTTACAATCTAGATCTTGCAAGCTAATGTACGAACTATAAATAAGATCTAGTGACCTCGAGTGTATGTGTGGTTAGTGGAGTGTTTTAGCTTTAAATCAAAGCAGTTTCCTTTTATTGAACAAATGCAATACATTTCCATGATGATACTTCAAAATTTCATGCAGTAGAAAAACAGTTTTACAAAAAGAAAAAAATAATAATTTCAAGTGTAGGGAGCATTTATGAGTTTTACAAGGATAAATGTTAACCTTTCAACTTTTCAGATGTTCCGCACGATGATTCCTCATACACTCACTCTTTATGGTTGTTCCGACCTTCTCTAAATTAACCAACCAACAGAGTCGAAGACAGTTTTCGCTTCATGAGGCACAAACAGGTACTTGGGTGTTAATATTCGTATTGGTATCACAGAATCTTAACCGCATTAGTAAATTGGTGTATTCATTTTTCTAATGAACATCTTCAATTCAAGGTGAGAGAGAAATGGTGATCTTTGTTTTGTTCCATTATTTAATTCGTGTTGAGTTCCTAATATAAATTAAATGGTAAAGATTTGGGTGCTATTATAATAGCGTGATTCCTACCGGAATATTTTCGTTAAAACTAACGAAAATATCACGACTTAATCTAACCAATTATCAATGGCGTACAGTTGATCTATTATTAATTATAACAGTTTGTTTCTGGAATAGTATTTACTAATAGATCAACTGTACGCCCTTGATAATTGGTTAGGTTAAGTCGTGATATTTTCGTTAGTTTTAACGAAAATATTCCAGTAGGAATCACGCTATAGTAGCACCAAGATTTGTTAAGGCACATGGACAGAACTTTATATTATTTTTATACGGGGAGATAGAGCAAAAACAAAATAAGAGTACCTTACTCTTACTCTAGCGTTTTTCTCGTAAATTGATATTAACCCTTTAACGACGGATGGTACCTTAAGGTCGACCAGAAATAATATAAATTGTACTACAATGCCTCGTTTCTATAGATGTTTCTACGTGTTTATATATAGATGTCATTTAGTTGTCCGGAAAGGAACCCAAAATGTGTCATTTCAGTGACTAGTTACTGAAATATTTAGTTCTCAATAACAATAAAACCTATACGTTCTGGTAACAAGAGTGGCCGCATATGCTGCGGACTCGTCCGTAAAGGGTTAACGGAGATATAAGCAATTTTTGGATTGATTAAAATCGAATGAAATCGTATGGTGGTAATTCGCTTTACTCCTGCGGGTTCATTTTGATATGAGTAGGTTTTTCTGGTGTATTCTGGCGTGTTTTATTCAAATCTGGCCTTCATTTCTTGCGCAAATAATTGAGTGCCCGGTTAGGTTAATTAAATGCCCGGTTAAGTCAATGTACACCCTTGACGATTGGTTAGGTTGTGATATTTTCGTTAAAACTAACGAAAACATCAACCTAACCAATCGTCAAAGGCGTACAGTTGACCTAACCGGGCATTCAATAATTCATTTGCTCAAGAAATGGTCATATTTGAATAAAACGCGCCAAAATACACCAGAAAAACTTCTCTCGTCAAAATCGACCAGCAGGGGTAAAACGAATAATTACCACCATAAAATTTCATTAGATTTTAATCAATCCAAAAATTGCTTATCTCCGTTAATATCAATTTGAGAAAAACGCTATGGAGTAAGGTACCCTTAATCTTTTTGCCAATTAAATTAATCTGGAAATAAGTTAAAACACTAATGGGAATTAAAGTGAAAATTGGAAAACTAAAGTTTTCTTTTATTCAGAGATTTTTGAGTTATTTTTTATAGTCGAAATTGTGGATTTATAATATAAAATTTTTTTTTGTAGATCTTGATTACGACGAATTGTGAACAATGTTCAATTTAGTAGAAGGAAAATATACACTTTCTTATTCCACAAACTTTCCTGGATATTTGGCAGCAATTGGTAAGTTACTTTCTCTGAATTTTAAACTAACGCGGAAGAACGGTGATAACACTTCTGTAATTGGTTTCGTATATAACGGTTTATAAAGTAACGTCATAATTAAGTCTGATCCTCATATTTACTTTGATAATTTTTACCAAATTTGTTTAAATTCAAGTAGTGCATTCGAACTTTTTCAAACTTTATGAAAAACATAAGCATAGGTCATTATTTACAAGCAAATATTGCCAACTGTTCCACCGGCCCCATCTTTCTCGTGAGGTAGCTTTACTCTATCCTGACCTCTAAATATCTTCCGACAAAGTAAAGCTATTTATCAGCGGCATTCTTTTATTGAAAAGATTTTATTATTGGCCTTATTACGATGTACTTTGGGTTAATGTTCGTTTTAACACATAAGCAGCATCTCTATTAAAACTATATAGGCTTAATCTACAACAAGACCTCTTCAATGAATACTATTTTTTGTGCAAATGCATAGTTACGAAGATGTAAAGAAATTGAAATTAAAGTACGTCAAACAACTGTTCACCATTTTTGCTTGGTGGAGATTGGCCAATGACATTTTTTTTCTCTTGAATTACGTCACTTTTCCATTAGTTTTTGTTCAGTTTTCAAGTTTTGGCTATGTGCAGTGGGTGTGAAGTAGACTTTGAAGACCTAATTCGCCTTATTGGTGTTGATAATCAAGAAGCTTTGGATTTCTCTTCTAATCACGGTGTTTTGTCATCACGTAAATGCCCCAAATGTGCTCGTGCTCCAAATGTGCTCGTGCTCCAAATGTGCTCGTGCTATCTTAGAATAGGTCAGGTTTGGTTAGGTTTGATTAGTTACTTCCCTCATCAGAAAGTATTTTTCTTTGGTTAATTTAGACGTTTTGAAGAAATCTGAGATCTGAGTGATTTTTCCAGATTTTCATCTGCATCGAAAATGAAGATATCTCGAAAACTACTAATTTGCACAATAGATAGATCTGATTCTTTCAAAACATAGCTAAATTACCGAGAAAAATTCTTCTAGTAAAATGAATGCAACCTGTGTTAAAACGAACTTTTACCGTAATTTGTATTAATATCATTTCGCTTTTGTGGGTTTTATTTATTCAATGACACTTCATCAATCATCAGAATTTCCCCAAACAAATAAATATTAGCCATTACTAAGTTACCATTAAATGTAAAGTGCCCTGTCAATGCAATTTGTCCTCTGTTAAGTGAAAGTTAATTTCTTGCTTGATTGGGCCGCTTTTGAGTTTTACGGAGTCTCAATCGATTGCTGGGATATAATTTTTTATAGAAATGTAGAACCGTTATAGAGAACTAAATCAGCATTAAAAATATTCTGCAGGAGTTCCTCCCGAGATGATACCACTGTATACCGACCAGCCATCACTTATGGAAATCAAAACCCCTCAAAACTCTTCTAATCCGTGTCCGGGCAAGTGGTACTTGTTTCAAAAAATTGGACCAACTTCTTTCGTGTATAGTTTCGTACCACACGAACGCTTAGTATGTTCAGAACTCCTGGGTTCTGTGGTGGTAATGATGGAGGTAAATACAGAATAGGATTTTAAATGTGTATTCATTGTCCACAAAAGCGCTGGTGAACAATGTATGTGAAATGTCTCGAAGTCAAAACATGTTCTGCATAAAGTACATTTTACTTTTTAGTCTGTATATAGTTAATATTTTTAAGGAATTAAATTTGTTAAGAGCGAATGTTAGAAATGGCTAGAAATAAAATCTAGGCTGAATTTTAAAGACGTGGATGCTTGTCTAAATATTAATTTGTTGAAGGGAAAGTCTACAGCTATGGCTGAAGAAGTTGAAACGCCTTAGTATTTTTGGAATGAGCGAGGTATTGACAGAAATTACTTAACATCACAAATTTATTTTGAGCACTGATAATGAATTTAGTAACACTTGCCAAGATTTGTGAACTTCCTCAGAAGCATTTTGTATAATTATTTGATTTAATGTCATACTTTTTAAATTTTTTGAAGTTTATTGGTAAGTATACCTAAACAACAAAGTTATGACATTCACAACATCAACAGCACACAATTATTAGACTGGTTTCATTCGACTTGGCCAAACTTAAAATGTTTTAGGCCAATGGTTCTTAAACGGGGGGAACGCCCCCCCCCCAAAGTGGGCTCGAGAATATTTCATAGGGGGTGGGGGAGAATTCAGTGAACAGTCGCGGGTATTGTAAGTGAAAAGAGCTAGTACCATCCATCCCATTGATGTTGGTCACTGCACTTAAACATCAGGGGTGAGCGATGGGTCAGAAGTCAACTCGTAGGCGGGACGCGGGCAAAAATGTTTAACCACCACTGTTCTAGACTCTAGGTCTGAGGTGATGCCGAACATTTGGCTGAAGCCGTATATGCCGTAATTAATTTTCATGGTGTTTTCTTTTTAAGTTTGGAAGTAAAAGCCTTAGATTTAAATTGTCATAAACCTCTGACAGGTTCACGTGAGTAAAGTCGCAAAAAAGGATAAATGGCTTCTAAGATGGTTTTTACTCTTTTTGCCATTGCTGTATAATTCGTGTTTCCCTAGTTTTTGGCTTTATACAATTGCATGCTATGAACGGTATGCTCGAAGTTCTATTGTGAATTTCAACGTTTGTTACCGATAAATACTGCTGAAGTTTTCAAAAGATTATCGTAAATTAGTATGTTAAATTAAATGTTTATGTAACCTGTTGATTGTTCACGTACAACTTGTATAAAATTTTCTTTATATTGATCGTCGTGTACTAAGTGCAGCACAGTTATAATTGAAGTTGCATGTTCGGAAATTAAGTTCAAAATTAAATAATGTTGAAGCTTTGCCTTTGAAAATAACCATTCCAAAACTTTTAAATTGGTAGTGTTTGGAAGTTTCTTATCTGGTTTCCTCGAAATTAGTGTAAATAGTTTTCCCTCATGTCCTTTCATTTCAGAACGTATTTTCCTTCATTGGACGGAATTCTCTACAACAAAATAAATTCGCGCCAAACTTTAATACAATGATTGTTAGAAAATTTTCTGTTGAAGCAGCCAAAATGGTATGGTTTTTTTTTATAAATTATTAGGGGTGATGTTAACAAAAATTATTAAATGTAATGCATAATGAAACTACGTTAAGGAAATTTCTTTTGCAGACTATGACCCATTTTCAATCAAACACAACTGCAGAATTGACGTTCAATCGTTTTGGCAACCCTGTTTAAGTATTTATGCATTTTAATTTTAAATACTGCTCTTAAGAACAAATATTTTTTTTTTATAGTAGGCCTACTCTTAAATACTCTAGTGAAGAGTTTCCAATCTTAACATTGGAACCAAATTTAAATTTGAAAAATGTGTATAAAAGTAGAACTTAGTCATTTCAGTAATTGAGAAGTCTGGTTTGTGGAGTATCCAGTATTGTAAAAATTAACGTCAACGATAGTTCGAGACCTGAGAATATTTAGAATTTCTTTGTATGGAATTTGCGAGAAAATTTTTTAATGTTTGCAAATTTTTCATAGGGAAAAAAAAATTTGAACAGTAAAATTTTAAATATGGCTGACAATTCTTGTGGCTTTAACATTAAAGTATTCTAAATAGAAGTTTTCTTTAAGCCTTGCCCTTCTCTTGAATTGTAAGGTCATAATTACTGCTACGTAAAAGGGTTTATACGATCTTAAACCCGCCTTTTATAAAATGTCATGAATGTGTAAAAGTGTTATACTGTGTATAAGCTAATATAATTTCATACACAATTAGTTTTGTATTTTCATTTGTATGATTTCCTAAGCAAAGTTATGAAGTTCAGTATTTTGAACATCATTAAATAAATTGGTTTTCAGTGTCCGCAAAGTTTGGTAAAATACTTCAAAAATTTAATGTCTCCAAGCACTGCTCTTGTAGTGACTAGATTTTTCCTGTATAGTGGTAATATTTTCATGAAAATTCCTGCATTTGTTTTTAAGTTTTCGGATATTTGCAACCTAACTTCAATTAAAAGTACATTTACTTTTCATTGGTGTTCTGCTACTGCAAATACTTTAATTCTGATTGGATGGGGAAGTTGAGGTTTTGTAGATATATTAGGCATGAAAAATTGAACATGGTTGTTTGTGCATGGTTTAATTCTTTCTGACAAAGACGAAAGTCAAGCTTGTCACCCCAACTCAGGTCTACAATTTAAGGTGCAATCCGAATTATGCCCTTCCGAAGAAGTCTGAAATTAAAAGATCTTGGCCGGGACTTAAGCTCAGCATCTACGCCACCCATTGGGCCATTCAATGCATTAGAGTTAAACCTACTTTCCACAGGATGTACTCTTGCTTAGAAATTCCCTGTTAGCAAATCAGTCGATACTCTCTAGAACTTTCAATGATGGAATGACTGCAATATTCCTTATACTTTAAACCAGTGGTGCACAAACGTTTTTGATGTGAGGGCCAAGCGAAGAAAATAACTAAATGTATTAGCCTACTTACTTTCCATTTAAGTCATAAATTGGGTCACTTTTATATCTAACTTTTTCATTGAATTGAAAAGACCCGTGGGGCCACTGGAAAGACCGTGGGGGACACATTTGTCCCTCGGGCCAGAGTTTGTGCATCACTGATTTAAACAGTCTTCAAAAGCTCGCAAAGGGGTAGCCATTCAACTCTGCTATATAATACACTGATAACACTGTTTGATAACGCGATACGTGAATAACAGGGCTAAAAAATATACGACAATTATTTTCAGGGGTGTAGTGGCAAATTTTAAGGTGCAGGAGCTCTAAGGAAATATCGGCATGTTGGTACATAATTTTAAATTATTTCCTTGTACCGGTACAAGAAAATAATAGCAGAATCTCGGTCTGTTTGTTCCCAACTTCCAAGTATCAACTAAAAAAAAAATAAAATTTGGATGAATGGAGGTGCGGGAGCGGCGTTCCCGCAGCACTACACCCTTTGTAGTGAATACTCTTATTTTAGTTTCAAGTTAAATGTTAATTTTACCGTCTTGAATTTCGGAATAGTATAAATTCATTTTAAATTAGTTACCCCATTATAATTCAATTGTGAACCACATTAATACTAATTTTATGTATACTATATTATTTTATTGTATGTAAACATAATTAATTATATATCACAATTGTCAGTTAATTATTTATATTTAAATATTTATTTTAATCTAATGCCATGTCCATTTTACAAATAAATAATAGAAAACCAAAGGTTATATTTTCCACCTTTGGTACTGTCGTAGTTTCGCCTAACGGACTCAATACGGCTAGTGAGATAATCACTGGTTGGCACTTAACTAGCGGCAGTGCTTATGGCTACATCATCCAGGTTAACCTATACCGGATAGATGCGCTACGGTCCCAAGCCGTAGCTTGCCTAGGCCAACGACGACGACGACGTAAACCAACAATTGATGACCCCGGAGCTGGATTACCCCTTTTACCCGAACGACTAGGATTAGACTGTAATGTCGTTCGTGCCCATCACCCCCTTCACCCGAACGACTAGGATTAGACTGTAACGTCGTTCGTGCCCATCACCCCTTCACCCGAGCGACTAGGACCAGACTGTAACGTCGTTCGTGCCCACCACCCCCTTCACCCGAGCGACTAGGACCAGACTGTAATGTCGCTCGTGCCCTCTGCCCCTCACCCCTGCCCGTGCGCTCTGTGCCTGCGCTCGTCTCAACCTCCACTCCTTCGTTGGGAACTTGTCGTCTTGCTTGTACGTCAGCAAGCCTAGGAGAAGATGCCTGACGACGCTGGTGCCATCTCCCACTTGAGCGTAAAGCTCCCCGTCTTCTGGCCGGGCGATCCATTTATTTGGTTCCACCAAGTGGAATCACAATTCAACTTGGGAAGGATCACCGCTAGCAGGACGAAATACGATCATGTTTTGTCCTCTCTACCAGCGAGCATCATCTCTGAAGTCCGTGACGTCATCGTATCTCCTTCCACGAGTGAGGACCCATACAACGATCTGAAGTCTGCCATCCTGTGCCGCACCACTGTCTCCGAGCGTGAGAAACTACATCAGTTAATCTCAAAAGAAGAACTTGGAGACCGTAAGCCCACTCAAATGCTGAGGGCTATGCAGTGCGCTCTAGGCGAACGCGCACAAACCTTCGATAAGGACATCTTTAGACAGTTGTTCTTGCAGAAACTTCCTCCATCAGCTCAGCGTGTCTTGGCCACTATGGATCCTGCTACTCCAGTTGATAAACTAGCAGAAACTGCCGACAAAGTAGTGGAAATTGACACAGCTCCGGTCAACAACGTGAACACACAATCGGAACTGGAGTTGAAAGTGAAAGAGTTAAGTCAACGACTCAACCACGTTTGTTCTCTGCTACAAAATCAACGGCAAAGAAGCCATTCTCGTCAAGATTTACGAAGAGGCATCGTTCGAGTTCCGGGAAGATCTGCTTCTACCACGCCAAATTTGGAAAGAAGGCTAGGAAGTGCATCTCCCCTTGCAATTTTTCGTCGGAAAACCCCAGCAGCGAGTCCTAATGGCGTCTAGTACTCGCACTGCCAACCTTTATTCATAAAGGACAGGAACTCTGGTGTCAATTTCTTGGTCGATACTGGAGCGTCAGTCAGTGTATTCCCTCAAAAATCTGGTCATACGCACTCGGAATCTCCGCCTCTATACGCTGCTAACGGTTCACGCATACCCACGTACGGTACTCAGTCGCGTGAACTAAACTTGGGCCTTCACCGATCCTTCAAGTGGATTTTCATCTGTGCTCAAGTGCAGCATCCCATAATCGGCGCTGACTTCCTCCAGCATTTCAAACTCCTGGTGGATCTTAACAAGCGACGCTTATGCGACCAGGCCACACTGCTTTCTGTTCTTGCCAAACAGGTTGCCCTTCCGGACGCCTCGAACTCTGCACTTTCCCTCGTTCCCCCTAATTCCATGTACCAGTGCCTTTTCCAGCGATATCCAGGAATTCTTCAACCGATGCAGATGGGTGATACCATTAAGCACACCATTACCCATCACATTACAACAAAAGGTCCCCCTGTGTTTGCAAAACCCAGACGTCTTGCCCCGGACAAACTGAAAGCTGCCAAATCGGAATTCCAGCTTATGCTGGATCTTGGGATAATAAGACCTTCCAAAAGCAGTTGGTCCTCTCCCCTACACCTGGTCCAGAAGAAGTCAGGAGACTGGAGACCATGTGGGGATTACCGGTTTTTGAATTCGACAACCATCCCGGACCGATATCCGGTACCAAATGTCGAAGACTTTACTTCTCTTCTCCACGGCAAATCTATCTTCAGTAAAATAGATCTCGTTAAGGCTTTCCACCACATTCCCGTAGAGCCTTCGGATATTCCCAAGACTGCAGTTTGTACACCATTTGGGTTATTCGAATTTTTGAAGATGCCGTTCGGGCTACGGAATGCTGCGCAAACCTTTCAGAGGTTTATAGATGAGGTCACCAGAGGCTTAGACTTTGTTTATGCCTACATCGATGATTTGCTTGTGGCCAGCTCAACGGAAGAGGAACATAAGGAACATCTTTCACTCCTTTTTCAACGCTTAGAACAATACGGTGTTACTATTAATGCATCTAAGTGTGTGTTTGCACAGCCAACCTTGGAATTTCTTGGTCACACGATTTCGCAGCAGGGAATTACCCCCCTTCAGGACAAGTGTGAAGTGATAAAAATTACCCAATGCCAAATAATCAGCGTGAGTTACGTCGTTTCTAGGTTTGGTAAATTATTACCACAAGTTCATTAAAAACTGTGCCAGTGTTCTTGCTCCTCTACACGCTATGATCACACACAAACGCAAGGTAACGAAATTGTTATGGTGTAGCGATAGTTTACAGGCGTTCGACAATGCCAAAAATGCTATCAATAGTGCATTGTCTCTGTCATTTCCTATCAGTGATGCCCCCCTAACTCTGACGGTCGATGCATCAGATGTTGCGATCGGTGGTGTGTTGGAACAAACCATTAACGGTCAACAAGCACCCATCGCGTTTTACTCGAAAAAGCTGCAGCCAGCCCAAACGCGTTTAGTGCTTTCGGACGTGAACTTCTTGCTATTTACTTAAACGTGAAGCATTTTCAACATTTCCTTGAAGGCCGAGAGTTTTGTGTTTTTACCGACCACAAACCTTTGGTCACTGTCTTCAATAAAAACAGCTGTAACCACTCTCCCAGAGTCATCAGGCAACTCGATTATATCTCGCAATTTACCACAGATATCCGCCACATCAAAGGTGTCTTGAACACTCAGCGGATGCACTTTCAAGAATAGAGATTACTTCTGTTACCCTCAGCTCTACACTGTGGAATGCTATTGCACAGGATCAAGATAAGGATACGGAACTACAAGACCTGCTCAGAGAAGACTCCACTCACTCACTTTCCCTCAAGAAAATGAGTATGCCAGGATTGTCTGTGCCCCTCTATTGCGACGTATCAACAGCTGCTATTCGCCCTTATGTCCCTCCATGTCACAGAAAAGCAGTCTTCACGGATCTTCATAAGCCCTCCCATCCTGGTATCCGTGCTTCGCAACACCTGGTTACCTCTCGCTTTGTTTGGCCCTCGATGCGGAAGGATGTCAAACATTGGACCAAAACGTGCCTTGCCTGCCAGCGTGCCAAAGTCCAAAGGCACACCAGGTCCCCCTTTGACGCATTTCCGCCCCATCCCAGCGATTTGAGGTAATTCATGTAGACATTGTTGGCCCTCTTCCAGTGATTCAAGGCCAACGTTATCTGCTCACCTGTCTCGACCGCTTTTCCAGATGGCCTGAAGCCATCCCACTTCCTGATATCCGAGCGGACACTGTTGCAAGAGCCTTTCTTCATGGATGGGTATCAAGATTTGGATTGCCGACAAAAGTCATCACTGACCAAGGTCGCCAATTTGAGTCTTCGCTTTGGAAGAAGTTTACTAGCTTGTTGGGTAAGTACATGCGCATACCTGTGCGTATCATCCGCAAGCTAACGGCCTCGTCGAACGCTTCCATCGCCAGCTGAAGTCATCCCTTATGTGTCACGAAGACTCCCATTGGATGGATAAGCTTCCACTCGTGTTGCTTGGTATTCGCTCTGCATTTAAGAGTGATCTGAAGACTACAGCGGCTGAACTAGTCTATGGAACAACACTGCGGCTACCAGGTGCTACTTCACTGCAGGGGATAAGTCATGTGATCCTACGGAATTCGCTCAAACACTTTCCTCTCACATGCAGTCCCTTCAGCCTGTTCCCCCTCGTTTGACTAGCCAACAGAACATCTTTATTTCCCCAGCCCTCCAGTCTTGCACCCACGTTTTCGTTCGTGTACCTGTCCCAAAACGGCCTCTCCAATGTCCATATGACGGACCCTATGAAGTTCTCCGACGTACGCGCAAATCATTCCTCATCCAGCGCGGTTCCAAGGTCGACAAGGTTTCTATCGATCGTCTTAAGCCTGCGTTTTTTGGAATCAACCTTAAGTGAGGTACAAGTAGCTACCAAAAAGGTTCAGCGGAAATCTGTGTCGTTCGGAACTCTTTGAACTTCCTCTCTGGTGGGGGAGTGTGTAGTGAATACTCTTATTTTAGTTTCAAGTTAAATGTTAATTTTACCGTCTTGAATTTCGGAATAGTATAAATTCATTTTAAATTAGTTACCCCATTATAATTCAATTGTGAACCACATTAATACTATTTTATGTATACTATATTATTTTATTGTATGTAAACATAATTAATTATATATCACAATTGTCAGTTATTATTTATATTTAAATATTTATTTTAATCTAATGCCATGTCCATTTTACAAATAAATAATAGAAAACCAAAGGTTATATTTTCCACCTTTGGTACTGTCGTAGTTTCGCCTAACGGACTCAATACGGCTAGTGAGATAATCACTGGTTGGCACTTAACTAGCGGCAGTGCTTATGGCTACATCATCCAGGTTAACCTATACCGGATAGATGCGCTACGGTCCCAAGCCGTAGCTTGCCTAGGCCAACGACGACGACGACGTAAACCAACACCTTGATTACTTTTCGATTACGCTGCCAAGACTAACTTTTCTTTATTTAAAGACAAACTAGTAAATCTAAAGTGAGGTGGGCAGACGAAGCAGAGCCTGAGACTGAGTGAATGACTTGTAATGTGATATGGTAATGGTATTTTATTTGCATTCACGCGTCGGTAATGTAGTTTTTTAATGCAGGAAGGAGGGGTCAAGGGCAAATGCCCGCATAAACGACTCGCATAAAAGTAGTCAAAATAAGGGTCCGAGGGTTTAGAGATGCTTGGACATTCTGCTTTTGAAAGATTGGAGATTGGACAAGAAGATGGATTGAGGAACATTGTTCCAGAGTTGATGGGTTGAATACAGTACTTCAAGGAATCTTTTCTTCAGGTCCTCGGCCTTTTCTTGTCCAGCGCTTGGTCATATCATTTATATATTTAAGCCTATTTGAATTCCGATCAAAACCTATTCCCCCTTTATTAAGTGTATAACGTGTGTAATTTAATATAACCTGTGGATGAACTTAAGATTAAAAATATAAAACCTTAACTGCATTTCATAATAATTGTAAATTAATATTGGTTTGAAGGTAAATTCTGAAATTATCATACAACAAAGATAGTGTTAGTTCCTCGGTTAAAGCATGAAGTGGAAATAAATAATACGAAGAGAAAGTCAACGTCAAATGACCGCACTAAAAGTTCAAATTAGTCACGCCTAACAACTAGCGCAGCAACGAACGAATGATTCATTTTCATTCATGGGGGTTCACCGGGGAAGAGACGTCACCTAGGGAAAGAGAGCCGAATTCAACAGAGGAGTTATGCAGTTAGTCCAGATGAGCACTGTCTGTTATAATAGCGACAGGAAAAAGAGAGGCAACATTGCACCAAACAGAGAGCGATTGAAGACTGTAAGAGGCGGGGAATTGATGAGAGAAAAAGCCCTTGATTCCATCCGGTCAAGTAAAGCTGTGTGGGTTCACGTGAGAAGCGTACCCATACAGGGGTGGACAACACTCCTGAACAGACAAACTGAGTTGGGGGTGAAGAGCCGGTACAGCACACCTACCTCTGAGAACCTGACTTAGATACCGTATGTGATCTTCCCTGAAAGATCACGAGAAAAGGAAACGCCAATCAGAAATAGTAGAAAGATTAAAGGTCAGGTGTACCATAGCCGTCTTACGGGAAGCATGGAATGACTGTTGAGAGGAACGCTCTGTGAATCAGGTGAAGTGAAGGGTGGAATCATCAGATAAGATTGGATAGAACAGGAAATGCGACTTAATAGATCATTGATAAATAAAAGGAAAAGAGAGGGTGACAGGACAGAACCCTGATGAACACCACTATTAATAGTTTTAGGAGAAAAACAGTGGCCATCTATAACCACAGCTATAGATCGGAAAAGAAAGGAAATCAGAAATGAAGGCACAGTTAGAAAGCGAAGGATTGCAGTTTGGAAATAAGTATTTGTGCCAGGCTCGATCGAAAGTTTTTGATATATCTAACGCAATAGCAAAGGTGTTTTGCCGAAATCCCGAAATCAGGATGACCAAGAGTCGGAGAGAGAGATGCAAGAAAATGGTTAGTAGACCGTCCCTTCCAGAACCCATACTCACGATTTGAAAGATTTTGAGTAGAGGTTAAGAATATTCCTATTAAGGATAGAGTAAAAAAAACTTTATGAAGGCAAGAAATCAAAGCAGTTGGACGATAGTTGGAAGGTTGAGAGCAGTCACCATTCTTTGGGACAGGCTGAATGAAAGCAAACTTCCAGCAGAAAGAAACATTAACAGATGAAAGACAGACGAAAGAGTTTGACGAGTCAGGATGTCAGCACAAAAGCAGTCCTTGGGAGCAAATGAGGGATACCATCGAGGCCGTACGCCTTCTAAGAGTAGGTTCCAGTTAGAGTAGGAAAAACACCTATGGAAGAGATTTTAATTTCTGACATAAGTCAGAGTGGGGATGAGAGCACCGGAATTGTTCAGGTTTGAGTTGGAGGTGAAAGTTTGAGCTAAGAGTTCGGCTTTGTCAGGAGAAGAGACGGCAACTGAGCTGTCAGGATGGAAGAAGAAAAGTTGTTGGAGAGGTTTTTAGCTAGATTCAAGAAAAAGAGAAGAATTAAAATTGGAGAGGTTTTCACATTTTTGTCGGATGAAGGTATTTTTGGCGAGTCGAAGAACAGACTTTGCACGATTCCAGGTATAAATATAAGCGGAGTGAGAGTTAAGAGTTGGGTGGCGACGCTACCTTCTGAAGGGTTCCTCTCTGTTGCGGATAGCGTTTGAACAAGTAAAGTTAAACCAAGGTTTTTCCATCAGTAGTCGGAATAGTACATGAAATGTACGCATTAACCGGAAAGAATCACCTCCATGATTCGCTTACCGCACTCGGAGGATCGTCGGCCACAGAAGCTATAATCATTTCCTGGGAAATAAGGGAAGTACATCCGAAGGGCTTCCCAATCAGCATCACACTAATATTTTAGGTAGAACATTTTGGAGGTGGTCGGAACCTGACTTTCCCGTAAGATCTTCAACAACAGACAACACAATCCGCAATATCGCGTGAATCTCTTGGAACAATATTACGATTTATCAGCGTATTTTACTGAATAAGAAAATTAAATTCTATAAACCCCACGAACTTCATATAAATCCATCAGCTATGCATTAGACAATTATGAATTTTAGCCCTATATTACATTCATATGAAAGAAACATTATTTTACATGTTCAAATATGCGAAATACACATTTAAGATGTAACAACTGTACATGCAATATTTACATTAATGTAATAGAGTAATATTTCATTCAACGTAATTCATAATAACGTACTTTTCATAAATTCCAGTCGGATATTCCATATAAGCAATGGTGTAAAATCACATGTGAAGCTCAAGATTTTCATGATTGTTGTTTTCTAGTTTTATTGACCAAATAATCAAAATTTTCACGGCTGAGTTCTTTTCTGTAGTTTAATCGGGGTGCTGGGGCCTTCGGGCCCAGTAATTTTAATTATTTAATTTATTAACACCCAGGTGCACAACCTGCGGACCTAATCAATGTGTGTGTGAAGTTTCATGTTTGTAACTGCTTCAATTTCGGAGTTATGGCTGGAACACACACACACACGTCCTTTTGAGGTACCCGGCGTTGCCCGGGATAAATTTCAGACAGACAGAGACAGGCTGACCGACTCTGTGTTGACATTCTTCATCCCATAAGAGGTTCCCGTGCCAAATTTGGTAGCTCTAGATCAAACGGTTTGCGCTTGCATAGAGGACAAACAGACAGGCGAAAATATATATATAAGAAGTATGGTAGTATGGTGTAGTGCAAGTGTGCATATAATGTATCAAATGTTGAAGTATAACTTTATTTTAGTTACGAAAATAGTACCTACTCAATGAAAAACCAATACCACGTTCTCAGACTTAAACAGAAAATGTTTGATTACTATCCTCAATAATTGTATGGTTGTTTTAAACGTGTGAACAATGGGAGTAACCTTTACACTACGAAAAAAAATAATAGTAGGCCCCCTACTTATTGTAAGGCTCAGTTTTTTATTCGCTCTTTTCTCCACATATTTTAAGCAGTTTCAGTATTAAGTACTTTCAGAATAAAGCAGAAAAATGCAAAGTCCCCAGAAATATGTTATAACGAGATTATACTGTATAAATAATGTAAAATTTCTCTTCTACATATCTGATGGAATTTCTATCTGTGCGCATGTGACCATAATAGTTTAACGCCAAATAAATATGCAATTTGTAGTTTAATCGTAATATAAAGTTAAACCGTAAGAACACGTAAGAGTGATATCTGTAACCATTAATGATATATTGGTTAAAAAAAGAAAAATTAAACAAGAAATGGAAGCGACAATAAAGCTAATCAACTTTCTTCATAACTAATCACTTATGACTGAGTAACGTATATCAACCATGGGATCATCTGAAGATCAGGGCACCCAACCTTCTTTAGTTAGCTTTATAAGGCTAACTAACGAAAATATCACAACCTAACCTAACCAATCATTAGGTCAACTGTATGTCCTTGACGATTGGTTAGGTTAGGTTGTGATGTTTTCGTTAGTTAGCCTTATAAAGCTAACTAAAGAAGGCTTGGGGCCCTGATCTTCAGGTGATACCAACCATGAAATAAGAAAGGGAATAAAGAACGGCTTAGGCTCCATTACGTTTTGCCACATGTATAAGATGTCATTAAAATGAAAATCAGAAAAAGGAAAAGGAAGAGAAAATGGGAGAATTATGAATCACAATTCTCCCATTTTCTATCCTAATTTATAAGGAAAAGATGGCACGATTTAGCCATAGAGAATTGCTCAGCACTGTCTTCAGAGGCTTTCGATCAATTTTACAATCTACATCTTGCAACCTAGCGGCCTCGAGTGTATGTGTGGTTAGTGGGATGTTTTAGCTTTAAATCAAAGCGGCTTCCTTTTATTGAACAAATTGTAATGCATTACCATGATGATACTCAAAGATTTCATCAGGAGTAAAAACAATTTTACAAAAAGAAAAAATAATAATGTCAAGTGTAGAGAACATTTATGAGTTTTACAAGCATAAATGTTAACCTTTCAAATGTTCCGCACGATGATTCCTCATTCCACGGAGGTCAGGCTTGTTGCTCCAACCTCTTACGAAGAGAAAGAAACAGAAGTGGATTGTTTTTGTACTATATGTGTCAACACGAAGAATTAAAACAAAAATTAAAGATAAAATTTGGGGGAAACGACGATTGCGAGGTTTTTTAATACTGTATACACACTGTACAGGGTGTCCCAAAAGTCCCTATCTATTTTGTTGAAATAGGGTGAATTTCAAATTAATGTTTTAATGACATGATTGCATGCACCTTTCTAGACAAATACATGCATTAGATTTCTATTTTAATTATTTTTAAATTTTTAATTAACTTTGATATGCTTCAAAATTTTCTAGAACCTCTACTTCTTGAAGTTGGCATTCTCGACGATGTCGTCTTTCACAGGATGGGGCACCATGTCATTATGCCAGAATTGTTCAGACATACCTAAACGAGCGTTTTCCAAATCGTTGGATTGGACGTGGGGTAAATAGGCCCTGGGCAGCGAGATCTCCGGATTTGACCCTATTGGATTTCTTTGCTTGGGGTTTCATTAAATCAGAGGTCTATCGCAGAAATATTCGAGATTTACCAGATCTGCGAGATCGCATTAGGCAAGCAGTTAAGAAAATAACCCCTGAAATGCTCGGAAATGTGTTCCGCAATGCAGCTGACCGCTTTGAGATTTGCAGAGATACAGATGGAGCTCATGTGGAAACTACTAATTAAAGATTTTAATGGTGTAATATTTGTAATTTGTATAGAAATACATCTGTATTCAGGTCAGTGTGACATTTATTTGAAATTCAGCCTATTTCAACAAAACAGATAGGGACTTTTGGGACACCCTGTACATATTTCATTTGCTCGTTCTCCCTCCTCATCTTGTGCGGAACGCTCTTCTACACAAGCGTCGTTCTTTACAGACTGTATATATATATATATATATATATGTATAGAAACGACGTAAGTATAGAGGAGTGTTCTGCACACGAGGAAGAGAAATAACAAACAAATGAAAAATAAGGCACCCGCCTGGGAATCGAACCCAGGATCTTCCGATTGCCGGTCAGACGTGCTAACCACTACACTACGGAGCCACGATAGTCAGAAGTTGTAATTCTCCTACATATGGCAGAAACCAATGCCTTGAGAGGGCACCCTCGCAAATCGTGAATATGTACATTTAACTGCAATGACCGCGCAGTATATTAACGTATAGAAACGACGTAAGTATAGAGGAGTGTTCTGCACACGAGGAAGAGAAATAACAAACAAATGAAAAATAAGGCACCCGCCGGGAATCGAACCCAGGATCTCCCGATTGCCGGTCAGACGTGCTAACCACTACACTACGGAGCCACGATAGTCAGAAGTTGTAATTCTCCTACATATGGCAGAAACCAATGCCTTGAGAGGGCACCCTCGCAAATCGTGAATATATACATTTAACTGCAATGACCGCGCAGTATATTAACGTATAGAAACGACGTAAGTATAGAGGAGTGTTCTGCACACGAGGAAGAGAAATAACAAACAAATGAAAAATAAGGCACCCGCCGGGAATCGAACCCAGGATCTCCCGATTGCCGGTCAGACGTGCTAACCACTACACTACGGAGCCACGATAGTCAGAAGTTGTAATTCTCCTACATATGGCAGAAACCAATGCCTTGAGAGGGCACCCTCGCAAATCGTGAATATGTACATTTAACTGCAATGACCGCGCAGTATATTAACGTATAGAAACGACGTAAGTATAGAGGAGTGTTCTGCACACGAGGAAGAGAAATAACAAACAAATGAAAAATAAGGCACCCGCCCGGGAATCGAACCCAGGATCTCCCGATTGCCGGTCAGACGTGCTAACCACTACACTACGGAGCCACGATAGTCAGAAGTTGTAATTCTCCTACATATGGCAGAAACCAATGCCTTGAGAGGGCACCCTCGCAAATCGTGAATATGTACATTTAACTGCAATGACCGCGCAGTATATTAACGTATAGAAACGACGTAAGTATAGAGGAGTGTTCTGCACACGAGGAAGAGAAATAACAAACAATGAAAAATAAGGCACCCGCCCGGGAATCGAACCAAGGATCTTCGGATTGCCGGTCAACGTGCTAACCACTACACTACGGAGCCTTATTTTTCATTTGTTTGTTATTTCTCTTCCTCGTGTGCAGAACACTCCTCTATACTTACGTCGTTTCTATACGTTAATATACTGCGCGGTCATTGCAGTTAAATGTACATATTCACGATTTGCGAGGGTGCCCTCTCAAGGCATTGGTTTCTGCCATATGTAGGAGAATTACAACTTCTGACTATCGTGGCTCCGTAGTGTAGTGGTTAGCACGTCTGACCGGCAATCGGAAGATCCTGGGTTCGATTCCCGGGCGGGTGCCTTATTTTTCATTTGTTTGTTATTTCTCTTCCTCGTGTGCAGAACACTCCTCTATACTTACGTCGTTTCTATACGTTAATATACTACGCGGTCATTGCAGTTAAATGTGTATATATATATATATATATACACTCTTTATGGTTGTTCCTACCATCTCTAAATTAACCAACCAACAGAGTCGAAGACAGTTTTCGACTCATGAGGGCACAAACAGTTACTTACGGTGTTAATATCCATGTTGGTGTCACAGAATTGTAACCACATCAGAAAGTTGTTACATATTTTGTTTTTTTAAAGAACATTTTTAATTGAAGGTACGAAAATGAGAAAGAAATAATGATTTTGCTATCATCTGAAGATCAGGGTCCCCAGCCTTCTTTAGTTAGTCTTATAAAGTTAACTAACGAAAATATCAAGACCTAACCTAACCAATCGTCAAGGTCGTACGGTTGACCTAACGATTGGTTAGGTTAGGTCGTGATATTTTCGTTAGTTAGCTTTAGAATGCCTAACTAAAGAAGGCTGGCGGCCCTGATTTTCAGGTGATCCTGATTTTGTTCTATTATTTAACTCTTGAGTTCTGAATATAAATTAAATTAATCTGGGTAAATCTCTAGGAGCGCTCCATTTTTCAATATTAAACATACTCCTAAAACGTATACCATTTGAAAGCTCACATTTTTTTTAGTCTAAAAATGTAGTAATCCAAAAGTATTAATAGCAAATAAAAAGTAACTAGGTTTAAATATAACTCTATACCGATCAATTTGTGATGCGTGATCTTTACGGGGGCGGAGCCCCCGTACCCCCGAGACCTAAATTATACAAATGATAATGTAATAACATATTCCTGTTAGGTTAGCGTAACAATTACCAAAAATACCATCTTACAACACAGACTGAAGATTTATAACAGCCAACCTTTATAATGTACTTAATGACGTCACGCGTCAAACAATTAAGTAAATCGTTACTTTTTATTTGCTCTTCATACTTTTGGGTTACTACATTTTTAGATTCGGAAAAATGTGAGCTTTCAAATGGTATATGTTTTATGAGTGTATGTTTAATATTGAAAAATGGAGCGCTCCTAGAGATTATCCTTAATCTGGAACTAAGTTAAATTTAACGCCAACAGAATTAACGTGAAAATTTGGAAAATTGAAAATATTTTTTTTGGAGATAGTGTAATTTTATATAGTCGAAATGGTGGATTTAAGTATTATACTGTACGCGTAAATCCTCATTAAGTTTTTTTTTTTAGATCTTGATTTCGACAAATTGTGAATAATGAATATTTTAGTGGAAGGAAAATATTCATCCACTTATTGCGCAAACTTTCATGAATATTTGGCAGCAACTGGTAAGTTACTTTGAACTTTAAACTAACGCGGAAGAATGGTGATGACACTTCTGTAATTCAACTGTAACTGGTTTCGTATAACAGTTTATAAAGTAACGTCATAATTAAGTCTGATCCTCATATCTGTTTAGATAATTTTTACCAAATTTGTTTAAATTCAAGTAGTGCATTCGAACTCTTAACTTTATGAAAACATAAGCACGGGTCATTATTTACATTAAATATTGCCAGCTGTTCTGCCGGCCCCATCTTTCCCGTGAGGTAGCTTTATTCGATCCCGACCTCTAAATATCTTCCCGGCAAATAAAGCTATTTATCATCCGTGCCATTCTTTTATTGGAAAGATTTTAACATTGTTAGCCTTACAATGTACTTTGGATTAATGTTCGTTTTAACACATTTAAAAATGATATAGGCTTAATCTACAACAAAAACCCCATGACCTCTTCAACGAATACTATTTTTTTTAAATTAAAATAAGTAAAACAACTGTTCGCCATATTTGCTTGAAAATTGGCCAATGACATTTTTTTCTCTTGAATTACGTCACTTACGTCACTTTTCCATTTGTAGTTTTTTAGTTTTCAGGTTAGTTCTTGCCATGGCATGTGCAGTGGGTGTGAAATAGACTTTGAAGACCTAATTCGCCTTAATGGTGTTGATGATCAGAAAGATTTGGATTTCTTTTCTAATGGTGTTATTTTGTCATCGCGTAAATGCCCTATATCAGAATAGGGCAGGTCTAGTTAAGTTAGGTTACTTCGCTCACCAGAAAGTATTTTTCTTTGGTTAATTTAGACAGTTTTGAAAGAATGAGATCGTTTCTTTTAAAAACGACTTTCCAGATTTTCATTTGCATCAAAGATGATCTCAAACTACTCATTTGCACAAGAAATGGATCTGATTCTTTCAAAACTCATCGAAATTACCCAGAAAAATTTTTCTGGTAAAAAGAATGCATCTTGTGTGTTAAAACGAACTTTTACCGTAATTTGTAGTAATATTTCTCTTTTGGAGAGTTCATTTATTCAATGACACTTTTCACCAATATTTCATGAGGTCAGGCACCCGGGTTGTTGGTGTTGAGGGTAAAAGAATTCCCCAAGCAAATAAATATTAGCTATTACAAAGATACCATCAGCTGTAAAGTGAGCTGTCAATTGAATTTGTCCTCTGTTAAGTGGAAGTTAATTTTTTGCCTGAATGGGCAGCTTTTATAAGTTTTTCGGAAAGTCTCAATAGATTGAACAAGTATAATTTGAGGGGTCCCGCGTCTTAAGGTACCTAAGCGCCAAAATTAAAATTCGTCAGAAATCGCCTCCAAAGTTCAGCAATATTCTGGCAATAGTAACTCTGTTATTGAGCTAGAACGTTCATTTTTGGCTAAATTAGAGTTCTAAGTATGCTAATGAAGATATTATTGAGTTTTTGGAATAGATCTTTATATTTTATATATATTTTAATTTTTTGATTTTCTTATTCCGAACTTTGGGTGAACTTTTGGCTGGCGATAGAGGTGAAAAAAGTAGTGCGCTTCATAAGGTTTTCAACCATACTTCTAGTGTCGTAAGGTCATTATAACCCAAACCACGTGATAGAGGAAGGATGAAAATAGTGATATCCATGAAAAACTTTTTCGCCTGTGGTGGCGCTTAGGTACCTTAAGACGCGCGACCCCTCATTTGTTTTTATAGAAATATACAACTATTATCGAGAATTAAATCAGCATGAAAAATATTCTGCAGGAGTTTGTGCCGAGATGATACCACTGTATACCGACAAGCCATCATTTATGGAAATCAGAACCCCACAAAACTCTTGTAATCCGTGTCCGGGCAAGTGGCACTTGTTTCAGAAAATTGGACGCAATGTTTTCGCATATAGTTTCGTACCAAATGTATCCTTCACATGTTCAGAACCCCTCGGTTCTGTGGACGTAATGATGGAGGTAAATAAGGAATATTTTAAATGTTCATTCGTTGTCCACAACAGCGTTGGTGTATATGTAAAATACGCCATAAGAAAGAAAAATACTCTGTATGAAGGACATTTTACTATTTTAGGTCTAGATTTTAAAGAAATTAAATTTGTTAAAAGAGCGAATGTTAGAAATGGCTAGAAATAAAATCTAGGCTGAATTTTAATTTTAAAGATGTGGATGCTTATGTAAATATTAATTTGTTGAAGGGAAAGTCTACAGCTATGGCCCAAGGAGTTGAAACACTTTATTTTTTAGAATGAGCGAGGTTTATTAACAGAAATTACTTAACATCACTAATTTATTGAGCACTGATAATGAATTTAGTAACACTTGTCAAGATTTGTGAACTTCCTCAGAAGCATTTTGTATAATTATTTGATTTAATGTCATACTACTTAAATGTTTTGAAGTTTATTGGTAAGTATATCTAAACAACAAAGTTGTGTGAAATTCGCAACATCAGCAGCATAATTATTAAAAAACTCGTTTCATTCGACTTAGCCAAACTTAAAATGTTTTAGGCCAATGGTTCTTAAACAGGGGGAGGAACGCCCCCCAAAGTGGGCTCGAGAATATTCCAGGGGTGGAGGAGGAGTTCAGTGAAAAGAGCTGTACCATCCATCCCATTGATCATGTTGGTCAGTGGACTTGAACATCAGGGTGAGCGATGGCTCAGAAGTCAACTCGTAGGAGGACACGGGGCAAAAACGTCTAACAGCCCCTGTTCTAGGCTCGAGGTTTAAGGTGATACCAAACATTTGGCTGAAGCCGTATATTCCGTAATTAATTTTCCTGGTGTTTTTTTTTTAAAGTTTGTGGGAAGTAAAAGCCTACCGATATAAATTTAATTCTATTTAAACCTCTGACAGTGACGCGAGTCAGTCACAAAGAAAAGCCGTTTTTATTATTTTTGCCTATATAACCTATTGTGATTGTTTACGTACAACTTCTATAGGATATTCTTTATATTGAGCGTCGTATACTGAAGATGACAACTGTAGAACGATGATGATTTTAAAATTGCATGTTTTCAAATTAAGTTTAAAATTAAACTTTGTTCAAGCTTTCCCTTTCAAAATAACCATTCCGAAACTTTTAAATTGATAGTGTTTGGAAGTCTTTTATATCGTTTCATCGAAATTAGTGTAAACCGTTTTCTCTCAATGGTCCTTTCATTTCAGAATGTATTTTTCTTCGCTGGATCGAATTGTCTACAACAAAACCAATTCGCGCCAAACTTTAGTGCAACGATTGTTAGACAATTCTTTGCTGACACGGCCACCATGGTATGTATTTTCATTATTAGGGTTGAAGTTAACAAAAATTAAACTTCGTGTAATTCTACTGAATCTACGTTAAAGAAATTTCTCTTGCAGACTATGACCCATTTCCAATCAAACACTAGTGCAGAATTGCTGTTCAATCGTCTTGGCCACTCTTTATGAATATTTAAACTACACTTTAGTTTTAAATACTGCTTTTAAAAAAAGTAGAATTTTTTTGTTTCCAGTACTTTTACATACTCTAGTGAATCTTTTTTTTAATTTTGAAATTGGAATCAAATTAGTTTAAAAATGTCTAAAAAAGTAGTACTTAGTCATTTCAGTAAGTGAGAAGTCTGTTTTGTGGAGTATCCAGTATCTGTAAAAATTAACGTCAACGATAGTTCGTAACAAAATGAACGTGAGAATATTTTTAGAACGTGTCTTTGAGAATTTCAGATTTTTAATGTTTCTAAATTTTTCTTAGAAAAAAAATTTGAAAAGTAAAATTTTAAATGACTTGACTGACTATTCTTGTTTTTAACATTAAAGTATTCTCAATGGAAGTTTTCTTTATCCTTTACCCCTCTCTTGAATTGTAACGTCATAATTACTGCTACGTAAAAGGGATTATACGATCTTAAACCAGCCTTTTATAAAATGTCATGAATGTGTACTGTATATATAAGTATGCAGCTAATACAATTTCATACACAGTTTATGTACTTTCATTTGTGATTTCCTAAGCAAAGTTATATACCTACAAATAAAGTTTAGTATTTTGAACATCGGTAAATAAATTAGTTTTCAGTATCATGGAAAGTTTGGTGAAACCTCGACATCTAAATCACACTGCCACCCATTCCATACACTATAGTTAAACCTATTTTCCATAGGGTGTGCTCTTGCTTAGAAATTCCCCGTTAGCGAATCAGTCGATACTCTTTAGAATTTCTAATGATAAAATGACTGCAATATTCCTTATACTTTAAACAGTCTTCAAAAGCTCGTAAATGGGGTAGCCATTCAACTCTGCTATATACTCGTAATACGCTGATAACACGGTGTTTGATAATGCGGTACGTGAATAACAGGGCTAAAAAATGTAATACAATTATTTTTCGATTACGCTGCCAAGACGTGAATAACTTTCTTTTTCTAAAGTCAAACGAGTAAATCTAAAGAGAGTTGGGCAGACGGGAGCAGAGAGCCTGAGACTGAGTGAATGACGTGTAATGTGATATGGAGATGCATTTTATTTGCATTCACGCGTCGGTAATGTATATTTTTAATGCAGGAAGAAAGGGTCAAAGGCGAATGCCCGCATAAACACACTGAAATAAAGGAGTTAAAATGAAGGTCCAAGGTTTTAGAAATGCTTGGACACTCTGCATTTGAAAGATTGGAGATTGGATAGGGAGAAAGGTGGATTGAGGATCATTGTTTCAGAGATGACCGGTTGAATACAGTACTTCAAGGAATCTTTCCTTCGGGTCCTACGCCTATTTTCCAGCGCTGGCCAGATCATTCATTTACTTAGGCCTATTTGATTTTTTATCAAAACCTATTCCCCTTTTATTAAGTGTATAGCGTAAGTGTAATTTAATATAACCTGTGAATGAACGTAAGATTAAAGATACAAAAACTTAAATGCATTTTATAATAGCTAAATTAGTATTGGTTTGAAGGTAAATTCTGAAATTATTATACAACAAAGGTAGTTTCCCGAGTTGAAGTATAAAATGGAAAAAATATTACAAAAGAAAGCCAACGTTAAATGACCGTACAACAACACCAAGTGCAGATTAGTCACGCCTAACGAGTGCAGCAACGAACGAATGATTCATTTTCATTCATTGGGGGGGGGGGGGTCACCGAGGGATAATGATTGGGGTTGTTTAACCACCTCCGTAACATCTAAGATCATATAATAGAAAGATCGAAGGTCAGGTGTACCATAGCCGTCTTAGCGGAGCATGGAGTGATTGTTGAGAAGAACGCGTTGTGAAGGGTGGAATCATCAGAGAAGGTTGGATAGAACAGGAAGGGCGACTAGTAGATCATTGATGAATAAAAGGAAAAGAGTGGGTAACAAAACGGAACCCTGAAGAACACCACTATTAATAGCTTTAGGTCGAGAAAAACAGTGGCCATCTACAACCGCAGCTATAGATCGGAAAGGAAATAAGAAATGAAGGCACAGTTAGAAAGCGAAGGATTGCAGTTTGGAAATTAAGTATTCGTCCCAGGCTCTCGAAAGCTTTTTATATATCTAACGCAATAGCAGAGGTTTTGCCAAAATACCGAAACGAGTATGACCAAGAGTCAGAGATATGCAAGAAGCTGGCTAGTAAACCGAACCCTTCCAGAACCCATACTCTCGATCTGAAAGAAGATTTTGAATAGAGGTCAAAGGAAGGATAGTCATAAACTTCAGAAAGGAAAGAAATCAAAGTTGGACAATAATTGGAAGGTTGAGAGCAGTCGCCATTCTTTGGGACAGGCTGAATGAAAGGGAACTTCCAGCAGAAAGGAACAGTACCAGATGAAAGACAAAAACGAAAGGGTTTACCTCGGTAGACTGTCAGCATAAAAGCACGTCCTTAGGAGCAAATGGAGGATGATATCAGGGTCGTACACCTTCCAAGAGTAGAATCCAGTTAGGGAAAAAAAACATGTGGAAGAGATTTTAATTTGATATACTTCAGTCGGAGTGGGGATGTGAGGGAGAGGAGAGGGAGAAACATCACCGGAATCGTCCAGATTTGCGTTGCAGGCGAAAGTTTGAGCGAAGAGTTCAGCTTTGTTAGAAGTGAGGGCAACTGAACCGTCGGAATGGAAAAGGAGGGAAAGAAGTATGGTTGTTGGAGAGGCTAGATACAGAAAGAGTAAGAAAAATTGGATAGGTTTTCACATTTTTTCTGAAGGAATTTTTGGAGAGTCGAAGAACAGATTTTGCACGATTTCATGTATAAATATAAGCTGAGTGAGAATCATGAGTTGGATGGCGACGGTACCTTCTGAAGGGTTACTCTCTTGCGGATAGCGTTAGAACAAGTGAAGTTAAACCAAAGTTTATGAAGTGTACGCATTGATGCGAAAAGAATCACCTCCGTGATTCGCTCAGCGCACTCAGAGGGTTCTCGCAACAGAAGCAGTAATCATTCCCTGGGAAATAAGAAGTACATCCTAAGGTCCTACCAATCAGCATCACTCTAATATTTTAGGTAAAAGCAGATATACTTTGGAGGTGATCGGAACCTTACGTTTTTCCCATAAGATCTTTAACAACAGTTAACACAATCTGCAATATCGCGTGAATCTCTTGGAACAATATTACGATTTATCAGCGTATTTTACTGAATAAGAAAAATTAAATTTTATAAACCCCACAAACTTCATATAAATCCATCAGCTATGCATTAGACAATTATGCATTTTAGCCCTATATTACATTCATATGAAAGATATAAACATTATTTTACATGTTTAAATAGGCGAAATACACACACTTAAGATGTGACAACTGTACATGCAATATTTACGTTAATGTAATACAGTAAAATTTCATTCAACGTAATTCATACTAACATATTTTTCATGTGAACGTACTTTTCATAAATTCCAGTCGGATATTCCATATAAGCAATGCTGTAAAATCTTAATATAATAACATTTTTAAATTTCCCATTTCGATTTTAGAGGTCAGGACAGTTTGTTTTCGTTATTACGTATTTATATGGTATAACCCCCCTCCCCGCGGGCGGTCTTTCTGGGGTGGATCGCCCGCGGGCTCCTGCCTCCATGTGGCGAGGGGGGTCAGCCGCGGCTGGGGGCCCTGCCGGGTCCCCCGCCCGGTTGCGAAGTGGACATTTAGCATACCCTGCTATCCTACAGCCCCCTCTTTCCTGTCTTCCCCTCTTTCCCCTCTTCCTTGCCCCCTCTGTTTTTTCTGCTTTCTCTGTTCACTTCGCGCGCCCCGTGGGCTGCCGGGGCTGGTCGCTGGGGGTCTCGCTCCCGGGGCCGGACTAAGTTGGCTGGTAGGGTGCCCAGGCCTGGGACCCTGGGGGCCTTGGTCTTTGCTGCCGGCGGAGGAGAACTTTCGACGCTGCAAGGGCCCCTTTTGAAACGGGGGTACCTACATGGGACGAGGCACCCATCCCCCGCCGGCATGCGCTTGGTCCCCTTGGGCCCCGGGTAATCGGTTCCCCGCGGCCCCGGGCGCGAAACAACAATAAAAATTTTCTTTATGGAAACACTTACAAATCTAATGGACCTCGTTGACGACCCGGCTTGTGCATCTGACCTCCCTCTGACTACCTCTTTGGACCTTGGGTCTGGTAAGGGCAGTCGGCAGCCCTCGCCCACCCCGTCTGCTCTTCTTGCCGACACCACCTCTCCTTCTCTTCCCCAGGCTCGTGGCGCCGCTGCCCGACCCCCGCCAGTGGCGGATGGACCTGCAGTGGACCCCCCGACCCCTGGATCCCCCCATATTCCACGTCCCGATAGGGACCCACCTGCTTTTTCGCCCTCAGGTGGGAAGCCCGCGGCCCCGGTCGCCTCCCACTCCGGTCGGGCCTCATCGCCCCCAGCCCCCTCGGCCCCTGGGGGACGTGGGACCCGACGTCGCCGTCCGCCTTTCTCGTCTCCCCGTCCCCTCGAAGTACCGGTGGTGTTTGGCCCGACGTCTTCGCTCGGTCTTAGGACGGTGGACAAGTTCCTCGTCCTCCGCCCCTCCTCCTCCAAGCCCCTCCCCACTAACCATGAACGCCTCTTTCGAGCGATCCATGGGGTGACGGGGACGGCTCGTTTTGACCTTCGGCCTCAGAGGGATGGCTCCATTCTGATAAGGTCGCGTTCCTCTGTCGAAACCACCTCTCTGCTCGCTATCCCCAATGTCCTGGGCTGCGGGATTGCGGTGTCCCCCCACCCCCGCCTCAATCAGTGCCAGGGCACAATCTACGCTGCTCGTCTTCTACCCATCCCGGTGGAAGACCTCCAGATGGACCTCGCCTCCCAGGGTGTTGTGAGGGTGTACCGCTTTCCCGACAGATCGCGATCCCCAACCGCCCCTTCTCCTCGCCTGCTCCTCACTTTCGACTCACTGGTGCCCCCCGTTTCGGTATTCTGGGGCTTTGGTGAGAGACGAGCGTGCGAATTCTCAGTACGACCATACGTGCCAGATCCTACGTGCTGTTTTCAGTGCAATAGGTTTGGCCACGTGAGCAGCTCCTGCCGTCAGCCGGCCCCGTTGTGTGTGCGCTGCGGCGGCCCTCCCCACCCCTTGCCCTGTACTGCTCCGCCTTCCTGCACCAACTGCCATGGACCACACCCTGCTTCATCCCGCTCTTGCCCGTCCTTCCTCTTTGAAAGGGAGGTTCGGGCCCTCTGTTCATCAGAGTTTCTCAGCGCTCGGGAGGCGCGGGACCGGTTGCGTGGCTGCGAGGCCCGGCGCGGTGCCTCGTACGCCGAGGCTCTCCGTTCCCGGACCCCGTCCTCACCGGCGGTTCCCAACGCGCCTCCACCCACCGTTTCCGCTACTCCCAGTCCATCCTCTGCCGCCCAGCGGACTCCTACCGCGGCTCCCCGTACTACCAGCGCGTCCCCACGTGTTCCCTCCGCGAACGCCGATGCTTCGTCGGCAACCCCCCCTGCCCCTTCTACGCCCTCTCCACCGGCGCCTTCGGCCACCCCCATTCCGGATCGTGACCCGCCGTCACCCATGCGGGCCGCACGACGGAGGGGTAGGGGCCGCAAGCGCCGCGCCAGTGGTGACCCCGAAAGGTTCGAACCATAAGCCTCGCATCACCTTCCTCTCCCAAACACAAACGCCCCCTTCGCCCTACCGCCCCGGTGTCCTCACCGTCCACACTGCGCAACAGTCATGCACGCTCCCCCGTGGCGTCCCCGACGGCCCTCGTGGTGGGGGCTGAGATACACCCCTCTCCGGCCCGGTCGATGGACCCACTGGAGGGGGAACTCGCCCGCCTGGTCGGCGTGGGTGGGACGTGCACGCCCCCGCGCTTGACCCGCCCCATCTCTCTCCTCGACCTGCCAATGCCTCTGGGTGAGGTATTATTTTCCACTCCCCTCGTAGTCCTGCCTCCCCCGCACCTCCGGTGAAGGGAGGGGCATTCTGGATACCTCTCACATCCCCTTCTCTGCATCGCTCTCCCCCGGACGTCCGGGAGACTCCTCTTCTGGAGGACTTGCCGGCGTCTGGTTCTACATCGCCCCCTCGTCGGGGTGACCCTCGCCTTCGCCCTCGTTCGGCGTCCCTCGCTGAACTCCGGGGCTTTCCGATTCCCTCTTTAATCTCGGGCCGCCCGATCGGCCCACCCACCCCATAACCATCCTTTACGCTGACTTTCCTACCCCTCCCTATACCTCGCTCCTGCAGTGGAACATCCGCGGGCTCCTGGTAGGCCTCGAGAGTCTCTCCTCTCTCCTGGCCTCCAGGTGTCCGGCGTGTTTCTGCCTTCAGGAGACGATTCTGGGTTCCCGTTCCCTCCCTCGAGTGTCCGGTTACTGCGGGCTCCCTTCCCCGCCTCTCGATGGGGCGGGGAGGGGGGCTCCGCGGTCTTCGTGCACCGCTCCGTCCCTTTCCGCCCCCTCCCGCTCCGTACAGTCCTGCAAGCTGTGGCCGTGCGCCTTTCTTTGGGGCGCCAGCTCACGGTCTGCTCTCTTTACCTCTCCCCTAACGTACGCCCTCCACCCGATTCTCTCCGTGACCTAATTCTTCAGCTTCCCCGCCCTTTCCTGATTCTCGGGGACTTCAACAGTCGGGACCCGTCCTGGGGCGACGTTTGCTCCACCTTTCTCTCCGGGACCCTTCTCTCCCTTATGGACGAGCTCGAGTTCACCTTTCTGAACGATGGCTCCCCAACCTGCCTTCACTCGGCCCACGACAGTTTCACCTGTATCGACCTTTCCCTGGTTTCCCTCGAAATCGTGACGGAGTTCACCTGGGAGGTCCTGCCGGATTCTTCCGGCAGTGACCATTTCCAAGTGTGTCTTACCCCGACCCGTCCGCGCTGGCTGTTCGCCCGAGCAGACTGGGCCTCATACGCGAGGGGCACGGCGATCTCGCCATCAATTCCTGCCTTTCCCTCCGTCAGTGAGGCCCTCGCCTTCCTCGAGAGTAAGATCCTCTCGGCTGCCGCCAGTTGCATCCCCCGTACCTCTGGCTCCCCCAGGCCGCGAAGCGTCCCATGGTGGACCCCAGAGTGCTCCCATGCCGTTCAGGAGCGGCGCCGTGCCGGCCGCCGCTTCTACCGGACCCGCCAGCTGGAGCACAAGATAGAGTTTCAGCGCCTGAAGGCAGTGGCCCGTCTGGTCCTGAAACTGGCCCGGCGTACCTCCTGGCGGAGTTACGTGTCCGGGATCTCCTCCTCGACTGCCCCCTCGACTGTTTGGCGCAAGGTGCGTAGCTTTGAGGGGACCGTGTCCCCCCTCAACCCCCGGTGCTTCGGGTCGGGGAGACGAGTTCGTCTCCGATCCGGAGGCCGTCGCGAACGCACTCGCGGCGCACTTCGCAGCCATCTCCAGTTCCGATTCCCCCCATTCCCGCCGCGACCCACCGGATTTTCCACCTCATAGGGATGACCCTATAATCACCTCTTCCGCATGACGGAGCTTCGGGAGGCCCTCCGCCCCCGACGCTCCTCCGCACCCGGCCCCGATAAATCCCCTATGACTTGTTACGGCACCTCCACCCCTCTGCTCTCAGCTTTGTACTGGACCTCTATAACGGATTTGGTTGGAGGGTTCATTCCCGGACCGGTGGCGTGAGTCCATCGTCGTCCCCATCCCGAAGCCCGATAAAGACCCCTCACTCCGTCGAACTATCGCCCCATTTCCCTGACATGCTGCGCCTGCAAGGTTATGGAGGCGATGGTCGCCTCGCGGCTGTCCCTTACTCTGGAGGCGAGTGACCAATACCCTGCTACCCAGGCTGGTTTCCGGCGCTTCCGGTCTACCACCGACCCCCTCCTCCTCCTTAGCCACGACGTGCAGGAGGCTTTCTCCCGGCGTCACTTTGTACTCGCCGTCTTTTTCGACCTCCAGAAGGCCTACGATACTACTCGGCGGAGCGCGGTCTTTGACTGCTTACGCTCCCTGGGTTTCGTAGGCTTTCTCCCCTCCTTTATTTATAACTTCTTGTCCGCCCGTTCTTTCCGCGTCCGCATCGGTTCTACCCTCTCTGACCGCTTTCCGTTGGAGGAGGGTGTCCCTCAGGGTAGTGTCCTTAGCGTCCTGTGTTTCTCACTAGTGATGAACACAGTCGCTACGGTCCTGCCTACTTCCGTTCGTAGCTCCCTCTATGCCGATGACCTGGCTATCTATTGCTCTGGCCGCCTCCCGTCTTTGGCTGAACGTCGACTCCAGCTAGCCATCAACGCAGTGGTTCGCTGGGCGTCCTCGGTTGGCTATGCTTTCTCACCCTCTAAGTCTTCCAGTATGCTTTTCCGTCCTCGGCGCCTCCGTCTGTCGCATACCTTCGCCCTTACCCTTGCCGGCACTCCTCTTCCCCTCGTCCCATCCGTTCGATTCCTGGGTATGACCCTCGATGAATTTTTCGGTTGGGTTCCACGCCTTAGGCGGTTGCGGCAATCATCTCGCCGCACCCTCTCCCTTTTGAGTCACCTGTCCCACATGACCTGGGGGGCGGACAGGCGTACTCTGCTGCGCCTGTACACCTCCCTGGTGCAATCCCGCATCGACTACGGCTGTGTGGTCTACAGCTCCGACTCCTCTCCGGCACTCCGTATGCTGGATCCTCTTCTCCACCGTGGCCTTCGCCTGGCGTCGGGTGCCTTCCGCTCGTCCCCTGTCGCTAGTCTTCAGGTGGACTGCGGACACCCCCCCCCTGCCCCTTCGCCGGGGCCTTCTCATGGCGAAGTGTTACCTTCGCATCTGCCGCCTCCCGAGGTCCCTACTCTTCTCCGCGATCTCCCAGGCGCTACTCTGGCCTGACACGTGGCATTTCGCTGCCTCCCTGGCCGACATCTTTTCGTCCCTGGGGATCCCCCCACCCTCTATTCTGCCGTTCTCCTTCGACCTGTCGCCCCCCTGGCTGACCACCCCTATCTTCCGCTGCCAGGCGCTCCGTGGCCTGCGTAAGGAGTCTCCTCCTACCGTCCTCCGGTCTTCTTTTCTGGCCCATCTTCCCGTACACTCGGACGATGTTCCCGTCTACACCGACGGCTCGCGCTCCCCTGCAGGTGTCGCGGCTGCCGTCTTCTCTCCGTCGCTGTCACCTACCTCCCGGGGTATCCCCCTGCCGGTTCAGGCCTCCATCTTTTCCGCGGAGCTCTTTGCCCTTCTGGAAGCCCTCCGTCTGGTATCGGGTTTTTCGCGGTCTTCCTGTACCATCTTTTCGGACTCGCTGAGCGCCCTTCAAGCGCTCGAGCGCTATGATTCCCCGGACCCCCTCGTACGCCTTATTCAACAGGAGTACCATGTCCTGCACACCGTTCACCGGATCCGGGTCACCTTCTGCTGGGTTCCTGCCCATGTCGGTGTTTCCGGTAATGAGGCGGCGGCGGTAATGAGGCGGCTGAGCCGCTACTGCCGCGAATGCGCCAAAACACACTTTTGAGAAAAACCGGTTTAAAGTGTTTACGTCGAAACTCGTCTAACCTGCTTTATTTTCAATAGATTTAATTAAAACAAAGTTTATAAGCAAGAAATGAATGTGTTCTTTAATTTAATACATATTTCAACAATGAAAATCTAGTATAAATATTTTTATTTGTTACAAAGCATAAAAATGAAAAAAAAAATTGTTTTTAGATCTCTAAGTAGTAAAAATGGAACATTTTTTGAGATAGGTTATTTCTAGTGTGTTTTCACGAAAATCCTTTCAGGAGATGAAAGAATATGATTGACTGAACCATATAATGAAAAAAACAAAAAAATCGAGATTTGGCGCCTTCGCGGTTATAGTACGCGACCCCTCATTCGTACTATATATACTCGTACCCTACGAAACAAATTAAACGAATTTTTTTCTTTAATTGCTTGCAAAGACTATAATTTAATTGTGATGGCTTAGCCCTGAAATACGTGATTTTGTAGGGGAGTATCAAATTAGAGGTTATATACTTTTTGTTAAAAACAGAATAGATAGGCGAGTAGGAGGTGTTATGTCGTATATCAAAGATAATATTGCGAACACGATAGAATTAAATCACAGAATTCCAGAACCGATAGATTCGACTATAACAGAACTTAAATTGAGCGATTTCAAACTTCTTGTTGCCGTTATATATAGGCCCCTTAATCAAACAGCTGATACGGACGAAGCGTTATATCGTGAACTAAAGAGAGTAATAGGTAGTGAACAGGCCTTAATTATGGGTGACTTTAATTGCGCTAACGTGAATTACGATGCAATGCAGGGAGACGCGGAAGGGAACCGTTTAGTTAATTTTCTTGAGGATAACTTTCTTATTCAAAAGGTTGGAGAACCTACGAGGTTGGACAGTATTTTAGATTTAGTAATAACTAATGTAATGATAGGATTATTACTGGTCTTCAAGTAATAGAACCGTTAAGCAATAGCGATCACAATATGGTAAAATTTGTCCTCTCAGTCAGTCACTCGAAACCAACTAACTCGATTAAAATTCCTGACTTCCAGCGCGCAGACTTTTGTAAATTTAGAAATGAATTGTCACGCGTCGAATGAGAAAACGTAATTAGGACCTCCAACGCAAAAATAATGTGGGAATTGTTTGAAACAATGTTTAGGACTATAAATGAGGAATGTGTACCGTACAAGATTAAGCGTGATAAAGTAAATAACAAGCCCTTGTAGTTTACTTCTAGAGTAGGGGATATTATAGAGTAGAGATAGGGCTTATAGGCTACATAAGTGCAATAAAGACAATTTGTGGTTACGAAACAACTATATATCTCTAAAGCGTGAAGCGAAAAGCGTAATAAAAAAGTCCAAGCGCGATTTTGAAATTTCCATAGCTCGTGACGGCAAAGAAAGTTCTCGCATAACACAGTTTGAAAACCCTTGCTTTAGATAATATTGTGGTGAGTGACAGGGAGGTACTGCACTATATTTGGAAAATGAAAATGCTTAAATCACCGGGGCTAGATTCCATATATCCTATACAACTAAAAGAATTAAAAGAAAGTATTGTTGTACCGTTAACAAAGATTTTTAATGCGTCTATTTCTGAAGGGTGCATACCAGATAATTTCAAGTTAGCAAATGTAACACCTATTTTTAAGAAAGTCAATAAGGGTGCAGCGGGAAATCATAGGCCAATCAGTTTAATGTCTGTTGTAGGTAAGCTACTGGAATCAATAGTTAGGAATCGTATAGTCCAGGGGTCCCCAACCTTTTTGTGCCGAAGAACACATTCAAGACTACCGGTAGTGCGGCGGGCACCATTTACTTTTTCAAGGCAAATTTATAGTTGGACTTAATAATGAACATAATACACAAAAAAACCATTTAATTCCTATGTAAAATAATGAACATAATACACAAAAAAAACAAGGATGGGCTAATTAAGAATCTTAGAAA
The DNA here is from genome assembly GCA_023014485.1 of Bathynomus jamesi. Classification (NCBI taxonomy): domain Eukaryota; kingdom Metazoa; phylum Arthropoda; class Malacostraca; order Isopoda; family Cirolanidae; genus Bathynomus; species Bathynomus jamesi. Next base: position 461,250 of record JAJOZX010000863.1, read on the forward strand.
AATTATCAAAACGATAACTTAATTTATTTATAAAGAAATAATTATTTTCAAATAAATGAGCATCTGTTTCTGTAATTAACTACTAAAATTTAATAAAATGTTAAGTATGTTACATATTTTAAATATTTAGTAACTAAATATTTAAAATATGTAACATACTTAACATTTTATTAAAAATTTAAATAAAAACTTATCAATCGTAGTCAGTCAGTGGCGGGCACACGCTAAAGGGTCGGCGGGCACCATGGTGCTCGCGGGCACAGGGTTGGGGACCCCTGGACTATAGTCGAACACTTAGAATTGCATAACTTGATTAGAAATACGCAGCACGGTTTTAGGTGAAAAACAAATCTTGCTTAACTAATCCTTTAGAATTTTTCCAAAGTGTGGTTGAAGTTTACAATAGTCATCGGGCAGAAAATGTGGTGTATTTAGATTTTCAAAAAGCGTTTGACACCGTACCGCACAAAAGACTCGTTGAAAAAACTAAGGTTCCTGGAATCAGGGGGTGTAGTAATAAAATGATAGAAGAGTGGTTCGAGGTAGGAAGCAGAGGGTGGTTGTTGATGGAGCGGAGTCGTCTTGAGTTAATGTAGCGAGCAGCGTTCCTAAGGGTTCTGTATTGGGCCCCTTGCTTTTCCTTATATATATATATTAACGATTTAGATGTCGGCCTAGTCAGTACAGTTTCAAAGTTTGCGGATGACACGAAGTTGGGTGGTAGGGCGATTCATGACGAAGATAGAGGTAAAATCCAGGAAGCTCTGAATAAAATCGTAGATTGGTCGGTGACATGGCAAATAAGATTTAACATCGATAAGTGCAAAATTTTACATATAGGTTTGCGTAACGGTAATTTTGCGTATAATATATCAGGGAAGGAGTTGGCAAGCGTAGAACAGGAAAAAGATTTAGGAGTTATAGTCACTGGTGATTTAAAAGTAGCGAAACAAAGTACAGCAGCTGTCAATAAAGCGAACAAAGTGCTAGGTTTTATAACTAGGAATTTTGAGTACAAATCGCGCGATATTTTTGTTCCTCTTGGAGTACGCGATTCAATTTTGGAATCCGCATATGCGCAAGGATATAGACAAAATCGAAAGAGTTCAAAGACGAGCAACTAAGATGATTCCGTCGCTTAGGTCAAAGTCGTACGAGGATAGGTTTAAGGAGTTAAAATTGACTACACTCTAGACTAGGAGGCTAAGGGATGATCTAATCCAGGATTTTAAAATTATGAATGGGTTCGATAACGTAAAGAGAAATAGCTTTTTCGAAATAGCACAATATAGTAGAACTAGAAATAACGGGTGTAAGCTGAGCAGTAGAAGGTTCGAGACAGCAGTTGCCAAAAACTTTTTTACGCATAGAATAGTAAATAGCTGGAATACTTTGCCGGTAGAAGTAATTAATAGCACGTCTATAAACATGTTTAAAAATCGATTAGATACATATGTTGATAGATTGGGTATAGTTTAAGGTAGTAAAATTAAGGTTTTTGTGGTTTGGAACCCACGTAAAATTGTAGTTCCCCTCCGCCACCAAGGAGGACAGCGCAATACGCAATTGCAAACACGGTTAGGTAGACCAGCTATGAGTGGATCCTAGGGTCTTTGTTGGTCTGAAACATCATAACATTATGACACGAATTAAAACGAAAAATTAAGAGATAAAATTTGGGGGAAACAACCCTTACAAGGTTTTAGAATACCATATATATATATATATATATATATATATATATATATATATATATATATATATATATATATACTGTATTGAGTGTATACATACATTCACTCTTTATGGTTGTTCCGACCTTCTCTAAATTAACCAACCAACAGAGTCAAGACCGTTTTCGCCTCATGACACTTAAACAGCTATTTAAGGTGTAAATATTATTCATGTTGGTGTCACGGAGTTTTTATCACATTAGTAGATTGGTACTGGGTTTTTTTTAAACGAACATCTTCAATTCAAGGTAAGAGAGAAATAGTGATTTTGTTCTATTATTTAATTTTATGAATCACCTGAAGATCAGGGCCCCCAGCCTTCTTTAGTTACTTATAAGGCTAACTAACGAAAATATCAAGACTTTAACCTAACCAATCGGTTAGGTCAACTGTATGCCCTTGACTGGTTAGGTTAGCTCGTGATATTTTCGTTAGTTAGCCTTATAGAACTAACTAAAGAAAGCTGGGGGTCCTGATCTTCAGGTGATCCAATTTTATTTAACTTGAGTTCCTAATATAAATTAAATTACCTGAAAATAAGTTGAATTTAATATTAATGGAATTAAACTGAAAATTGGCTAATTGAAAAATTTGCTTTTATTCAAAGATATTTTGTGATTAACTTCGAAATTGTGAATTTAAGCAATATATACTTTATATAATATTTGTGCCTTTTTTTTTCTAGAACTTCGACAAATTGTGAGTAATGATTGATCTAGTGGAAGGAAAATTTGAATGCATTCATTCGGCGAACTTTCCTGCATATTTGGCCGCGACTGGTAAGTTGACTTTCTCTGAATTCTAATCGAATCCAAAAGAATGGTGATAGCGCTTCTGTAATTGGTTTCGTATAGCAATTGTTTATAAAATAAGTAACGTAATCGGTAATTTCACTCTATTCTCCAATTTAGTTAGGTCGTTTTTCCCAAATTTGTTGAAATCCAATTAGCGCATTCAAACTTTCAAATTTTATTAAAATATAAATACAGGTAATTATTTACATCAAATATTGTCAACTGTTGTTCCACGGTGGTATTGCTAGATTCCAACCTCTAAATATATTTTAATTCCCGATAAATAAAGCTATTTATCATCGGTGGCATTTTGGGTCGTTTCCGTTTAGAGGCTAGCAGCGAATTTTAATGAAAATTGGTATACTAATGTAGTTTTGGTCACTGGTTTCAAAAATAACTATTTGGAGAAATGAGAAACAAACATGTTAAAGCATTTTAAATGTTTTAACTAGTTACAGAGGACTTGGTTAAATTTAGCCAGTCACAAACTGCTACTGTTTACGAAAAAGTGCTCTAAGTGTGGGAAAGAGTGTTCCTTTGATAAAAATGCCCAGTTCTTTCGTTGCCAAAAGCGTCGGTCAAATGGTAAAAAGTGCAACTTTAAATTATCCCTAACGAAGAATACATTTTTTGAAGGATCGCGACAAATCTGTAAAAGTAGCAGAAAAAAAAATAAAGGATTAATGCCCGGTTAGGTCAACTGTGCGCCCTTGACGATTTGTTAGGTTGTCATATTTTCGTTAAAAACACACTATTTAAAGTGCTCTAACATGTTTGTTTTTCATTTCTCCAAAAAGTTATTTTTGAAATCAGTGACCAAAACTATATTAGTATACCGATGATGTTGTTCATTAAAATTCGCTGCTTGCCCCCAAACGGAAAAGATCCAACATTTTTCCTCTTATTTTAACATTATTTGCCTTAATGTAATGTGTAGTAATATAATTTCGCTTTTGGTGGGTATATATTTTCAATAACACTTCATCGCTATTTCATGTGAAGTCAGGCACATAGACCGTTAGGGTTGGGGTAGAAGTAGCTCCCAAGCAAATAAATATTAACCATTATTAAGTTAACTGCATAGTCCGCAGCCAATGGAATTTGTCCTCTATTTAACTCTAAGGACGATCTTTCGTTTTAGCTACGTAAAATCGAAATAGTTTTAAATTTTTTCGCTATGCAACAAAAAAAAAAAAAATTCCAAAAAGTTCCAAATATTTATTTAATATACTTCACAATATTAAATTGAAGTATATAAAACTGCAATTTAACCATAGTTGGTTTTTGTTGCCTGCTTACTATAGCAGTGTTTAGGCCTAGTTTAGTCTGAATACTATTGTAGTGTGAGCATGTGATAATGCAGTGCTGTGATCCATCTACTTGAGTTGCCCCCTATAATTGAATGCCCGGTTAGGTCAACTGTATGCCCTTGACGATTGGTTAGGTTAGGTCGTGATATTTTCATTAAAATTAACAAAAATATTACGACTTAACCTAACCAATCGATTTTGTTACCTAAAACGAAAGATCGCCACTGGAAATTAAATATTTTTTTTTCTGATTGGGCAGATTTTATGTCTTGCGGAAAGTCTGTTGATTGTACACGTATGTTTTTATAGAACCCATTATAGAGAATTAAATAAGCCTGGAAAATATTCTGCAGGAGTTCGTGCCGAGATGATACCACCGTATATCAACCACCCACCAGTTATGGAAATCAGAACCCCACAAAATTCGTCTAATCCGTGCCCGGGCAAGTGGTACATGTTTCAGGAAATTGGACCCTGTGTTTACACGTATATTTTCGCACCAAACGTATCCTTCACATGTTCAGAACTTCTGGGTTCTACTAATGTAATGATGGAGGTAAATAAGGAATAAGATGTTAAGTGTTCATTCATTGTCTACAAGAGGGCTGGTGGTGGTGTGTAAAATATGCCGTAAGAAAGATATTCTTTGTAAAGGACATTTTACATTTTAGGTCTGCATATGTTAATACAGTATTTTAATAAGATAAATTAAATTTGTTGAAAGGGCGAATGTTAGAAGTGGCTAGAAATAGTCTGGGATGAATTTGAGGCGGATGCGATTAATATTCCACAGAATACATTTAAAATTTCTAAACCTTAAAAAAAAATATTTGGAATCCTTGTAAAAAAAAGTTTAACAAGATAAAAAATTAATATTTAATGTTATCTAATCAAAATTTGGCAGCAAAGATTGTTTGGTTAGATTACAAGAAAATGTATTTTGAATCGTTTTAACAGAATCTGGCATCCATTTTTTGTGAAATTGAGCATCTTTTGAGATGTATATTTCTTCGAAAAAAAGTTTCTCAAAACCTGCTCAATCGCACGAAAAATGGAGCACATTCCGTTAAAACTAAGATACACCAGAAAATTATCTGTTATGTAATTTCGGGTGATGTGTTCTGCAGAATTTTTACCGTGGATGCTTAGGCAAATATTAATTGTTGGAGAGGAAGTCTCCAGCTATGGCCAAAGCAGTTGAAACGCCTTAGTTTTTTGGAATGAGCTAGGTATTAACAGATTTACAATGTTTCCAATATTTTCTCCTGGTGGTCTAGTAGCTGTGACAGGCATGATCTACCCGCCCTGAAGCCATGTTGATTTGGGTTGTACGTCTTTTTCTTGTAGGTAGTTTTGCCTCTAATTATGCGTTCGAAACACTTTATAAGGTGTGATGTGAGAGCCACTGGTCAATAATTTTGGGGCATTGCTCTGTTACCACCTTTAAATAGGGGGGCAATGTTCGCCTTCTTTAAGGGGAGTGGAATTTGTCCTGTGTCGAGTGATTTCCTCCATAGTAAGTATAGCGGTTTTGCAATACTCTTTGCATTTCTTCAGAAATGTGGCACTCCATGTGTCTGGCCCTGGCGCTGAATTGTCTCGCATCTGTGATAAGGCCGTAATTACATCTCTTCCGTCAACTCGAAGTCCATTAATAGGTTTGTGCCGGGATTTGTTCTTGGTTGATCTGTATCAATGTCGAAAAACTCGTCTGGCTTTTCCACTTTCATCTCGGACTTAGGGGTGCTAAACAGATTTAAATTTTTCCCAAAGCAGTTCACTTATTTCTTTCGGGTCATTTGTGTATTCGGCCTCCCCGTCTATCAACGGTCCAATACTCTCCTTACACTGCATCTTCCTTTTCGCAAAAGTGTAGAAGTATTTTGGGTTATTTGTTTTCTGCTACCTTGTTTTCCTCCTCGTTTGTCTTATGTATGAATGTTTGCTTTAGGTCCATTTCTATTTCGCCAAGTTTTCTCTCTAGTTTGAGTCTCTGCATCTGTAGAGATGTTTTACGGTTTGTCTTCGTTGCCTGAATAGAGTCCTGATTTTCCTCTTGAGCTTGCTACGTTTTCTTTCCTCTGGAATATGTTTCAGTATTATAGGTTTGGTTTCCGGCTCTATTATACATAGTATTTCTTGTGGAGTAGTCTCGTGTAGTAGCAATTCCCAATTTACCTCCTTTAAATCTTTATTTACGTTTTCCCAATTTACTTTGAATTTGTTTGTCTTCAAATATTCCATCTGCCTCTCTAGGATGCGTTTTCGGACCTTTGGGTGCTACTTTGGGTTAACCTTTGGTTAGCTTCCGCCCGAATTGCTCATTCTGACGAAGGTCAAGCTTTTCACTCCACCTTAGACCTACAGTTTAACATGGAATCCGAACCACGCCCCATCAGCAGCCCAGCGTCTTAATCACTAGACCACCTAGGGTATTCATTTATCTACCAACCACTTTCTTTGTGTGGAAGGATGACCAGCTGGGTTTTTTTTTTTTTTTTTTTTGCTGCTCGCCTGCTGCCGTCGGGTCTCGAACCTGGGGCCGATGGATTCGTAGTCAGCGACGCTAACCACTACACTTCAATTGTATATCGATGAGGTTATGGTCGGAGAACTTTGTGTGCGTTACTTTTTTATTATCTCGTTGTTATTTGTCCAGATTAAATTCAAAACGTTCTCCTTTCTCGTGGCTTCACCGATTTCCTGGGTGAGGGCGTAATGTTCCATAATATCTAATAGAATTGTTGCTTGGGTTCTGTCATTTTTAGTAATGTTGCCATGAAACTTCTCAACATATATAACTTCATTTTTCTTCCATGATATGAATGGGAAATTAAAATCTCCTAAAATTAGAATATTTGTTGCTGGAGTTTCAAGTAATTTTAATGTTTTCTTTCATTTGTAGCAAATTAGAATTCACTTTGTGGTGGTTGGTGGTCTGTCGATGTTCATAATGGTTAGGTTCAGTTCTTTTACTTCTAATATAATAACTTCAACTGTACTGTTTGATTTCTTTACCCTCACTTCACATGTGTAAGTGTTTTTCACATAGATACAACACCCTCCTCCTCGTCTAGCCACTCTATCTGCTTTGTATATGTTGTAGTCCAGCAATGCTATTTCAGTATTCTCGATGCAGTTTTCACAGCCTTTTTCGCACTTATGCAAGTGTGTTTCCGTTAGGCATATGATATCTATGCTGGTTTCCGTCGCTAAATTTTGCAAGTATTGTAATTTGCAGTCTGCATGGTCCGTATAGAGGCCTTGTATATGTGTGTGTAATACATTTACCGGGTTTCTAATCTTCGTGTTCAATTCTCCTAAATGATGGTCGTTTCCTGGTCGATGTCGGTTCCTGTTTGGTGTTATTGGTTGGGCCGCTGCATTTGGGAGTATTGGGGTTGCGGCCCGTGATACCACTGTTGTATTATTGGTGGGTGGTGTTGAATAGGAGGGTGATGTGCGTAATGTTGTGGTACATATGTTTGCGGCGTTTTCTCTCCTTATTAGAAGGGCAAGCTAAGCTAAGCTGAGCTTTTATTATCCTCATTTCTTCTAAAAAAGTTTCATTACTCTTGCTATTTCTTCTATGTCGAATATGATCTGTTCTTTCCCGTTCTCTTCTTTGCGTACCCTTTATGTGAAAATGCCGGCACTCTGTTCAGGCTTTTTTTCTCAGTAATTGACTGCACATACGAGGGTGAAAAAAGTTTTTGATCCGTACTTGCACTTCCCATTCCTTATCATATAGAAGCATTTTGTAGGGCGATTGTATATGCAGTTTGAGCCATATTTGCACGCACGTATTTTATAATAATCGCATATGGTCCGTCCTTTAAATTCTAAGTCTTATGCGATTCGATTTCCTCCTGCTTCGCCACCACTTCTTCCCTACTCAGTGGGGTTGTTTTCTTCGGCGTGTATTTCGTATCTCCCTCTTCTACCGTGGGTACCTCTTTCTGAGGCTGATTTCGCCCCTCCTGTAGTGCGTTTTCTGTTTCATGTTTTTCTGTCGGTAAAACTGCTGTACTTGATTCGTCTATTTCAACATTTTGTGTTTCCCTCTGTACTAATTTTCTAGTTTTCCATGCACTTGACGCATAAGAAACCACAAAGGCCTATGATTTTATTTATTCTATTTACCATTTTCTTGTCTTTTCTAAGTTCATGCATTCGTAGTGCTTGAAGGTTTTGCACAGAATGCACTTTAAGCCCGAGGTCTGGTCTGCTTCATATTTGCAATCGCAAAGTTGATATGCGGCACATTCCATTACACATAATCCGGCTTTATTCAATTTTCTGACTTTCCCGCAATTTACACATTTCTTCGTATGTTTTGCCATTTTCTCCTTTATTTTCCTCTTCTCGCTTCTCAAATTTCTCTCGGTAACTCTACCTTCATTTTATGGCACTGACCCTTTTCCCTCTTAGGCCTAGTGTACAATCTCAGCTGTTTTTCCGTTAGAAGTGTTTTAAATTTGTTTCAATTTGATGTTTTTTCGTTGTGCAAGCTATAAGCTATATGCCTTTGAAAATAACCATTCCAAAACTTTTAAACTGACAAGGTGTTTTGGAGGTTTCTTATCTGATTTCTTCGAAATTAGCGTAAACGGTTTTCCCTCAATGGTCCTTTCATTTCAGAACGTATTTTCCTTCACTAACCCTTATTGTTTACACCAACACAAATCCGCGCCAAACTTCAAGGCATGGATTGTTAGACAATTCGATGAGGGAGGAGTCACTGTGGTATGTATTTTTCATTGTTAGGGTTGAAATTAACATTGAAATTATTAATAAATAAATTTGTAGTACATGCTGAAACTGTGCATTAAGGAAATTTCTTTTGCAGACTCTGACTCATATGCAATCGGACACCACTGCAGAATTGAAGTTCCGTCGTCTGAATACTTAAACTACTGTACATATTAGTTTTAAAAAAAAAAAAAAAAAATTTAGTGTTCAGTACCTTTTTAAATAGTCGTGAAGCGTTTTTAATCTTGAAATTGGAAGCAAATTAGATTTTAGAAGTAAATGTGTGTAAAGCTAGAAATTAGTAATTTTAGTAATTGTGAAGTCTGGTTTGTGGAGTATCCAGTATCTAAAAATTGACGTGAACGATAGTTCGCGACAAAACTGACGCGAGAATATTTTTTAGAATTTTTTAGAATGTTTTAGTAGTACTGGAATTTGCAAGATAAATTCTTGCACTTCAAAAGTAAAACTGCGCCAATATTTTTTACTTTTTTGCTTTTATGGAGAAGATTCCTGAGATGTGCGTATAATGTTTCAGTTGAAAAGAACAAAATTTTAAATGACTGAATGACTGTTCTTGTAATTTTTAACATTAAATATTTTTAGTCGCTCTTGTTCCTTTAAGCCTTAGCCGTCTCTTGTATTCTAATTTTATTATTACTGCTACTAAAAGTTTATAGGGTCTTAAACTAGCCTTTAATTAAATGTCACGAATACCATGTACTGTGTGAAAGTACGTAGCTAATGCAATTTTATTCACATTGATGTTATAATTTCATACGATTTCCCAAGCAAAGTTATGATCCGTAAATGAAGTTAGACGCTTTGAACGTCAGTAAATAAATTAGTTTTCAGTGTCCTGAAAACTTAACAAATGAATTTAAATCTTAATTTCCCCAAGCAATTCTCGGGCATTACTCTTTAAAAATTACGGGTTATTCACAAAAATATTACCAGTATATAAATTTTTTTTGTATCCCGGTAACATTTTTGAGCAACCTCTACTCGTCTTTAAGGTTTCAAAAATTTGCAACCTAATTTCAGTAAAGTATTATTCTTCATTGTTCATCTGGTGCATATAGGCTACTTGGAACTTGAAGTATTTTATGGTTTTGTAGATATATTGTAGTCGTAAAAATTGGATATGCGCATTCATTATATATGGTTGCGTTCATTCTGACCTTAAAACAAAAGTCAGGCTTGTCACTCAACCTTCAACCTACAGTTTATGATTGAACTCGAACGACGACCTTCCAAGGAAGTATAAAATTACAAAAATTCGGGCTAGGACTCCATCCTAGAACCTGCATTTTAGCAGCCCATTATCTAAACTAGTACGCCACCCATTCCTGTACTATAGCTTACGTCCCTGTACCGTACAAGGTCCGTACATGGTGTATTTAAATGAATGGTGCAAAAGTACTTTTAATAAATATTAATAAATATTTGATTCAGTAATGCTTCTAGTTTTATAATTGGTGTTTAGCAAATCTTCGTGCATTCCATCATTTTGGATAACTAAACGAAATCACGCTCTAATTCGGTTAAAACATTGTCCAAAACAGCTACACGAACTGATACTATGGCACCTCCCTATTCATACTTTTAAATTATGACTATCCCTTGGTTTGTTGTCATATGCGGTTGTCCTTTACATATTCTCAAAGATAAAACTCTAAAAGAGAGGGGTCCGGAGAACGAGTTGGGGGCCATCTTGTAGGTCCTTCTCGGTCAATCCACCGTCCTGGGAATGTTTCGTCTAGAAACGTACGCATTGTACGAGCAAAATGAGTCTTGCTGAAACTCTGAATGTTGCAATAGACCTGGAATTTCTCGTACAAGAGAAACAAAGAATTCTTAACATTCTGAGAAGATTTTTCCATTAACAGTTTTGTCTTCAACAGGCTCGTAAATGTGATTGCGTGACAAAGCACACCAAAGGTTCACATATCCCCCTCGTGTTTAAGTTTCGTGTGGATTTTGTTCCCACAAGAGCCTGCAGTTACGGCGGTTTAATCTGCCAGAGGTATGGAAAGTTGCTTCATCGCTAAAAATGAGGTTTGAAAGAGTCACCATCAGTTTCAATCCTTTCGATAAATGCTTGAAAGGTGTGAAGTCTTGTAACATAGTTTTCCTCTTGCAGTTGAACAATCTTGTAGGACTTAGTTTTGTAGGATTTTAAGTACAGAAGGGTATGAACTATAACTCGATTGCTACTCTCCTTATTGATTTCTTAGGGCTTCTCCGGAATGCTTCGCAAACAGCATTGACTCTTTTCGGAGGGTGTTGTTTTTTTACTACTTTCTACAGCGAACTACTTTACCCACACTGATAAGGTTCTTGTGGCACTGGTTTAATTCGTGTAAAAAATCACTTTTGGGCTGTAATGAGTGATCCACATTCGTGAACCCGCGAGCTTAGTCTTTTCTTGAACAGACGGCCATTATAACTAAACCTTAGACCAGACGAAAAATATTAATATTAGTTAAACTGATGAACAATCTTTTTTAAAACTATCCCATTTTCGCCATTGTTCAAGATTTTATACGAAGTAAGATCTGTAACATTACTGGATTAAATTCACAAAGTTTTACCAAAATTAGTTAATAAATAGTTCTCTCTTTTTGCACTATTCGCTTAAATACAGCCTATACTTAAAACTATTTTCCCATTTTTATGCGATACTTATTTTTCAGTTCCCTATTAGCAAATTGATATGGTTTTGATTAGAGAACTTCTGAAAATGGAATAACTCCCGCATTGTATGTACTTTAAATACGCCTCCACATGCTCGCAAAGGGGGGCACCTAAGGACACTCTTTTTCTCTCTCCTTCGTCAAACTGGCCTCCTCTCTCTCTCTATGACTTGGGTGTAATTTCTTCCTCCCTTTGCTGATCATGGTGTTTTTCCTTTTCTCTCTCACGACTTTTCCTTAACTATTGCTCCTTCAAATTCCCCCTTACCCCATCCCCTTGTGCTCTCTCTTTTCTCTAGTTTCGGCGCGATATGACCTTAGTAGTTGAAGCGCCGGTGAAGCACTGCTATTTATTTATTTATTCATTCATTCATTCATTATACTTTTGAACCATTTGTTGAAAAATAAAGATAATCTTTAAGACTGCTTTTCTTAACCTATCTTTTACTTGATAGTTTGTTTTCAATTTATAGTTACCATTTTTTTTTTTTTTACTAAATTTAATTCAGTCAAGGTCATTTCATATATACTGAACCCGAGCGAAGCCGAGTAAATATAATATATACGAGTCACCAATTTGTAGTGGCCTAGAAAGTAGGCTTACTATAGTTTATGAATTAAAATGAAATTAATAATTAGGGGTCACCAGTTTGGGGCACAGCCCAAACAAACGATATTTAATAAGGAGAGAGAAATTACTTTTTGTGTTTAATTAGGAAAAATAAATGAATTATTTGTTCACAGTGATTAACAATTCTGCATACGGTAATTGTTCTATATTACAAAGGCTGATCCTTAACAATAAGAAATAGTTATTTTATACAGTATAAGAGAAGTAAATATAATAATGACAAGAGAAACACTAATTTAGATAGTGTGTTCACTGCCGCATATCCCATTAGCCTAAGTAATTAAGCCAATAATAACTGGGGTAATGAAAGTACAGTGTGGTACAGTAAACAGATTAAGCAAGTAGACAAAATGCATGAATGAGTACATAATCAAGCGGATACAAATGTGATAAGGTAATTGAATACAGTAAAATAATTGAACAGGCCTACTGTAGTCGTAATAGGAAAGTTAGTTTGCCGGTTGTTTGTGTACAGTTTTGGGTATAGCCTATTCGCTGGACTGAGGTTACACTACGTAGGCTACGCGGGAATTGCTTAGCATGAAGGCAAAGGTAGGCTTGTCGCTTGTAGCCTACTAGAAGGTTCACGGACCTGGGCTTCAAAGGTGATGCATCTGAAGGTGGACTGGCCTTACCGGCGAGAGGATGTGTTGAGGGCCGGTAGAGACTTGTTGAAAAGGGGGCCAGCGGGAACTCCTGCAGCAGTGATGTTGCTTCTTGCAGGATGAAATTGTGGAGGGCCTTGAAGATAGACTTCGTGTATGCTCGACCGGAGCCTTGAAGGAAACAGCAGGCCGCTCTCCGGCGAAGGTGCAAATATATTCTTAATATTATCGTATATATAATTATATATCATATTAATGGCATGATATAAACTTTATACCTATAGGCCTACCGTACATCAGAAACATCTTTCATATACAGTCCAAGCTACAATTACATTAATAATCTTTGGTAGACTTTGACCACAATTTCTTATTGTCAAGATACATAAAAATGCAAAACTTAAAAAAAATAAGGCATCTCCAAATGTAGCTCTGTTTGCAATGCTCGCTAGAGTTGCTAATAATTATAATTGTAGCCATTCAGAAATTATACGATCAACACTCAGTGAGAATACAATCTTGAAATATTTTGCTAGATCATCTTCACATCATAACTTTCCATATCATAAATACTAATATTGCGGGTATATCAAAATGAGAAATAAGAACTGCATGAAATAAGAAATAAAAAGTTATTAAGCTAATGTATGGTGCCCAGGAAATCTTGTTCTGGCAACTGTGTCTGACTGTGTGACCCGGCAAGTGTAAACATACAGCGTGTTGGTGGTGTGGTGTGGCCGCGTGTGATAAATTAACGTGTTTAATGCTTAATAATTCATTTTTATTAAGTAAGTGAAGTGAGCTATGTCTTTGTTTATCAATTTTGAGTAGAATCTTGCTTTTCCTTATGGACTTAAAAAAAAAAAAAAGGGCTAGTGTGAGGCTACGGTAGGTTACATTTGGAAGAACTTTAGGCCTAGGAACTTATTCATAAAAGATTTCGAAGTGAGTATCTGCACTAGAGGTGCAAATACCGCATTCGTTATTTGCATCCGAATATCACACCTCTGGGTGCAAATACCTTCAGCCTAACAATCTTAACTTCTTTTGGACCAGTGGGTCGAATACCGTTTCCCATACACGCACTCATAACTTAACCCTACAAAAACTTCGGTCGTTAAGAGGTTAAGGCCTTGTGAGGCCTCCCCTAAAAGGCCTCGGCCTCAAGGCCTTTGAAAAATATATGTCCTCGACCTCGTGGAATTATGAAGGCCTCTGCCTCGAGGCCTAAGGCCAGGCCTCGTCCCCATGCCATATATATATATATATATATATATATATATCAGGGTGGGCCGTAAGTTTCCATACATAGGAAAATTAAACGTTTGTTTTTATGTTTCAGATACCCTAAGAATATGCGTTTGACGTAAGATCTTGTTTACTGATGAAGCAAATTTTTACGTCAATGGAGAGGTTAATCGGCAAAACATACGTTATTGGAGTAATGCTAACCCTAACTGGCTGAGTCCGACGAAGATGCAAGGTGCCGGTAAAGTGATGGTGTGGGCCGGGATATGGGGTGACAGAATTATTGGACCAATTTTTGTCAGTGGAAATCTTAATGCCGAAAGGTATCTTAACATGTTGCAAGAAGAGATTTTCCCATCCCTGCTAAACGAGGAAGGTAACTTCCCAGTTTACTTCCAGCAAGATGGAGCTCCACCTCATTATGGTCTTCACGTGCGTCGGTATTTGGATCAGCAGTTTCCGGATGCTTGGATTGGTCGGCGTGGTCCTGTGGAGTGGCCTCCCAGATCCCCAGATCTCACCCCCCTTGATTTCTATCTTTGGGGGCACTTGAAGGCCATGGTGTATCAGGAAAAGATACGAGACATAAATCATCTAAAGGAACGTATCACCAACGCCATTACAAGCATAACGTCAACTGTGCTAATGCGTGTTCATCAACAGTGGGGAACACGTATTGAAATGTGTTTTCAAAACAATGGCAACCATGTAGAGCATATTATATAAATAAAAATGGTTGTCCATAAAAAATGTTTATTTTTCCTATGTATGGAAACTTACGGCCCACCCTGTATATATATATATATATATATATAATATATATATATCATGCGGGTTGCTTCTACAGAGCTTCAATTTAATATTTAGGAGAAATCCAATGACAAGGAGAAATGTAAATGCCATGAAAAGTCTTCTTTAATGCGCAACGTTTCGAGCAATACGCTCATCTTCAGGCTGTTTAATAACAATGTGAAATTAAAATCAATATTGAATGAAAAACAAAACAGAAAATTTCTATAACCTATTCATAAAGACAAATTTTAAAAGACTGAGAAAAGAGGGTTAAATTCTAAGTTATACAGATTTACATATAAAAATTAAGAAGCTATTTTTAAATACATATAGTAAATGTGAAATTATTTGATGCACAAACAAATGTTTATTACCATTAGTATTCATGTTAGTGTCACTGTGTTTAAACCGAGTCATTACAACTATATTACATTTTATTTTTATATATATGCTGGACTTCTTCAATTTTAGGTAAGAAAGAAAGTGTTTGTTTTTATATTCTCATTATTTACGTAACTTTTGCTGAATTTTTAATACAAATTAAATTACTCTGAAAGTAAGTTAAAGATCTAACCCTAATCTAATTAAACTGAAATTTTTTAATATGGAGATAATACTCGTAAAGTGAAAATTTTCTTTTATTCCGAGATTTTCCTAACGTGACTTTAAACTATTTTGAAATGTTGAATTTTAGCGAAATATAAATTATGAATAATGTTTAATATAGTGGAAGGACAATATGAAAGTTATTGTTGGGTAAACTTGACGAGATATTTGACAAACACTAACTAGGTAAGTTTCCTTCTATGAATGGTGATGGTGTTCCTTGTAATTCAACTGTTCGTGGTTTCGTATAACTTTATATAAAAATAAATTCATCGGTATTTAATTTTATTTCTAACTAGCGGAGCGACCTGGCGTTGCCCGGGTGGATGATGATGATGATCTACAGATCTACAGAAGCTAAGGCTAACAAAGACCCTAAGATCCACTCTAAGGCTAGCCCGAGAGAAAGGAAAGAGTAGGGGGTTAAGAGAAGAGAGGAGAATAAGGGGTTAAGTAAGGAGCAACACCTATCATTCGTGGGTTAACATTCATTCAGAAAAAGAGGGAAAAAGGCTCACCATCATCATCCGCCGGCCACTGCCGACAAGTCAGAAAAATAGTCGGAGAATATAGGAGAGGGGTGAAAAATGAAAAAGTAAAATAAGAACGCTTACAAACCATGCAAACACAGTCTTAACTCACTGTCATACCATGCAAACTACAAACATGCAAGGAAAGTTACAGACATGCAAGTAAGGAGATAAGAAAAAAAAAAAAAGTAGGTAAAGTTAAACAAAAAGTGGGTTAGTTTACGCTACAAGCTACATCTACATTCGTGTTAGTCTAATTTTTTTTTTTTTAATAATTTTATTGCTGGCATCACACGCTGGCATGTCACAAGCTGGCATCCATCGTCAACAGACTCATCCTCGAGCACCACCACCAGAGCTCCTGTTAACTTTCTTTTTTAATTTTAAACAACGCTAATACTTTTAAAATGTCTGTCAAGACGGTTCTTAAACATATTAACGCTGGTAGAATGAACGACTGACGCGGAAAGATTATTCCATTTATCAATTACTTTAAACGTAAAGAAGTTTTTAGCGATATTAGTAATGAAACGTCTGCCACGCAACTTAAATCCGTTATTGCGAGTATTACTATTATCGAAAGTGAACAATGTCAAAATTTACGTTATCGATGTTATTAACGATTTTGAAAACTTCAATAAGCTCCCCCCTTAATCTCCTAGTTTCGAGTGAATACAAGTCTAACTCTTTAATCCTATCTTCATAAGGCTTATTGCGCAAAGACGGAATAAGTTTCGTGGCACGACGCTGAACCCTTTCTAACCTATCAATATCCTCACGCAAGTACGGGCACCAAAACTGAACGGCATATTCTAAATGAGGCCTGACTAGGGACTTGTAGAGGGGCAATATAATATCCTTCGATTTAAATTCGAAATTACGCGCTATGAAGCCTAACATCCTATTAGCTTTTGCGCAAGACTCCAGGCACTGCTTCCTAACCTTTAAATCTTTAGTTACGCGTACGCCTAAATCTACTTCCTCGTCAACGCTCGCTAACTCCTTATCATCCATCGTGTACGCGTAATTATTGTTGCGAGAACCTATATGCAAAACTTTACATTTATCTACGTTAAATTGCATCTGCCACTTATCCGTTCACTCCGTAATCCTATTTACATCGTCTTGGATCCTATTTCTATCGTCCTCGTTAACAACCTTACCCCCTATTTTAGTATCGTCCGCGAACTTTGACACGTTACTAGTCAATCCTACATCTATGTCGTTAATGTAAATTACGAATAACAATGGGCCTAACACTGAACCCTGTGGGACACCGCTACCTACATCTAACCACCCCGATTCACTACCATTAACTACGACCCTCTGCCTCCTAGCACGAAGCCATTCTTCTAACCAGTTAGCTACCTGACCGCGTATACCGTGCGCTTTAACCTTCGCAATTAGTCTCCTATGCGGAACTGTATCGAACGCCTTTTTAAAATCTAAATAAATAACGTCAGCTGCCCTATGCCTATCGTATTCGCGCACTATTTCGTTATAAAATTCTAACAAATTAGTTAAACAAGACCTATGGCGTCGAAACCCGTGCTGACTACTATTAATCAAACCCCTACTTTCTAAGTGATCGATAATACGATCCCGAACTACGGATTCCAAAAGTTTACCGACAATTGACGTTAAGCTAATGGGCCTATAATTGCTAGCTACCGCGCGGTCGCCTTTTTTAAAAATAGGCGTGACGTTAGCTAATTTGAAGTCTTCAGGAATAATCCCCGTTTCGAGTGACTGATTAAAAATCTTCGCTAAGGGGCCTACGATAACGTCTTTCAAATCATATCTACAGATCTACAGAAGCTAAGGCTAACAAAGACCCTAAGATCCACTCTAAGGCTAGCCCGAGAGAAAGGAAAGAGTAGGGGGTTAAGAGAAAAGAAGGGGTTAAATAAGGAGCAACACCTATCATTCGTGGGTTAACATTCATTCAGAAAGAGGAAAAAGGTCTCACCATCATCATCCGCCGGCCACTGCCGACAAGTCAGAAAAATAGTCGGAGAAAATAGGAGAGGGGTGAAAGATGAAAAGAAGTAAAATAGGAACGCTTACAAACCATGCAAACACAATCTTAACTCACTGTCATACCATGCAAACTACAGACATGCAAGTAAAGAGTTACAGACATGCAAGAAAGGAGGAGGAAAAAAAAAAAAAAAAAAAAGTAGGTACACTTAAACAAAAAGTGGGTTAGTTTACGCTACGAGCTACATCTACGTTCGTGTTAGTCTAATTTTTTTTTTATATTTTGTATTTTTTTTATTTTATTGCTGGCATCACACGCTGGCATGTCACAAGCTGGCATTCATCGTCAACAGACTCATCCTCGAGCACCACCACCAGAGCTCCTGTTGTTAACTTTCTTTTTTATTTTTAAACAACGTTAATATTTTTAAAATGTCTGTCAAGACGGTTCTTAAACACATTAACGCTGGTAGAATGAACGACTGACGCGGGAAGATTATTCCATTTATCAATTACATTAAACGTAAAGAAGTTTTTAGCGATATTAGTAATGAAACGCCTGCCACGCAACTTAAATCCGTTATTGCGAGTATTACTATTATCGAAAGTGAACAATTTATCAAAATTTACGTTATCGACGTTATTGACGATTTTGAAAACTTCAATAAGCTCCCCCCTTAATCTTCTAGTTGCGAGTGAATACAAGTCTAACTCTTTAATCCTAGCTTCATGATGATGATGATGATCTACAGATCTACAGAAGCTAAGGCTAACAAAGACCCTAAGATCCACTCTAAGGTTAGCCCGAGAGAAAGGAAAGAGTAGCGGGTTAAGAGAAGAGGAAGAGAATAAGGGGTTAAGTAAGAGCAACACCTATCACTCATGGGTTAACATTCATTCAGAAAAAGAGGAAAAGTGTCTCACCATCATCATCCGCCGGCCATTGCCGACAAGTCAGAAAAATAGTCGGAGAGAATAGGAGAGGGGTGAAAGATGAAAAGAAGTAAAATAAGAACGCTTACAAACCATGCAAATACAGTCTTAACTCACTGTCATACCATGCAAACTACAGACATGCAAGAAAGGAGAAAAAAAAAAAAAGTAGGTACAGTTAAACAAAAAGTGGGTTAGTTTATTGCTGGCATCACACGCTGGCATGTCACAAGCTGGCATTCATCGTCAACAGACTCATCCTCGAGCACCACCACCAGAGCTTCTGTTGCTAACTTTGTTGTTTTTTAAATTAAACAACGTTAATACCTTTAAAATGTCTGTCAAGACGGTTCTTAAACATATTAACGCTGGTAGAATGAACGACTGACGCGGGAAGATTATTCCATTTATCAATTACTTTAAACGTAAAGAAGTTTTTAGCGATATTAGTAATAAAACGCCTGCCACGCAACTTAAATCCGTTATTGCGAGTATTACTATTATCAAAAGTGAACAATTTGTCAAAATTTACGTTATCGATGTTATTAACGATTTTGAAAACTTCAATAAGCTCCCCCCTTAATCTCCTAGTTTCGAGTGAATACAAGTCTAACACTTTAAGCCTATCTTCATAAGGCTTGTTGCGCAATGACGGAATAAGTTTCGTGGCACGACGCTGAACCCTTTCTAACCTATCAATATCCTCACGCAAGTATGGGCACCAAAACTGAACGGCATATTCCAAATGAGGCCTGACTAGGGACTTGTAAAGGGGCAATATAATATCCTTCGATTTAAATTCGAAATTACGCGCTATGAAGCCTAACATCCTATTCGCTTTTGCGCAAGACTCCAGGCACTGGTTCCTAACTTTTAAATCCTTAGATACGCGTACGCCTAAATCTACTTCCTCGTCAACGCTCGCTAACTCCCTATCATCCATCGTGTACGCGTAATTATTGTTGCGAGAACCTATATGCAAAACTTTACATTTGTCTACGTTAAATTGCATCTGCCACTTATCTGTCCACTCCATAATCCTATCTACATCGTCTTGAATCCTATTTCTATCGTCCTCGTTAACAACCTTACCGCCTATTTTAGTATCGTCCGCCAATTTTGAAACGTTACTAGTCAATCCTACATCTATGTCGTTAATGTAAATTACGAATAGCAATGGGCCTAACACTGAACCCTGTGGGACACCGCTACCTACATCTAACCACCCCGATTCACTACCATTAACTACGACCCTCTGTCTCCTAGCACGAAGCCATTCTTCTAACCAGTTAGCTGATGATGATGATGATGATGATGATCTACAGATCTACAGAAGCTAAGGCTAACAAAGACCCTAAGATCCACTCTAAGGCTAGCCCGAGAGAAAGGAAAGAGTAGGGGGTTAAGAGAAGAGAGGAGAATAAGGGGTTAAGTAAGGAGCAACACCTATCATTCGTGGGTTAACATTCATTCAGAAAAAGAGGGAAAAAGTCTCACCATCATCATCCGCCGGCCACTGCCGACAAGTCAGAAAAATAGTCGGAGAATATAGGAGAGGGGTGAAAAATGAAAAGAAGTAAAATAAGAACGCTTACAAACCATGCAAACACAGTCTTAACTCACTGTCATACCATGCAAACTACAAACATGCAAGGAAAGAGTTACAGACATGCAAGTAAGGAGATAAGAAAAAAAAAAGGAGGTAAAGTTAAACAAAAAGTGGGTTAGTTTACGCTACAAGCTACATCTACATTCGTGTTAGTCTAATTTTTTTTTTTTTTTATTTATTTATAATTTTTTTTTTTTTTTTAAATAATTTTATTGCTGGCATCACACGCTGGCATGTCACAAGCTGGCATCCATCGTCAACAGACTCATCCTCGAGCACCACCACCAGAGCTCCTGTTAACTTTCTTTTTTAATTTTAAACAACGCTAATACTTTTAAAATGTCTGTCAAGACGGTTCTTAAACATATTAACGCTGGTAGAATGAACGACTGACGCGGGAAGATTATTCCATTTATCAATTACTTTAAACGTAAAAAGGTTTTTAGCGATATTAGTAATGAAACGTCTGCCACGCAACTTAAATCCGTTATTGCGAGTATTACTATTATCGAAAGTGAACAATTTATCAAAATTTACGTTATCGACGTTATTGACGATTTTGAAAACTTCAATAAGCTCCCCCCTTAATCTTCTAGTTGCGAGTGAATACAAGTCTAACTCTTTAATCCTATCTTCATAAGGCTTATTGCGCAATGACGGAATAAGTTTCGTGGCACGACGCTGAACCCTTTCTAACCTATCAATATCCTCACGCAAGTACGGGCACCAAAACTGAACTGCATATTCTAAATGAGGCCTGACTAGGGACTTGTAAAGAGGCAATATAATATCCTTCGATTTAAATTCGAAATTACGCGCTATGAAGCCTAACATCCTATTAGCTTTTGCGCAAGACTCCAGGCACTGGTTCCTAACCTTTAAATCTTTAGTTACGCGTACGCCTAAATCTACTTCCTCGTCAACGCTCGCTAACTCCCTATCATCCATCGTGTACGCGTAATTATTGTTGCGAGAACCTATATGCAAAACTTTACATTTGTCTACGTTAAATTGCATCTGCCACTTATCCGTCCACTCCATAATCCTATCTACATCGTCTTGAATCCTATTTCTATCGTCCTCGTTAACAACCTTACCGCCTATTTTAGTATCGTCCGCGAATTTTGACACGTTACTAGTCAATCCTACATCTATGTCGTTAATGTAAATTACGAATAGCAATGGGCCTAACACTGAACCCTGTGGGACACCGCTACCTACATCTAACCACCCCGATTCACTACCATTAACTACCGATGATGATGATGATGATGATCTACAGATCTACAGAAGCTAAGGCTAACAAAGACCCTAAGATCCACTCTAAGGCTAGCCCGAGAGAAAGGAAAGAGTAGGGGGTTAAGAGAAGAGAAGAGAATAAGGGGTTAAGTAAGGAGCAACACCTATCACTCGTGGGTTAACATTCATTCAGAAAAAGAGGAAAAGTGTCTCACCATCATCATCCGCCGGCCACTGCCGACAAGTCAGAAAAATAGTCGGAGAGAATAGGAGAGGGGTGATCCCCGTACTACCAGCGCGTCCCCACGTGTTCCCTCCGCGATCGCCGATGCTTCGTCGGCAACCCCCACTGCCCCTTCTACGCCCTCTCCACCGGCGCTTTCAGCCACCCCCATTCCGGACTGTGACCCGCCGTCACCCATGCGGGCCGCACGACGGAGGGGTAAGGGCCGCAAGCGCCGCGCCAGTAGTGACCCCGAAAGGTTCGAGGCCATAGGCCTCGCATCACCTTCCTCTCCTAAACATAAACGCCTCCTTCGCCCTACCGCCCCGGTGTCCTCACCGTCCCCACTGCGCAACCGTTATGCACGCTCCCCCCTGGGGTCCCCGACGGCCCTCGTGGTGGGGGCTGAGATACACCCATCTCCGGCCCGGTCGATGGACCCACTGGAGGGGGAACTCGCCCGCCTGGTCGGCGTGGGTGGGACGTGCACGCCCCCGCGCTCGACCCGCCCCATCTCTCTCCTCGACTTGCCTATGCTTCCGGGTGAGGTATTATTTTTCCACTCCCCCTCGTAGTCCTGCCTCCTCTGCACCTCCGGTGAAGGGAGGGGCCTTCTGGGTACCCCTCACATCCCCTTCTCTGCATCGCTCTCCCCCGGACGTCCGGGAGACTCCTCTTCTGGAGGACTTGCCGGCGTCTGGTTCCACATCGCCCCCTCGTCGGGGTGACCTTCGCCTTCGCCCTCGTTCGGCGTCCCCCGTTGGACCCCGGGGCTTTCCAATCCCCTTTTTAATCTCGGGCCGCCCGATCGGCCCACCCACCCCATAACCATCCTTTTCGCTGACTTTCCTACCCCTCCCTATACCTCGCTCCTGCAGTGGAACATCCGCGGGCTCCTGGTAGGCCTCGAGAGTCTCTCCTCTCTCCTGGCCTCCAGGTGTCCGGCGTGTTTCTGCCTTCAGGAGACGATTCTGGGATCCCGTTCCCTCCCTCGAGTGTCCGGCTACTGCGGGCTCCCTTCCCCGCCTCTCGATGGGGCGGGTAGGGGGGGCTCCGCGGTCTTCGTGCACCGCTCCGTCCCTTTTCGCCCCCTCCCGCTCCGTACAGTCCTGCAAGCTGTGGCCGTGCGCCTTTCTTTGGGGCGCCAGCTCACGGTCTGCTCTCTTTACCTCTCCCCTAACGTACGCCCTCCACCCGATTCTCTTCCGTGACCTAATTCTTCAGCTTCCCCGCCCTTTCCTGATTCTCGGGGACTTCAACAGTCGGGACCCGGCCTGGGGGGACGTTTGCTCCACCTTTCTCTCCTGGACCCTTCTCTCCCTTATAGACGAGCTCGAGTTCACCTTTCTGAACGATGGCTCCCCAACCTGCCTTCACTCGGCCCACGACAGTTTCACCTGTATCGACCTTTCCCTGGTTTCCCTCGATATCGTGACGGAGTTCACCTGGGAGGTCCTGCCGGATTCTTCCGGCAGTGACCATTTCCCAGTGTGTCTTACCCCGACCCGTCTCCTCCCCCCCACCTCTGTTCGCCCGAGCAGACTGGGCCTCATACGCGAGGGGCACGGCGATCTCGCCATCAATTCCTGCCTTTCCCTCCGTCAGTGAGGCCCTCGCCTTCCTCGAGAGTAAGATCCTCTCGGCTGCCGCCAGTTGCATCCCCCGTACCTCTGGCTCCCCCAGGCCGCGAAGCGTCCCATGGTGGACCCCAGAGTGCTCCCATGCCGTTCAGGAGCGGCGCCGTGCCGGCCGCCGCTTCTACCGGACCCGCCAGCTGGAGCACAAGATAGCGTTTCAGCGCCTGAAGGCAGTGGCCCGTCGGGTCCTGAAACTGGCCCGGCGTACCTCCTGGCGGAGTTACGTGTCCGGGATTGCCCCCTCGACTGTTTGGCGCAAGGTGTGTAGTTTTGAGGGGACCCGTGTCCCCCCTCGACCCCCGGTGCTTCGGGTCGGGGACGACGAGTTCGTATCCGATCCGGAGGCCGTCGCGAACGCACTCGCGGCGCACTTCGCAGCCATCTCCAGTTCCGATTCCCCCCACTCCCGCCGCGACCCACCGGATTTTCCACCTCATAGGATGACCCCTATAATCACCTCTTCCGCATGACGGAGCTTCGGGAGGCCCTCCGCCCCCGGCCCCGATAATATCCCCTATGACTTGTTACGGCACCTCCACCCCTCTGCTCTCAGCTTTTTACTGGACCTCTATAACCGGATTTGGTTGGAGGGTTCATTCCCGGACCGGTGGCGTGAGTCCATCGTCGTCCCCATCCCGAAGCCCGATAAAGACCCCTCACTCCCGTCGAACTATCGCCCCATTTCCCTGACATGCTGCGCCTGCAAGGTTATGGAGGCGATGGTCGCCTCGCGGCTGTCCCTTACCCTGGAGGCGAGTGACCAATA
Source organism: Bathynomus jamesi (assembly GCA_023014485.1). NCBI lineage: Eukaryota > Metazoa > Arthropoda > Malacostraca > Isopoda > Cirolanidae > Bathynomus > Bathynomus jamesi. Next base: position 485,334 of record JAJOZX010000863.1, read on the forward strand.
CCCTGCTACCCAGGCTGGTTTCCGGCGCTTCCGGTCTACCACCGACCCCCTCCTCCTCCTTAGCCACGACGTGCAGGAGGCTTTCTCCCGGCGTCAATTTGTACTCGCCGTCTTTTTCGACCTCCAGAAGGCCTACGATACTACCCGGCGGAGCGCGGTCTTTGACTGCTTACGCTCCCTGGGTTTCGTAGGCTTTCTCCCCTCCTTTATTTATAACTTCTTGTCCGCCCGTTCTTTCCGCGTCCGCATCGGTTCTACCCCTCTGACCGCTTTCCGTTGGAGGAGGGTGTCCCTCAGGGTAGTGTCCTTAGCGTCCTGTGTTTCTCACTAGTGATGAACACAGTCGCTACGGTCCTGCCTACTTCCGTTCGTAGCTCCCTCTATGCCGATGACCTGGCTATCTATTGCTCTGGCCGCCTCCCGTCTTTGGCTGAACGTCGACTCCAGCTAGCCATCAACGCGGTGGTTCGCTGGGCGTCCTCGGTTGGCTATGCTTTCTCACCCTCTAAGTCTTCCAGTATGCTTTTCTGTCCTCGGCGCCTCCGTCTGTCGCATACCTTCGCCCTTACCCTTGCCGGCACTCCTCTTCCCCTCGTCCCATCCGTTCGATTCCTGGGTATGACCCTCGACGAATTTTTCGGTTGGGTTCCACACCTTAGGCGGTTGCGGCAATCATCTCGCCGTACCCTCTCCCTCTTGAGTCACCTGTCCCACATGACCTGGGGGGCAGACAGGCGTACTCTGCTGCGCCTGTACACCTCCCTGGTGCAATCCCGCATCGACTACGGCTGTGTGGTCTACAGCTCCGCCTCCTCTCCGGCACTCCGTATGCTGGATCCTCTTCTCCACCGAGGCCTTCGCCTGGCGTCGGGTGTCTTCCGCTCGTCTCCTGTCGCTAGTCTTCAGGTGGACTGCGGGCACCCCCCCCTGCCCCTTCGCCGGGGCCTTCTCATGGCGAAGTGTTACCTTTGCATCTGCCGCCTCCCGATGTCCCTACTCTTCTCCGCGATCTCCCAGGCGCTACCCCGGCCTGACACGTGGCATTTCGCTGCCTCTCTGGCCGAGATCTGTTCATCCCTGGGGATCCCCCCACCCTCTATCCTGCCGTTCTCCTTTGACCTGTCGCCCCCCTGGCTGACCACCCCTATCTGCCGCTGCCAGGCGCTTCGTGGCCTGCGCAAGGAGTCTCCTCCTACCGTCCTCCGGTCTTCTTTTCTGGCCCATCTTCCCCTACACTCGGACGACGTTCCCGTTTACACCGACGGCTCGCGCTCCCCTGCAGGTGTCGCGGCCGCTGTCTTCTCTCCGTCGCTGTCACCTACCTCCCGGGGTATCCCCCTGCCGGTACAGGCCTCCATCTTTTCCGCGGAGCTCTTTGCCCTTCTGGAAGCCCTCCGTCTGGTATCGAGTTTCTCGCGGTCTTCCTGTACCATTTTCTCGGACTCGCTGAGCGCCCTTCAAGCGCTCGAGCGCTATGATTCCCCGGACCCCCTCGTACGCCTTATTCAACAGGAGTACCATGTCCTGCACACCGTTCACCGGATCCGGGTCACCTTCTGCTGGGCTCCTGCCCATGTTGGTGTTTCCGGTAATGAGGCGGCTGACCGCACAGCCCGGTCCGCCGCCTCGATGCCTCCTCTCCCCCGCCCGCTCCCCTTCTCTGACTATGTGCAGGTCTTTCGTTCCTTCTACGACCGCGTATGGCAACAGTCCTGGGACGAGACCACTGGAAATAAACTCTGGTCCATACGCCCCCGCCTGTCATATTGGGCGTCCTCTTTCCACCGCTCCCGACACAAAGAGGTCGTCCTTGCGCGGCTTCGCATCGGCCATACGCGCCTCACGCACGGCTACCTTATGTTCCGGCAGGAGGCTCCTCGTTGCGCCTCCTGCCAGTCGCCCCTCACCATCTCTCACATCCTTGTGGAATGCCCCACCCTGTCGTCAGTACGTCGTCGCGCCTTCCCGTTCCTTTCTGATTTCCCCCTCCCCGATCGTTTGCGTCTCATGCTCGCTGAGAGCCCTCTCTTCTCGCTTGACCGTCTTTTCCTCTTCCTCTCCCAATCTCGCATCCTATCTGAGCTTTAGGTGACTTCTCACCCATCGTCCCCTGTCCTCCTACTTCTAGTGCCTTTCCCCCGTCTCCGTTTCTCTTTCTCATATTCCGCCTCGCCATGATATCCGCTAACATATAGCGGGAAATGGCGGTAAACGCCCCAATACAAAAAAAATATATATATACAGGGTGGCCCAAAACAAATGGCACCAATTTTGAGAAGTGATATCTCAATAACCATTGGAGCTAGGGACTTAAGAAAACAACCAAATGAAAGATAATTCTTTCCTCTTTAAATACATATTCTATGGCTTGATGGTTATAAGTCCATATAATGCCCAAAATTGGCTTCCAAAAAAATATACAAAAAAAAGTTGCGCATTTATATTTATTCCTTGATCCTAATTTTAAATGAAATTTTTCTATTCCAGACCCCTCAAGATGGGATTGAGAGAATCTGATAAGAACATTATACAAGCACTACGTGAAGAAAAAGGATATTCATTAAACAGAATCCTTTACGAATTTCCAAATAGAAATTGGAAAAAAAGAACTGTGGCACATTTTTTACAAAAACTTAAAGAAACCGGCAGCAGTCAACGGCGTCCGGAAGTGGTCGACCAAAAGTATTAGAACGCCAGAAAACATTGAAAAAGTAAATGAAATGGTTTTAAGTCAAGAGGAACAACCGGGAACAAGTAAAAGTGAACGTGAAGTTGCGAAAGAAACCGGGATTTCACGTTCATCAGTACAGCGAATAATTTCGAATTATTCGCTGTACTGATGAACGTGAAATCCCGGTTTCTTTCGTAACTTCACGTTCACTTTTACTTGTTCCCGGTTGTGCCTCTTGACTTAAAACCATTTCATTTACTTTTTCAATGTTTTCTGGCGTTCTAATACTTTTTGGTCGACCACTTCCCGGACGCCGTTGACTGCTGCCGGTTTCTTTAAGTTTTTGTAAAAAATGTGCCACAGTTCTTTTTTTCCAATATCTATTTGGAAATTCGTAAAGGATTCTGTTTAATGAATATCCTTTTTCTTCACGTAGTGCTTGTATAATGTTCTTATCAGATTCTCTCAATCCCATCTTGACGGGTCTGGAATAGAAAAATTTCATTTAAAATTAGGATCAAGGAATAAATATAAATGCGCAACTTTTTTTTGTATATTTTTTTTGGAAGCCAATTTTGGGCATTATATTGGCTTATAACCATCAAGCCATAGAATAAGTATTTAAAGAGAAAAGAATTATCTTTCATTTGGTTGTTTTCTTAAGTCCCTAGCTGCAATGGTTATTGAGATATCACTTCTCAAAATTGGTGCCATTTTTTTGGGCCACCCTGTATATATATATATATATATATATATATATATATATATATATATATTATATATATATACAGGGTGGGCCGTAAGTTTCCATGCATAGGAAAATTTAAACGTTTGTTTTTATGTTTCAGATACCCTAATAATATGCGTTTGTAAGATCTTGTTTACTGATGAAGCAAATTTTTACGTCAATGGAGAGGTTAATCGGCAAAACATACGTTATTGGAGTAATGCTAACCCTAACTGGCTGAGTCCGACGAAGATGCAAGGTGCCGGTAAAGTGATGGTGTGGGCCGGGATATGGGGTGACAGAATTATTGGACCAATTTTTGTCAGTGGAAATCTTAATGCTGAAAGGTATCTTAACATGTTGCAAGAAGAGATTTTCCCATCCCTGCTAAACGAGGAAGGTAACTTCCCAGTTTACTTCCAGCAAGATGGAGCTCCACCTCATATGGCCTTCACGTGCGTCGGTATTTGGATCAGCAGTTTCCGGATGCTTGGATTGGTCGGCGTGGTCCTGTGGAGTGGCCTCCCAGATCCCCAGATCTCACCCCCCTTGATTTCTATCTTTGGGGGCACTTGAAGGCCATGGTGTATCAGGAAAAGATACGAGACATAAATCATCTAAAGGAACGTATCACCAACGCCATTACAAGCATAACGTCAACTGTGCTAATGCGTGTTCATCAACAGTGGGGAACACGTATTGAAATGTGTTTTCAAAACAATGGCAACCATGTAGAGCATATTATATAAATAAAAATGGTTGTCCATAAAAAATGTTTTTTTTCCTATGTATGGAAACTTACGGCCCACCTGTATATATATATATATATATATGCCCGGTTAGGTTAATTGTACGCCCTTGACGCGATTGGTTAGGGTAAGTCGTGATATTTTCGTTAAAGCTAACGAAAATATCACGACTTAACCTAACCAATCGTTAAGGGTGTACAGTTGACCTAACCGGGCATTCAACACCCAGATGCACAACCTCGGGACCTAATCAATGTGTGTGAAGTTTTATGTTTGTAACCATGGGCGTAGGAGGTGGGGGTTCTGGGGGGGTCCATTTTGCCTCAATTTGTCGGGTCCATCACATGTCAATGAGAAAAATTAAAAAAAAGGAGAAAAACAGGATCAGAAGGCAAAACTGTGAACCGAAATTATTTTACAAATTAATTTTATTTGACCACTCGTATGGTTGTATTATACAACCATACAAGTTTTAAAATAAAATTAATTTGTAAAATTTCAGTTCACAGTTTTGCCTTCTAATCGTGTTTCCTCCCTTTTTTTTAATTTTTCTCTCATTTACATATGGACCCGACACAATGTGCAAGTTCAATAATTTTTTTTTTTTTTTAGGTTAAAGGAAATGTCGGTCTGAAGCTCTGAGTAACATCTTTCTTGTCGGATCCAAACACCTGGACCTCCCAGAGAGTACTTATCCCGTACGCCCATGTTTGTAACTACTTCCATTTTGGACCTATGGCTGGACCACACACACACACACAGACACACACACACATACACGTCCTTTTATTATTATTGATTATTTATGGTTAAATTTTTTTATTTCGTTAAATCGAATTTTCTCGAATTTGTTGGGATCCATATTAATGCATTTAAACTCGAAATAATTGTACAAATATAAATACAAAGCATCATTTACCAAATATTGCCAAAAGTCGGTCTGAGAGATAGTTTTACCCGTTATCGACCTCGAAATATCTTCTTTCCTGGCAAATTAAGTATGGATATGAATTATCAAGAGATGTGGCTTGAAGAGTAGTGCGGAGAAATCGAGGAATTAGAAAGGAAAGGAAGAACTGATTTAATGTACCAAAAGGTTAAGGTCATAAATAGATGGAAAAGTAGCTTGGGAGTGCGAGAAATAGAGGGGAGAAATGGAGAAAAACTGAAAAGACCAGAAGATATAAGGAAGAGATGGATTGAGTATACTGAAGAACTGTATGATAAAGAGAACGAGCCTAATAACTTCGAAATGGAGGAAGCAGATGAAGTGGAAGTAGATTGTATAGGACTGGACATATTGGAAAGAGAAGTAGAGATGGCTGTAAAAGACCTAAGAAATGGCAAGGCCCCAGGACCAGATGTGTACCAGCAGAACTTCTGAGAAGTCTTGATGATGCTAGAGAGGTGAATGAATGTATTGTGCAGAAACATGTATGAAAGTGGAGACTGGCCTGCTGACTGGCCTGCTGACTGGCCTGCTGACTTTGAGTCTCGATGATTACTATCCCCAAGAAATCTAGAGCCACCAAGTGTTCAGAATTTCGAACCATAAGCTTGGTCAGCCATGCATCAAAAATAATGCTAAGGATACTAACCAGAAGACTAGCGAACAGAGCTTAGTAGTACATTGGAGAGGATCAGTTTGGATTTAGGTCAAAATGCGGAACAAGAGAAGCTATTGGTATTATGAGAATGCTGGAACATGATCAGGAAATGTTTGTTTTATTGACTTTGAAAAAGCTTTTGACAGAGTCCAATGGAGGAAACTAATGGAAATATTAAAGAATATTAATGTTGACTGGAGGGACCGTAGGCTGATAAAAAATGTATATTTTGGCCAGACTGTGAATGTTAGAGTTGCAGGAGGAGAATCGGAGCCTGGATTGGTTGGGAGAGGGGTCAGGCAACGATGCTCCCTATCCCCACTGTTAAACATCTATGCGGAAGCAATGATAATAGAAGCACTCTCAGATCTGGAAAAGGGAATCAGAGTGGGAGGTAAATTGGTCAAATCTGTAAGGTTTGCAGATGACAAGGCATTTGTTTGTAGTACTGAGGAAGGACTGCAAAGAATGGTCAATAGCTTGACAACAATGGCGGAAGAATTCGGAATGAGAATCAATGAGACGAAGACAAAGGTAATGAAAATTGCAAGAAGGAAAGGAGCACAAATGGACCTAACGATAGGAAATCGGACCTTAGAAGAAGCTGAGCAGTTTAAATATCTGGGAAGTTTATTAACCAACAATGGAGATTGCAATAAGGAAGTAAGATCTAGAATTGGTATGGGTAAGTTAGCTTTTGAGAGATAGAGAAGACTACTTACAGGTAAACTCAACTTGAAGCTGAAGAAAAGGTTAGTAAAAAGCTTGATATGGAGTGTGGTACTGTATGGAGCAGAAACATGAACACTGAAAACAACTGAAAAGAAACTCTTGGAAAGTTTTGAAATGTGGATTTGGAGAAGAATGCTAAAGATAAGCTGGGGGGAACACCAAAGTAATGAGGAAGTACTGCTACAGGTGAGGGAGGAAAGAACTCATTAAGGTGATAAGAGAAAGACAGAAGAAATGGATCGGACGTGTTGAGAAGGATTGTTGAAGGTGACAATTCGCAACAAGGTTGCGAACAGCGAGGCCATAGTTGAAAGATAACGCTTCTCATATCAACTCCAGTACCCCTTAGTCAGAAGAAAAAATGTTCGCAGTATATTAAGATTGATTCACTCTACTCACGGTACAACCATCAAAGACAAATGAATTAATCATGCAGTTAAGTGACAAAGCACATCAAACGTTAACTTTTGGTAAATCTCGTTCATGATAATGCGTTTCAGTGGATAGGCCACCTCAATGACCTGACTTAACCCTTTCAGACTTTAATCTACGAGTTGTTAAAACACTTGTGTATCATGACAATCCCAGCTATCTGGAAGAACTCTGCCAAAGAATCGGAGGTTATTGGATCCATTTCACAAAACCATCTTGCTAATGCTCTTATGAAGTTTGAGCATTGAATACACGCTATAGCGATGAATGTTGGTAATCATGTGGAGCCGTTCTAAATTTGAACAGTCTGGAAATGTGCCCGTATATTGTGTATGTATTAACCCAGTGCTTCTCAAATGGTGGGTCGCCGCGAACTTCAGAGTCGTTTTTTTTAACCCTGTAGTAGCGATTTGCGTGAAAAAAAACCAAAAAAACCGTGAATTTGTTTACTGCTCTAGGATGATAAGGGGTCGCGCCGACCTAAGAACCCTCTCACGGTGGTCGTGGGGAAAATCCGGCTGAGAAACACTGTATTAACCATATGCATTGTATACATATTAATATGGAAAATTACTAATATTTTTGCAGCATTATCTCTCACACTACTTTAATTTTCTCGTACTACTAAAACAAATTGGTACTTTGTTAATAGTAAAATGTTAAATACAGTAATATTGTGTGTATGTGTAGTACAGTGTACAGTTTCATTACCGACATTATTAAAGTGCATATCAATAAGTACTTCAGTATAGCCTATCAAAGCATGCCTGAGATTTTGAACATGGTATACTTTCCTCTCCCTGATTACTACTAATTATTAAAAAGACGAGCTGAAAATACTGTATTAGATATCCTCTTGGCAAGTGTTTCCATATGTGGAACGCTGAAGTTTTTTCCAATGAAAATTGCAAAAATATGAAAAATCACACACGTGTTTGTGTGGTGGAAAAAAACTTAATTTTAGTTAAAATTTTCTGCTAGTCGTAATCTCCGTATGGAACTTAAATTGTCTTTGTGAGATACCTTTCCCTGCTTTCCACTTGTTATTCATTATATTCGGTTGAAGAGACAAAAAACAAGGTAATGCGTACAGAAAATTTCACTACTTTTTAATTGCAACCCTTGATGAAAAGCCCAATTCGCGCAAGTATTAAGTTGCAAATGAAATAAAACCTTGCACTCGCTTTTCTGTTATCCAAAATGTACACAAATCTTCTGACGGGAATAACAATTGTAGGGTCTTGTCAGAAGGAATTTCAATCAATATATCATACAGGTTTTCTGTAAGTTTGACAGACTTTCCCACCCTTTCATTGAACGAATAAGTATCCATCTCTTACTAAGCTTTTCATCGTCACGTGGAAATAGTTTGAGAACTGTTTTTACATTTGAAGTATGTGCCGCATCATTTACAGAGGAATGAGATTTTTAATTATTTTAGTTAGGTGGTGGTAGCCAGCACAAAAAAAGTAGAGATTTGCACACATGATGAATGTTTTCATGTAGCATTTAGCAGTTCTATTTTTTGTTTTAGAATAAAAATGATTAAAATAGTTAAGTTTATGTAATCTGTACGTAAGTTTAATTAAAAAAGTATTTTATGTACTGAAAATATTCATAAATATTTGTTTTTACAACATATAAAAAGTAACTTATTGGAACTATATTTATTTTCTCTAGAAGAGGAATGGGGAGGCGAGGAAAGCAAGCAAAACAAAAGATTTTTGGCAACACTTCACATTCTGTGCATCCATTTCTTCATAATCTCTCCCCAAGGACTTGCTGTACTCTTCTTCTGGAAGAACCTACTGCGTCGCCACGGCATTTGAATTTAGCCTTTCGAATTTTGTTAATTCTCTGTGGTTGGAAATGTGTATTTATAAAACATACGGCCCTTTCATATTCTATCACCGTTGTCATTCATTTCGGGCACACCATACTTCCAAGTCACTAATGGCTCATGGCAAGCCCCATTTTCCCATTCAGATCACCCATTACAATCACGCTATGCCATTCTCCACGCTTCCAGCCCTTTTCATATTCCAGAAATAATTCCTCTTCTACTACTCTGTTATCACAAAATGCATGTACTACAGTCATTGCTGTTTTCACTGTCATAAACTTCCTACAAAGTAAGTAAATCAAATCGTCCGTCCCGACAGATGGTATCCGCTTTTATCTTCTTGCATTTTCGTTTATACATCTGCTATATCAGCAGTTCTTAACCTTAGTGGAGCTGAGCCTATCAATGGTCAACCTTCAACCCGTGGAGCCCCCCTGAACCCCAAAGAATAAAAGTTTTTCAACGATTCCAGTTTCATTGCTTTAATCATTTAATGCCTTTCTGGATTGGATAAATAAACAAACAAGAACCCTGTATTTGAGAGTGTGCAATATTTTCACAAGATCGATCGTATTTCACCCCATAATCGTAATCAATGGAAAGGTTGGCATTGTTTCCTCCCCACAAGCATGTCGCTCTCAACATTTAGCCTGTTTCGACACTGGGTCTTCGAGCAACAAGCGTTGAAAAGCCTGCCTCACAAGGGTATGTGGAAGAAAAAGGAACGATCACTCGCAATGCTTGCTAAGTTTTGGGTAAACGGGCAAATATTTCACCCAAAACCTCTCCAAATGTAGACATTTAAAATCATCTTGGGTGGACGAATTGAACTTCTAGGAACTGCTCTCTAATCTCATCAGGGACATCATATCGGCGGCAAACGGATTCCGGATTGATTTCCACTCCTAACTTTTCTCATGAAGATCCGAAAAATATTGGATGAACTCTTCTTCCAGCAAGTTTTCCCTGCCCGGCACGCCCCCTCCAATTTTTAAATTGCAAATTTATTTAACTTTCGTGCCCCGAATCGCTCCCAGATGGTTAAGAACCGGTGTGTTATAGAATGACACTTCTTCCCCGCCTCGAGTGAGCACCAGGGATGGGGAGTCGGAGTGGGGAGTCGGAGTGGGGAGTCGGAGTGGGGAGTCGGAGCTTTTTTGAAGAGTCGGGAGTCGGTAAAAACGACCGACTCCCGACTCTTTGATTCAATTTCTATATGCCAACAATTTACCAGAATACTACTATGCCCTAAATAAATATCTTCCTGAACTAATTCTAGATTCACATTTCCACATTTGATTTATTGTTCTGGTAAATCTTAGCAAATGAATTTCATATTTCTATTTTCTATTTCAGGATACTAGGTACCATATAAAAATTAGCAATATATTAATTATTAATTTAATTAGCCCCTATTAGTAATGAGTCGTGGGCCTAGTAGAAAATCAGCAGTCTTTCAATATTTTAAGCTAAATGAGGATGAAAGTATTTTTATTTGTCAAGTAGAAAAGGATGGTAAAGAGTGTAATGCAAAAATTAGTGCTTACACTGGGAAATATGCTAATGCTCCAACTCGAGCCTCAAACTTGAAACGCCATCTACGAAACAAACATCCCAATATTTATAAGGTTGTAGATCAGCATAAGGAAATCCAGAAACCTACTTCTAGTCAGGCCAGTACCTCTATTTCAAAAAGCAAACAAGTCTCTGTTACAAAATTTTTCCACAGTGAGAGAATTACAATATCAATGACAAAGAAAAATTTTAAAAAATACCTTATAGATTTAGTTGTAAAGAATGGGGTTGCACTTACATTATTTTCCTCCCCAGCTTTCCGTGGATTAAATGGAGAAATGGCGGCAAAACTAGGAGTGTCATTAGAGAGACATGATATTCGAAACATGATTTTAAAGGAAGCAGAAAGCCAGAAAACTTTATTGAAAACAATGCTGCAAGGAAAATTCTTCTTTCTTAAGATGGATGCCTGCACGAGACAAAGAATTAATTATATGGCAATAAATGTTCAGTTCATTGATGATGAAGGAAAATTAGTTATACGTACTCTGGCAGTGAAGGACACTGAAGCTCAACATTCAAGCGAATACCTGACCAAGCTAAATGAAACCATCTTGACAGAATATGAAATCACTAAAGAGCAAATATTATCAATTGTTACTGATAATGCTTCAAATATGACAAGTACAGTACAGAAACTTAATGATGGTGAAGTAAAAGGAGATCTTTTTGAAGACAGTAGTGAAGATGATACGGATGAAACTGCTAACAAACTTGACAGTGTTGACACTAGACAATGATTTTGCTGGATTCTCAAATATCCCCCATATGCGATGTGCAGTCCACACATTGCAACTGGCAATTCGTGATGGGTTAAAAGAAAGGAATGCTGCTAATGTAGTAGGTAGGGTACGCAACATAGTAATGGCTGCAAGAACGCCTAAACTTGATGCAATATTAAAACGTCGATCCGGAAAAGGTGCAGTTATAGATCAAGCTACACGTTGGGGGAGTACCTATAAAATGATTAAGCGCCTTCTTGAATTGAAGCCATACCTTATCGATATGGCAAACCCAGATGTAACAATGACTGATATCCAGTGGCAGCAGGCAAGTCAACTTGAGGCATTACTTAAGTACCCATATGTGGTTACAAAGAAGTTTCAAGCAGCTGAATTGACACCTGGCACATTTTACAAGGAATGGAAAAATATTAATTATAAACTATCTCAAATTGGCGGCATTGTTGCAGATGGTATAAGAATGTCTATGCAGCGTAGAGAAGAAAATTTACTGAATAATGACGTACTATTGGCTGCAGTTTATGTAGATCCTATGCACAGGGTACTTTTAACTGAAGAACAGATTGCTAGAGGAAAGTCAGCTCTGTGTGATGTAGCTGTGCGAATGAAAATGTTAAATGAAACAGATGCCGCAAGTAATTCAGAATTTGAAAGCTGCTCTAGTCCTGCCATTATGCAAAGCTCCTGCTCAAACTCTGAAGAAGAAATGGATTTTGAAAAATATCTCGATAATGAAGAAAAATCAAAAAAAGTTAAGCGATGCCGTTTGAGTCAAGATGATAAACCTATAAAAATAACCCCATTGACCAAATTCAGAGAAGACTTTAATGCAGCTTTAATAAAAATAGAGAAATAAATTTGATCGTTCATTAAAACTTGATGTGATGAATGCCATACCAAAGTATCCTGAATTAGTGCAAGATGTAGCCAGAACTGTTACTGCATTGCCACCAACACAAGTCAGCGTTGAAAGATTATTTTCAGCTCTTCGGTTAATTAAATCCCACCTACGGGCTAAGTTGAAGGAAGACATAATTGATGCTATACTTTTCTTAAGAACAAATTCTCCTTAGAGAGTTAAATTATTAAGTATGTTTTTTTAGCCTTTTTTTAATATTTAGCTTCAATATTAGCATATCATAATATATAATGGAAACAAAATATTCTTTACCAACTTTTTTTTATTTAGCTACGGTACCGTATGCAACATTAAAATTTTAAAATTGTTAACCAAATGAGGTTATAAATATTTTATACGAGATCAATTTCTTTTTCTGTTAATTTTTATTTTTGTGTAATACAACATTAAAATTGTATTAAATTACTAAACTGTATTATTATCGTACCTACTTTATTACATTTATTTATACTTATATATTTGAAAGAGTCGGGAGTCGGAGTCGGTTTTTAAAAATACCGACTCAGGAGTCGGGAGTCGGTTGTTTTTGGCCGACTCCCCATCCCTGATAAGCACACGAGACTCTGCGCTCCTTATATGGGCTAATTATTGGCGTCCCTATGCGCGGATCCAATGCTCATAAGCGAGACTGGCTATTCTATGAAAAAGCAGAGTCGAGCCACACTTGGGAGGATTCATTCTTGTATTACTCAACTATGCAGTGTGCTTAAGTCCTGTGCCGTTAGGCAGAGTTCATTCATACTCTGTGATTCACAATAAACTATGCAAGCCTGTCGTATTCCATTGATCGTCCTTACTTGGCTTACCTACCATTAGCATCGTTTACATCCGGATGCCCGAGAGTACTTTAGGCAACACCAATATTCCCCTAGCCTCTGGCATCGTACCCACCACGCCTTTGTACCACCGAGCCATTCTCTGATGGTCATACGAGGAATCGCCGACAACCATTCATTCACACTCGTACCTAGACACCATTTCAGAATTCATCTAACACGCCACACTGACAGACTAGCCCACAAAAGCTTCTGACGGAATCGGTGGGCATGCCCTCGAGTGCGTATCCTCAGGATATGAACATTTTATCGTAATAACATTTATTTCAACCACGAAACATTAAACTTGATGTCTGCAAACTTCATAAATTAAGGATTGCTTTTAACCGATGATATGTAGCTGAACTTAATATTGTTTTATTCACAGAATAAGGAAACCGCAAATGAAACTCATGACTTGGACAAAGCTTTGAAACTGCACTGGCAACCACAGTCCAATAGTGTTCCCGCCCAGCACGCGAGAAATGAGTTGTCCTAGTCCTCACTACTCCGCAAAGTAACTGCTGCAGACGTGTAGCTTTAACATTTTGAATTTCTTGCTAGTAATGTATGCAATTTAGGGTGCATCATGCTCAATGAAGCGCGAATTTCAAGATTGGCAGTATGTATTCCTATGTAAAGTTAAATTTTAGGAGGGGTTTGTTTTCCTGAACTTTTGCTAAAAATCACGTTTAAGTGTTCAAATTTCCACTTTTTCGTTTTCTGGTTATGTACAGAACAGCTGTGCGGGACATACACTGTAGTACAAATGTAACAGACCGATTTCTTACCAAACAAAACCATTGTAACGGCTGTTATAGGCTACTAGAGTTTCACTGTGATAATTTTCTATGTTTCAGATACAAAGCTTGGTGAAGATTGTGTAGCCACCATAGCTAAGCAAGGACGAAAGACCAGAAAAAGTTCTGGTTCAAAGCTGAGTGATCTGGTGGGTCCAGGCAAGCAATTATTTCCCACAGAAATAATTGACCTAGTGAATGGCAGAGTGAAGGCTGCAAAGAGAGAGAAGAGAATATCTAAACTTGATACATTGTTTGACATAACCTGCAGACATGATATCACTCTCTGTGGAACTGAAGCATCTGGCTGCTCTGGCTGTGCTGCTAGAGTTCATGTCAACTGTGACTGTCCTCTGCCTCAGAAGATTCCAAAGCTAGAGCTAGAGTGGCTCCATTACCAGAGGATCAAAACCTCAGAAGTTTCTGGCTTCCGGATGGCATCTGTTGATGTGAAGGCTGCTAAGAGGAAGGAGGAAGAACAGAAGGCAGCTGAGAAGAGAAACAGAAAAGAGGAAGAAAAGGAGCTACTGCTTAGAGCTGATGATGATGGTGATGAAGATGGTGACTTCCTTGCAAGTCTCCAGGCAGAGCAGCTCCTACTGCTGACACAGATTTTTCCAGTACTGCACTAGGCACAAGCTCCAGTGTCAACACTGGCAAAGTCTCCACCTCTGCCAGGAGGAATTACATGGATATCTCAAGCACTGCTGCGGCTGCAGTCAGGTTCAAGATGGCAAACACTCCTGCAGCAGCCACTGCAACTGGTTTCTTGCAAGATCTCATCAAAGCTGGCCATCTATCTGCTGATAAGGCATATCTAGCTGTTGACAGGATGAAGATGTGGAGGGGCAAGGAGTCTGTAATAGGTGCCTCGGTGGAGGCCCTAGAGAAAAGGACATGGGGGGATCAAGGGAATTTTTTTTGATGGAAAACAAGGTAAGACAAAGATCATGAGGTACAATGAAGAAACTGGCCGCTTCCATACTGATATTACAACTGAAGAGCACTATAGTATTACCTGGGAACCTGAGAAGTATATCTTCCATTGTATACCAGAAGAACCTGAAGGAAATGAGAAACCTGCACTGAAGATAGCTCAGGCTCTGTTTGAGTGGATTAGTGCTCATGGTGCTAAAGATACTATCGTGGTCCTTGGTGGTGACTCACTCACTTGGAGAGACTGCTAGGTCACAAGTGTCACTGGCTGATATGCCAGTTTCATATTAATGAACTCAGCCTCAGGCACATGATGATCAAGCTTGATGGTCCCTACACGCACGAGTCTGGGTTTAGTGGCCCAATAGGAAAACTTTTGGAGAAGATCAATGACATACCTGTCAATTTTAGCTTCAAGGCTCTGCCAGAAGACATTGTACAGAACCTTAGCACTGACCAGAAGAACTGCTACCTACTGATCAAAGCTCTCAAGACACGAGATTTGAGCAAGGAAGTTGCTGGTCTGAAGTGTGGCCCACTGAATCAGTCACGCTGGCTGACTATAGGTGAGGCTCTGTTGATGCTATGGATGAGGCAGCATGGTCTGAAGGGGGAGGTGTTGGAGAAGCTGGAGGTGCTGCTGAAGTTCTGCCTGGACTTTTACTTCAAGATGTATTTTGAGATCAAGGTGAAGCACCACATGAGGTATGGACCTCACCATATTGTGACCGCTCTGGGACTGCTGAGAAGCTAGACCTCTGAAGTCAGGAACATAATCACTCGTGTGATAGTTCGTGGAGCAGATCATGCTCACAGTGAGAACCTCATTGCCTCTCTCCTGTGCAGTGAGGATGAGGAGAGGGCATGGGGGGTTGAGATGATTAAGAAGATCAGAGTTAAGTCTGAGTATGGAGACATGAGTCTGAGAACTCGTAGAAACCCTAAACTGAATTTTGATGCCACTTCTCCAATTACTCTGATTAATTGGGATAAGGAGAAACTGTATGAGCCACTCTTCACTTGTAAGATGTCAAGAGAAGTTGAGGAGCTTCTCAGTTCACACTCAAAGCTGTGAAAGAGCAGTCCAGGAAGTTTCAGCTGCAGCTCATGCAGTGTATGGGCAAGAGAGGAGAGATGGTTTTGTTCGTGCCAGGATCGATCACAGAGAATTGTTGCCAGTTTTCAAGTCAAAGCAAAGACATTATGAACATGTTTTAGATCTCTACAAGACCTGCTAGACAAATGAAGATGCTTTCTGAAGAAAAATCTCAAAACATTCAGTTAGGGTGGAGGAGGAACTTATACAAATATTAAAGAAGAATTGCAATTGCAAAAAAAGATTGAACGTCACAGCAGTTTGCAGAAAGGTGGGGACAGCTGCCATCACACTCAGTGATGCCAAAAAGAAAATAATTAAAAATTGGTGGAGGCGTTTCTAAAAAAAAAAAAAAAAAAAAAAAAAAAAAAAAAAAAAAAAAAAAAATCTGCCTGATGAAGAGAAGAGCCGCGAAATGTGGTGTATAGGAGACTAAAAATCATACAATACAATTCCTTAGTTTTGGGCCATTTTGGTTATTTTAGGGGTTATGAACCACTTTGGCTGATCTTAAATGGGTCCAAGCCTGCCCCTAGAAATGCTTAATGGTGTATGTGAACAATATGGAGGTCATTTGAGGCTACTAAGTCTGAAATTGGCCAAAAATCCAATTTTTCGACAAAAAAGTGCGATTTTGAACACTTAAATGCGATTTTTCGCAAAAGTTGCAGAAGACGAACCCCTCTTAAAATTCAATTTTACATAGAAATACATTATGCCAATCATGAAATTCCAAGTTTTTCAATATTCGACCCGAGCATGATACAGTGATACACCCTAGTATGCATTGCACTGGCTTAAGTACGCGCAACTTGGAGTTAGCCACTACGATTTGTAAACTCGGCCAGTTCATGTCTCCAAGAAGACTGTTCGAGAGCCTCTTTTGAGAGCGCGATGCTCTCCAAGGCAGCAGCAGCAGCAGCAGCAGCTTCGTCAGGTACAACTCCGACAGAACGGTGAGGACATTTTTCATTTCTCACGAAACATGCTGAACACTATTGGACTGTGGTTACCTGCGCAAGCTCAGAGCTTTGTTCATATTCCCTCCTTCATCAAAACAGAGTTCTCTACACTGAAACACTCCGAAATGGTATTGTGATAATCAAAATTCTTTATAAATTTGTTTCACTAAAATCATCAAATGGATTTGGTTTGCGGTGAACTAAAATTGAAATTTAAGAATGAATTGTAATTGTACAATTGACATCCGAGGTTAACTGGGAAACGTGCGTGTGAACAAAACGCGACCAACCAACTAACTAACTAACTGAATGTACGTATGAAAGCCCATGGACAAATAAAGTTACAATTCAGTTTACATTTATTGTTCCCTCTATTCTACTTCGCCACCGTATCCTACTTACAGATATACCAAAGAGGACAAAAATAAACTACTTTACCTATGCAAATATAACTATATTTACTTATAGTAAACTCTAATGTTCATAAACTGAAATAAATAAATGTTTATTTTAAACTGGAAAAATAGTAAAAAAAAAGAGTAATAATAAATCTTGTACTTACAAAATTAGAGCTCCAAATAAAATAAAATTTTAAAATTAAAGTAAAAAGATTAATAATTATGAAAGGTTAATTACCCTGGTACTTTTCAATTAAATATTCATGAATAATAATTTACGCATTATTTTTCAATTGAGACAAAAATAAAGTACTTTTAAGAACAAATGTGATTCATTTTCCTTTGAAGTTTTACAACTATTAAGTATGAAATGTTTTCCTACTACTCTCTTTAGGAAGAAAAATGAAGATATAAATAATAAACTTGAGATAGAATATTACCTGCAATGAAAGAACCATAATTATTATTATTATGATGAACTCTTATTACATAAAGTTCCATACGTACGTACAAGTTGCTATTAATACAATATTTACAAATGGATGCCAAAGTTAAAAAAAAATATTTAAAAAAATGATTGGGGGTGGGGGTATGGAGGTTAACCTCCTTCGAAACATCGCAACCTACAGCTTTACGTGGGATCCGAACCAAGGATCACTACATAATCTGGACACAGAAGACTGAAAACAGCCATTAGGAAAGAGTTTTTCGGATAAAATTAAAATGGAAGCAATTACTTTTCATTGAAAGTACTCCGGTAAAGGATTTATTTAGAACATAAGTATCACAAAAAGAAAATATCTCTAATTTGGAAAGATAACTCGTAATTTAAAAAAAAACATTCACTATTAAAATTAAGACATTGTGCTATACACTTAAGTATTTTTATTAATAAAATTTCATTGGATAAATAGAAAATTAAATTATAGAAAATACTTGTGATAAATAGTTTTAGTAGAAAGAATCCATTTTTCCATCAGTTTTCTTCCTCCTGAAAACAAAATAATTACTTAAGAAAATGGGTAACATTCAAAACTACTCAATTTCCCCACACGGAGGATGTTGGCTGTAAACTCCCGAGTGTCAGCTGAGCCCGAGCAATCATGAGCTCGGCGGCCGGCCTTACTCTAACTACGGACCCTGAAGTAAGAGTCGAACCCAGGCCTTGGCGGCTGAAGTCCACTCTCCACACAACAGTCACCACGGGAGCTTATTTCAAGTAAATTTAAAACTAAGAAGAGAAACAACAAATGGAGAGAGAATTTAAGTGGGAAACAGAGCCAGTGAAACTCGAACCCGCGCGTCGCGTTGAGTCAGCGCTCCTACTGAACGCATCATCATCGAGAACTAGCTCCAAATTCCCTATTTTATTGGCTTTTCTTTCCATCTTATTTAAGTACAGTTATTACATTTAAAACTCTTTCAAAATCAGCAAATACAGGGCGTCCCAAAAAAATGTATACACACTTTAACAGCTGATAGCTCAATTGATGTTTCTTTCTTTCCAAGTTAAACCCATTAGAATTAATAATGGCAGTCAGACTAAGCTTTGAACAAAGGAAATTCATTCTAAAATGCTACTGGAAGTGTGAAAACGCAGTTGAAGTGCAAAGACAGTTTAGGAGGGAGTTTCAAACAGATCCACCAACGCGACTTACCATCACTCGAATTAGAGATAAGTTTGAAGCCGATGGAACTGTTCAGAATGTCCACAAGAAGCGTTCCGGAAGACCACGGACATCGACAAGCCCCACAAAGCAAGAAAGAGTACTGGAAACGTATCACCAAAGTCCAAGAAAATCTGTGCGGCAAGCGAGTCGTGAGGTAGGAATTTCAGAATCGTCTGTCCAACGCATTTTGAAGCGCTGTCAATGGAAAAGTTACATTCCAAGATTAGTCCATGCTATTAATGATGATGATGATCCGGACCGAAGAGTGGAGTATTGCGAGTGGTACTTGGCACGATGTGGATTGGACGAAGGGGTTTCGTAGAATACCCTCCGCGTTCACCAGACCTCACACCACGACTTTTTTTATGGGGATACTTAAAAGACAAAGTCTACGCTATAAAACCTGCAACAGTCGCTGAATTGAGAGCAGCCATTGAACGAGAATGCACACAAATACCAAACGAAATGTTTCGTGATGTTTGCGATTCCATTGCTTCGCGTTATCAGCAGTGCCTGGACCAGAACGGACGTCAGTTTGAAAACAGGCGTTGACAAAACAATTAAATAATGTCTGTAGATTCTATTACATTTTGAAAATGAAATGTATTTTAATAAACACTGCCTTTATAATTATTTAAAGTGTGTATACATTTTTTTGGGACGCCCTGTATACTGATCCTTAAATTTAATTGAAAACTCTCCTACTTTTACGACTTCTACCCGATGTAAAAACGCGTTTCAAAACAAGTTTGTACTTGGTATGTCTTGCAAGAAAAATTATTTCACAAATATATATACAGTATAAAAAGTAGAACTATGTTGGAACAATATCGATGCCCACGCCTCATCGTTATTGCCAAATATACTGCCATCTAGATTGTATAAAATTTTGTAAATGCTCGACCAAGTGCGTATGAAGTTTCATCAATTTATGTTGAGCAATTCAAAAGCTATGGCACGGACACGAAAGTGTGGCAGAAGGATGAAGAGAAAAATTCAATCTAGTAGGACCCCTCCAGATTTACTTGGCGGGAGAGAAAAAAAGTGACCATCTCTATAATAAGTTTGAGGGGGAGAAGAACTTGCATTTAAAAGGAAGTACACGTTTTCAATAAGAGGTGTCAATCCGTCTGGAAATTCTTAATGAAGATATACTGACTTTAATCTACGATTAATATCCATTACTATTGTTTAATTTCTCGCGTGTAATCTACTATTAAAAACACATTTCTTGGGATTGTTCAGTTCTTATCTCTTAGTATAATATTAGTTTCTTTGTATGGTATTGGTATAATGCCTTCAATGGTGACCTTGTATTTGTCATGTCAGTAGTGATAATTTAAGATTAATACATGATTTAACTATTAACAATACTTATTTACTTATTTATTTAATAAATAAATTAATAAACTAGCTGTTTACTTTTAATAAGAGCCCAGTAAAGCTTAAAGCTTAAGGGCCAAATAAAATAAATAGTCGAGCTTTACAATTATTCATGTCATTTAAATTGTAAAACGAATGTATTCATTTTATTATTAATAAAGGTAATTCAATTCAAATCGCAGCGGCACAGGTGGTACATTATATACACGACTAAACGCTGGTCCCCAACTATGTTTAAAGCTAGTACTTTTTCGACAAAATTTTCGTATTCATTTAATGTTTACATATAATACAAAAATTTCCTAAAAAATTAAATGACCATTCAATATAGTGTCTATTTTATACATGATCCAGGGCGTGCAACTTAAGCGTGACCTGCTTGTTTACAGGCTTCAACCGTTTGCCGAGAAATTTATATTTCCAAAGGCTGGAAGGCTCATTTCTCCGTACCTATACAAAATAGTGTCACCAATGTAATTAACAAACCTTTAAGAAACTTTGTTGATACTTTGTTTTACAACTGTACTTCTTTCATGATATTGAAATTAATGTAAATGTACCATCGGTTACAAAATTCGGGATACACTGGGCCATCACTACATTACGCCCCAGTGTATCCCGACTACTGGAACTGATCTTACTTCCTCATAATTCGCAGGAAAAAAGCTAACTTTTGGTCTAGTCCAGGCAATTTGTAGTTAGACCTGGGCAAAATTGCTTCAGAAGCTTTCTAAACTGTTTCCAGCTCAGGAACCATTGCCGAATAACATATCCAAAATCCGACAAAATTGGACCCCGGGAACACCCCCAAAAATGAAATTCAAAATGGCGGACTGGATGTTTCCTACGAAAAAAAAATATATATAATTTACGCTTTTATTTATAGAGATACATTTGATGCTTTTTCTTTCAGTTGTAATGTTTTAAATAATTCAACAATATACAACACAACCAGTTATTACGCAAATATAATGTTATATAGCTTTTTACAGATTTTTATAATCAATAATACAACAATTATTTTTTCCCAGTTTCAAGTTATGTTCATTACAGAAGAAGTGATACCTGGTCACAAACATACAGAAATTAATCCTCTTCATCACTATCATCGGATAGATTACCGGTACTTGGGTTGTTATCGCAACCACTGATTTGGCACTCGCCACAAGCGGCTGAACAGGGCATTCCATTACGCTTGCATCCACATCTTGAAGTAGCACATTTCGTCTTGCAGGAGCAGTGGATCATGTTGAGTAGATAATTTGGAGCTGGTGGCTTGTCGCAGGCTGTAGGGTAGTAGGAATTATTCTTTACATACCAACCCCACTGTTCTGCATCGATCTTCTCTTCTGTAGACTTCCAGATTAGTATTTGAAAGTATGTGCGAAAGCTGTGGTACTTTGTGGACGCATCGGTAGGTGGCAAACGTTCGGGTGTAACAAAAGATTTAGCTGTAGCTACCTTTTCAACTAACATTCGATGACGTAGTGCGTTAGTGGATTCAAGTGTTTTGCAGCCATACAACAGAAGCATTGCCTTTCTTCCAGCGGCTTCAATGTCAGTGTGTTGGCAACAATCAGAACAGAATGTATTTGCAACTGAACGGAGTTCAGCCACCTTCATCAGTGTGTCGAATGCTTTGGCTTTACCGATCGAAAAAATTCTGGATGTGCTATCACAGCCCGTGAAAGCATGCACAAACATGAGATACTTGCAGATGTCATTGCTAACAATGATTGAATGCTGAGAATATCATACACAGGATTAGGAGATGGTCCCCGTCTTATATCGCTGCGATAGTACAACTTGAAACCACTGTCCTTGGCATGGTACAGAAGGAGAATCAGCAAGTCGGTGTCTTCCCCTATTACTGTTGTAGTTGCATTTTCTGATGAGGAAACTGCTGCACGAACGATGTCCACATCAGCATCCCCATCTGCGTTGTGAACAGTACACCCGTGCTTCTTCAACATCTCACCTACGAGGGAAATAAATGCTTGCTTGTTGTTTTCATTAGCCAAGAAGTGTTCCTTCTGGCCAACAAACTTCATGCTTGGACTGAGATTCACATTTCTGCTTGTCTTGGTGCTGCGTCTTCTGTGGGTCATGTCCTTGATCGTAGGAGAGCTGCTGTAGCCATCAAAAACAATGATTGCTTTTCCATATGTTTTCAGAGTGAAATCGGCATATGAGTTGGCGATGCTGTCATATGTTTCATCTTGACGCCAGGAAACACGATGTAGTAGAGATCCACCATCCAATACGTACTGGTCTGTGCACTGAATTTCTTGAACTTCTTCCATGCGTAAAGTGTCAGTGTATTTGATTATTGCATGAGCTAGCTGAGACTTATCGGGTTTCCTCAAGATACTTCGTGATTCGAACAATGCAGGAGGATATGCACACAGTTCGTAACACATGACATCTTCAAGATTCATGTCTCCGCCAGTGGCAACAGTCATCATTCTCTGAAACAGTAGTGCAGGATCTACTTCTATATCTGAAGCATCAGTGATCACAACGGCAGAAGCAGATCCTAGTGTTTTCATCCAGACGTTCAAGTACTTTCTTCATGTCATTACTGTCCCGATTTGTCTACTTCCCCTCATTTCCTTATGCTGTTCACTACTTTCCAACAAAACTCTGGTGTATTCCTGCATTGCTAAGTTATAAGTGGAACACAGAGGCATAGAAAAGAGCCACGTTGTCCTTTGGATGTCTGTAAATCCACTTCCGCGTGTCAGTCCGCCTCTGCTTTTCAGGGAACGCATTAGTACTTGTTCTATCACCAGGTCTGTGCCGAGTCCGGCCCATAATCTGTCGCTTCTTCTTACCACAAACTTACCTTCCTGGAACATTTTGTTAACGGCTGGATTTTCAGAAGGCAAACTTAACATTTTCTGCAGGTACAGGTATATCGATTTCAGGTAATTGTGATGTCCGGCTGCTGCAATTATGGGGATGGTCTCCAGCATAGCTTGCAAGTGCAAATCCCACGAGCCGGTTCTGTCTGCTGTTATCAAGGAACGTGCAATGTTGATCATTCGCTGATATTCCAACCAGAGTTGACTTGTTTGCGAAGTAGATTGTAGGTCAGTTTTCTTCGCATCCAAAGTGGTAGCAATCTGAGACAATGCATTCGAAGATTCCACATCCTCAACTGATTGTTTGGCGGTCATAACATCGTCGAGCAGGTCACAAGCTTCCTTATGGAGGTCATGAGGAGTTCCATCTTCATTACGAGGGAAAACGTCTGCGACTAGTAAGGTACTAAGAGCTGCATCTACTATCATATGACCACGTATCGCTCTTGAAACAGCTTTTCCAGACATCATGTGTTGCACGGCATTTGGTCCGTATATTTCTTGAAGTACTTCAGACAATCCTGAACCATTCATAAGAGTACCGACTGCTCCCAAAAGATTCATCAGAGTGTGAAATGATCCCAGCATTAAAACAATGTCCTGCAGGTCTCTCTGTTCATTGATGATTTGGGAAGCTTTCCAGAACAAAGGCTGATCAAAGGTAATAATGCATTGGACTTTTTGATCGCGTGCTATCTTGCTCAAATATAGTAATGTCGAAAATATGCAGGTCATGTCAGTTGGCGACATATCTATGATGGGAAGGAACGTGATCGACGCCACACCTGGATGTGAGACACTTGATCCACCGTGAATTGCCTGCATTGTTCCGGACCAACTTGGACCTGATTTTTCTGCTGAAGATATCTGCCAGAGAAGACTAAGTCGACTTATGGTGGCAGTGGGTACTGAAGTTCGCGGAATGAGATGTCCCTCAACATGCTTCTCGCGTGTCTATATTCCCTAATGTCAACGGTTGCAATCTTCTTAATGTCATTGTCACCAACATTACGCCTGTGAATAGAAGGGTGGATCTTGATCTTCGGAGTTATTGCGGCAATCATACCCATTCCATGAAAGGTATTCTTCCCATCCAAAGTGCAGACATCATGATCGACGTTATCTGCTGCTAGAAGGACTGCAGTGTTTTCATCAACAGTAAAAGAGCCAGACCCACTTGCCAGCGCCGCGTTTCTTTCGAATCTTGTTACTTCTGCATACGACGAACAGTAACCCAGCTGATGGAGAACGTCAATAAGGTACCTTGACCTAAAGTTGTGGTGTAGCTGAACCGACAAACCGATCTGTAGTGGACATAGTAATCCTCTAGGACGGGTTGCTTGCATAATGCTCTGCCCAATTGCACCTATTTTTCTTGAAGCATCCTGTCCCGCAAATGCTTTTGATAATAGCAATTTCAGACTGTTGGGAATGTAATCAAGAGCACTTTCTGCAGTGATGTCATTTGGAGATGGATACACATCTTTTCTAGGCGAGTCGACAGACTTGATATCACTTCTGATTATTTTTGCAGCAGCTTCTACTAGGTAAATCTTCTGTAGCTCTATATCTATATCACATTCTTTCGACTTTTTGTGATAATCTATAAGAATTTCATTAGCTGTCTCTCGTAGTTACTACATCTGCCTTCCAACTTTCACCTGATATTATGATCTTGTCTCCGTAACGTTCTAAAAGCTTTTCTTCATGTGCCTGCGTTCGTAGACAGAGCTCTGACTTCCTTGAAGATATTCCTCCATTTTGGAAATTAGGTCTCCAATCAACAGTTGTTCATCATCATTCTCTTCCAGGTAAGCACAGGTCTGAAGGAATGTTTGGTGTTGCTCTTCATTAGTTGGTCTCCCTTTCTTCGAATCATGATCGTCGGAGGAGTATGCGCGAGGAATGTTTTTTCCACTTCGAAAATTTACGCTGCAGGTGTGATGGTAGACACAATCTGCAGCAGGAAGATCACGAAGATAATACTCCAGACGGCCTTTTACATTAAACGACCATTCATCGCAGCGGCTTTCACAGCACCTTTTTATAGTTTCGGAGAACTCTGTAGTTCTTATTTTGACATGCTCTGATTTTGGTTTGTGTTTGGAAAAAAAGTCCACAAAGGTATCACAAAACAAACAGTGAGTAGCACTGGAAAATGCGTATTCATGAAAACGAGCACTTTTCCTTGGTATTGCCTCGGCTGCGGTCTGTCGCTTCTTTATTTCAATGGTCTTTTTATCCGTAAACCTTTTCCTACATACAACGTGAACACTTATTCCAGCTGTTGCAACAACATCGCTTCCACGGCTGCGGCTGGATGCATTTATACCATCTGCTCCTTTTTGCGAGATGTGAACCACTTCCTGTCCGCTGTCCAATTTCTCCTTACAAATCACGCACAATTCTTCAGGGGTCTGCATTCTTGAAGGCGGACGCACACCGAGTCAGCCGTACACCGAGTCAGTCTGAAACAGAAAACACAAATTAATAAACTGTGTTGCAGTATTTAAAAGTACATAATAACAGTTTTAAAGAAAATGACAAGCACAAATACGCAGATTTGATAGTGGGTAGTAGGAATTAAAGAGTTGTATAATATAAGTTTATAAAGATGTAGCAATGTCCATTCTCACATACACTCCATACAGTATATTTTATTTACATTACGTGACGTCATAGTTTAATACTAGCCGCCTAATACAATTTTTAGTGTCATATAGGTTAATTTAGAAACGAAAATGTGTTTTAAAACATTTTACTGATCAAGAAAAACGTCATAACTCTCTCTACAAAGCGAAATTAAAATTTATTGTATTTCGTAGGAAACTGCCAGTCCGCCATTTTGAATTTCATTTTTGGGGGTGTTCCCGGGGTCCAATTTTGTCGGATTTTGGATATGTTATTCTGCAATGGTTCCTGAGCTGGAAACAGTTTAGAAAGCTTCTGAAGCAATTTTGCCCAGGTTGAAGCTATTTTTGCTCTAGATTGCCTGGACTAGTCAGTTATTTTCATCCGTACATTGACAATGGATGACGAATTTGAGTTTTACGACGGCAAAAGCCAAAGTTTAGAAGAGGAAAAGGAGGATGATATACTTACAGATTGCTCGTCTTCCATTTCACTTTCATCTTTGTTACAATTTTGTTCTTCATCAATTACGAAGTGGCCACCGACGCTGTCATCATCATCATTATCATCATCGTCGTCGTCGTCACTTTCGTAACTTGAACTTTCAGATTCATCTTCGCTTTCACTTTCGCTTCCAACTTCATTTTCTTGTTCGACTCTCGCATTATCAGATCCATTTTCGCTCTCATTTCGATTGTCATTTTCAATTTCAACCTCACTTTCATTTTCAACCTCACTTTCACTCCCTCCTTCCTCTTCACTTTCATGCCCTACAACAACTTGAACCTCATGTTCTATCTCTTCTTCACTTTCATTCCTTCCATCTTCAACCTCATTTTCTCCCTCTTCATCACTCTCACTCTCTTCTTCATTTTCACTTTCCTCTTCAACTTCCTCCTCACTTTCTTCTTCACTTTCATCTTTGTAATTCTTCCTTTGGTCTTGGGTTCTAGAGCTCCTGCAAACAAAAATTAGAAAAAACAAATTCAATACTAAAAAAAAAAAAAAAAAAAAAAAAAAAAAACGCACATTTTCGGCTACCTAACGAAACCGCGACACTTTTACATTTATGTGGATGGCAACATTTAACTGAATCCTTTCACTGCCGTTAACGTAAATGTGAAATAGATTTAAATTCCCGCAATGAAGGTTAATTTAAATGACCTATAAAATAACAACCTAATCTTTTGGCATCTTTTTTTTTTCCTATTTAACGATTTTCAATAAAAAAAAATGGCGACACCGCTAATGCAATTACACGTACAGTCAAGTCGCGATAAACTCGGTGTGTATTCTAAAGATTGTCGTAGTTTCGTAAGTAGCCAACACACACACATTTCTGCCCACCTTACAAAACCGCGACACTTTCAATTGGGATGGCGACATCTAACCTAATTATCTTCAACCTAACTTCGATTACATTTAATTACAGTATTTCCACTAAAAAAGTCAAACTACAGCGACACTGCTATGTCACGATGGGCTGTGTTTATCTTAAAGATTGTCGTGGTTCCGTAGGGTAGCCAAGAACACACACGCACAATGTGCGCATCTCTGCATAAGCAAGGTACTTTTTTGAATCCATATATCTAAAAAGTTAGTTGACCAAACCTAATCTTAGTGTCGAACCGAGAAGGGCTAAATAGTGTGGTACTCATTAAAATCTAATCTAATCTAATCTAATCTAATCTAATCAGGACCAACGTACGCACGTTTTTCCCGACAGTAAAAATACTTCCAGAACTTTGCATATAAATTTTTTTATGTTCCAAGGTCCAAAAGTATTACCTCGCAAAAAAAAATTACCCTACTACATCTGTGAATTATCACACTCAACTTCACTTGTGCCAAATTGCGTGCGTGCGCGCATACATACATACATACATACATATACAACGAACCCGGTTAACTTCATCTCATGCTGGAAGAACAGCGTGATCTATCTTCTCCTCATAACCTTGAAATTTTTTAATCTGGTTCAATAGAAATTCTAGTGAAGATGAAAAATTTTATATCGCACTTCGCGTCCACGAAATGCCCGACTGAGGATACCGCTATCTCCCCTCAATGTCCTCCTTACAGACGCACAAAGACCCACCTTCGACTGTCTTGATTAGGTTTATGTCTCGAGTCTAGAGTCATGTTCTCGAGCGCCTTCGCCTTCGCACCACGAATATAACGACCAAATTTATCAGTCATGGGTTCCTCTGGCTCTCCTTCAACCTTTACTTCTTCCTTCTCTTCTACGAGAGGAGAATCCAACATCTCCGGGATTGGAGTGACCCCACGAAGGAATCTTCCGTATCGATCTCGCGGTCCAGAGTTACCCGAACGTCTTCTCTCAGTCACTTCTTCGATATCTCCGAAGTAATTGCGTCTGATTCGAGGCTTCTCCTCATCCTGACGAATGTTTTTAATTTTTAAGTCGGAAATAATATAAAATTTGCCCAAAACAGTACTAGTAATATTAATAATAACTTCTTCCTTCCTGGGTTAGCCTAGAGTGGATCTTAAGGTCTTTGAGAGTAAAACTTCCGTAATAATAATTTTGCTAATTTTCAGGCAAACATTCATCTAATTTTTCTCTCATAAAATTATTAAGAACGAGCAAAATATAATAGCACCCCTTAAAAAAGAAAAAACAAATGTTTAACTCACAATTTCTTCAATCTGTATTCTCGATTTGGCTTTTTGGGGATTTAAACACGCGCCACAAATCCAATCTTTCCTGTGGAGAAATTAAATACAAATATACAACTCGCTTAAGGGAATATTTCGGCAACTAATTTACTACGAGTTAAATTTTCTTAAACACGAACTAATGATCATTTCTGACAGCTTTCAACATCGAGAAAAGGACAGCTGAAAAAGGGCTGGTTTTGCACGCAGTCTACGTAACTTTTATTAGTAGGTCTAACGTAAGAAAAGTTAAGGTCCCGAAATCTAAACGGGTGAAACCGCTCAGAATATCAACGTAAGTGTGACTCACATTAAATTAACTACGAGTTAAATGGTTGCATAAAAAAAATACGAGTTAAAGGAAATAAATTAAAAAATAAATGACAATTGCTACGAGTGTTCCGTAGCAAGAGGCAATGAATATTCCGCGAATGAAAAAAACCCTACCATTAAAAAAATATATAAACGCACCTTGCCCTACTTAACAATGGAGGATCGTGGCACTCGGAATGATATGCAGTGGAACATCTGGAACAAAATATCAACCCGATTCTTCCATAACAAATTACGCACTCTTTTTCCTGTCTTATTTGTTCAACAGGTCTTGCTGACAAAGGTTTCTTTCTCCTACTCTGTCTACGGGTTTTGTCTAGAGTGTACGTGGGGTCATCCTTCTCGTCTTGATCTTCCACAGGCTACAAGAAATGTGTATTGGGTTATCATCAAATTCCTACCGTAACTCGCATGAAGAATGAGTAAAGAAATATTTTAATTCTTAGGGATTAAATACAGTGTCCCCCATAAGTTCGGCGTCATAAGAAAATTTATTTTAAAATAAATTTACAAAAGTAATACATTACAACTAAAATGTTCAAATTGATGTCTCGTTTTGGGACTTTTTTTTTGTTGCTGGTTTTTCTGAGGAAAAGGTTTTCCCAAGAAGGTTTTCCTCAGGAATGCAACTCGCTTCCATACTAGTCATTGAGTGTTATTTTACCCGCAACAAAAAAAAAAAAAAGGTCCCAAGACAAGACATCAATTTGAACATTTGTTTTAGTTCTGATGTATTCATTTTGTAAATTTAATTTAAAATAAATTTTCCTACGAGACCGGACTTATTTATGGGACACCCTGTATATTATGGTACTCGTGTTTTAGGTAACGCTTTTTGGGGACTAAAATAGTACTCAGTAATAGTTTTTCTTTTAAGGTCTCTAACTGGAACGCTAGAAATTATTTGAAAGGGTTGCCACATTGTGCCACAAGCCATAAACACTTACGCATTCTTGCTCTATAGACTGACTTTCTTCTCTCCTCGTTTTCTTAGGCATACAGGCGGGGCATGACCACGATTCACCGGGGTCTTCCTTTAATGGAGGGCGCAGGCAGTCCATGTGGTAACTATTTTCGCATTTATTACACATCACTAACGGATCTGCTTTCACCTTACTTCTACAAACTTTACATTTCTAAAACAAAAAATTTTTAGTACATTAAAATGCAACAAGATCGAATTAAAAGTATATAAAATGATCGTAAATCAATTTAGAATATGCGTTCCAAAGAAATTTAAATTTAACTACTATGAAACTACTCACTCTAGTGGCCATAGATTTCTCCCACTTGATACAGGAGTCAAATACTCCAACTAAAACGTGGAGTCTGGAGTATGTCCGACAAGAATTCACAGCCTCTCTCCACCAACCTACTCCAGGACCTTCAACATCTTCGTATTCTGAGTAAAGAAAAAAAAGTTGAACGTTAAGCGAATGATTTTATGCTGGTACCAACTACCTGGGTCGGATGATGGAGGAGGAGACCCGCAGATTTCCCCGGGATCCGAACCACTACCCCACCAAAGAAGACCCAGAGATACACTTTCAACGCTGAAATCTAAAGTTTGACCACTAAGATTGTCTATGACCTCCAATCTTTCAAACGCAGAGTATCCAGGATCTCGAAAACTCTGGACCTTGATTTTACGTTTTCCTTCTCTATAGGGAGGCCTTTTTCGCGGACATTCGCCCTTGGCCCCTCCTTCCTGCATTAAAAAAGCTACCCTGACGGGTCTAAAAATCGGCAACTTAGCAAGTAGCGTTAGGGGAACTAGACAATCATGATAAAAAAATACTATTACAATACTTTATATTACATAAATTCCTAGCTAAACATTAATATAAGAGGTAGATAAACTGACAGTTAATCAAGAAAAAGTAAAAACAAAATGCGTCACCTATTGGAGCTCCTTCAAAAACAGGGACAGATTGTTCTTTGATAGGAGCCATGATGCTTTTCAGGTACTTCATTTGCATATGCCGTTGGGCTTCAATCAGCAGAACACCCAACGTGGATACATCCTCAGCCTAAAAGAACATGACAAATAAGACAATAAGCTTCATTAAGGAAATGCGAAAATTATCAGGGGAAGTATTCATGTAATGTTCCTGCCTCAACTTTTCTTGTACAATTAACTGGATACCGGTTTACTCTAATTAAATCAAGGAAATAATTACAATACAGTTGCTAAGAGGAATTCTACTATGTATTATGCAAGAATTTTTAAGTTATGACCACTATTGTACGTAGCAGCGTAGCTCCAAGTGAAGTTAAGATGTTTTACAATATTAGATGTGTAGATAAAATCACTGTAATAGCATAGCATGAATTAGCATTCATGCATGCAGGAATGCTTATTGCTCGCAATACCATGCAAGAGAGGTGTATAAGGCAGGTGGCACTAATTAATATAATTCAGAATAGTACTTACTGTTTTAATGCCTACACAAAAGGCAAAGATGCAACGTATAATATTAGGTATTATAATTACGTGTTTCAGTAATTCATTCACATACACAATGTTAATTTTAGTTTAGCATTCATATTACTCGGAAGAATAACCGTGGCTTTGGGTAAGTTTAAACTTTAACTTCCTCTTTAATTTTATCCTTTTCTAATAGCTAATAAGACTTCCATTTTTAATATGGCGAAATCTTCCCCCGTTATTGTTGTTATCATCATCTAACTACCTTACAGTATATGAAGCTCCAAGAACCGGATAACGATTGTTACCTGCTACGTTTATAACGAGTAAAAACCAAATGTGAATCTTTCACTCACCTCATTTACTTTCTGTTCCCACTCTTCAAAATTGGGCACCCCACCTAACCACCCTTCGATGAGTTCTTTCTCTATTTGAACAATGTCCTCCTTCAGGCTCTCCTTCAGGCGATGAGAAGAATCTAATAAATTCAGCTTCATAGGCTCAGGTCTGAAAATTTAGTCACAGTAAATTTATTTTGCTTCAACCTCAAATGACTGAGTGAAAACTTTACCTGAACAAACAAAACAACGTTATCAATAAATGTCTTCACGCTTTGAACTAGAAGAACGTCTCTGAACGTAAAACATTAACATCTTAACTACTATTTCTGGTGTTACCTCGAACAAAATTCATCTTTATCATCATTACAGCTACAATTTATTTTTTAAATGAAAATCTAGAAGACTACAGGCATTCCAAATAATAATAATAATAATAAAAGTAAATCCCTTACTTATTATTAAAATGATACTGGAGTCTGTCCTTATTAATATTAATAGCAGCTATTAACTGAGATTCTCTTTGGCCTTGGTCCGAGAGGCAAGATAACAATTCCTTCACTTCCTCCATATTTCTGGTGGAATGAAAATTAAAAACATTGTAAGTAAAAACCCTATTTTAAAATAATATACAAAGTTATCCCAAAGTTCTGTCTCCCCCGCTCCTTACTTCCCGTTTGCCAAAGAAAATACGATAGATTACTAACGTCTACATTTTTATTCAACATACTTCACCACCAGTCATTCGTCAGTTTCTTCACTCCAGTACAGAAGTCTTTTTCTGAAGCTCCAACTGTTTCGACATTGACACTCCTTCGTGAAACTAAAACTGACTTCACGAAGGTTGTTCTTCATTTTGGGTAACAAATGAAAGTATCAGATCAGGAAATCAGATTCTCTATTCTCTTGATTTAAGTCTGTGACTTCCAGCAGCAGTTGAAAGAGTTTTAAAAAAAGGGTTTCTGTATCAGAATTAAGAAACTGGACTGTTGGGAATGACAATGGGGAAGGTATGACCCTCGTACGACTCTCCATACGTTTAGGGAAATAAATCAGTGATGAAAAAGCATAAAAACGAGAACTGTAAAAGCCTTATACTTATCAACATCCTATTCTCCTCAGAGAACTAACGAAGATACATGAAACCACACAATATAACTAGAAAAGTCAAAACGGGTGATCCGACCGCGTTTGAGCATCTTTAATTTTCAAAATAATTGACACAATATATACGCATTGCACAATGTTTCCGGAAATACAAAAACCTAGAATGATAAATCAGATATTTACAGTAGTGCACTTTACTTAAAGTTTACGACGAAAACCCACAAAAAATGAATAGCAGAAAAGACATCACAGAATCATACCATTACATTCTCGTGAGAAATAAAATCTACGGAAGAGAAGCAACGTAGTAAATATTTATTATGTTTCGACTTATCGGGGATTCTTAAAACCTCCGAACTTGATTGACTCTCGTTTAAGGTCAATTCCTAAACATCGACTTCTAAATACGTCTTCCTTCTTATACAAGTTTCATTTACGAATGCCAAGAATTTTCTAATAAAATCCAAATACTTCCTTACCGGTAATAATACCACTTATTTTCCCCAATGGGGGGAAAGGTTTGAGTATCTTCATCCACCAACACATAGGCTTCTTTCGGAGGGCGCCCTCTGTACGTCATTTTCTGTAATCGAATTCAGAATTCATTTCATTAACTTTGCCGAAATTATATAAAAA
This sequence comes from Bathynomus jamesi, assembly GCA_023014485.1. Classification (NCBI taxonomy): domain Eukaryota; kingdom Metazoa; phylum Arthropoda; class Malacostraca; order Isopoda; family Cirolanidae; genus Bathynomus; species Bathynomus jamesi. The sequence goes on from JAJOZX010000863.1 coordinate 518,408, forward strand.
CAAAATCCAAATTGAGTGTAACAAATACATTTCATAATTTCACAGGCACCGATGTTAGATTACATTACATCACCCTACCCCTTTTACGTTATTAGCCCTTATAACGTACGTACGAGTGTGTGTGTGTGGGGGTGAAGGGGAGTTACAATGGAATACAATTATTAAGTTCAGTATTGGGTTTGCGACGAGTATAAATTATTTCCTTTGGTAGTTTTTATACCGATTTAGAAAATTTGTCCGATGAATTTTGTAGAAATTCTTGCTAGTTTATTGAGACTCGTAAATTTGCCATGTGAAAAAGGGCAGAGTTAAAGTAGCATTTATGATTATTTTCCACTCAATGTCATTCCTATTCTTATTTGCAGTCCACAAGTCAGAAGTACAAATTTGAGATAAATGGTTTCTTGATTTCAGAAAGAATGTCACTCGCATTCACGGTGAAGACGCCAAATGAAAATAGCTAATATTTCCTAACTAAATTAAACTAAAGTGAACCTGGACGAAAGTAGGAAAGACGTGGATGAGAATGGCATTAAATGGGAATAGATAGATTTGAGAATTGTCTCCTCTGATAATTCTCACGCTTGGGCGCGGAGTGAAATGGGAATGACAGACATTAAGCGAGATGATACTGCATTTATAATCCTAATAATAATAATTCTAATAAAAAAAAGGCATAGTACTAGTAATATAAGTTCTAAAATACTTCAACCCACGTGAAAAGGATATGGCATAAAACTTATTGATAGATCTCCAATTTCGCCACAATTAACGAAGATGTTAATGGGTTTCGTAATGCGAAAAGCGAGATAGGGTCATTCCATGTTAATCAGTCATTCCATGTTAAATCAGACACTTTTTAACCATTTTGGGCATGACAGTCACCGATTTCCTTGAATTTTTTTTTTGTATGGAGGGATATGTGAGATATGTCCAGAAAATAATTTTCAGACCTGGCTGAACCCCTGGCACTCATGTTCTGGAGTCGCAAAATATTGGTACTCTGGCCCGAGTGCCATTTTTCAAATGCACGTATCTCGGGAACCAATAAAGATAGAAAAGTGGTTTTGGTACCAAATTAAAGAGAAAAGAAAGCTCTACCACTTTTATTAAACAAAGCATCCTCTAAAATTAAAAAGTTTGAAGATGACCATGACATTTGACCTTTATAAAAAAAAATGTCCATCTCTGATTTTTAAATCAAAATTCTTTTTGGATGCCATCTATTGTGGTTAACAACCTTTGAAAGCTTCATAACTGGCCAACACATAATAAAAAAGTTACATCCATTTCAATGAGACCATTTCTGAAAATTATTTTCTGCCCATATCTCACAAAGCCCTCCATACAAAATTTTTTTCAAGGAAATCGGTGACGGTCATGCCCAAAATGGTCAAAACGTGTCTTTCACATGGAATGACCCAAAAATATAATCCATATTTTTTCAGAGCTATTATATTATATTATATTCTATATATATTATATTATATTACTACTATTATATTCTTGTTTATTTTTTTAGGAATTGGTAGTATGCTATTTTAGTATTAAATTCATAGGCCTGCACTAAATTATAGATATATATTCATTTTACTGGCTCACAATGGAGGCCAGTCATGGATTTGATCGCCGAAAGTTGAAATTGAAATGTGCAGATCCACTGGAATGTCACAAGGGAAGTAGAAGAATGAAGGATCTACGTATTGTCTCCAATTTAATTCTGAAAAAGGTACCATCAATGAATCTTTCCAAAGACCACAGACTCTGCAAACAATGCAGAGAGAAATTAGAGCAAATGGCGAAAAAGGAGGTGACTCCTGAAACCTCATCAACTAGCGATGATCCAACATCATCGCAATCTGAAATCGAGATGTCCACAGATGAATCACCAGCTGAATCAAAAGAACATGAAGCATGTTTTCTCAATGAATCGTTTCAAGCAGTGGGTGAATCCCCACAAAGTTGACAAACTGCAATCAAGAAAATCATATGCACAAAAGAAGATCAGCAGATTAACATCCAGTGTGAAAGCAAAATTTAAACATTTAAAAGGCTCACCCATTAGTTTAGAAGAACCAAGCACAAGTTCAGTTCAATCAAAAGAAAATGATTTTGATGAAATCATGGATCAACTTAAAGAGAAGTTTAAATCAGTACCTATAAGGAGTGAAAAAATCAAAATACTCACTGTATTACCAAGTAGCTGGAGCCTGCGAAAAATTGCCACTAAATTTGACACAACTTATATATGGCATCTGTGACTAGAAAGGTATTTGAAGAAGAGGGCATTATGTCTGACCCTAACCCAAAGCTGGGGAAAAGATTAGAACAGAATGTGACTCACATCATCATTTCCTTCTATCTTTCTGAAGTTAATAGAATTATGCCAGGTAGGAAAGATTGCACAAGTTTAGTTGTTGATGGAAAACGGAAACATTTCCAAAAACAATTAATCCTGTGCAACTTGAAAGAAGCTTACCAACTGTTCAAAGAAAGGAATCCTGCTGCTAAAGTAGGCTTCAGTAAATTTGCTGAACTTCGACCGAAACAATGTGTGTTGGCAGGTTCTGTAGGAACACATTCGGTGTGTGTTTGTACCATTCATCAGAATATGAAATCGATGAATGTTGGGGCTAGATTCAACAAATTATTCGAAGATACAGACTACAAAATTGATCATCCAAGGGATTGGATAAATTGGATCCAATGTTCTCCACCAAATGCACCTTGTCATCTAGGCATTTGCCAAAACTGGAGATTTCACAGAAATTAGATGCATCATTCAAAAGGTATTTGATGATCATCAAATAGATTTTGTAGAGTTTAAGAAATGGACAACCATTGACCGTTCAACTCTCGAATCAATGCAACTGAATGTTGACGAATTCATCGAAACTTTCACATCGACATTGAAATTGTACCAACGGCATGATTTTACCGCTAAAATGCAATCTTCTCACTATCGCACCTTAAAAGAATCTCTTGAAGAAGGTGAAATTTTAGTCATTGGTGACTTTGCAGAAAACTATTCCTTTGTAATGCAAGGTGAAGTGTAAAGCTTTCACTGGAATAATTTGATGGCTACCATACATCCCTTTGTGATGTATTACATGGATGGAACAAGGGATAACATTGCACACAAAAGTTTCGTGATCATTTCAGAATGCAATGTTCATGACACAGTAGCAGTATAGCTGTTTCAAAAATACTTCAACTATATCAAAGAGAACATCATCAATCCCAGCAAAATCATATATTTCTCTGATGGATGTGCTGAACAGTATAAAAATAGGAAAAATTTTATTAATTTTTGTCATCATAAGAAAGATTTTAATATTGAGACCGAATGGCACTTTTTTGCTACTAGCCATGGAAAAGGTCCTTGTGACGGTGTTGGAGGCACTGTAAAACGATTAGCCCACAGACAGCTTTACCAATTTGCAAATGAAATGATCCCAAACAAAGTGTCAATATACAAATGTAAAAGAATATGAGGATGAGAGATTTTCGCAATGTAAAACAATTGCTGGTACTCAGAAACTCCATTACTTCAAGCCAATTTCTCAAACCACCCTAGAAATGAGAGAATACTCTTCCTCGCCAATTTCGAGAATAGAAACTTTATCTTTTGAAGTTAGAGATAAGCTGAACATTAAGGGATATAATAGTTATGTCACTGTTGTATATGATGGATATTGGTGGTTGATGGTAATTTTAAATACAGAAAGTCAACCTGATGGAGAGGTCGAAGTGAGATTCCTACATCCACATGGACCTAACCCATCTTTTGTTTACCCTCAACCTCCAGACATACTAAAAATGAGCCAATGTGATGTTTTAACTAAGGTGGAACCAACAACAAAAACTGGAAGAACCTACATTCTGACAAATGATGACAACCAAAAAGAATTTTTATTTAAAAATCAGAGATGGACTTTTTTTTTATAAAGGTCAAATGTCAAGGTCATCTTCAAACTTTTTAATTTTTAATTTTAGAGGATGTTCTGTTAAATAAAAGTGATAGAGCTTTCTTCTCTTTAATTTGACACCAAAACCACTTTTCTATCTTTAATGGTTCCCGAGATAGATGCATTTGAAAAATGCCACTCGGGACAGAGTGCCAATATTTTGCCACCACAGAACAAACACGAGTGTCAGGGATCAGCCAGTTCTGAAAATTATTTTCTGGACATATCTTACATAGCCCTCCATACAAAAAAAATTTCAAGGAAATCGGGGATGGTCATGCCCAGAGGTGTTTGAAATGATACGGAATGACCCGATACTACGTATTCTTTACCTTATTATTCTCTAAAGACTACCAATGATAATAGAAAGAATCTCACCATTGGGGATATCGTGAGTTTGGATTTGACGGTGGAAAGGGGCCGATTGTCTTCATCCATTTCCTTCTTAATTTTCGACTTGACGAATGACAAAGGTTTATTGTCCTCATCGGCCTCTCTCTCCATTTTGGACTTGACGAATGACAAAGGCTTCTCGTCCTCATCTTCGTCGTTATCGTTCTTGGCGACGATGATCGAAAGCGGCTTCTCGTCTTCATCTTCGCTGAACTCCAACTCACTTTTAATGGGAGTCGATTGTGGTGTCTCCTTTGAAGGAGTCGATATACAGGGGCTCAAAGTCTAACAAGAATTAGAAGCATATTAATTATTATTTTACCATCAGTACTTTTCAATTTTAATTCACTCGACAACAATCATCATAATTCATTAAATAAGTCAATATCACTTATCAGTAAATATGTTATTTAGTCTCTTTTAAAGTAACCACAGCCACAGAATAAGATGAGTATCAACAGATATTACCGATGGTCATCAACAAGGTATTTTAAGTATTGATAAGGTAGTAACACTTGTCAATATTTGTGAACTTGCCTCAAAAAAATTGAGTGTAATTTCTATAAATATATGTTAGATTACCAAACAAGGTAAAACCGCAATGAAATGCGATGAGTTAGACAAACTGCGCAAGCAATCACATTCCATAGGTTATTTTTAATAAATTTTAATGTAATATATTTATACATTTTTCATTTTATTAAGTAAATTATTAGTTAGAAAATGGTATGGAATGCAATACGTCAACGAAACAACAGTGAACAAAAGTAGCGGGTTACATTGAACTTTACCAGGCAAACTTATGAGCGTTCTAAGGTGATGCAAAACTTTCGCCCACACCTGTCGGTAATATTACAAAAAAGCTTCCAATAATATTTCACAACTACAGTTACGCAATTTTATATTAACCTACCGTAACTATAGAAAATTAAAGAAATTAAGAAACGAGTTCCACTCTTGACAATGCCATCAAATATTAATAAAATAAAGTCACCATAACTTACTTGATGAAGCGAATACGTGTAGTCTGTATTGCTATCCACCCAACCCTTCTCAACATACAACCCAGGGGTTGTGGTGTGGAATATCCAGTAACGGTTATGGTCCCTGTCAAACCCAATGGGGGTTCGCCTTAACAAATTGTCCCTCTTGATCACAATTTCATCGTACTTTCGATCCATTGCTTGACGCTTTTGGTTCTCCTCCAATTGCTTCTGCCTAAAAACAAAAAATAATTTGAGGGAATTAAAGCACAAGGGAATAAGTTGATTTATTCCCTTAATTCAAATTTTCTAAGTGAGAAGATCCATCTACCATTAATAAATTCATTTCAATTCCCCTTTCCGGAAATGCTAAAATCCCGAGCTCCTCTTTCTCCACACCGCACCAGGGTAATAACAGAGTAAGTGGCCGATCCAACTCCAACCGCGGCGGCGGTGAGAATTGAACCCGAACCCTCAATACGAATACATTCTTCAACCAACCAACCCAAGAAAACTTGCAATTACCTATCTACTTTCACTTATTACTTAATTGCCGACAGTCATGTGGCGAAACCACGGGCGCAGAGCCAGTGTGTGTGGAGGGGAAAAAAAAAACCTTCAATGACTACCTTTCTTTCTCTACTTTAAGCAATTCAACTTTCTCCTTCTTCGAAATCTCTGCAGAAATCCTTCTTTGCTGAACTGCAGACGAAACTGAATTCACTTCTTCTTTTTCTTTCTCCTTTGAACTAAAATAATGTTGAAGAGTCGTGACACTCGATCCTGAAGAAATTTCAAGTTAACAGATTAAACAGTAACCTTTAGAAATATTGTAATCAAGTCTTGCATTTAGTTATGTAATATAAAGTGTTATTTACAATATAAGCCAAGTCAAGGAAGGCATCAGAGGACGTTAAGTCTAGAAATGTCGTTAGTCCTGAGTTCAAGCATTGCGCCCACCCCACTGAGAATGGTGCGGATCATTAGATAATGTTTTTGTTTCCGTTTATTCTCATTACAACAGTTACAGTGTGTGTTGGCTTATATTAAAACCTATTTATCAAAGAGTGGTCCACGAAACTTTATACCCTTTATTTTATAAACAAGATTTTAATTTGATTTTGAACCTCCTCGACATTGAGAAGCTGTTCATAACATTCAGACAGCAAATATTTAAACCTTTATTACCTAACTTTGGGGAGTACCCCTTGGGTCTTCCTCTCTGTTTCTTTGGGACGATGCCCTTTGCCATCTTATTCTGAATTCTCTCCTCTTTCCTCTTCTCCACTTCCGCTTTCTGCTCCTTCTGCACCTGTTTCATGAACTTCCTCCTCTCGCGCAGTGTTTGAAGTACCTTTTCCTCTACCTCCTCCACATACACCTTCAAAAAGAACCACACTAGTCAATAAAGAGGTCGAGAAATGATAAAGGAACACTCAACTCTACACTCATGAACCGGTTCTATTTTTTTGAGGGATACAACTTTACTACAGTAATGGCAAATAGAGAGATTACTTCTGATGATGTTCAATATGGAAACGAGGTTAAAAACAGGCAATTAATTAAACAGAAGACCGTCAACACGAGTTCACCGACCGAGCACACATTACAACTACAGTATTGAAATAAAGCTTTCAGAACACCCGATAAACAATCTGATTCTTAAAATTACACTTAAGAAATGGGGGAGAAAGTAACAAATTTGCTTAAACTGCGGAAAATCGTATCTTGAATTTTCAAAAAAATTCCCACATTGATCACAAAATAAAAAAGGTTTCCAAATCTGCAATACAGTAGTTAGAATGGTAACCTTGGTTAACCTTGGTTTTGCTTCCGCCCGAATTGTTCATTCTGACGAAGGTTAAGAGTGTCACTCCACCTTAAGACCTACAGTTTAACGTGGAATCCGAATCACGCCCCACCAGCAACCCAGCGTCTTAACCACTAGTCTACCCAGAGTACCCATTTATATACAAACCAATTTTTTTATCGTGTGGAAAGATGAACAGCTGGGTTTTGCTGCGCGCCGCCTGCCGTCACCGGGCCTCGATCCCGGGACCGATGGATTCGTAGTCAGCGAGGTATCCACTACACCACCGAGGGGCATATTTCTAATATGAGGCGTTTTTTATTAAGTTTACAACAATGACACGAAAGTTTCATTACACAGTTCGCTTCAACATTCAGTTAATGAGTAAAAAACTATTTCCTATAAAAAAAAAATCCTAATATCGTGACAACAAAATAATAGCAAAATTAGTCAATTTCCTGATAATTTTTGAAATTACAGTATTATTTACAAAAAATAAAAAAAAAAGGTATCTTCTACCTATTGCTAACACGTTATTTCTTCTTTTCACAATGATGAAATACTTACACTTATTGATGCGGTACATAAGGCTTTATGAACAAGGGCTTTAAGAACAGCCACAACTTCATGACAGTTCAATTGCCACAATTCACAGCACTCTAATTTAGATAATAATTCATCAGACTGAAAAGGAAGAGATAGATACTATTTAAGTACTTCAAATAAAAGATCTAAAACTTCCTCAGAGTAAGAAAACAGTTAACAAAACCCTTTACAGATTTTAAGTGATTTTTACCCATCTTATTATTCACCACTACTTACTAATTCATTTTTTTCCTTTCCCAGTTGATAATTTTCCTCCGATACTAAAACCACAGTTTCCTCATCCTCTTGCTTCCTCAAACAAAGCCTCGCCAGTTCATGCGCAGTTTGATACGTTATTGGAATGATAGAAATAGGAACACCAATTTCCTATAAAAAATAATAATAATTATTATTAGTAATTTATCAACTATATACAAAACATATACATTAAGTAACGAGTCCTTTCCCATTCAGTCTTTACCCAAGAATAAAAAACCTAAAAGTGGGAATCTCAAAGGAGTTGATTCTCAAAGGAGTTGATTCTCAAAGCGATCCATTTCATTTTATGTTATGTTACAACCCTTTTTTTTTTTCCTTTCCCCAAATTTGAAATTACACGTACAGACCGCGAACAAGAATGGCTGAATGGGATAATGTTAGTACGAGTAAGGGTTACTAATTCTTTTATTCTTGAGCGAACTCCGGTCTTAGCTATGAACCTTTAATGATCTACGTACTTTGTTCTCTATTCTCACAAAACAGTACAAAATCCACGAAATACTAATTACTGCCAAATTTAATAATTACAGCCTACCAAGTAAGAATTATTATTATTATTATTATTATTATTATTATTATTGTTATTCCTGTAAGCATTATGCATAAAAATAGTGAAGTGGAAAGTACAATTCATGTTTTTCCTCTAACTCACTTTACAATTCTTGCTAATATCATCGTGTATAATAGTAGGTAAAAGGCAGCAAATAATGTCAGCTATAACTTTGTACCCTTGAGACCCCGCCATAACCGCTTCCATAATATGAGCATTGGCGATTCGAAACTTTTCTTCTCCTAGTAGCAGTTCATGGAAGCATTTAATAAAATCCGTCACCATAACCATGTCACCGAAAAGGGAATTTGGTATGGACTGAAAGAAAATGTATTATAGAAAAGAATGAGAATTAAAGCACTACAACAAAAATAATTATCCGCAAACAGGGATACCCTAGTGTTGACATTTTATACTTCAATGTCAGAAAATGAATCATAAACGCAATATCACAATGACGGATGACACACACCAAAAAACATTAGAGTAATCAATGTAAAATACAAGTCTGGTTCCTAGAGACTGATTCAAATAATTATTGTTTTTAATTCATACTATTTTCTAATATATATATATATATATATATATATTTTTTTTTTTTTTTTTAAAGTTCAGGAAGAACCGATTCGCCTCTATTTAAAAGGGCATATCTCAGCGGAAAAACAAGAAAAAGGGAGAGGAAAGACAGAGGAAAAAGAAAGGGTGGAGGGGCAGTCGAAGTGGAAAAAGACCAAGGGTGACAAGGACTGCATGGTCGAGCCCATCATCCTTGGGTGCTAGGGCCGGGAGGCGCACGTGAAACCTCCAGGAACAAGCACGTACAAACGAGCACAAAGAGCACTCAAGAGCACGAGCTTAGAACCCCCTTGCGGGGATATATATATATATATATATATTATATATAATATATATATTATATATATATATATATATATATATATATATTAGACCTTCAATCATATGTACCTTGGTATTTCAATTAATGATGGTTGTGGTAAAGGGAGTAACCCTGAAACAGTTTTATCCTCTATTTTTAAATTTTTTAATTTCCTTTCTCTCCACCTTTCTAATGCCACAGTTCTTGCCTGAAATAAAAAAGATAAAAGGTTTATAGTGTTGCATTTAAGACAAGTTCTCAAGTTTATGCGCAGACACCACGGGTATTACGCAAGAAACGATACACCCCCTTTAAACAAATTTATAAGGGGGAGTCAGAAGCTTTATCATACGTAGGTTTTGGAAAAAAAATTCGCCTAAAAAACTAAAATTTCTAAAAATTACAAATAATTAATAATTGGTAATACTGTGTTTTTACTTTCGATATTTTATTCTTTTTGTTAACATCAATAATTTTTTTTAATTTTACTGATTAATAATTTTTCATGCTTTTTACAAATTTGGGTTTCGTGGCAAACATTTCTCATAAAAACATTCAGCTTCAAAAACAGATTCACATTTTTTTTAATACTGGAATAAAAGTGAATGAATTTCATTGACGGTCTTAAATCCAACAACTCAGGACTATCATTCCATATATTATACATCATGAAGGAAAAATTGTTTCATTTGTAACAGTCATATTGCAAGTACAAAATTATTATTATTGTTTTTAATAATAATAATAATAATAATATATAATAATAATAATAATAATAATGAGGAAGTAGGACTTCACCTTATCTTTCAAAAATTTCTTCCTTTCTTCTGGAGTTAACTTTTCAAAAAACTTTTTGTCTTGCACTTTCTTCTGTCTAGTAAGGAGGTCATGTTTCAACGACTCATCAGGAATCATCTAAATGACGTAAGATTTAAGTTCTTAAAAGTTACGGGAAAAATAAATCTTTATCGTTAAGTAACAGTTTAAAACATGAAGTCATATCACTCAAAAAGTATTATTATACTAGGGGCACTTAATATTTTTTGCTACACCCTTTTTTCTTAACTAAATGGCCATGGGGATGAAATGTCTTTTGGGCCATGAGTTTGAACTTTCTGCGCTTCACATAACCGGATTTTTCCAGTTTAAACCTCCCCTCCTTGTATAAAACCGCTTTTAAACGCCCTTGTATAAAACCGATGATTAACGCAGTTTCGAAAATAGCGTCTGACAGTGATGTGTGTCGTAAACAGAGAGCTGTTATCGAGTTCCTAACCGCAGAGAAGAAAACAGTTGGAAATATTCCCAAACGTCTACAAAACGTTTACGGAGATGCTGTTGTCGATCGAAGCACAGTTGGACGCTGGTCTAAACGTGCGAGCATCGGAAAGAGGGAGAGCCACCCTCGATGATGAGCCACGCAGCAGTCGCCCGGCATCAGCTGTGACATCTCATACTGTGCAACGTGCTAACAGCATCATTCGATCAAATCGGCGCGTCACATACAGGGAGCTATCACTAGAGCTAGAAATTAGTGAAGGAAGTGTGAATACGATAATTCAGCAACTGGGATACTCAAAAGTGTGTTCACGGTTTGCTCCTCGCGAACTGACTGAAGATCACAAAGCCCAAAGAAAAGAAAATGCTTCCGAGTGGTTGGTTCGATACGAGACAGAAGGGGGTGACTTGCTTTCACGAATTGTGACTGGGGATGAGACTTGGGTACACCACTTTGAACCTGAAACAAAACGCCAATCAATGGAGTAGCATCACGCAGACTCCCCACGCAAGAAAAGGTTCAAAATGGCTCCCTCTGCAGAAAAGGTTATGGCCACCATCTTCTGGGACATGAAAGGGGTGATTCTGGTTGACATTATGAAGAAAGGACAAACAATCAACTCAGAGGTATATATTGCTACCCTACAGAGACTCCAGAGACGTATAAAGCGAGTTCGACCGGAGAGAAAACTGGAAGACGTCCTTCTTTTGCAAGATAACGCAAGACCACACAACAGTTTGCAAACAAGAGAGGCCATCACAAAAATGCGCTTGACTGCGTTACCCGCCCTCCATACAGCCCGGATCTGGCACCTTCAGACTTCCATTTGTTTGGGCCAATGAAGGATGCTATTCATGGAAGAAAGTTTCAGTGATGATGAGGTTGTTGAGGAGGTTAAGAGGTGGCTCCAGCGGAACCCAGCAAGGAATAAAGGCCCTTGTTTCGAGGTGGAGGAAAGCCATAGAAAAGGATGGAGACTATGTGGAAAAATAAAAACTTGTAAGAAAAGGTATGTAACTACTTGTGTAAAAAATTTCTGGAACTTACAAGGAAACTTCAAGTGAAAGAAAAAAAAAAAGGTGGGGCAATATATATTGAGTGGCCCTGGTAGATTATTAAATAGTGATACCGTTCATGGCAACTTATTTATATAATGTGACTCACCAAACATCCATAAAACTGGGTGAGATACTGTTAGTCTAAATTCTAAACTACAATAAAAAAAGTCTTAATTTGTAAAGTAACTGGAAGGAAATTTAAAAAATGAATTAGTGTAAAGTACCTCTATTTGTGCTGCTGATAACTTTGATAAAACTAAGTCCACCGTATGGGCGTATCTTCTAAACTGACCAAGAACTCCCTTAATGGTTTTATGCTCGTGGATAAATCGTCTCATGAAGGGTAATTTCATCACAGCTTCCGGTGTGTTCTGTAATTAAATTTGAAAATTTAATTTGTATTACGATCAAAAAGTGTTTTTGAATACCAGAGTAAGATTACTACATTTTATTATTACAGCTTAACAGACATCAAAATGACACATTTACGAACCATGTATTAACTAGAAAACTATGAAGACAGGAGATCTCGCAACGTTTGCGCATGTTTTATATTACAATTTTGTTACTTTCACTAACTATGGAAATTAAAATTGCATATTAATATTCTAACACATGCATGTTTGGTTACCTCACAAAAACACATTTTCACATTTTCAATTGTGGATGGCAACATTTAACCTCATCTAATTAACCAAACTTAGTCAAACCTTCATGATATCCCCATTTTTTTTTCCATGATATTTAATGATTTTCATTAAAGAAATTAGGTCAAAGTACGGCGATACTGTTAATGCTGCAATACGCATGTTCGTATCGGTCACAGTAAAAGGGTTGGCAAAATTCTAAGGGGTGCTTTAAACTAATAATTCTCGAGTAAATAAATGGCTTTAAAATTTGTAAAAGTTTAAATAATCATAACTTTATTAAAATAGATGTAATTTGATGAGTTTTTTAATTTTGTAAATTTTTTGAACAATGAATAAGTGAATGATTAAAGGATAAAAGAGAAGCGTTTAAAGTTTTTATAAGGTAAAATAGCAATAAGGGTATAAAGATTGGAAGATTATCGCAATAACTTTATAAAGAATGGACGAATTTTGATTGTTTTTATTGCATTTTCCCGTAATTTTATGGTGATTAAAGGAGTGAATATGTAAATGAATAAAAAGACAACCTGGTACATAATAAAAGAAAGTTGAAGTTTACTATGGCATAGAAAACAGAATTTTCACCCATTGGTTGATTTGTCATTGTGCCGCGCGATGCCTCATATGCAAAAACTAAAATGGTTGATCAAATGCTTCTTCATACACTTTACTTTCAAAAACTGTACAACAACAACAACAGAGACTTAAAACGTTACATAAAATCAAGAAAACTTGCAAATCAAACTTTGAAGCTTCTAATTGTGATTAATTAAATTTGAAACATTATAATATAAGCAAAGAATGTAATCATAAAAGGTCAACTTACAGCTCTTTTAACAGGAGACCTATAAGGTGATGTCATGAGTGGATTGGCTGGTTGCAAATAAGTAGATGATGACTGGCTCGCTGGTACTTCCGAGTTAGTTTTAATTTTTAGTACACTGAACCTGCCCTCTTCACTCGATTCAATCTTGTTTGACAACTCTATTAAAGTAGCTTGCTTCATTCTCTTATTTCTTTCCTTCTCTTCTTTGCTCAAGGGGGGCCGACCCCTCTTTCTGGGGACAGCCCCCTTTGAAACTGGTAAAGGGTTTTGAGATGGGATGCAGAAACTGGGTGGTTTGGGAAGTATTTTTGGTTTTCCTAGGGACAAAGGGTGCTTAGTGATAGTGAACCAAGGCGACTTGGTACCCGTTTTGGCAGCAGGAGAAGGAGATGGGGAATGCTGTGAATTGCTCTTCACTGAAAACTTGATAGAATTAAATTTTTTATCTCCACTCGACCTCATATTTCCTGGATGAGAATTTTCAGATTTAATAATTAATGGGGGAACTTTGGTTATATTTTCTTTTCTTGCTTTAATAACAAGATCTGACTTAGCTCTTTTCACGATTTCACCAGCTGGACTCTGAGCCTTGCGTTTTGATGACGACTGATTTGGTTTTGGAGAAGAGAGAAACATTGATGGTAATTTGTTGGGGATATTAAATTTTTTCATCAAATCATCAGCCACGACCCAAGGAGTGCATGTTGCGCCTCTATGTCGTAAGGCACAACTTCGAATGAAGAGTCGCAGTTGATCTTTTGAAGGAATTTTGTAAGGACGTCTGTAAGTAGAAATAAAAATTTTGAATTCTGACAGATGATCATCATATAAATAATGCTTAAGAAAACCAAACACCAAAGTGACAAAATGACGAAAAAATGTCACTGACATCTTGCAATTGTTTTACACTGATTCCAGTGGGGATAATAAAGACTGAAGTGACGTGACGAAACTTATTAGAAACGTCTGTGACAGGTTCAAAAAGAACATGGTTTTCTCCATTTATGTTGTATCGCTTCACTCTGCTCAAGAGATTTGAGAAAGACATTGTAAAGACTTAAAAAACATGTTTCACGCTAGTCACTTTGGTTTGTAGCCATGCATGCTGGTGAAACATTTGCAGTAACATGTCATGAGTTATGACTGTCACTGTTACTTTGGTGTATGGGCTGCCTTAAGCTTATCATTACTGCTTGATTTTTTAAGGAACAAAACTACCCTCTACTTTCTTTATGTAATAACAAGAATAATAGTAAATAAACTGACTAATCTGTGTTGAATATTAAAGAAATGACATTAGCTACTATCCAAAATTAACCCATAAGATGTAACAATATAAACAGAGTTTATAAGGATTTACAAACATAAAAGGTAACAATCGTACAACAAATTTTTTGTAGGAACATTTTCAATTAATCTTTTTTCATCCTTAATGATGACATCATAAAGTTTGGGTAACATTTCTCTCTTATTGGGTGAATCTTCTTTTGCAGGGTGTGTTTCTTTGGCTTGGTTTTCTTTACCAGGAGAAGTACCAGGACTATCTCCCTTTGACATGCCATTGGCATTTCCATTCAGTAGCGACACTGTTTCTTTTTCACACGTTATCCCATTGGCCATGGCTTGGCTAATGCCACTTCCACCGCACACTTTTGGTACTTCTTTTGAATGCACAACCCGGACTTGAGTTCTAAGGGTTATATGAAAGTTACAATTAATACCACAATAAACAAATGAATAATATTGTCTATTTTAAAGCTTCTACTAAAAAATAACCTAATTAAACTTTATAGTCCTATTTGTTACTTAGTCTAAATGTATCCTAATACATTTAGGTAAATTTTAACAGATGCCATGATAAACCTAAATGTCTTCGGGTCCTTCGCAAAGTGACAAGAAAATATGCTTATCTAAGCTCTCATGGCTTTCTCAGTTGGAGATTGGACTCAGGCTATATAGGCATGGGCTTCAGTCCCATCCCTACCTCCATGGTTGGAGTTGGGTAAACCACTTCTGTGACTGTTCAGGTAACTCAAAGTCACGCCCACCCTCTCAGGGTTCCAAATGTTACCCATTACCCGACTTATAACACTGACAGGAGTATAAAACTATCACAAAAATTATAGAACTCTATACTATTTTAATAGGTTACCTTTTAAAATGAGGTTATATTGTAAAATGGGGTGACTGCACACCATGGATGACTTTGGACAATGTCCTGAATTTATATTTTTAAATAATAATAATCATAATAGCAATAACAGTAATTTAATAAAGTTACAGAAACACAGTGTCTTTAAAATCATCCACTTACATTGAACTAAAACTATGGAATGATTTAAGTGTTGATATAAAAAATATTTGATTTAAAGAATCAGTTGAAATAGATCTATTAATAATGGAATATTTATAAAAAATTGTGATTAAATGCACATTACTATATTACTTGTTCATATCTCATATACTGTATTAATCATTTCATTTCTTATATCTAACTAACAATTTTTTGTACTGTATTTGTATCATATCTATAATAATGACTTAATACTTAATATATACTGTATTTTCAACTATTAACTCAATTTGTGTATTCTAAATTTATTAATTACTTCTTATTCATGAGTTTATGTATTACTTAATGATAATTTAATCATGACATATATTATATATTTCATCTTTAATTAATCTGAGGGCCCAGTAAAGCTTAAAGGCCAAATCAAATAGCATAAATAGTCCAATTGGCAATTACTCATTGTAGGATCATAATATTTATTTTATATACAGTATAAGTAAATTATTTTGAATTTGATTTTGATATCTGAAAGGAAATGCAACATCTGTAAGTCAGTAACCATAAAAAAAAAATTTAGATTTTTTTGCATTTATTTTCTCTCCCCTGTTTAATGTCAATCAATTTTACGGCACATATAATACCTCAGTAACTACTTAATACATTACTGTACACATTTTGGCCCTAATTATTATTGGAAAGGAGAAATAATAAACTAGCCTATAATTAGTGTTGTGACAGTTACTTGTTTTTTGGTAACTTAATTACAGTTACTAGCTACTGCCTCAAATAAGTAACTAGTTACAGTTACTAGTTAGCTACTACTTACTGTTTCATAAAAGTAACTAGTTGTTACTTCAAAAGTTACTTTCAACACTTTTTCTCGTTTTAGCAAGCATCTGATCCTGATAAAAGTACTTTCCCAGACAAGTGATACTCGCCAAGATTAATCATGTTTCAAACTGACTGTGACTTAACAAATAAACAAGATTTTATTATATTAGCATTAAATATATGTTTTCAATAAACTTACACTGCACTCAATATGTATGTCAAGCAAGAATTGTGAAAAAAGTAGCTACTAACTTTTGCCCTAAGAGAAAAAAGTAACTCATAGAAGTTACAAATATTCATCATTTTTCACTAACTAGTTACAATTATAATTACCCAGCTGGAAAATGTAACTAGTTACTGTTACAGTTACCCTAAAAAGTAACAATTATTGAGTAACTAATTTTGTCACAGCACTTCCTATAATAAATATGGTACCTTATGCAGGGCTCAAAATAAACTTTTTCCCTCACCCGCCAACTGGGTGGGTACTCGGTAAAATCTACCCACCCAAAATTTATAATACTTCCACATCTCAGTTATTCTGAAATAGAATAATAAAATTATTAGAAAAATGAAAAAATATCAGAACCAAAGCAAAAAATAACAATTACATACATTCTTAATTAAAAATGAGAATTACATACATTAATTTTTTATAGTATACTGTAGTGTAGTTTTTAATAATCAGTCTTTCAAAATCTACCCACCACTTGGGCGTATAACTTAGAATTTGTACCGACCCAACCCAAAATCTACCCGCCATTGGCAGGTGGGCGGGTGTTAATTTCAAGCCCTGCTTATGGTAATGTAATATTATAAACACTACAGAATCTTACTGTACAAACTATCACAGTCAAATTTCTCCATACTGTACTTACTGTTTAGGATAAAGAAGCAGTAGCTCCTCCCCAACATGATATTGAGAATGACAGAGTACTGAAGCAGCATCAATTAGTTGTTCAAGAGGCGAAAGGCTATGATGTACCAGCACTAACAGTGGCTTTTGCAGGGCAAGCGGAACTGCAGTTTTAGCAGCAACACGTACTTTTGCTTCACTCATCCATGCCTCTTTGTGTGTCAATCCTGTGTGGCCAGTACACTGACATGTCCAAATACTCTGACTATATAATGCCAGTCTGTCTTCATAATCACTGAAAATATTCAGATAATTTTATATATATAAACCAACCCACAAGGAAAAAATATAAAATTAATTATAAAAGTGTTTAAAAAGGCTAATTAATTTTGGCTGGTCACAACCAAGCCCTTTTCAAAGCCATAAACTAATTAAAATATCTAAAAAAGTTATAAAACTTCCATCCTGCGGAAGAGTTAAGGTTAAAATGACTGTGTGAAGGCATAAAACACGGACAGAGAGATGGTAGCTGGGTCATTCTCTGTCAGATCAACCAGTGCCTAACACCCTCATCTCTCAGATTTTGCTGAAATTTGGTTTATAGGGAGATTGTGGGCCCTGAATCCATTTCTGAAATTATAAGGTCAATCCGACCAACAGTTCAAGAGATATGACCTCGGGAAATTTGAGGTCACTTGCGAGGTCACTAACATTTGGCGACCCATAACTTGGGTAATAATGGTCACAATTATATAAAAGTATATATATTTAGAATCAGAAAACGACAAGGAATCCAAATATGCAAGTTTTAGAACTCTAGGTTGAAAAATAAAAAAGTTACACTGTAACCAAAATTTGAGGTCACGATTTGACCTCTGGGGTATCAAATGAGAATTTTTTTTTTAAATGTAAAAAATGAAGGCATAGGCATTGGCTATTAGAATCAGCAAAAAAAGTTTGTTTATGTTAGTATTTTTCATGTAACTAACATATAAGTGAACACCATATTCATAAGTTGTGCGTCAATTCTACCTATTTTTTCACACTTAAGCTCATAATTTGACCTATAGAAATTAAAATTACATTTTTTTATAGATATAAAAACAAAGGCAAAAAATGTAAAATTGTATTTCACTGCTAATCTACACTGGCAATAATAGTTATAATAGTGAAAGGGGAAGACCTACTTAGAGGATTCATGTGCTAGCCTAATACAATTTTTGCATGCTCGATGCTCTCATCAATTTCTTTTTGTGGAAAAATGTATTGAATTCTGCTGCCTCCTCTTAGGGTAGGACAACTCATTACAGTTAATATATGATGTCCTGGCACTGCACATGAATCCTTGTTTGATGGATAATAATATGCACTTGATCCTGATGACCCAGAGGGATGTAGAAAGTTCACAGTGAAATCATCAAACTCTTCACAATATTCCTCCACAATTCCATACCAAACTTGCATGTCATAAATGCAGCCAACATACTCTCCTGGTTTGACACATTTTAGGTTACCAAGCATTGCAGGTTCATTAGTAAAATGACTTTTCCTTATTCTTTTCTTCTCAATGCCACTTGAAATGAGATACACCATCAGTTCTTCCTTGTTTAGGGGAACAAATCTATGATATTTCTGAGTTCCAGGAATAGCCCTACTATCCTTGAATCGATGTTCCAACCGTTCTTCTGCATCTTTCAAATCAGCTGTAGTTACAAAGAAAAAATTTATCTTCTTGCTCAAGTTTTCTTCACAAAACTGAAACATGTGTTCTGGTGTAAGAATTTGCCTCTCTGTAGTTCTCTGCAAACTGGCACGAGCAGTAGCTCTTTTCACTGTTCCTCCAATCCCATCACATGCATTTTTGCCATGGGATGTAGCAAAGAAGTGCCATTCACAAGACAGACCAAAATCCTCTTCATGGTAACAGAGATTTGTGAAGTTGTATCTGTTCTTATATTGGCCAGCACATCCATCTGAGAAATAGTGCACCTTCTTCAATTGTGGGCATCTGAATTTAACATATGTCATAAGCTTCAATATGAATGAGTAAAACATTATAGTGTTGTGTTTTAGTGATGCAGATAAGAAACAGACACTAAAATGGCTAAGTTCCTGGTCTGCAGATGATCTATAATAGATGACAAAAGGTGAACTGTACACTGTGAATTGTCCCAGTGAAACCCTTGGGCATCATCCTGGACAATGAAAGAATAATTCTCAGAGAAATCACCTACTATAACTACCTCGCTCTGAGGTGGTAGTGTTTCTTTCAACTGCTTGAAGTACTGTGATTGTTGCTGAGCAACAAAGTGATGACGAACCATGCGGGATATTTTCATGCTTAGGGATGATAAGTATTCATGAAGTGGCTCCACCTTATCAACCATTGTACAACGGTCAACAGTCACCCATTGCTTGTAAGATATTTCATTTGGAGCTGATTTCACACTGTCAAGTAACTCAAGAAAATCCAGGACACCCTCTTCTCTTGGGCAATCATTGCAAAGTTGCATCATGCAAGTCTCTCTTTCTGTACTGCAGACACTGTAATCCATAAGATCCTTGTATGAAAGACCTCTTTCTCCCAATGCAGCCAGCTGCAATTTTGGATTTTGATGGTATGTGCAGACACAGACAGAATGAGTCCCACCACTACCGGCAAGCACACAATATGATGGCCTTAATTTTGCAAATGTGGAAAATCCTATTTTGGGATTCTTTTCATCATTTTTATATAGTTCAAACATCTCTCTTAAATTCCCGAGGACCAATCGTTTTTGCACCTTCATTGCACCTTCAGCACTGATAACTTTCACGCAATCCTTTTGGCCAGGACACATACGACTAACCTCTTCTGACTCATAGAATCTTCTAACTATATCTTTGTGTTCTTCAGATATCACTTTTCCTTTGCTCATTAGTGGAATCTTCGGAAGGATTCCATGTTCTGATTTAAGTGAACGGCTTCTTTTCACCATGTATGTTGTAGTTTGAAAGAAACTAGCTGTTTTTTCAATTGTGTATGGTGAGTGTGTCAATATTTGTAGTTTGTGATGGTGACATTTGCTCTCCAGGAATGACTGTTTCAATTCATTCATTAATTTGTCTAGATGTTTTTCAGATTTAGTTTCAGGTTTTGAAGTATCACTTACCTCCTCGGTAATTTGAACACCATAATTGAGTTCTAGCCTCTCCTTCAGGTGTTTCTGAGCAGATGATAGCTTACCACGAGCCTTGCGCTTTTTCTGGCTTAATGACAGCCCTTCTGAAAAGAACGAAAAAAAGGTTTCACACACCTGAATATTAGTAATTAAATATTAATTATAGTACCTTAAATGCTATATAATTGGCTATATAGTAGATCAAACAGACCTTGTAGTAAAGTATAAGTTATTATATTAATTTATTACTTACTTTTTTTAACTGGTGTTTGGTCCAGAAATGCTAGAACTGGTTCAACTGAAGTTGAAGGATTTTCCTTTATCAAGCAATCACTGTCATTGTCCAGATCTTGAATTGAAGAGATGTTACTCAAGCCACTGATAGTAGATGATTCATTTGAATCCTGCTCAGACTCGTTGTTTTCAGTGGTACTAAGTATAGTGGGGTTTTTCATTATCAGTGTCCAGCAGTTCACACACAACAATGAGTCTTTTTTCACTCTTCCAGCACATTTTTCAACAAGTACATCAGTCACTTTTCTAAGATTGATTGTTATGCGTTTCTTGTGTTTTTGAATAGGGTCCTGGCAGTATTTCAAGTGCCGAACCATTGTATTTTGATCTGTAAAGATATAGGATTTACAATTAGGTAATATATATTTTTAGAAAATATATAGCTATACACACTTAATATTTTAGGCCTTGATAGTCTCTGAGGCTCATTAAAACACCATACCCACCAGCCACCCACAGTGCTGGCTGGAACTGTACTAACCTGTAGACAAGGAATTTTGCAACTATCTGTGTTGATTCTGCACTTAGACAAGTAGCAACATGTTTCAACAGGTTTGTTTAGGCTACATGTGAGCTTAGTCTTCCCCTTTCACTATTATAACTATTATTGCCAGTGTAGATTAGCAGTGAAATACAATTTTTATTAAATTCTTGGAGCTTGAGGTCAAATTGATAGCTAAGATATAAAAATTCCTTGAAATGACAAGCAATTTATAAATATGGTATTCACTTATAAGTTAGTTACATGAAAAGTACCAACATAAACAAACTTTTTATGATTGTTTCTATTAGTCAAGAACTCTGACTTTGTTTTTTATATCTATAAAAAATGTAATTTTAATTTCTATAGGTCAAATTATGAGCTTAAGTGTGAAAAAATAGGTAGAATTGACGCACAACTTATGAATATGGTGTTCACTTATATGTTAGTTACATGAAAAATACTAACATAAACAAACTTTTTTTTGCTGATTCTAATAGCCAATGCCTATGCCTATGCCTTCATTTTTTACATTTAAAAAAAAAATTCTCATTTGATACCCAAGAGGTCAAATCGTGACCTCAAATTTTGGTTACAGTGTAACTTTTTTATTTTTCAACCTAGAGTTCTAAAACTTGCATATTTGGATTCCTTGTCGTTTTCTGATTCTATATATATATACTTTTATATAATTATGACAATTATTACCCAAGTTATGGCTCACCAAATGTTAGTAACCTCGCGAGTGACCTCAAATTGCCTGAGGTCATATCTCTTGAACCGTTGGTCGGATTGACCTTATAATTTCAGAAATGGATTCAGGGCTCACAAACTCCCTATAAACCAAATTTCAGCAAAATATGAGAGATGAGGGTGTTAATTTCAATTTTTTTTGGTTGATCTGACAGAGAATGACCAGCTACCGTACATCTGGCAGTTGGCAAAGGCAAACTATTGCCCAGATTTCAACCTTCGAGATAAGAAATCTATACAAATCAATCCTGTACATCTGGCAGCTGGTCATGACCCAAAATTGGCCTCAAATATTTTAAAATGTTAAAAATAAAGCTATTCATACTATAGGACAACTTAATATTGGAAATGGTATTTTCTGCCAAAATACAAAATGCCTCATATATTTGTCTCCAGCTGATGATGATTAAGAGTAATTTATGAAATTTAATTTATAATATTAAATTTTTCATACCAATAAGTATCATATTTTAATATATCCGACCATATTATGATTAAGATTTTGAATATGGCATACCGTACCATACTTTCCCATCCCTGACTGATTACTCCTAACTATTAAAAAGTAAAGAGTTGAAAATATTAAATATTTTCTAGGGCAGGAATCACCAGTAGGCAGGCCACAGTCTGGATCCAGATCACTATCAAATTTTATATGGTACAGACCACAAAGAATAAACCCATACTGTGATGATAGGATTTACTTTAAAATATTGGCAAATTGACATTTTAAACAAACCAAAATCAAATTTTTTCTATTCTGTTAAGTTTAGTTTTCATTTGGGAGTTTAAAAGTGGTATATTTAAGTTGAGTGTGATAAAATAATGTAGGGGGGGACAGACCATAGTAGAGTAGGTTACAGAAATGGTGTTAAAGCATTTATATAAAAATTTAACTTATGCACCAAACTAGGTTTACTTCCATCATTTTATTTAAGCCAAACCATACCTTTCAATTGTGCTAAGTTATTTAGGTTTTATGAATCCATCCACGAGTTTGACTAACGTAATCTAACCCAGATTATACTAATGTACGAGTAATAGGAAGTCTCCTTTATTAGACCTAAATAAAATGATGGTCTATAAAATTAACACATTCTACCTCATAAGTTAAATTATGGCGCAAAAGCTTTAAGCTTTATAAAAATATCTACGCAAACCATAGAGAAAATTAATTGGTGATTAAGGCTTTCTGGGTAATCTGGGCTATAGTCTAGCCCTAACATTAATATAAAATCCTTTATAGGCTAACTTTTAATTGTATAAAAAGTAAAAAAAAAAACTTTTTGACACCATAAAAATATATATATGTTAATTTTGTGGAAACCAGATTATTCTAGGTTAAGTGATTGTTTTAGATTGGTTAGTTATTTCTGATGTGACCAATTTCTGCCAACCCACAAAACTTAACATTTACCATAAAATATATATTTACCAAGACTTCATTATTATTATTGTTCTGTCAATAGAATCTGACAAAGCCTAGCCTAACTTGGCAATGTGAAAATTTCTATAGCTAATATTCCTTAAATAGGCACAGTTTAGCCTACAAAGTTCAGGGTTGGAAAAAACTTGGTTTTATGGGGGGGCTAACCCACCTGGGTTTTATCAGGTATTTTTGGGTTTTACTGGGTTTCTGAGGTTTTTATCAGGTTTTTCAAATTTTCTATAGCTAATATAAGAAAAGTGTATAATAAAATTAAAAACTGGCCTTTAAAATTTTTTGTGCTTATATACAGTATTTATTCATTGTTCTTGATAATGATTATTGCTATTTTGTTACAGATACATATAGATGATTTTTCTTAAAGGCTAACTTAGATATAATAGCTAAAGCTTAGTATTACCAGTATCTATACTGAATTATTTTTATTTAATACTAAGAATTTAAGAAACCATGCCATTTGTTGCTGGAAGTGGTAGGAAATCTTCTCATGAGTGGGCCGATATCATACGAGCTGAAGGAAGCTCAAAAGTGAAATGCAAACATTGTGGAATGGAATTAAGTTCTAAAATTGAAAGAATCAAAACACATTTACAAAAATGTATAGAGAGAAATAAAAATCCTCCAACTCATCATCAAGTTGCATTAAATATTTCATCTGAATCATCAATTTCTGAACTATCATTTGATTCATTTCTATCATCACCTTCATCAGCTTCTGGTGTCTCTGTCAACAGACCTGACAGTTGTTCTACTTCTCAACCTCCAAAGAAGAAACCTAAATCTTTGTATTTCCCCCCATCAAGCAGTATTTGTAGTACTCTATTAACGTCAAGATTGACCCAACCTCAGATGACCAATTTTGTCAAAAAGACAACAGAAAAACAAAAGAAACTACTTGATCTACAAGTTGCCAAGTTTTTCTACAGCAATGCAATAGCTTTTAATGCGCAAAGAATATAAACAAATGATGAATCTGTTACGACCTGGGTATTGTGCACCAACAAGAAAAGACCTAGCAGGAGACCTTCTTACTGAAGTACATGATGAAATAGAATAGAATCAGAGTAATAACTTAACAAATGCTACAATAACTCTGCTACAAGATGGATGGTGATCAGTGTGGAATGATCCTCTCATTGCCACCTCAATCCACACTGGCCACTCAACATTCCTGCTATCAATGACTGATTGTGGATCAGAGAAGAAAACAGCAGAATATTGTTGTGAACTTGCTCTAGCTGCAATAAATGAGGTCCAACAGAAAAACAACAAAGATGTGAATAATTTGAGTTCATTAAAATTTTAGAGAGATTATTAATTAAAATAGCTCAAGTAAATAAAGTACAGTAACTATAAAATCCTTACAATACTATAATACTATGTATAAAATCCTTACAATACTAGGATTATTTCTCTTTCTCATATTTTCAAGGTATTTGCAATCTGTACTGATACCTAATGAGAGCAAAATGAAGGGCATGAAAGAACTACTTCAGGAGAAATGTCCTAACATTCTAACCTATGGGTGTTCATCTCATTACCTTAATCTCCTGGAGAAAAGTTACACCTAATAGTGTATTAAAACACAATTGAAATTCATAAGTATTTTCACAGTCACCACCAGCTACATGTAAGTACTAATATATATATATATATATATATATATATATATATTTCAATGGGCTACATCATGGCCGATGTTGTAACACCACTTCCCAGAGATCAGCGAAGTTAAGCGACATTGGGTCTGGGTAGTAGTTGGATGGGAGACTGTCCTCTGCGCCCAGATTATGTAGCAACCCATGGTTTGCATCCCACATAAAGCTGTAGGTCCCCTCCGTCATATGACCTTAGATGTTGCGAAGGAGGTTAAACAACCCCAATTTAAAAAAATATACGGTATATCATTTCAATGTGGGCAAAGAATGTTTTGAGAAAAATGATAATCTTTATAAAGTTTATATACAGATAGATTGGTAGAGAGAGAAAGATAGATGCTGCAATCTCTCTCTCTCTCTCTATATATATATATATATATATATATATATATATATATATATATATATATATATATATATATATATATATATATATATATATATATATATAGTGAGGTCAAGTCCAGGGGAGAGATGATGTTGAGCCGGTGGTGGATGTACCTTCAACTGAAGGGTGCATCCAGGTACATGTGGGTGACCCTCCCTCCACATTGGAGGGGGCTCAGGCTCCTGCAGAAGTTGCCCCCTCATTAGTGAGGGGCTCTTCAACTCCCAACAGCCCTGGTTGTTTGGGAAATGGGTCATGCTAGGGGTGGTCAGAATAGGGAAGGCTCCCTCTATGTAATGCTTTTTAATGCTAGGTTGATTACAAGTTTTGCGAGCTACAGGCGCTCTTAGCATCAGAATACCATGATATCATTGCTATCACCGAGTCCTGGATTCATACTGATCGTAGGGACTACGTTGGGGAGTTTTAAATCCCCAGGTATAGAATGTTTCGCAAAGACCGCACCCATGGAGAGTGGGGTGGGGTACTAATGTATGTCAGGGACACGTTGAGTCCAGTTGACTACCAGTTCCGGTCAGAACGGGAGCTGCTTGGCATTGATCTGAACATGGGAGGGACGAACTATAGGTTAATCTTGGTGTACAGACCTCCACATCTCCTCCTCAAGGAGGATACAGCCCTGTACACCGAACTCCATAGCCTGCTAGGGGATAGGGTGTGTGTAGTTTTAGGAGACTTCAACTGTTGCAGCATAAAGTGGGAAGACAGGACTGCTGATGCTGAAGGGAGGAGGCTAGTTGACTTTGCTGATGAGAACTTCCTCACTCAATGGGTCAATGAGCCTACACGAGTCAAAAGCGTTCTAAGACTTAGTATTCATGACCAAAGACAACCACTTCACTGGCCTCACCGTTGGGCGGGAGTGATCATGGTCTGATTAGGTTCCATGTGTGCATCCCTCGGGTGAAGCATAGTAACTCGAGAGGCAGTAAGTTCAATCTACAGCGAGCAGACTTTGTTAGCCTCCAGGATAGCGTATGTGAGATGGGGTTAGAGGTCGGCGGCAATGTTGGGGAAGTGCGGAGTGCATTCTGGGATGAGTTTATGGTGCTGCAGTCTGCTGCCATACCCTCAAAACTGGTCACCCCTGCTTCAACGCACCCTAAGTGGTTCAGTCATGATATCGCTTTGGCTATCCAAAATAGGAAAGTAGTGTATAGGAGGGCGAAGGTCAATCGTTACCATGAGAACACTGAAGCGTATGTCCGCCTGTGTAAGGAAGTGAAGGCGAAGGTTAGGCTAGCGAAACATAACGAAGAACTATGGGTGGCAAGCCTCTGCAAGGGAAACCCTAAGGAGTTCTTCAGTTATGTTAATAGTAGAAAGCCCATTAGAAGCATGATAGGTCCGTTAAAGGACCAAAGCGGACATCTCTAATGTGATTAATGAGTACTTTGCGGGAGTGTTCACCAGGGAGGACACCCGTGTTATCCCTGAGCCAGGTGTTAGACACGAAGGTGCTGGCCTGGATAGTGTTCGATGTACTGCAACAGTCATTGCCGATGGAATAGACAAACTGAGCTCGTTTAAGGCTCCTGGGCCAGACCAGTTTCTCCCTAGAGTGTTGTGGGAGGTGTGCAACCAGGTGGCTCCCCACCTGGCTACAGTCTTCAACAAATCATTGGAGATGGGCCAGGTACGTGGTGACTGGAGGGAAGCCAACGTGACCCCTATCTTTAAGAGAGGGGGGGATCAAGTAAAGATAAGCACCCCCAACCTTTTTTAGTTAGCTTTATAAGGCTAACTAACGAAAATATCATGACCTAACCTAAGCAATCGTCAAGGGCGTACAGTTGACCTAATGATTGGTTAGGTTGTTGTGATATTTTTGTTAGTTAGCCTTATAAAGCTAACTAAAAAAGGTTGGGGGTGCTTATCTTTACTTGATCCAAAAGGGGATCATGAAAGTCCAGGGAACTATTGTCTCATTAGTCTCACTTCAGTTGTAGGTAAATTATTAGAGGGATAATAGCGGATAGGATCAGTGACCATTTGGATTCCTACAGGCTGCTTGGGGACTCCCAACATGGGTTTAGACGGCATAGGTTATGTCTCACCAACTTGCTCAAGTTTTTCCACATCATGTTGGGTAAGTATGATAAGAGTAGGGAGATTGATATACTTTATCTCGACTTTGAGAAAGCCTTTGATAAGGTACCTCACTGCCAGCTAATAGTGAAAAGTCCGCGCTGGGTATTGGTGGGGAAGTAGGTAGGTGGATTGAAAACTGGCTGAAGAACAGGTGGCAGAGGGTTGTAATTAAAGGGGTTAGTTCGGGTTGGGCCTCGGTCACTAGTGGGGTTCCTCAGGGTTCCGTTTTGGGGCCACTGTTGTTTATCATTTACATAAATGATATTGATGGTGGCATCGTCAGTCAGATCACCAAATTCGCTGATGACACCAAACTTGGGGCCAATGTTGGGACACCCGAAGCGATTGAGGAACTGCGTGTGGACCTAGGTAGGATAGGAAAGTGGTCTGGAAAATGGCAAATGCCATTTAACTTGGGTAAATGCAAAGTGATGCACATTGGCTATGCCAATCCCAAGTCGGACTACTTGATGTTGGGGAGTAATATCAAGGTGACTGATTTGGAAAAGGACTTGGGTGTGCTAATTAGCAGCGACCTTAAGTTTACAAAACAGTGCGTAGAGGTGGAAAAGAAAGCCCAGAAGCTGTTGGGTTATATCAGGAGGCAATTTCAGTTTCGGAACAAGGAGATTGTGCTCTCTCTGTACAATTCCCTGGTTCGGCCGCACCTGGAGTATGCTGTGCAGTTCTGGTCACCCACCCTCATTAAAGATATTGATAGGCTGGAGCGAGTGCAGGCAAGGACCACAAAGTTAATCCCTTCCATTAGGCATATGGGCTACAATCGACGGTTACATGCCCTGAACTTGTTTTCGCTGGAAACTCGGAGGCTGCGTGGTCAACTGATCGAGGTTTTCAAGTTCTTACACAGGTTCAACAATGTCGATTTTAGAAGCATGTTTAGTTTAAATGATAACCCAACTCACAACAATGGTTGGAAGTTGGATTTGAAATGGTTTAGGACTAGTGTGTGTGGGAATTACTTTACCTATAAGATCTGTGACACGTGGAACAGGTTACCTTCAGAAGTTGTGAACAGTTCCTCTGTGGATCATTTCAAGAAAAGTTTAGACCAAATCTTGCACACTATTTGAGGGTGTAGAAAACTTTCCCTGGCACCTGTTGCCATTGGTACCTCCTCAGTATGTGCCACAAGGCCTTTTGAGGTACTTCTTTTCCTTGTAACTCCTTTTGTGTGTGTGTGTGTGTGTGTGTGTGTGTGTGTGTGTGTGTGTATATAAAATGGTACATCTGCTCTTAATTATTTTAATACCTACTCTAGTTTTATTTTAATTAATTCATGCTTTGAGTAAAAACTTTATTTATACTTTATTCAGGGATTTATTATTATATCAGTGTAATCAAATTTTTGCAGCTTCAAAGTGATTCAGCAACCTTGTCAACTGCTGTTAAAACATGGATACAGCTCTTGCAAAATGAAGTCCTCAAGCCATACAGAGCTCAAATTAAAAAAATGAATGACTGATGCTGTGGAACCATCCTTTTATGTAACATACTTCATGGACTCTCAATACATGGGTAAGTATCAATATTTATAATCTATTTATAATATACTCTCTTTGTTTTCATAGATATAGATATATATATATATTACAGGTGCACTGGATATGATATCCAGCCAGATATTTGGCCAGATATTGCAAAATATCCGGTATCTGGTAGGATATGGGTCATATCAGCTGGATATGCCAGATATAGGGCAAGACATTAGAAAATAAACACCTGTATGAAAATCTGTCATAATATAACAACACATTACAAATAATATTTTATATACTAAAAAATGGGAAGCCCTCCAGGGCCCACCGCTAAACCAGTCCAGCAACACTTTTTATATTAAATCAACACAATACTGATGACAAGAATAAATAAATCATCTGTCCATCCTTAATGATTACAGTTCTATTCATATAATCAGAGCTCTTTATAAAAATGTCTAGGTGTTAAATTTTTTAAAAAGAGTAAAATATTGCTAGACCCCTGCACTTGCTTTCCATTCTTTTTTCTCCTTTTTTTTCCTTTATTTTCAAAATAATACAAAACATTACAAGCTTGACAAATGTAAAACAATACATTGAATACAATATAAAATACCTGGAATAAAATCAATGAATGGAGGACAGTATTGTGTGGTCAGATGCCGCCATTCAGCCTGGAGGTCTTCAGAATTAAAAAAACTCAACAATAGTGATTTAGAACTTTTTTCCATTGTGGTGCAGAAACAAGAGCATTTCTCCTCTTTTAGGCAATATTCAGGATCGCCTTGCTTCATAGATATTTCCATATTCAGAAAACATTCTCTCTGAAAATAGAGGATGTGGGTGTGCAGAGAAGCTTTGAAACAATAGTTTTAAGGAGAGGAAATCAGTCCTCCTGCTTCCAAATTTGAACTGGACAGCATTTCCTATCTACAAGAGGTTCAGATGCATATCAGTCTAACTCTCCTGCAATCAGTAGAACAGGAGCAGTCTTTTTTTCAACCTTTCTTCTCTTGTAACTTACTTCCCCAGATTGCTCTCCTTTTGTGATCTCCATAAAACATGCTTCAAGAATGTCCTCTTCGTCTTTCCTCTTTCGCATAGGGGTCATTCTCTGTCAGATCAACCAGTGCCTAATACCCTCATCTCTCAGATTTTGCTGAAATTTGGTTTATAGGGAGTTTGTGGGCCCTGAATCCATTTCTGAAATTATAAGGTCAATCCGACCAACGGTTCAAGAGATATGACCTCGGGAAATTTGAGGTCACTTGCGAGGTCACTAACATTTGGCGACCCATAACTTGGGTAATAATGGTCACAATTATATAAAAGTATATATATTTAGAATCAGAAAACGACAAGGAATCCAAATATGCAAGTTTTAGAACTCTAGGTTGAAAAATAAAAAAGTTACACTGTAACCAAAATTTGAGGTCACGATTTGACCTCTGGGGTATCAAATGAGAATTTTTTTTTAAATGTAAAAAATGAAGGCATAGGCATTGGCTATTAGAATCAGCAAAAAAAAGTTTGTTTATGTTAGTATTTTTCATGTAACTAACATATAAGTGAACACCATATTCATAAGTTATGCGTCAATTCTACCTATTTTTTCACACAAGCTCATAATTTGACCTATAGAAATTAAAATTACATTTTTTTATAGATATAAAAACAAAGGCAAAAAATGTAAAATTGTATTTCACTGCTAATCTACACTGGCAATAATAGTTATAATAGTGAAAGGGGAAGACCTACTTAGAGGATTCATGTGCTAGCCTAATACAATTTTTGCATGCTCGATGCTCTCATCAATTTCTTTTTGTGGAAAAATGTATTGAATTCTGCTGCCTCCTCTTAGGGTAGGACAACTCATTACAGTTAATATATGATGTCCTGGCACTGCACATGAATCCTTGTTTGATGGATAATAATATGCACTTGATCCTGATGACCCAGAGGGATGTAGAAAGTTCACAGTGAAATCATCAAACTCTTCACAATATTCCTCCACAATTCCATACCAAACTTGCATGTCATAAATGCAGCCAACATACTCTCCTGGTTTGACACATTTTAGGTTACCAAGCATTGCAGGTTCATTAGTAAAATGACTTTTCCTTATTCTTTTCTTTTCTCCAATGCCACTTGAAATGGGATACACCATCAGTTCTTCCTTGTTTAGGGGAACAAATCTATGATATTTCTGAGTTCCAGGAATAGCCCTACTCTCCTTGAATCGATGTTCCAACCGTTCTTCTGCATCTTTCAAATCAGCTGTAGTTACAAAGAAAAAATTTATCTTCTTGCTCAAGTTTTCTTCACAAAACTGAAACATGTGTTCTGGTGTAAGAATTTGCCTCTCTGTAGTTCTCTGCAAACTGGCACGAGCAGTAGCTCTTTTCACTGTTCCTCCAATCCCATCACATGCATTTTTGCCATGGGATGTAGCAAAGAAGTGCCATTCACAACAGACCAAAATCCTCTTCATGGTAACAGAGATTTGTGAAGTTGTATCTGTCTTCTTATATTGGCCAGCACATCCATCTGAGAAACAGTGCACCTTCTTCAATTGTGGGCATCTGAATTTAACATATGTCATAAGCTTCAATATGAATGAGTAAACCATTATAGTGTTGTGTTTTAGTGATGCAGATAAGAAACAGACACTAAAATGGCTAAGTTCCTGGTCTGCAGATGATCTATAATAGATGACAAAAGGGTGAACTGTACACTGTGAATTGTCCCAGTGAAACCCTTGGGCAGCATCCTGGACAATGAAAGAATAATTCTCAGAGAAATCACCTACTATAACTACCTCGCTCTGAGGTGGTAGTGTTTCTTTCAACTGCTTGAAGTACTGTGATTGTTGCTGAGCAACAAAGTGATGACGAACCATGCGGGATATTTTCATGCTTAGGGATGATAAGTATTCATGAAGTGGCTCCACCTTATCAACCATTGTACAACGGTCAACAGTCACCCATTGCTTGTAAGATATTTCATTTGGAGCTGATTTCACACTGTCAAGTAACTCAAGAAAATCCAGGACACCCTCTTCTCTTGGGCAATCATTGCAAAGTTGCATCATGCAAGTCTCTCTTTCTGTACTGCAGACACTGTAATCCATAAGATCCTTGTATGAAAGACCTCTTTCTCCCAATGCAGCCAGCTGCAATTTTGGATTTTGATGGTATGTGCAGACACAGACACAATGAGTCCCACCACTACCGGCAAGCACACAATATGATGGCCGTAATTTGCAAATGTGGAAAATCCTATTTTGGGATTCTTTTCATCATTTTTATATAGTTCAAACATCTCTCTTAAATTCCCGAGGACCAATCGTTTTTGCACCTTCAGCACTGATAACTTTCACGCAATCCTTTTGGCCAGGACACATACGACTAACCTCTTCTGACTCATAGAATCTTCTAACTATATCTTTGTGTTCTTCAGATATCACTTTTCCTTTGCTCATTAGTGGAATCTTCGGAAGGATTCCATGTTCTGATTTAAGTGAACGGCTTCTTTTCACCATGTATGTTGTAGTTTGAAAGAAACTAGCTGTTTTTTCAATTGTGTATGGTGAGAGTGTCAATATTTGTAGTTTGTGATGGTGACATTTGCTCTCCAGGAATGACTGTTTCAATTCATTCATTAATTTGTCTAGATGTTTTTCAGATTTAGTTTCAGGTTTTGAAGTATCACTTACCTCCTCAGTAATTTGAACACCATAACTGAGTTCTAGCCTCTCCTTCAGGTGTTTCTGAGCAGATGATAGCTTACCACGAGCCTTGCGCTTTTTCTGGCTTAATGACAGCCCTTCTGAAAAGAACAGAAAAAAAGGTTTCACACACCTGAATATTAGTAATTAAATATTAATTATAGTACCTTAAATGCTATATAATTGGCTATAGAGTAGATCAAACAGACCTTGTAGTAAAGTATAAGTTATTATATTAATTTATTACTTACTTTTTTTAACTGGTGTTTGGTCCAGAAATGCTAGAACTACTGGTTCAACTGAAGTTGAAGGATTTTCCTTTATCAAGCAATCACTGTCATTGTCCAGATCTTGAATTGAAGAGATGTTACTCAAGCCACTGATAGTAGATGATTCATTTGAATCCTGCTCAGACTCGTTGTTTTCAGTGGTACTAAGTATAGTGGGGTTTTTCATTATCAGTGTCCAGCAGTTCACACATAACAATGAGTCTTTTTTCACTCTTCCAGCACATTTTTCAACAAGTACATCAGTCACTTTTCTAAGATTGATTGTTATGCGTTTCTTGTGTTTTTGAATAGGGTCCTGGCAGTATTTCAAGTGCCGAACCATTGTATTTTGATCTGTAAAGATATAGGATTTACAATTAGGTAATATATATTTTTTAGGAAATATATAGCTATACACACTTAATATTTTAGGCCTTGATAGTCTCTGAGGCTCATTAAAACACCATACCCACCAGCCACACAGTGCTGGCTGGAACTGTACTAACCTGTAGACAAGGAATTTTGCAACTATCTGTGTTGATTCTGCACTTAGACAAGTAGCAACATGTTTGTTTAGGCTACATGTGAGCTTAGTCTTCCCCTTTCACTATTATAACTATTATTGCCAGTGTAGATTAGCAGTGAAATACAATTTTATTAAATTCTTGGAGCTTGAGGTCAAATTGATAGCTAAGATATAAAAATTCCTTGAAATGACAAGCAATTTATAAATATGGTGTTCACTTATAAGTTAGTTACATGAAAAGTACCAACATAAACAAACTTTTTATGATTGTTTCTATTAGTCAAGAACTCTGACTTTGTTTTTTATATCTATAAAAAATGTAATTTTAATTTCTATAGGTCAAATTATGAGCTTAAGTGTGAAAAAATAGGTAAAATTGACGCACAACTTATGAATATGGTGTTCACTTATATGTTAGTTACATGAAAAATACTAACATAAACAAACTTTTTTTTGCTGATTCTAATAGCCAATGCCTATGCCTTCATTTTTTACATTTAAAAAAAAAATTCTCATTTGATACCCCAGAGGTCAAATCGTGACCTCAAATTTTGGTTACAGTGTAACTTTTTTATTTTTCAACCTAGAGTTCTAAAACTTGCATATTTGGATTCCTTGTCGTTTTCTGATTCTAAATATATATACTTTTATATAATTATGACAATTATTACCCAAGTTATGGCTCGCCAAATGTTAGTAACCTCGCAAGTGACCTCAAATTGCCCGAGGTCATATCTCTTGAACCGTTGGTCGGATTGACCTTATAATTTCAGAAATGGATTCAGGGCTCACAAACTCCCTATAAACCAAATTTCAGCAAAATATGAGAGATGAGGGTGTTAATTTCAATTTTTTTGGTTGATCTGACAGAGAATGACCCATAGGAGAACTGGAATTTGAGCTTCTTTCGCTTCCACTTTCATTACCTTCACTTTCATTTGAATCATTACCCCCTTTGTCATTTTCAATACCTATGACTTCTTCAATCAGCCAGGATTTAGCCTGCTCTTTTTGATCTTGTTGAAAGAAAGATAACTTATACCGTGGATCTATTGCAGTCGCAGTCACATAAGCCCTGTTTTTCATTATGTTCAAAGACTTCCCATCATTACTCTCTGACAAGAAATGCGCTCAAAGAGAAGTCAAGAGTTCTCTCTTTGTCGTTTGAACACCTTGGTCATCATGGCCAATCTTTGAAAGAAATCTTTGTAAAATACAAATGCTTGGGATTACAGAAGACAAAGTTGATTTTTCCGAACTCATTTCCTAGTTAGTTGGAAGAATGGTTTTAATATTTTAAGGAGATTTTGTATCAGTGTCCACTCGAAAGATGTGATGGTAGTAATTCACTACAATCAGCCAAATACAGTTGCACTGGAATTTTTAATTTATATAATCTTTCTAGCATCAAATATGTACTGTTCCAACGTGTTGGGACATCTTGAACCAATAGGCGAGGCTCAAGATTTTGCTGCACTTGAATGTGTTTGAAATTGTTACAGGCCAAAGGAGAATGATTAAAGTGAGTTACAAGGTGGCAACTTTTTGCAAGGATATCAATTACACTCCTCTGAACCATAATTGAGTCACTAATAACCAGTTGGAGTAAATGAATGCTGCAGTGTATTGAAGGTATTTCAGCCAGGTCACTACCAAGAGCCATATTACTAGCTCCATCCCTCACCGATAAATTCCTCTTATTTGCATCAAGATCCTAACCATCTCACATAGAGCGAAAGTTTTTAGATACAGTGGGGTTCCGAAGTTCGAGAGACTCAAACTTCGTGATTCCACATAGTCATGATCACCCTTTTTTTATACCAAAAATTTCAAAGTTCGTGATTTTTGACCAAAAATCCGCATATTCATGATTTTGATTTTCTGTATTATTATTATTGTTTATTAGCAACATATTTAGTTTCATTTAATCTGCTTTAATTTTATCCTGTATTTTTCAGATATTGTTTTGAAAAAATAACCTAGTTTTTGGTCTAGAGCAGTGGTGCACAAACTTTTTTGATGTGAGGACCAAACCAACCATCTGTTTTATATGTAGGGGCCAGATATATAGATATTCTATTTTTTATAAATATGCATTTTTATAACCAGGGGTAATATTTCAGATTTTTCACTTTTTCATTGAATTGAAAAGACCCGTGGGGCCACTGAAAAGACCCATGGGGGCCACATTTGGCCTGCATGCCAGGGTTTGTGCATCACTGGTCTAGAGTATTTAGTCAAACTGGCTCCAAAACATAAAGTAGATAGTGTTAGTCAATCTAGTAATAAAAGAACCAAAAATGTCACTGATTTGGAGACTAAACTAAAGATTATTTCTGAATGTGAGAAAGGTTTAAAAACTAGTGAAATATCAAAAATGTACATAATTATATTTTTGTTTTTTTTTAGATTGGTATAAATTTTTCTAAGCTCTGGAACGCATTAGCAAAAATTAATGGAAAGTGGATTCCGATGTTCGAGACGATTTTGGCAGTCCCAATTAATCACGAACTTCAGAACTCCACTGTATATTCTTGCCAGTATGCGACCCTGAGAAATGAGAGGCACATAGCACAGCATCATATCTTTCAAAATCTTTACCTATCCAGTGACCTGATAATGATATAAAACTTTCTTGAGAGGTTGTGCATGTCCATATATCTGAAGAAAAGCTGACACACTTTACTTCTTCCAGCTTCTGAGCAATTTTAGACTTGAACTCATTATAAAGCAGGGTTGGCACTAGTGGGCCCAACCCGAAAAAAACCCACTTGAAAAAACCCACTATTTTACCCACTTGTGGGTTTTTTCATGAAACTTAAGAAGTGCATATGCAATTATTTTTAAAAATTGTCATATAGATGCCTATAATGATTTTACATGCAAAGCAAGCAAACATGAGTCAACAAATAGACCTACAGGTATAACTCTTTGGGTGAGGTAGCAGGTTATAGTGTGTAGACATCAGCCAATCAGGGTGTTATACATCCTGATTCTTCAGTCAACTGCATCTTCAAGGAATTTTCTACTTCTTCATGGATTGTATTTAAAAGTGGACCAGACAAATTTCGACGGGAAGGTGGAGTGTAGCCTGGTCTTAGAGTATCTATCATTTCAATAAAATACTTAGACTCTGCACATAGAAATGGAATATTATTTGCATAAAAGAATTTGGCTATTTTGTTATCAATGACATTTTTCTGCAAAGTTGTTGTTGTCATGCCAAAATCGCTTACTTTCTTCTGAATTTTTCTTTTTTTCATCTGTAATTGTGTCAGTGGTGGTGAGATGAGTCTGGATCATCTGAGAGGTCTATGTCATGGCAGTATGAAGATGATGTACTGGCAGTATTGTCAGTCTTGTTTCTTGATTCCATGTGTTTCAAACATTTCATTAAATGCATTTTTATTCGCTCTATTTTATTACTTATTTCATTACTGCAATGTTTTGCATCTAACTTTACTAGTCCCATCAATAATATTGACTTCACTCCATTCATGCCCTGATTTTCTTCCTGATCCAAAGGTCTTTGGCATTATTTAATGCAGTTATAACTTCAAACAGACTAATTCTGTAGGCTAGCAGTAAAGATAAATATGCTGTTGCCAGTTTGTTTTATTTAACTGTGAAATAAAAGAAAAAATATTCAGTAATATGAATTAAATAGATAACTAGCTGAATTAAGTTCCCTTTGGGAGCTGTAATTCATCTACTTCCAGCAGAAGACACAGGGGCCTGTCTTCCATAGGAATTATAGCCTAACAAATAGGATAATTTACCACACCAAATTTAGTTCAAATTGGTCCATGTTTTCCAAATTTTGTTGTGAAGCTCAATCTGAGAAAATAATAACTTTTTATGCTTAATTGCCTGGAAGGCAACCTTTTTGCTAAAAACAAGACAAATGTTATATTAATAGTGTACGGTACAGTACAGTATTATTATAAAAATAAGAATAGGTAGGTCTAATATGAACTACCATATGGACATATGAAAAAACCCAATTTTACCCGGGTTTTTTCGGGTTTTAGGTGAAAAAACCCGAAAAAACCCACCTGGGGTGGGCTTTTTCAAAAAAAGTGGGTTTCTTGCCAACCCTGTTATAAAGACAAGGAATTATAGTATCAGAGAAGTACCTTCTGCTCGGTAAGAGATATCTGGGTTGGAGGTAGGCCATTAGATCAATAAAACCATCATCTTCAACTAAAGTAAATGGCTGGTTGTCCAAAGCCATCATCATGCCAATTTTACGGTGAATCATCACAGACCTGGAGTCATTGATGTCCCATATTTTTTTAGATGAAAAGCTTTCCTCTACTGAGATCTGCTTACTCATTTGGTCCATCCCATATTCTATCTATGCCTATTTCCTTTGATTCAGTAGTAGCTATTCTTTTTTTGTCATTTTCGTTTTTGGCTTCAGCATACTCTTTTGGGTGATTAATCTTCAAATGATTATGAAGAGGTATTGTGCTAACAGACTTTTGGCCACCTTTCTCCGTCCCATATTTGATAATCTTTTGGCAAATATTACACTTTGCAGTGATATTGCTAGGATCATTTATTGTATACAGCGACAACACAAAACTTGTCATGATTAATACTTAATTTAGTTTAATACAACACAAGAACCTGAAAGAGAACAAAACAATTAAATATCTGAATATACTTAAATTATTATTTATCTTATATTTGGGGGGGGGGGGGGGGGGAGCGCTTGCCCCCAATGCAAAACAAAATAGCAATATGAGTATAAAAATAATACAGTACCTAATAATATATATCCAGCCACATAGATATGGCCATATCCAGTATCTGGCCAGATATGAAAAATTCATATCCAGTGCACCCCTAATATATATATATACATGTGACCCTCTGTATACACAGTTTTAGCTATACACTGTTTTGGTATTGCTCCCCAACCCCCGTATACACAGGAGGGGATCTCGTCCATACACGGTTTCCCAAGCCAATACAGCTGTGTGGTGGCCTGTCACTCTACCCCTCCCCTCCCTACCTTAATTGTGGCGAGGATTCTATTAACAATTTTACAAATTATACATCACATAAAGGATGTTATCCAATATTTTAATTAATCATTATATTAAATATATGCATCTCTAATGATTTTAACTTCTTTACAATATATTTTTATACTTTATTAGTACTACAATTAAAAAAATAAATCACAACAAATAATTATAATAATCATAATAAATAACAACTAATTTCCCCTCTATAGACAAGGCTACCGCCCACATAAACAACACTATCACTCGCGCTAGCAAACAATTCATTCCACAAGGACATAGGAAACACTTCAACCCAAATTTCTCCCCACAAATACACAATCTAATCAAACAAAGAAACTCATTACGCCAGAAACACAGTCCCACTGCAGAAGACATTGACCTCATACACCACCTTAACACTGACATCACAAATCTAATTAACACTAAACAGTCAGAAAACTGGGAATCCTACTTAACTACACTCAATCACAAGACCAACAGCACCCAACTTTGGAAAACCTTGAAAAAAATCCACACTTCACATACTAACCCACCCCCCACACACGAAGCTCTCCTTTCCAACCGTAACCAAACTCCATCCCCACAAAAACACTGCAACCTACTCATGCACCACTACTCAAAAATTAGCCACAAAATCACTGTTCCCAATAATAGAAAAATCCTCAAAAACATACGGAAACTCTCGGCTGACCCACAACAACCACATCATTTACACCCCAAGGCACAGCTACAGCCATAAAATCCCTTAAAAACTCTCATGCCGAAGGCCCAGACCACATTTCAAACATACATCTCAAACACCTTGGTCCAATTGCTCTTGCAGCCCTCACAAACATATTCAATTACTCCTGGCTTCACAATGTCATACCCTCTACCTGGAAGCTGGCACACATCATCCCGATACTGAAACCCAATAAACCCCCCAACCTACCTGCTTCATACCAGCCAATCTCCCTTCTCTCAACCATTTCCAAAGTCCTTGAAAAACTGATATTAAGACGCATACAACCACACATTACATTTTCACAAACCCAACACGGCTTCAGGTCCGCCCACTCCACCACAACGCCTCTTACAAACCTAACCCAACACATCTTAGATGGCTTCAACCAACAATCCCCCCCTGCCCGCACAGTCCTTGTTGCCATCGACATCAACAAAGCTTTCGACACTGTCCCACGCCACATTCTTGCACAAAAGATTATTGATCTCGACATCCCCACCAATGACAAGAAATAGCTTACTAATCTCATTGCAGGCCGACTTGGCAAAGTCATACACAAACAACACTCATCCAAAACCTACAGACTATACAATGGTGTCCCACAGGGCTCCATACTCTCTCCAATGCTCTTCAACCTTTTCATGCACGACCTCCCACAACCTCTCTCCCCCCATGTCCACATTTCCTCCTATGCAGATGACCTGACCATAACAGCACAACACCATAACCGTAACACCGCCACACGCCTGATCCAGCAGTACATTACCAATCTGGAACTCTGGCTGACTAATAATAGGATGTCAGCATCCCCTCAAAAATCTTCCATCACCCTCCTAACCTCAGACCGCCACGAATCCCAGCACACCCGAGAGTCACCCTCATGGGACATCCCCTACCTCTAAACAAAACCCCAACAATCCTCAGCCTCACCCTAGACACACACATGTCCTTTTCCCCTCACATATCAAACATTTGCTCCAAAGCAACAAAAAAACTCAACGCTCTCAGAACACTCACCTCCACAACATTCGGTCAGCAGAAGGAATCCCTTAGTATCCTATACAAACAATTTGTATGTACTACCCTAACTTACGCTGCCCCCGCCTGGTCCCCATCCATCTCCCACACAAACCAGAAAAAGATACAGACCACACAAAACAGAGGTCTCAGAAGCATTACTGGCTGCCTCCCAACCACACCCATCCCACATCTACATGCAGATACGAAAATACTCCCCATCGAACACCACATGAACATGACAGGGACTCAATTCGGTAATTATATAGAAAATGGCGCAACCCGAAGTATGATGTAAAAAACATTTTATTAGGTCAATTTCGATGTGCTGAAGCCAAATCTATTAACCATTTGGTGTGCAAATGCTTCAAATTAGAGTAAATGTTATTTATATTTTACTCTTATTTTGAAGCATTTGCCTAAAAAATGGCTAACAAGCACATGAAAACTAACCTAACCTAAGAGTAAAATAATCAAATCAACTTACCTTTAACTTAAACATTGGGAGGATACAACTTTGCTGCAGCTTTGAGGAAAAAATGAAGTCTATTTTTACATAACGTCCCTAGTGATCAGAGACTTCATTTTTTCCTCAAAGCTGCGGCAAAGTTGTATCCTCCCAATGTTTAAGTTAAAGGTAAATTGATTTGATTATTTTACTCTTAGGTTAGGTTAGTTTTCATGTGCTTGTTAGCCATTTTTTAGGCAAATGCTTCAAAATAAGAGTAAAATATAAATAACATTTACTCTAATTTGAAGCATTTGCACACCAAATGGTTAATAGATTTGGCTTCAGCACATCGAAATTGACCTAATAAAATGTTTTTTACATCATACTTCGGGTTGCGCCGTTTTCTATATAATTACCCTCAATTCTTCTCCAGAGCACTGGCCCCAGACCACCCCTGTCACCATCTCACATTACACAATCCCCCACCCCGCAACAAAAAATGTACTCCTGCTACTCACTATTCGCAGCTACTGAACAATATCCCCCCTCCTCCCCTAAACATCAACCCCATTAAACATCTCTACACAGAATTTACCCGGAAATACCTACTCGACCAACCATACAACACTGTCCTTCACGATACTCCCCCTGTAGTCCATCAGAGCGAACAAACCCTCCCAAGGAAAACAAGTTACTCTGGCCAGGCTCCGTTCAGGCCACCACCCCTCCCTCCAACAATACAGACACAGACTCCACCTAGCTGACACCACCACCTGTCAAAAATGCTACCTCCACCCTGAGGACACAGAACACCTACTCTTACACTGCCACACTCTCTCTCAACAAAGACACAACTCCAACATTACCTCTCTACGAGACCTATGGACCCGTCCCACGGTGGTAGCGGGATACCTGAGTGCCGCCGGGTTCGCATAAGAGAACCCGGGGGCTACAAAGTAAGTAAGTAAAAAGTAAATAACACCACACTCACCAGTAAACATCGTCTGCAGCAACTCTACCCAATCTACCTACCTTTATTTGTAAGTTAAACCATTTTTTTCTTGTTACTGCAGTAATAATATTATGTGCAGTTGATATATAAATATACATGTATGTATGTATAGTATATATTTTGGTATTTCTGTATGCATTTTAGTGACGTATGAGGAAATATAGTTGGTCATAGGGAGGGGGTCAATTGCTCTAGGGATTGATTATATTTTTTCCCATAAGGTATTAGTCCCTGTATGCACAGTTTCCGTTTACACAGGCATTTTCAAGAACCTAACCCTGTGTATACTGAGGGTCACCTATATATACACCGTATATATTAACAGGAGCAGAACTTTATGAAGAGTAAGCAATGGCAACAGAACAGTGGATAATCATCAACAAGCCTCAATATCTAGCACATTTTCTGTCTTTCAAAATAAAAGACAACCTTTTCTCAGTACGGTATCAATGTTTAATAATCAAGTCATTCAACTCTATAAAAGTCTTCCTCTACTTGGT
Source organism: Bathynomus jamesi (assembly GCA_023014485.1). Taxonomy (NCBI): domain Eukaryota; kingdom Metazoa; phylum Arthropoda; class Malacostraca; order Isopoda; family Cirolanidae; genus Bathynomus; species Bathynomus jamesi. Next base: position 560,701 of record JAJOZX010000863.1, read on the forward strand.
AGCAAGTGATGAAAGTATAAATTGCAAAAAGAAATGCTATTGGTATGGAAGATTTCTGCAACTTTTGTGAATATCTACAGAGTTGTACCCCAAGTTCAGCTACCATTGAGAGAGCTTTCTCAATATTTGGACACATCTGATCCAAGTTACGCAACAAGCTTAGGATAGAAAAAGCAAGAAAGCTGGTCAAAATATACAAATATTTGTGTAGTGGAAGTGAACTACCTAAATAAAGTTTGATTACTTTGAGATGTGCCAATGCTTAATAAATAAATACTTTACTATGATTACTATTTGAATTTAATTAGTTTATTACTTTTACAGGGTAATTCACTTAATAAAACTAAATATTTTAGAGCTCAGTTTATTAAAAATAAAGTTGAAGTTGAGTTGAGCTTTGTGCTTTTGTTATTTATTTAATAAAACAAAGTCCTACATGAGTGCAATGACTCTTAAATACATGGTATTGACTTATATTATTTTTATTAGCTTATTACAGAAACTCTATTTTAAAATCTCTGAAAAAAAAGAAAACCTGCTTGAGTGGGTTTTAATTAGGTTTTTTCAGGTGGGCTTTTCCTGGAAAAACCCACTGGGGACAACTGTGTCAGGTCCAATCAGGCCAACTCTGACAAAGTTAGCAAAACAAAAGTGCAAGGATACATTCAGGTTGGATTAAAAAACAATAATTCTGTGCAAAATTTTTAAAATAGCCTTAAAAAATCTCATTCAAGGCAAATTTGGGTGCAAGATCATGAATATCTGGTGAATGTCCGTGTGCTCACGCCTGAATTTTGTAAACGGCTTGGCTAGAAAAGGCTTCACTTTAAACTTAGTGAGCTACAGTAACATGATTTAAATGGCACAGGAGCAATCCTTCAGCTACTGAAGGATAACATTTCACCGTATTAGGGGTGACCTAGTCTACAGTATATATAGCTACGTTAAATTCAAAAGGCGGAACAAAAAATAGCCAAAGCTAGGCTAGGCTCAGCTAATCCCTTGATGTGTACCTTTTATTAAGAAACTTTTCGCCAGTGTGCTGTATGGTGTATATCTCTGAATCTACAGGATATATATCAGGAGGTTTAATTAATTTAAAAGGTTGGCCTTGTAAAAGAGGCATTTAATCGTTTAAATTTTGAAATCCTGGACCTAATTTTAAAAATTAAAATAAAATTTAATGAGGTGCCAAGGCATATCCTTAAATTTTGTTCTAATTACATTTGCGTCAACAATGACCCGCGCTTTACAATTAAATTTTATTGATATTTATTGAGAATTTATTTATTATAACTTTATTTTTAAATTTTTAAGTAATCAGGATTTTTAAAAACAATGGATATAAACAAAATGTAAAACTTGTGTCAGCTGAATCTCAAAAAAGAACCATCCCAAAAATGAAAACAAACTCAAATTCTAGGGCGCATTCAGTTAGGAGTTTAATAATAATAATAAAAAATCTTTCATTCCTTTCTTCTGAGCAATTAATCATAGAATACTGCATTCAAGCCTGATCCCTTCACCATAGATATGATATATATATGCTTGAAGTTACAGTTAGGTGCAAGTAATTTTTCTCACTAGAGAGTAATGTTATTTATTTGGATTTTAGTAAGGCATTTCACAAGGTTCCACATAGGAACATAGGCCTGTTAGTTTAACATTATTGATAGGAAAGATACTAGAAAGAATTATAAATAATAATATTCAAGATCATTTTGAAAACTTTAATCTTATTTCAAATTCACAACATGGATTTAGATCAGGAAGGTCTTGTCTAATCTCTCATTAGAATTTTTAGAGTTTGTAACTGATCAGGTTGATAATAGAAATGGGTAAATTTGCAGTTTCGGCCCCAATTCGTTTTAAACATGAAACGTGTTTTTCCTATGTTTTTTTGATGAGATTCATTCGAATTATTTGAATTCGTTTCCGTCACAAATCACTCGTTTTTAGATACTCCCTCCCCCCAACATCAAAAGCCAAAAACGAGTGATTTGCGATGGAAATGGATGTCAAATTCGAGTGAATCACATCAAAAAACATAGGAAAAACATAAGTTTCATAACCCAACTCAATCCAACCTAACCTAACCTTGACAATCTGCAGAGATCAATTGGATCTTAATTTTGCATGTAACTGTATTTATGGTTTGTTTATGTTAACAGTGGAGCCACCCAGATGGGCCGAAGGGCCCCTAGTGTGCCCACTATAAAATTTTTACCATGTTACTATGTTAATGAGAAGTGACGGGTTGAGGAGCAGGGTCGGCCGCAGGCTCGTCAATGTCGTCGTCCTCAGACTCGCCGTCCTCGTGCGGGATAGTGTTAGAAAATCTAGAAGAGGAAGAACCATTGTTGTCCCCAGTGGCGGTCCTAGCTTACATGACGCCCTGGGCGAACCTCACCTTCAGCGCCCCCCCCCCTGTTCGCCAACACACACACATTCGAATCCCCCCAAAATAAAGGACAGACATAACTCTTTCACAAAATAACTTTTTATTGGACTAATTGTTGGAACTTCAGAACCAAAACAAAGACTCAAATTTCTGAATTTTACAAATCCTTCATCACGTAAATAGAATAACTCACTTAAGAGAATGTAATTATGATACTATGAACAGGAAAAATACAAATTAAATTGCACAACTGCCATAAATAAACTAGAGAATCAAATTTCTAAATTGTACAAATGCTCTATCACATAAATAGAATAAGACACTTAAGAGAGGGTAATTATTATGCTACACTTTGAACAAGAAACAAAATAAATTGCACCACAGCACAACTGCCATCTAAAGCCTGACTCTTCTTACCTTCCTTGATGCAAAGTCATGAATTAAATCATCATATGAAATCTGCTCAGCAATTGTATGATTTATACTGATGATGGCCAGACCGGTAAGGCGTTCCTGTGACATAGTTGACCTCAGGTAGGATTTGATGAGCTTCAGCTTTGAAAAGCTCCTCTCTGCTTCAGCAACAGTGACTGGAAGAGTAAGACCAATTCTGAGAGCAGTCCACAAATTTGGATATATTTCAGAGAGCTCCCTTTCATGGATAAATGTCAGCAGTTCAAGCAAGGATATGGTCTTTGATGGCAAGTCAGGCAAGTTCTTCAGCTCCTGTGCAAGCTCTCTGCCATCCAAGTCAGATTGTCCCTTAAAGTGTAGTGTAGTACTAAGGTTCACACATTGTTCTGTCAGCTCCTCAAATGTGAGATTTTGGAAATGTGTCAGCACTCCAAACTTCTCTCCCACAATTTCCAACGTGGAAAATCTTTCCTGAATGGCTGATGTTGCAGCATCAACCACTGCATTGAAAAATGTCACCTCCAGCTTCTTCAAAGCATCAATCAAGGGCTCATCAGATGCTTCATAGGAGAAGTGCCGCTTTGTGGACCTCAGCCGTTTTTGTTTTAACACAGCCTCCACATTCATTTGTTCACAGATATCTGTGGCTGCCATTTGTGCAGCCACAAAACCTGTTGCCCTGTAATTGCGGAGACCTCTCTCTGTTTTTTTTAGGAGATTTACTGCAACATCAACGTGCATGCTAGGAGACTGCATCTGCTTGCTCACATGCTGAATTTGGCACAACAGGTCATGCCACACCACTGAACAAATGGCGAAGCGGTATGACCCAACCTCCTCTGACAGAGATTGAGCCTCGACCTTTATTACAGAGTCTTTGGTGTGGTCCCTCACCTCGATCAGTGCATCTCTCACTGCAGCTGCCTGATATCTCAGGGGCTCCACACTCTTGATCTTGCTTTCCCACCTTGTATCAGACCACATCTTCAATGTGATGTTCACATGTTTTTTCAAAATGGCCCATCGTTGTGTGGAGGCTGAAAACAAGTTGTAAAGCTTCTGCAAGATGCCAAAGTAACTTGTGGCATCAATAGATCCCTTAGCAGCATCGGCCACAAGCAAATTCAGAGAATGAGCCCCACATGGAACAAACAGAGCTCTGGGATTAATTTCTAGGAGCCTGGATTGAACACCCTTGTTTTTTCCCCTCATGTTGGCCCCGTTGTCGTATGATTGTCCTCTACAGTCCATGAAAGGAACTTTTAGCTCCTCCAGTCTCTTCAGAATCAGAGATGCCAAATGTTGACCAGTGGACTCCTCTGCCTCCAAAAACCCCATGAAATGTTCCTTTATATGGGGCTTCCCCTCCAGTGACACAACCCGAATCACAACTGACAACTGTTCAGTGTGGCTGATATCTGGAGTGCAATCTAGAATTATTGAAAAAAACTTTGATTGTTTGATGTCGCTCACCATTGCTGAAATGGTCTTGCTGCTCGACAAATCAATGAGTTCGTTTTGTATGTGGTGGCCGAGGTAGCTGGTGTGACTGGAGGTCCCTTTTTGGACACGGTTAATGTGCTCTTGCATTATAGGATCAAATTGTGCCATCAGTTCAACTTCTTTCAGAAAATTGCCATTTGATGGTGAGAACAATTTTTCTGTATGTCCCCTTAGTGCCAAATTCCTAACTGCCAGAGAATGCACAATAGCAGTGAGACGTGTCAGCACCGCTCTCCATCTCAACTTCTCAGCCTCCAGAAGTGCCATCTCCTGCTTGTCAATGGTCTCCCCCTTTCTCATCCTCACTGCCAGTTCTTTCCAGATTTTCATAGAATTTAGGTGTTCTGAACTGTTGTCATGTGATGTGAGCAATGAGCTTGCATGCTTCCAGTCCGAGAGTCCCAAACTTGTTAAATTTATTTTCCTCTTGGAAAATAATGTACAACAGAAACAGAAAAGGCTGTTGTTTTTTAAGGAATAGACCAACCAACTTCTGGTTATATTTTCCCCACTAACCAATGACTTCCTGAAGTATTGATGGTGGAAACTTCTTCCGTCACTGTCGTTTCTAGGGAATACAAAGTCAGATGGTACTTGACTTGGTCCCCTGGAAACCAGTTGTGTCCGAATTCTCTCAGTCAGAACTGAAGGCCAGTTAGCAGGGTCGGTGGACAGAGACTCATCCTCAGGAGGCGATTCTGCTCCAGGCATTTCTAATAGAAAGAACAAGAGCATTACTCATTAGTATACACACCTAAGTTAGATAACACATTATTCACAGCACTTTGTTATGGTGGTGGTGTTATGGAATTATGGTGGTGAAACACCACACATACCCAGTAACCCAGACCCAGTGATAATAACATTATAATTTATAACTGTTTGCAAAATGCTTTGCAGGGATGCACACACATACACATACACACACACACGCACACACTCACAGACATATGTGCACACAAACTCACCTGAAGAGTCCTGCCGGGGAGAAGTAGAAGCAAATGGGTCTTCATCCTCAGGATCAGACTGCATTTGTGGAGACATATGTGAGGCTGAGGAGGTAGATGGCTCCTCAGCCTCAATAATGGCAGAAGTAGACGGCTTCTCATCCTGGCTAGTGGCAGAGGGTGTTCCAAAATATTTCAAAAGTGCCCCTGCAAATAGTAAAATAGAACATAACAGACCAATGCATGAATAGGCTAGTACAATTAATTTAACATGTTATTAAGCACAATTTATTAAACTTTTAGAATAGGAAACAAATGAATAATACAACCTCCTTGGTTAATGGCTAATTATATACATAATAGTACACTTCAAATGACTCAGAAAGCTATATCACAAAATAGCAGTGCAATATAGCAGTGAAGAGTAGATGACATAGCTCTATACCTTTATCTTTTGCTCGTTTCTCCTCTTCTTCTTTCCTCTTTTTTCTAAACTGAGCACCTGATAGCTTTGACCTCTTCTTATCCATTTGCGGTTATTTGACAGACCTTAGTGGCTTAGTGTGAAGATTCGTTCTGTAATAAATAATATACATTTCACTATTTAACCAAACCCAGAAAAATAACATTACATATGTTAAAGTATGGGCCTTTATTCCCAATAATATTAATCTGGAAGCATTTTGCATTGTTTAGGTCTTTTATGGGAAGGTTTATGGAAAATGCAATAGATGGTTTTTTATTAATAAAAATATATTTATTGATCTTTTATTATTTATTTTATTTTATTTTTTATTTTTATTTATTTCTTTATTTATTTATTCTTATTTTTATTTTTTTTGCAGGCGCTCATGCCGCCCCTCCACAAATGCCGCCCTGTGCGGCTGCCCATATTGCCCTTATGAGGAACCGCCACTGGTCCCAAGGCGATATGATGACTAAGCTGATTGATGCAGCATTGCTTGTATATATTAAGTTAAGGTGTATATATATCCATCTCATAATTGTAAGGTTAGTGAAAAATTCACTTAATTTAGAGCTAGCATTTTGGCTCTTGTGGCATCAGTTTGGGACCTGTGGCATCATTTTGGGGCGCTGCGCGTCTTTCTACTCGTTTGTGGGATGTCGTACGTACAGGGTGTGGTCTGAGAGAGCTCTCTTGCACTTCAGTTTGGTTGTTTAGATACAAGATTGTTGCATCGTGCAATAGTCCAGGTTGCGTTGTTGTTGCAAGGTTGAGAAAGAAGACCATAAATAGTACCCCTTTTGTTTATATTAAATTCATGTAACAAAGGTCTAAGGTAGGCCCGCATCGAGTCAGCAACCCTGAGGTAGGACTTAATAGGATCTCAAATCTGTAAGTTTTAATTTTAGCTTAACTTGGGCTGTAGGTAGCACTGGCCCTTTAGAATTTGGCCGTTCACGGCTCAGCTGGGATTTTGAACCCAACAAATAAATAAAATAACAGATAGAGACACGTGCAAAGGCAGGGGTAACTCGTCCTGTTATTCTTAAAAAAGTTAGGAATCACTTCAAACGGAGTAAGAGCCCAACCTTCACACACTGTAGCCATGGCTAGAATGAAACAATATGGCGGACCAAAAATTATTATATTTATTATCTCCGTTATTATCCATTTACGACGGAGGTGGTATTAGAAAAAATTATCCGAAATGAAGAGATACAGCTAAACAACACATCAAAATTGCGAGAACCGATTAGGCCCGAAACTACAATAATACCTGGAAATTATATTATTTACTTGGATTTTGTTATAATGTAATGTAATGTTTCAGACCAACAAAGACCCTAGGATCCACTCATGGCTGGTCTACCTAACTGCGTTCGTAATTGTGTATTGCGCATGTCCTCCGTGGTGGCGGAGGGGACCTACAATTTTACGTGGGTTCCGAACCACAGGAACATAAGAACATGAGAAATTTTTATAGTGGGCACACTAGGGGCCACTTCGGCCCATCAAGGTGGCTCCACTCTATAAAAACTGCCTGTACATTGGCAACAACCAATTTTTACAAAACTAAATAATTATCAATTTAAAATTAATTAATTATCAATTAAAAACGAAAGAGAATCTCTCGATCCAGAGATCAAGTCATAATAGACTACTATCCACAAATATGTTACACTCAGTGATGGGCAGTATCTAGATACATGTATCGCCGATACGTATCGATCGATACTTTTGTATCGGTATCGGTATCGCTTTAGCTACTTGACAAAAGTATCGATTTATCGGTATCGCTAAGGTCAATTTTCTTAAATGTATCGAAAAAAATCGATACTTCGATACATCGATACATTAATAAGAATTTTTAAATATTTAAATAGATGTTATAATATGACACTACTGAGTTATATTTATGAATATACATAAATAATAATATTATTAAATATTTATTTAATGACAGTACTACTCTACTGGTCACGTCACACAGTACGGCGCAACGTTTAAACACGTTTGTACTTGTGTTATTGAGATTAATTAACCATAATATAGAAACGCTCATAAACCCAACCCGAGGGTAAGGCAAGCCAGCCTTGTTCTCGGCCGGTCCCAAGTCCGGATAAATGGGGAGGGTTGGCGTCAGGAAAGGCTTCCGGCCATAAAAACCTAGCCAAAACCACAATGATGAGTCTTCAACACGAAAATGCGATGACGGCTAGGGCGTACCCCGTAGGCGACGTACAGAGACCTCGCCCGACCTCTGTGGTGAGGCGAGGGCTACCGTACCAAGAGCGGGTGCGGCTAACGAAGCGAGCTCGGGTGGACCTGAGAATTGCGACGCTGAATGTTGGAAGCATGACTGGCAGAGGAAGAGAGATTGTGGAGTTGATGAAGAAGAGGAGAGTTGGGGTGTTGTGTGTACAAGAAACACGCTGGAAGGGGAACAAAGCAAGAGAACTCAGTGAAGGATATAAATTGTTCTACAGTGGGGCGTCGGTTGAGGGAAGGAATGGTGTGGGTATTGTATTGGCGAAGGAATTGAAGGATAGCATAGTGGAAGTAAAGCGAAGAGGAGATAGACTGGTGACTTTGAGAATGAATTATGGGGAACATGTACTCAATATAATCAGTACATACGTGCCCCAAAGTGATGTCCGGACGACGTTAAGGAAGCATTCTGGAGGTTATTGGAGGAAGAAATGGAGAGTATTGCCGAGGACGAACGAGTGGTGTTGGGCGGGGATATGAATGGACACGTTGGTGATCATAACGATGGAGTGGTCAGAGTACACGGTGGTCATGGCTATGGAGAGGCAAACGTGGACGGTGAGAAAGTGTTGGATATGGCTGTATCGTTTGATCTAGCGATTGTAAATACGTTTTTCAGAAAGAGGGAGGAGCATGTTATTACGTACAAGAGTGGAGGCAGAACATCGCAAATTGATTTCATACTGTATAGGAGGGCGCAATTGGCCGAGGTGAGGGACTGCAAAGTTATTCCAGGAGACTATGTGACGCCACAACACCGGTTGGTAGTCATGGATGTGATGTTGAAAGAGGAAGAAAGACCCGAGGAACAACAGTGAGGAGAATTAGGTGGTACAAACTGAGAGAGGAGGGAAGAAACGGGAATTTAGAGAGAGAGTGTTGAGTGAAATCCATGTTGATGAACAGAATGTACAGGATTGGTGGGTACATAATGCGAATGTCATGAGAACGGCAGGTAGAGACATATTGGGGGAAACATCAGGTAAAGTGTGGGAAGATAAGGAAGGATGGTGGTGGAGTGATGAGATCCAAAAAGCACTACGAAGTAAGAGAGAAACAAAGAAGTTATGGGAAGAATCGAGGAGTGAAGAGTGTAAGGTGGTATATAAAGAAACAGGCAAAGAGAGCAGTGACGAGAGCAAAGGCGGAGGCATATCGGCAGATGTATGAGGATTTAGAGGATCGTGAAGGACAAAAGAAGATATACAGATTGGCTAAGAGCAGAAATAGAGCGACAAAAGACTTTACACAGGTAAAACAAATTAAGGGAAGGGAGGGGGCGGTGCTGCAAAGAGATGAAGAGATAAAGGATAGATGGAAGGAATATTTTGAGGAATTATTAAATAAAGAAAACCCAAGATCTTTCTATGAGGATGGATTACCAAATGTAGCTATGACAGAACAAGTGGGGAGGATGGAAGTGAGTCGTGCTCTGAATAGGATGAAAAATAAAGCGACTTGCCCAGACGAGATACCAGCTGAGGCATGGAAGGCACTGGGAGATGAGGGGGTGGATCTGGTGTGGGATCTAATGCAGAAGTTGTTTGACCAGGAGGTGATTCCGGATGAGTGGCGGACCAGCATCATAGTGCCTATATTCAAAGAGAAGGGAGATGTACAAGATTGCACGAATTATAGAGGGATCAAGCTATATCACATACAATGAAGATATGGGAGCGAATAGTGGAGAGTAGGTTGAGAGACGAAGCGGAAGTGTCAGTGGAACAGTTTGGATTTATGCCGGGAAGGAGAACGACAGATGCAGTTTTTGCATTGAAACAGTTGGCAGAGAGGTACAGAGAGGGGCAGAAGGCGTTGCACATGGTTTTTATTGACTTGGAGAAGGCATATGATAGGATACCACGGCAGGAAGTTTGGAGATGCTTAAGGGAAAAGATGGTACCGGAGAAGTATGTTAAACTGATCAAGGGGATGTACAGGGGAGTAACAACTAAGGTGAGGAGTAGTGTGGGTGTGTCAGAGAGTTTTGGGGTGGAAGTTGGTCTGCACCAAGGATCAGCTTTGAGCCCCTTCCTTTTCAATGTGGTATTCGATGTGTTGACGGACAGGATTAGAGGGGAGGCGTCGTGGTGCATGATGTATGCAGACGATGTTGTGTTGAGTGGGGAGACGAAAGAGGAGGTGGAGCAGCAGTTGTAAAATTGGAGAGAGGCGTTGGAAAGTAGGGGGATGAGAATTAGCCGAAAGAAGACCGAATATATGAGATGTGATGTGCAGCAGGACCGAGGAGGGGAAGTGACATTGAGTGGAGAGCGTGTTAAGGCGGTGGAGTATTTTAAATACTTGGGGTCAACAGTGGATGCAGAGGGGGAGCAGAGAGAGAGAGAAACTGTAGAATACAGTCGGGGTGGAAGAACTGGAGGGACGTATCAGGGGTGCTCTGTGATAAGAGGGTCCCAGTGAAACTGAAGGGAAAGGTATTCAAAACAGTGGTGAGGCCAGCAATGTTGTATGGAATGGAGACTGTGCCAATGAAGAAGAGCAATGAAAGAAAAATCGATGTGGCTGAAATGAAGATGTTGAGATGGATGTGTGGAGTGACGAGGAGGGATAGGGTCAGAAATGAGCATATAAGGGGAACAGTGAAGGTGGCGGAAGCATCTAAGAAGGTGCAGGAGGCCAGGCTGAGGTGGTATGGACACGTCAGGAGAAGAGAGTGCTGGAGATGGAGTTGCCGGGACGGAGAAGAAAAGGAAGACCGAAGACGAGATGGAGGGACTGTGTGGTGGCGGACATCAGGGAGAAGGACTTGGAGGAGGACGCGGTATACGACAGAGGAGAGTGGAGAAGACGAACCAAAAACAGCGACCCCATGTAAAGATGGGATAATAAGCTGCGGAAGAAGAAGAATATAGAAACGCTCATATAATATAGAAACGCAGTCACAGTAGGGTTCACTAAGCGGTTTGAAAAGTTTCTGTGCCTTGATGCGTCACATGAGTGTAAAGCAGCAATACTGGCATCGTCTTCAAATCCTCTGTTCAAGTTAAAGTGGATGACAATAAAAGGCAAATTTAATACTAACATTGTCAAAAAGAGGGTTCAAGAATGTTGGTTAATGCTGTTAAGAGCCTCAGCGAGCAGACCCCCCAGCAACAACTAAGTGATGCTGCATCTGACGGAAGTGCAGATGATTTCTTCTGTTATGAGTCTGCTTCCACTAATGTCTCTGCAACCCAAGATTCCACTGAGATGGAAGTTTTACAGTATCTGGGTGAGGGAAGTCATTCTCTCCAATCTCTGAGGCAGTACCCAGGAATTCTACGGGGTCTTCCTGAAGTATAACACACCACTACCATCCTCTGCTCCTGTAGAACGGTTGTTTAGTTTGGCTGGTCACATTCACGCTCCAAATAGGAATAGACTGTCTGACCAGATGTTTAGCCAGCTGGTATTTTTGAAGGGTAATAGTAATTACTTTTAATTGTTAGCGTAATATTTTCAGTCATTCATGTATCCTACAAAATTAAAACAAACTTTCATTAAATAAAGCAATTGTTTTTATTTACATCTATAAAACCCATTAAAATGTTGATTTTACTTACAGTGCGTACAAATTACTAGTATAAACAATAATATCTAATACCTACATATTAAATGAATAATTATAAAAATGTATCGGTATCGGTATCGCTTAAGACATCTAGAAAGTATTGGCGTATCGGTATCGCCTAAGACGTTCTTCATGTATCGATGTATCGGTATCGCTTTAGCGATTTTCATGTATCGATGCCCATCACTGGTTACACTCTATATCTATTTATAACCGACATGCAATATATCAGATCCAAAGAATCCAGTCAATTTCATTACGGTATCCATCACTACCAGTACCTTGCCAACCAAAAATAAGTCACGGTCCATATCAATTGCGGACCAAGTCATAATTTATAACCATATACACTTCCATATATACACTTAGGAGGAAAACTGTAGGTGTGGCTGTAAAGACTGCACAGTAATGTAGAAATGTGTGTGCACCCATTTTGGGTCACCCATTTAAAGGTGTTTGTGGGGCAAGTGAAAATCATGAGTTTTTCAATACCTCACAGTACTATAGGGGGCACCGCTCGACAGAGGAATCTCTTTAAATGGGGTGTGTAAGGACAGAGAGTATCCCCTAACCCAAGATGCTGCCTCCCTATATCCCAAAACACTTGTGTTGAGCTGTGGGATCTATCACCACAAAGCCTTAATTTTACTATCTTAAACTATACCCAATCTATCAACATATGTGTCGAATCGATTTTTAAACATGTTTATAGACGTGCTACTAATTACTTCTACCGGCAAACTATTGCACCTATTTACTATTCTATGCGTAAAAACGTTTTTGGCAACTGTTGACTCGAACCTTCTACTTGTCAACTTACACCCGTTATTTCTAGTCCTATTATATTGAGATATTTCGAAAAGCTATCTCTATCTACGTTATCGAACCCATTCATAATTTTGAACACCTGGATTAGATCACCCCTTAGCCTCCGAGTCTCGAGTGTAGTCAATTTTAACTCCTTAAGCCTATTCTCGTACGACTTTGACCTAAGCGACGGAATCATCTTAGTTGCTCGTCTTTGAACTCTTTCGATTTTGTCTATATCTTTGCGCATATGCGGATTCCAAAATTGGACCGCGTACTCCAAATGGGGTCTAACTCATGATTTATAAAGAGGAACTATAATATCGCGTGATTTGTACTCAAAATTCCGAGCTATAAAACCTAACACTTTGTTCGCCTTATTGACCGCTGCTGTACTTTGTTTCGCTACTTTTAAATCACCAGTGACTATAACTCCTAAATCTTTTTCCTGCTGTACGCTTGTTAACTCTTTCCCTGACATATTATACGCAAAATTACCGTTACGCGAACCTATATGTCAAATTTTGCACTTATCGACGTTAAATCTTATTTGCCATGTGATTGACCAATCAACGATTTTATTCAGATCTTCCTGAATTTTTCCTCTATCTTCGTCATTAATCGCCCTACCACCCAGCTTCGTGTCATCCGCAAACTTTGAAACTGTACTGACTAGGCCGACATCTAAATCGTTAATATATATAAGAAAAAGCAAGGAGCCCAATACAGAACCCTGAGGAACGCCACTCGCTACATTAGTCCAACACGACTCCGCTCCATCAACGACCACCCTCTGTTTCCTACTTCGCAACCACTCTTCTATCCAATTTATTACTACATCCCTGATTCCATGAGCCTTAGTTTTTTCAATGAGTCTTTTGTGCGGCACGGTGTCAAACGCTTTTTGAAAATCTAAATACACTACATCAACCGCCCGATGTCTATCGTAAACGTCAATCACGCTTTGGAAAAATTCTAAAGGATTAGTTAAGCAAGATTTGTTTCGCCTAAAACCGTGCTGCGTATTTCTAACTAGTTTATGCAATTCTAAGTGTTCGACTATACGATCCCTAATTATTGATTCCAGTAGCTTACCTACAACAGACGTTAAACTGATTGGCCTATAATTTCCCGCCGCACCTTTATCGCCTTTCTTAAAGATAGGTGTTACGTTTGCTAACTTGAAATTATTTGGTACGCACCCCTCAGAAATAGACGCATTAAAAATCTTTGTTAGCGGCACAACAATGCTATCTTTTAATTCTTTTAGTTGTATGGGATATATGGAATCCGGCCCCGGTGATTTACGCGTTTTCATTTCATCAATATAGCGCATTATCTCCCTTCACTAACCACAATATTATCCAAAATATTATCATTATCAAAAGGTACTATGTCTATGACCGTAGGGATATTCGTTACATCTTCTATAGTAAAAACTGACGTAAAAAATTCGTTTAGCAAGGTAGCCATTTCCTTGTTTTCAGAAACTAGATCTCCGTTTACGTTTTTCAACGGCCCCAAGACACTTTTTATTGGATTTCTATTGTTGACGTATTGAAAGAATCGCTTAGGGTTTTCTTTACCGTCACAAGCTATGGAGATTTCAAATTCGCGCTTGAATTTTTTTATTACACTTTTCGCTTCACGCCTTAGAGATATGTAGTTGTTTCGTAACCACAAATTGTCTTTATCGCACTTATGTAGCCTATAAGCCCTATCTCTACTCTTTATAATGTCTCCTACTCTAGAAGTAAACCACAAGGGCTTGTTGTTTACTTTCGCACGGTACATATTCCTCATTTATAGTCCTAAATACTGTTTCGAACGATTCCCACATTAGTTTTGCGTTGGAGTTCCCCATTACGTTTTCCCAATTGACGTGTGACAATTTATTTCGAAATTTACAAAAATCTGCGTGCTGGAAGTTAGGAATTTTAGTCGAGTTAGTTGGTTTCGAGTGACTTACTGAGAGGACAAACTCTACCATATTGTGATCGCTATTGCTTAACGGTTCTATTACTTGAAGATCAGTAATTAGCCTATCATCCGTAGTTATTACTAAATCTAAAATACTGTCCAACCTCGTAGGTTCCCCAACCTTTTGAATAAGAAAGCTATCCTCGAGAAAATTAACTAAACGATTACCTTCCGCGTCTCCCTGCATTGTATCGTAATTCACGTTGGCGCAATTAAAGTCACCCATAACTAAAGCCTGCTCAGTACCGATTATTCTCTTTAGTTCACGATATAACGCTTCGTCCGTATCAGCTGTTTGATTAGGGGGCCTATATATAACCGCAACAACAAGTTTCAAATCGTTCAATTTAAGTTCTGCTATAGTCGAATCTATCGGTTCTGGAATTGTGTGCTTTACTTCTATAACGTTCGCAATATTATCTTTGATATACAACATAGCACCGCCTCCTTGCCTACCTATTCTGTTTTTAACAAAAAGTCTATAACCTTTAATTTGATACTCCCCTACAAAGTCACGTGTTTCAGTGCTAAGCCACGATTCATTTATCGCAATTACATCATAGTCTTTACAAGCAATTAAAGAAAAAAATTCGTTTATTTTATTTCGTAGGCTGCGAGCATTTAGGGATAGAACCTTCAAATTGTTTGTAACTGCGACAAGGTTCCACATAGGAGACTTCTATATAAATTAAAAGCCCATGGGATATTGGGGTCAGTTATAAATTGGGTAAAAAAATGGTTGGAAGACAGAAAACAGAGTAATTCTAAATGGCCATGAATCTGGGTGGCAGAAAGGGAAAAGTAGGATACCACAGCCTAAATTGGCCTAAAAGTGGGATACCACAGCTTACATTGGCTGGTGATATTTAATTCTTGGTGAAATGGATAGTTTTCGAGATATAGGTCGTTTCTACCTTTACAATCTGGATCACACGAAAATGGACAGGGCTTTGAAGAAGAGGGAAATTGAGGGGTAAACACAAAAAAAATGACCTAACTAAACTAACCTACCTAACCTAACCCAATCTAATCGTTGACTAAATACTTCTGAACTGCTTGAACAAACGAGAGATTGCAGCCGTCACACGCCATGACAAACAAAGTAACAATTTATATGCATCCAGCTAATTGTCAAGAAACAAAGGCGCTGATTGGCTGCAGAATGTAAGAGTTTTTTTCATTGGACGTAAAATTAGAAATGGAATAACTTCAAAATTAGCCATTTCCCCCCAAAAAATGAATATCACCATTAGATTCAGGAGCAAAAGTACCTCTAGAAATACCACTTCTTATTAAAAATTCGTTACCCCGGGGTTTTCTCTACATTAGCCCTTATTTTATGATTTAAAGAAGGGAGTAAGTAGTAAAGTTTCTAAGTTTGCAGATGATACAAAAGTAGTTACCCCAGTTTCAAATGTAGAAAATTCTTATGAACTGCAAAGAGATTTTGATAGGTTAGTTGCTTGGGCTAGTAAATGGCATATGGAATTCAATGTCCAAAAGTGCACAGTACTGTAATGAAAATTTTATTTATGAGATTCAAAGGAACTGGTTAGAGGATGTTCGACAGGAAAAAGATCTTGGCGTTGCGACAAACAAACAAAATATCTTTATTGTGGATCATTCACAATCTATAGCCACTTAACCTAACATACAAGTACAATCCTACGTATTATACACTGAACTTAATACAAAAATAAGGCCAACATAGCCACTTAACCTAGCATACTGGCTTACTGTTTGATTAATTATCTGACAATTTTATATTTTAAATTATTAATTATACAACAAACAAAACATCTTTGTTGCGGATCATTCACAATTCATAGCCACTTAACCTACATACAAGTACAATCTTATGTATTATACACTGAACGTAATAAAAAAATAAGGCCAACATAGCTACTTAACCTAACATACAAGTACATACAAATACAATCTTATTATAACACAACTTAATATGCATATATAATCTTTGCTACATTACAAAAATAAGGTATTGTAAACCAGCAGTTGTCTGAACCAAGACTGCCATATAGGTGAGAGGTACACAGTATCTGAAGACAGGACATTGCACAATAACACATTAGAGCTGATT
Source organism: Bathynomus jamesi (assembly GCA_023014485.1). Lineage (NCBI taxonomy): Eukaryota > Metazoa > Arthropoda > Malacostraca > Isopoda > Cirolanidae > Bathynomus > Bathynomus jamesi. The sequence goes on from JAJOZX010000863.1 coordinate 577,159, forward strand.
TGGACCCTAGTAATGAAATTATATACAGTATATTCTTCCGGATTAACATTTGGCTGGTAGGTAGGTTACACGTAGTAAACATAAAACTGGCACTGCACCATTTTGGTTCCCTACATACATAACATACGAAAAATATTATTATAAGCAACAGAGTTTATTCATTGCACTTTTTGTATGTTCCACCACAGTTGGGATGTATACAATGCAGTACATTAAGTTCTCCAAGGATAAGTTTTAACTGATTCTGAACACATACCAAATTTCCTTACCAGCATGTTACCCTGTACATACAGCTTTTTACGTTGCCTCTCAATATCGAGTTCATCTCGCAGCTCGTGAGTAATTATTACATGACCTAAGTACAGTGGCGGATCTACTATGAAACTAATGAAGCTTAAGCTTCAGGGCCCCTAATCCAGGAGGGGCCCTGAAGCAACTTTTTTTTTAATGAGTGAATTTTTCAACAAAATTAATGGAGTTTTTTTAAGTGTTTGTTATTAAAATAAGGCTATTTTAGTGATAGAATCATAAGCCAATGGGTTGAAGTACTTAATATTGACCTTAGAATATGCTCTAATACCCATTTCATATGGCCTCAAAATGCCCCTGTAATTGGTCAAATTTCAAAATTTTCTCGGGGGCTTGCAGCGCCCGAACCCCCAGCTGTATGGGCTTGCTGAGCTCGCCAGAATCTATTCATAGTCTACATTTTGGCAGCTGGATCCTCGAATCCTTCGTTGGTGCATGGCTTAATAGTTCTATAGCTCAGCCCGTAGGCTAGAGCCAATCGGAATCCTAAAAAGACATCTGAATTCTCATAGAATTGCCATAGAACAACCCCATTGAAGAAGATAACAGCGGTTACCCAGACCTCGTTGCTGGTGGGAAGGGGCTCACTGTATGGCCCATTTTCAAGGACACCACCCCACCACCCCGTTCTCCGCCATTTGGGCCTCGAGGTCCTTGCAAGGGCAGCAAGGCCCTTTGAACCTTGTTGGATGTTGCCCTATTGTTGCTGGTTGCGAAGGGGCCCCCATAACAGTTCAAGCTTCAGAGTCCCAAAAATGTAGGTCCGCCACTGCCTAAGTATTTACATGTGTCTTTGACAGATACTGTCTGACCATTCATTTCAAAAGGAGAGACTCAATTCAGGCTTTATTTCACTAACAACTGAACAATGAAAATACAATAAGAAATATAATAAAAGATAATTAATACAAATAGACATAACAATACTTACATTTTAGCGTTAAAGTATGGTATTAAACAAATTATTATTAGGCAACACGTGCGCATAATTCCAAATTAAGGTACGTATAACAGCAGATAAGTATAATTAAAATTACATACAAGGCAATAGAAATACAAAAGCGGCCATAACAAGGCAATGTAGAACAGCATATAATTATGAGTAAATAAGCACTATTAGCTTAGTAATTGATACTATACCTTATGTTATTTTTATTTATTTTTATTGGGTTCAGAATCCCAGCTGAGCCTTGAACGACCAAGCTCTGAGGGGCTACTTCAACCTACAGCCCAAGTTAAGTTAGACTAAAACAAACTTACAGACTTGGAGGTCCTATTAGGTCCTACTTCAGGGTTGCTGACTTGATGTGGGCCTACCTTAGGCCTCAATTACATAAAATTAAAGAAAAAACAAAAGGGACACTATTTATGGTCTTCTTTCTAAACCTTGCAATAACAACACAACCTGCACCATTGCACGATGCAACAATCTTGTATCCAAACAACCAAACTGAATTGCAAGAGAGCTCTCTATAAGACCATACCCTCTAAAAGCCGCATTCAACAAACGAGTAGAAAGGACGCGCCAGTGTCCCAAAAAAATGATGCCACAAAAGTGGCCAAACAATGATGCCACAAGAGCCCATAAATGCTAGCTCTAAATTAAGTGAATATTTCACTAACCTTACAATTATGAGATGTATATATATACACCTTAACTTAATGTATACAAGCAATGCTGCATCAATCAGCTTAGTCATCATATCGCCTTAGGACCACAATGGCTCTTCCTCTTCTAGATTTTCTAACACTCCCCACCGAAGAGGCATTGTTATCATTACCTTCTGCAAGTTTAGCCAAGCCTTCGCTATGAGGCTGTAACTCAAATGTTTCATCTTGACTATCCATATTTTTGCTGATTTCTAAAGCATAGAGTTTTTGTATAGGTCTCTTTAATTTTCCTCCTGAAGTCTTTACTAGTGCAGACCTAACTAAATTGTCTTTGCCAACAAACAACTCTTCAATTATGCCAAGCTTCCAGCATTGCCTTGGTCTTTCATCCCCAATCATCACCACTTCTCCCACTGTAGTGTATTGTGGTGTAGGTTTCAATTAAACGAAATCCCTATAGTAAGGGTTTATTCAACTAAATCAACATTACTCTCTGATCGGTAACGATAGTAAAATGTCTGCCAGCCAAGAACGGTTTCCACTTGCGTACGCTTTCTACTATCGCATACGCTTCTTTCTCAACGATGTGGTGCCTCATTTCAGCCCGATTCAATGAACGAGAAAAGAAGGCAACCGGGCGGCCGGACTGTAATAGTGCGGAACCGATTGCTCCATCCGATGCATCAGACTCAATGGAGAAGGGCAGCTGCTCGTCGATTACTTACACTGAGGATTCGGCGATGTCACCCTTTAAAGTTTCGAAAACAAGCAGAGGACGACGGAAACCAGTGACATTCTACTAGCAGACGCACTTTTTGCGAGTAGTTACGCACCCATTTAGCATAATAGGCGAATAAGCCTAAACAGCGCTGGAGAGATTTTTTGCTGGAAGGTACAGGTAGCTCCAATAGCGGCCTCATTCGTTCGGGGTCTGGTTTCAGAACACCGTCAGAAATACGATAGCCCAGAACATCGATGCAGGTTAGTGAAAACTTTGACTTGTCTGAATTGAGACAGAGGTTGTAACGGGAAGCGGTTTGCATGAAGTGAGCCAGATTGCGATCGTGCTCCTCCTTCGTCTTTCCGCAGATAGTAATATCATCCAGATAGGCGTACGTACCGGATAGGTTGTTATCAGCGATGAATTTTTCATGAAGCGTTGGAAAGCTGAGACCCCATTGGTATTCGTTTAAACTGGTAAATATTATTTCCAGCTTGGAACGCGGTGTACGGGCGATCATTGGGGCAAATTTCAATCTGGTAATAAGCCCTAGATAAGTCGATAATACTGAAAAAGCGATGCTTCGCGATGCTATGAACCACGTCTTCGATCCTTGGCAGAGGATAAGCATCGAGAAGAGTGTACCGATTTATTGTCTGGGAGAAGTCCACTACCATACGTTTCTTTCTATTTTCACTTGAAGTAACCACCACCTGAGAGCGCCATGGCGAGTCGCTCGTTTCAATCACTCCTTCCTGAAGCAGGCTTTTAACTTCACATTCGATAAATGCGTTATCCGCAGCATTGTAACTGCGGGATTTAATAGCAATCGGGCGACATTCGGGTGACAAATTTTTGAACAGTTTCACGGGCGGAATTTTAAGCTTAGAGCACACACACTTAGTGACGGTTCACCGCCGCCATAATTCACGCTGACGCTTTTGTGTAGTTTCAGGAAAGGCAAGCCGAGAATAATTTCAGCGCATGAATTAGGAAGCACAGTCAGTTTGACGTTGTCATAAACACGGCCATTCAGTGACAGATTGGCGACGCAATAGCCGGACAGTTCCACCGGAAAAGACGCAGAAGCCATAGAAACTACAGACGGGCGCTTATGTATGAAAAGCCCCATAGATGACGTTACTGTATCGTTGATGAAGTTCTCCGAGCTACCGGTGTCGATCAGCCCTCGTAGTAATCGTTCATTCTCATTCACCTGGACAGCAACAGTAGATGGTAGTAAGTCGCCAGTAGCACAAGTAGACGCCAACACTATAGCTGAGGATGTAGCCGAAGGGAAGCGTAGTTTAGAACGGCAGACCTTAGCCAAATGCCCGGCTTTTCCGCATTTGCGGCACACAACGTCACGTGCAAGGCAAAGCTGCCGATCATCTCCAGGATGACGTGGGCCACCACAATTGTAGCATGCTTGCCTCTTTTTCGCAGTGAGTTTTGAGGCAGCAGCGGCAGCCAAAGGTTTAACTTCGTCTTCATCATCACTGTTCGGAACGGCGGTCAAAACAGAATCGCTAGATGCTGCAGCCGCTGTAGGTCCATCCGCGCATGGCGGTGCCAAGTACGACTCCGATCTCAGCAGCGCCTGCTCCAGCGCTCGGGCCTGCTGCGTAGCATTGCCAGGTCAAGCTGCTGATTCTCAAGCAGCCGTGCACGAATATTCGGAGACTTTAGGCCGCGTATAAATGAATCTCTGATAGACTCATCACGATAGGTTGCAGCAGTCACATCCTTGAAGCTGCAATCCACAGCAAGGCCGTTGAGTGCTTGGAGATACTGGTGGACTCATCTGGTAGTTGCACTCGGGTTGAAAGCAAGTGACGAGCGTGAATCTCGCTGGGTCAAACTTGTCCAGGCGTATAACTTTATCCATTTAGTTGAATAAATTGTATTGTATTGTGGTGAAGGTTTCAATCAAACGAAATCCCTATAGTAAGGGTTTATTCAACTAAATCAACATTACAGCTGAAAAGAACAGAAAAGAACAATTAATAACACATACCAACATTAATAAGGTATAGAGAAAAGAATAATAATAAAGAATACTAATAATGATACAGTAGCTGAAAATAGGCTCAATAAAGCAAAACACACAACACCCACCTTGATACAATTTGCATTGGAGACCTTTACATTGCCTGATGGGTAATAATTGAGTTCTGGTAAGTATTCCATCTGCCACCTCTTCCATAACTGATCTTGTAGCTCTTCAAGGTACTTGAACCTTCTGGTTAACTTACTTCTGGTTATCTTACAATCATTGTCTGGTGATTATACCAGAATATTAATATACGGACCAAGTAACCAGGTACATTACGATTTACAAGGTTCATGAATAATTTGTCATGATTAACACGATCAAATGCTTTAGAGGCATCCAGGAAACAAAAATACATTAGCATCTTGAGTTTGGTATTTACAGACCATTTCCTTCAAAGCATACACACACATATCAGTACTGTGTTTCTTTTAAAACCAAATTGGTTATCACTAGTATACAGGTAACATTCAAGTCTATTGATAAGTATATATTCAAACACCTTAGACATAATACTGGCCAAGGTTATTGGGGTATAGTTATCTTTACTGTTAATTTTACCCTTTTCATCTTTTAGTACTGGCACCAAAACAACGGATAACATTGTATCCGACAAAACACCATGTATGAGTAAACCTGTAAAGCACAAAGCTAACAGAGGCACTAATCTGTCACTACTAAATTTCATATGCTCAGCAGAAATACCATCAATACCACATGATTTGTTACAATCTAAACATTTTATGGCCTGTTTAGTCTCAAATACACTAACTCTTATATCTGGACTATAGATAGCATCACAATTAACAGTATTGTTCTTATGTACAGAGTTGTTGTTGTTGTGGGTTAGCCGATCAGCCCACCCTGATCGATCAAGCCGATGGCACGCAGTAACCGATCGCCCTCTGCGGAGTGGACCAGAGGTTACGTGCACTAGTTATGTTGTGTTCTATGTTGTGCTAGAGCGGTACAGTCTGTCATAATGTGTTCATTTGTTTGTGGTGTGTCCTGTTACAGGTGGTAGGTGTCGTCTGTGGAGTTGTCTAGTCTGTGTTTATATGTCTGTAAGTTGGGATGATGTCCAGATCGGAATCGTGCTAAGTTAACTCGATCCGATCTGCTCAGGCTGATCTCTGACCTGTTAATGGGTGGCGGCTTCGCACCTAGGACCGCATTCGGACAGAGTCGTGTCAGTGCTTTGTGGGTTAGGTGTATGTATGTGTTTTCTGTACTAAGTGATGTCTGTGGGGCGTGGTATGGAATGAAGTATTTGGTTATAATGTCTCTCTGGTGTTACCTTAATGGTGCGAGGTGTCGGTGCATGACTGTACATGTAGTGGCAAGGGTGTTGTGGGTTAGTTGTCGTTGCTGCCATGAATTGTATTCCCCTCATGTCTAAATGTTCTCTAACTTTCAATATTTTTGTTTCTGTGTGCACGTGTTCTATTGGTGTTGTTTGAGTACATCCTGTAATGATACGAAGTGCGTTGTTTTGTATTGTCTGTAAGGTGTTTATGTGTGTGTTTGAGATAATGGATGCCTAGCATGGGCTAGCATAGTCCATAACTGAGCGAATATATTGTTTGTATATGAGTGATGTTGTTTCCTGCTGGTGTCCAAAGTTTGTGCCTGTTAGTATCCTAAGCGTGTTAAGTCTTGACGTACATTTGTTTTTAATCTCCTGAATGTGGTTTGCAAAAGATAATGATGTGTTATATGTAACCCCAAGTATTTTGGTCCTGTGAGTGTGTGGAATGTTGTTGTTGTTTAGTGTAAGCTGTGGAGTTATCTGGTGTTCTTTTGTGTTGCTTGTAAACAAGGTGATGGTTGATTTTGTGGGCGCTACTTTGAGTCTATTTTGTGTGAGCCGGTCTTGTATACTGTTTATGTATTTTTGTAGGTTATTTGTAGCGGTGTCGATGTTGTTGTGAGTGGATGTTAGAGTGATGTCACCTGCATATGATGATAAGGTAAGCTTGTTATCTATGGGTGTTGGAATGTCATGCATGTATAAGTTGAACAGTGTTAGTGAGAGAACAGAGCCTTGAGGGACCCCGTTCGGAAAAAGCTTGTTTTTGGATGACTTGCCATTAAATGTAACATGTGAGTATCTTCCTGAAAGATAGTTGCTCAGCCACCTTTTGGTATTATTGTGCATGTTTGTGTTGAGTATTTTGTTTATGAGAGGGAAACGTGGGATAGCATCAAATGCTTTACTAATGTCTATTGTTGCTAATAGTGTACGTTGAGTTGGTCGTCTGGAGTTGATGCCATCCATGATGTGCTGCGTGAGGTTAGTGAGTAATGTCGTGGTTGAGTGGTGAGGTCTGAATCCATGTTGAGTAGTGATAGTGGTATGTGTGGTTTGGTGATTTGTAAGATTAGTCTTGTTACTTTGGAAGGTGTGCATAGTAAAGTAATGGGTCTATAGGAAGCTGGTTCTGTTGAATTTTTGTTTGGTTTGAGTAGTGTAATAATTTTACCTTGTTTCCATATGTCAGGAATAATACAGTGTTGGTATTAATATATACTGATGTTTATAAGAGCTAGTATTCCCTGTGGGCCCAAGTGTTTAAGGTGTATGTTAGATATGTTGTCTGGTCCAGTAGCCTTCGAATTCTTAATGTTTTTGATGATCTTGGTGGTCTGGTCTGTATTGAAGGGTGTAATGGTCATGTCGAGTCTGTAGGTTTTCTTGTGTCTGGCTGTTTCTGGTTGTTGTCTCTGTTTAAGTGACTTATCTTTGCGTGGTGATTAACTAGAATGTTAGCTTGTGTATATGTTGGGATATTATTTTGGTCGTGATAGATAGCCGCATGTGAGGTGTGAATGCCGCTGTTAGAGTGGGTAATGCTCTATAGCCTTGTATAGCCTGAGTGTATCTGTGGAGTGCAGGGCCGGATTAAGACCTTTAGAGGCCCTAAGCACTTAAAAGATTTTGGTGCCCCATATATATGTACAGTAATTCAAAATATAAACAAAAATAAACCATAAAATAAAATTTTATTTTTTTAAATGAAACAAAACTTACAGTAAGATGGAAAATAATGTTTATTTTTGTATACTTCCACTTCATTTATATTTGAAAAGTTTTCTCCTACTTTTTTAATTGCAAAGTCTTTGATCAGATCCTCAAAACTAATCTTACGTAACACATCTGCTTCTATACTTAGTAGAGATAAGGCATCCAGCCTGCCTTGTTGCATAGTTGTTCTGTTGGTATTTTTAATATACTTCAACTGAGAAAATGAACGCTCAGCTGAGCAATTTGTGACCATTAATGTTAAAAATATACGAAAGGCAATTTCTACATTTGGGAAGGCACACTCAATATTGTCTTCTACAATTATTTTATAAAGTTCAGCATGACTGAATCTTGTTTTTACATTTACTATAGCACACGAAAATATTTAATCTATATGTATTTTTAATATGGCGCTCAAAGATTTGATATAAACAAAATAATAACGCAAAGCGTAAAGTGTGTGATTACAACGAAATATATTTATTCTCTCAAAAGGGTTGTTGTTCACTACAAATTCAAACAATGAAAAAAAATAAATACTATATATGAATATATATAATTCAGTTTTCAACAGCTTATAGGCTATAAGCCGCGATTATAATTATGGAAAACCGATGAGTGGGTAGTTGGGAGGTAACGAAAATGGTTCACTGAGTAGGTAGGTAGTTAATCTAACAATTATTAAATTCCTTTTATGTCAATAACTGGGTGGAAGAAACCAATTGGTTGCTCACCAGAGTTATTCTCCACACTAGTATTTATATACTGTGTGGGAGGAGCGTGCTCGGTAATGGAGATACATTACCGCTCAACCAACCGAGGAATAAACCAAGACAACGCTGGTACAAGAAGCCCCGCGAAGGGGAGAACAAAAACGAAGAACGGGGCGAGAGGACGTACCAGCAAAGTGCGCTCTCGACAAAAATCCAACCGGAGAAGGGAGAGACTCCAATAACTAAAAGTAAGTGACTAATTGAGTTTTTACACCAAACAGTTAATAACATTAAATTAAGCTGGGTCAAACAAGTTAGGCCTACATTGTGACCTAAGACCCAGCATCAACTCATAGCTTAACAAAGGTGAAGGTAGATTGCCCTAACCTAATCTTGTGAGGAATCCTACTGTGGACCTCAATTTATCTGCCCGCTCTGGACCATTTCCGGAATCTCTAGGCTGACCCCTCTAGGCTAGACTTGATCTACTCTATAGTTAGACTGGAGAAATAAGGGGTGGGTTAATTGTGGACCAATTCATACAGAGCATTTTTCGCATTGGTGGTCCGTGTGTGGGGAATTTACAAACCTTAACCTTACTTAACAAAAATTGCAGAATTAGGCTAAATGGTCTAGCCTAAGCCTAACCTGAGCAAGCCTAATTAGGTCTACAACCTAGGGCCTAACTAGGAAACATTTACATTTAAGGAGTCTCATTCTCTTATAAGCTTAGACCTGAGTGACACATAAGTACTTGGGGGGGATTAAACCAAATTTAAACTTGACTGTTTTGTCTGTTCTCTCTCTTCTCTGGTAATTTCTTCTTGTCCTCTATTTCATTACGATCCCCAGTTAAACAATTTTGACTTAGACATGGACAGTGCAGAATTGAAAAAGTTAAAAAAGAAAAGGGGGGCAAAGTTGGGAGCTGTTACAAAGGCTGTGAACACTTTTAACAATATTACACAACCAGGTAAAAAAATATAGAGAGTGTAATTATTAAATTAGAAATTAAAAAGAAGGAAATAATAGCCATTAATGAGAGTATTTCAGAGTTAGTTGAATCCGAAATGGCTGAAGAACAATTGATAGACCTTTACGCTGATGATGATGATCAGGTAAGCTCAATTGAACAGCAAATAAGGGAACTACGGTCTCGGTTGACTGACTTAACACCAAAAAAACCTAATTCTGATTTTAATCAAAGTAGGGCTAACCTTCAACAAAATTTAAGTGGCATGCAAAATCCTGAGTCACAAGAATTGAGGGCTCAGTTACCCATTTTGCTAGTACCAACATTTGAAGGGGACACGGTACAATTCCCATCTTTCATTGACAAATTTGAGAATTTAATAGGTAATAAACCTTATATTTCAACTGTTGAAAAGTTTAGTTACTTAACTAGTTCCCTTAAAGGCCCAGCCTATAACCTAATAGCCTATTTACCAGCCGTAGGGGATTCATATGAAGTAGCTATTGATCTTTTAAAACGTAATTACATTAATAAAGATATGATTGTATATGAATTATCTCAACAAATTTTTGAATTTGCACCCATAAAAGATAACCATAGTGATATGGAAAATTTTTATACAAAATTAGAAGCTATTATAGGACAACGGTTAGCAATGAGATAGATATTAAAACTTCATCTTGGCTTATACAAAGCATAGTACTTAGGTGCCTTCCTTCGAGGGTTAAAGATAATTTAATTCTAAAGACGGGAGAAAATTATCCTAATTTAGAACAAATAAGAGAAAACTTCAACAATATCCTAATTAATTACAACTTGAGAGATTTTCCAACACATAAGACCCAGACTATGGATAAACCAAAGACTGTTCCCAGAGACCAACTAGCTACAGCCACACAGACAAAACTTGATACTGGAGAATCAAATGTGACCAACTATAATACACGAACACCTACATTACAGAACTTTAATGTAACTGCTGCCTCAACTTACACACCACATTGCAAATTTTGTGCAAGTAATGAACACAGTAGTACTGGGTGTGACAAATATTCAACTTTAACCAAAGGGCTAAAAGATGTGAACAGTTGAACCTGTGTAAAAAGTGTACTGGCCAGGGACATTATAAGAAAGACTGTAAATCTAGGTTAAGATTCAAGTGTAAGTTTTGTAAAAGTTTACGACATGTCTCATCAATGTGTGATTCACCAAGTGTCCAAACAATAATACTCAAACTCAAAAGATACCTCCCCCAAACAAAGGTAATCAAGAAAATGCCACTTTCATGGGACATTCTGCTTGTTCAAACAATGTAACAAGAAACACTGAGATTCTTTTACCAACTATTACTTTGGACTTAGTGAATAGTGAGGGTAGTACCACTCCAGTGAGATGTCTTATAGACTGTTGTTCTCAACAAACATTTGTTTCAAAAAATGTAGTTAATAAATTGGGTTTGACACCAAACCCGAATGAACAAAACCTCAATATTGCGTCCTTTGTTAAGGATAACTCGGACAAAAATAGCTATAAGACAATTGACCTGGAACTACATTTAGAAGTAAATTCAAGAAAATTGAAGCAGTTATTATTTCTAAAGTAGGACAAAACAAACTGGTTATACCCAAACTAGAACAAACCATAAATCATTTGAAAAACACTACAAAATAGCTGATAGACATATCACTAACAACACAGTAGCTAACATTGAAATGAATAGGGGCAGATTATATTAATCTTATTCATAAGGGCATAGTAGAGATAGGTAATGGTATAGCTATTCAGACTCCATCAGGGATAGCCCCTTTGGGTGACCTATCAGAATACAACCTAGACCTAAACCAAAACAGTGCATGACCAACAAATACTATGTGCCTCAACTCAGTCCTACATAACACCTGTAAGAATAGCAACACTTTGAATAATATTATCTCAACTGAGAACATTAATTCATCATTATCAAATGAAACTTTGGATGAGGCAATTCAAACTTTATGGTTGCTAGAATCTGTGGGTATACATGACAACATCAAACTTCAGAAGATCAGTTAATGGTAGAAAGATTTGAAGACACCATTCAGTGCAAAGACAATAGTTATTTTGTTGAGTTACCTTGGAAAATAAATTGTCCAACTTTAAGAGACAATCTCAAAGTAGCTAAAGGACATTTATATAAAGTAATGAAAAAACTCAAACAAGATAACAATATTCTATCATATAATGATGTCTTCAAAGAACAGCTACAGAAAGGCTTCATTGAAGAAGTAACAGATAACCCTTTTAAAAAAGATGGTTGTCATTATTTAACCCACAGGGGGGTTTATCGACAAGATGCCCCAACAACAAAACTCAGAGTAGTATATAATTGTAGCCTCAAAGACAGTGATAAACACAGTTTGAATGATTGCTTGATTGAGGGTCCTAATCTCATTTCTGACCTTGTGAAGATCTTACTGAGGTTCAGGTTAGACAAATATGCTGTACAAAGTGACATTTCAAAGGCATTTTTGAGAATAAATCTTAAAAATGAATATGATAAGAACCAACTTAGGTTCTTATGGTTCAAGGATCCATTTGATTTGAATAAAGGGTTCATAACCTATAGATTTAATGTTGTGTTGTTTGGAGCCAATTGCTCACCTAGCCTATTAGCATTGACAATTAGACATCATTTAAACCAGTTTAATAACTCTCTAACATTGAACTTCCTTAAGGAACATTTTTACGTAGACAATCTAATAGGCTCAACGACAACAAAATCTGAATTATCTGAAGTCTATGAACACTCTCAAAACATTATGCAACAAGGTAACTTTGAACTTAGAGAGTGGATTTCAAATAATGAGGATTTAAACAAAAAGATTTTAAAGGATAATAATGGTCTTACTGAGCCATCAGACAGAGTTAAAACTTTAGGTATGAACTGGTATTTGGATGCAACTTCTAACAATCATGATTCAATCTGTACTAAAGGTTTTAAACTTGATGCGGAAGCAAATACTAAAAGACAAATATTATCAGAGGCTTCCAAAATTTTTGATCCTATGGGTCTATTCCTGCCTTCAACAATAAAATCAAAGATTCTCCTCCAAGAAATTTGGAGGACAAATGTTGGGTGGGATGATCCAATAACAAATGAAAATCAAAAATCTTGGAAGAAGTTAGCTACTGATTTAACAAAAGTGCAGAACATTAAAATTCAAAGGTGCTGTGGGTTTAGGGATAAGCCCCAGAGACTTCATGTGTTTGCTGATGCAAGCACACAAGCTTATGGGTGCTGTGCGTATCTTGTAAGCCCTACAGAAAGTCATCTAATTTATGCAAAAGGGAAAGTTGCACCTCTCAAACCTACCCGAACCATACCTCAATTGGAACTATTGGCTGCTACATTAGCCATTAAAACCATTTCATTGCTTAAGGATGCTTACTATGATGTGTTCATAACTAATATCCACGTCTGGCTTGACAGTCAGATTTGTCTTGCCTGGATACGGAATGATAGCATTAATAGTAAGAATATCTTTGTAAGAAATAGGCTAAAAGAAATAGCTGACGCTAATGAAAGCCTACAAGTAAACTTTCACTATGTTCCAACTAAACAGAATCCAGCAGACTTTCTGACCAGAGGTTTATCCTACAAGTTGTTGAAGTCAAACAAAACTTGGTTTATGGGACCTAAGTGGCTCTGTAATACAGACCAATGGCCTGTGGAACAAGTTAACTTGACATTAAATTTAATCTTTTCAAATGAAAAGGTTGAACCAATCACTAATTATGAAAAGTATTCTGATTTCAACAAACTTGTCAGGGTGACAGCCTACTGTTTGAGGTTTGCTCACAACTGTTTAGCTACAATTAACAAACAGCTAAATAAAAATAATCATAATTATACAGAAGTTGCAACCCAATACTGGATAGGCCAAGCCCAACAAAAAGAGTACAATAAAGAGTTAGAATTCTTAACTAATGGGAAACAAACAAAAGAACCTGTACCATCAGTAGTTGTGGATCTAAACTTGTTCAGAGATGAGGAAGGCCTTCTAAGGTGTAAAGGGAGATTAGACAAATCAAAACTGTCATACAAAAGCAAAAATCCAATCCTTTTACCTAGATTTAGCTATTTGACAACATTAATAATCAGAAAAAACACACAATGATGTATATCATATGGGGGTACCACAGACACTAACTACATTAAGAAAAACTTATTGGATACCCAAGGGAAGGATCACTGTTAAAACAGTCCTGAGTGAGTGTGTCACATGTAGGCGTATTCATGCTAGGCCCTATAGGAAACCAAATCCTCCTGCTTTGCCAGAGGAGAGAGTTACTCTCAACAGACCCTTTGAGACTGTAGGCATTGACTATACAGGAGCATTGACTGTAGGGGTGGGTGACACTGAACAAAAAATGTACATTGTACTGTTTACATGTGCTGCCTCACGAGCTGTTTATTTGGATGTTGTGGAGGACCTTACAGCAGAATCTTTGGTTGCTGTCTTTAAGAGATTCTGTGCACGACATTCAGTACCAAAGACAGTTTGGACTGACAATGCTACATATTTCAAAGCTGGTGAACAAGTCATCCACGACTTGTTAAGCAATGAAATCACACAATTGTATATACAAAATACAACATAAAGTGGAAGTATATTCCGGTTGCCTCTCCTTGGTATGGTTCTATCTGGGAGAGGAATATACAAACAGTAAAGAATTGCTTGAAGAAAGCAATTGGCAAAAAACAGATACACTTGTTTGGGTTACTCACTCTCCTGGCTGAGATTGAGAACATCATTAACAATAGACCACTCACTTATGTGAGTGACAACATTAATGACCCAGAACCATTAACTCCAAATCATTTGATTCGGGGAGAACAAGTTAGTCTCCTGCCGGACTACAATATAGACTCTTCAGAAGACCCAAACTGGACTCAACGACATGATGAGCTCCAGACTAAGTTACAACATTTAACTAGAGTTAAAGCTCATTTCATTAAACAGTGGAAAACTGAGTACTTGATGGGTCTAAGGGAGAGACATAAACAAATGACTAAGAAGGATTGGTCTGACACAATTAAGGTAGGGGACCTTGTTCTCATACATGACAGTACTCCAAGACAATACTGGCCTCTGGCTAGAGTTTCAGAACTCAGACCAGGGGCAGACGGGGTAACAAGAGTGGTCAAATTAAGGACTTCAACGGGTGACACAACAAGAGACATTTCTCTTTTGTACCCTTTAGAGTCTGGACCCAAAACAATGGACTTTGGAGAACCTTCTCCACTGACAGTAACAACTGGAGACACTGAACTTCCAGTAACTATTCCTTTGACAGTAGGAGTGGTAACGCATCCTACTACAACATTGACAGACACAAGACCTCAGCGACAAACAGCATTAAAGGCGCGACTATTTTTACAACAAAAAATAGATGCTGGGGAATTGTAATTTTATCTTCTAACTTTCATTTTTTCTTTTCTTATGGTAAAGACCATAGACAGTTTCATCCTATGGATGTATATTTTCTCTTCTAATTAAATGCTACACCTTCTCCATGAGAAGGTGAGGATAGGCACTGTTAATCAGATTAACAGGCATTTACAGTTAAATAGTTAGCTAGTCTACACTCAGACAAAAATTGGTGACAATGACACCAAAATTTTTATCTCCCGGGGCCCCCAGTATATGGAAAACCGATGAGTGGGTAGTTGGGAGGTAACGAAAATGGTTCACTGAGTAGGTAGGTAGTTAATCTAACAATTATTAAATTCCTTTTATGTCAATAACTGGGTGGAAGAAACCAATTGGTTGCTCACCAGATATTCTCCACACTAGTATTTATATACTGTGTGGGAGGAGCGTGCTCGGTAATGGAGATACATTACCGCTCAACCAACCGAGGAATAAACCAAGACAACGCTGGTACAAGAAGCCCCGCGAAGGGGAGAACAAAAACGAAGAACGGGGCGAGAGGACGTACCAGCAAAGTGCGCTCTCGACAAAAATCCAACCGGAGAAGGGAGAGACTCCAATAACTAAAAGTAAGTGACTAATTGAGTTTTTACACCAAACAGTTAATAACATTAAATTAAGCTGGGTCAAACAAGTTAGGCCTACATTGTGACCTAAGACCCAGCATCAACTCATAGCTTAACAAAGGTGAAGGTAGATTGCCCTAACCTAATCTTGTGAGGAATCCTACTGTGGACCTCAATTTATCTGCCCGCTCTGGACCATTTCCGGAATCTCTAGGCTGACCCCTCTAGGCTAGACTTGATCTACTCTATAGTTAGACTGGAGAAATAAGGGGTGGGTTAATTGTGGACCAATTCATACAGAGCATTTTTCGCAATAATAGTATAATAAATCCATGGTAAATCCGACAATGGAAAATTTCTGTGGTGCCCCCCTTCCCTTGATGCCCTAAGCACGGGCTTATTTTGCTTAATGGTTAATCCGGCCCTGGTGGAGTGGCTTAGTGTTGTTATGAATTCACTAAATGTTTCTGTTTGTTTTAAGTTTGTTGTTTATTTCTGTGTTGAGCTGTTGTATTTGCTGTTTTATGGCTTCTGTGTGTGGTGTTTGTGTGTTATGTTTGAGGTTGTTATGTACAGAGTTGAATAACTCACTGTGTTCCTTCCATAATTTGACTATATTCTCAGTTCCAGTTACATTTTCAATATTATCAGGGAGAGACATTGCACTATTATTCATTGTTTTTAATTCGTCCCAAAATTC
This sequence comes from Bathynomus jamesi, assembly GCA_023014485.1. Classification (NCBI taxonomy): domain Eukaryota; kingdom Metazoa; phylum Arthropoda; class Malacostraca; order Isopoda; family Cirolanidae; genus Bathynomus; species Bathynomus jamesi. The sequence goes on from JAJOZX010000863.1 coordinate 593,304, forward strand.
TTGGATTCTTACTGGCAAGCTTTCTAGCCAGAGCATCCCTGCTTAACTCATCCTCATAATTTTTTATATACAGTACTTTAATGCATACTTGAACCTGGCACTAGCCCTCTGTTTTTGTTGTAATACAGGGCCTTGCCTTGAATTCCCTTGTTCACACCACATTAGAAAAGCATCTCTGGATGTATTATGAAGTTCAGCCATATAATCGCTCCAGCCAGGTCTACATGTATAATTTTTCTTCTAAAGGTATTTAAGTCTAGGCTAGCATTATTGAGAGAGGAAACAATTTGTTCATACATGACTTTAAATGCCAAAATATATGTTTGAATTCTACAGTTTACATCCTGACAAGCTAGAGCATCATTAGGGATAGATATATTACTTAGCAATACATCAGACTTATTACAATACTGTTTGCCCTCACCATCAACGTTAGACCAATCTAACTTCGCTTTACGTGTATCATTTACCTGTGATACCATTGGAATAACCAAGGATATATATATATATATACAGGCCCGTATCCAGGATTTTTTTTCGGGGGGGGGGGGGCACACCAACTTCAGAAAATAGATAATAGTGTGTGTAGCTCTTCTTAGGAGTATTGAGGGTGCATAGGGTGGCGTTACTTTAAATTCACTGCAAGTAGATGATGTATGAAATGAAGCTCAGGAAAAAATTCAAATGAATGTCTCTGAAATCAAAATTTTATTCCATATTGAAAAGCAAACTTTTATTTCTGTAGAACTAAAATCAACGTAAGGAAATGCGACGACCTCCAGCATCAACAAACAAATTTATAATTTCATCATAATCAACGTTGCGTGCCGTTTGTTGGTGAGTAGCGAGAATGGCCAAGGCTGACAGTCGACCGACAGTCATTGAACTTCGCGTGTCGCTCAGTATAACCAACAATATGCCGGTCTGTGTTGACAGCCAACGGCTATGCTGGTAGTTATGCATTCCAACACACCACATATAAACTCACACAAACAACATCACTTTAGCTTTGTTAGACTCAAATACCCTTGTTTATATTAAATTTTTGCTGACTACGCTGCTCTTCTTTTGACGTTCAGCAGCGTCTTGTACAAAATTATATTATCAAACAAAAAAGCAAAAAAATTAAAACCCTTCAAGAAATATTTTTTCGCGAAATTTCTTGGGGGGGCACGTGCCCCTCTGCCCCCCTCCCTGGATACGGGCCTGTGTGTATATATATATATATATTGTTACACCCAATGTATGACTTCCACATGCATAAATAAAATCCTAAACTGTATTATATTATTATTCATCTCGCTATTTATTAAAGTAGCCGCTATTAAATTCAAATAGCCCAACATTTGGTTACCGAGCTACTACTTCAAAAAGAAATAAGGGAAAACTTTACTGCCGATTTGACAGACGTCATAGTGTTTGTTTACAATAATGTAACGGCTTTTGTTCGAGACACCTCCAGAATTGGCTTGAGAAAAAATCAATTTAATTTGAAACTCGAGTCTATGTCACATTTTCGACTAACAGAAGGCAACAACTTGAGTTTCAGAGGTGATTGCCAGTCTGCAAAATTCTTGTGAAGCCCCCGTTTTGGGAAAAATTCTTGCTCTTAATATTTCAGTCACGCGCTAATAAGCTTCGGAAAATTTTTTTCCCATTAATTTCAATCAAGATTTTTAATTAAAACCATAGTCTAATATTAGCGTCGGAAATTATTTATACGTTTAATATCAACAAAAAATACTTAAGCCTGAATATAACTTTATTAAAACGATATTACAACTGATAAATGCGCCATGTTGACGACTAAGCTTCTTTTTGCCCGGTTAGGTCAACTGTACGCCCTTGACGATTGGTTAGGTTAAGTCGTGATGTTTTCGTTAGTTTAAACGAAAATATCACGACTTAACCTAACCAAGTGTCAAGGGCGTACAGTTGACCTAACCGGGCAAAGAAGCTACTTTGTCAACATGGTACATAACGTGCCTTATTTCCCAGCTATGTTCATGAATTCTTATGGAGAAATAAATATAAACTAACTTATTTGCGCATTTGATTATATCCATTAATGACATTTATCAGATGTAATATCGTTTTAATAATTTTAATAATAATAATTATAATAATAAAGTTATAATTTCTGACGCTAAAGTATGGTATATGTATACTGTCTAATATATTAGACTATAGTTAAAACTTTCGCCCGACGCGTTAAACGCGAGTTATCGGGGGGGGGGAGATACCAAATCGATTTTGCAGTTTGAACTGCTTCAAGTCAATGGACCCAATAGAATATGGACTTGCGACACTTGATGGACTTGACATTTTATCAACTAATTATTGTGTTAGTCCGATTGTTAGGTTAGGTTAGGATGTGTTTTTTACTGTCGATGTTTTTGTCTTGCCGACGAAATGGGTATAGGTCCCAGAAAACTGCTTCGCATGGTACATTTCCAGTTTAATATTTTTACTAAAATTTTAGGCCTATGTGACAACAAAAATGTCAAAAGATAGTTCACTTCGGTGTCCGAGCATTTTAGAATTAAGAAAAATCAAACATGACGTCACAGGCCACACAAAGTAAATCCTTTGATTTTATAACATTTGAAAATGACACGCAAACTAAGCCAAGTTAATGTAAACGCAGTTCAAAATCATTCAAACAACGAATTCGAGAGCATGATCCCACTTCATTATTCAGAATCATTGCATGCTGTATAATTTTTGTACAAGTTTTCCACGTTTCGGATTACAACAAAACTCCAACCAATAGCATTTCGCCACACGAGAATTTTCTGTAATGTTTTGGTTCAAATATGTTTAAATCCGTCTGCTAAACTTTTAAAAGTGTTGCCAAGTTATTGGTTTTTATATATATATATGTGAAGACCTCAAAATAGACAGAATATATATATATATTATATATATATATATATATATATATATATATATATTTTCATTTGTTTCGTTCTCGCTCTCTCGTCTTGCGCGGAATATCTCCTATACAAGCGTCGTTCTTTACGTTATTTATACTGCGTGTTCTTTGCAGTTGAATGTGTGTGTATATATATATAATATATGTATATATATATATCATAAAAGATGGTCATAAAAGATGGTCATATCCTGAATCAGCATTTAATTTTAAATATTTAATTTTAATAAAATGCATATATTAATTTCCATTTTTAGTTGACACTGCAAATCATGATAACATCAGATTTTTTCAATACGCTGTTACAGCAGAATTTGCCTTCATCTTCAAATATTTTGCTTTATCAGTTTCTGCAAGGTCCACATAATATGGATTGCGTTAGCAAAAGAATTCAGCCTATTAAGAATCGAAAAAAAGAACAAGTCAACATTAAATAATAATGACGTCACCAAATTAAATCGTATGTAAACAATTATAATCTTTCAAATTATTATTCTGTTCCGTCTGATCTTACCTACGTAGAGGCTGAACGCATACCCTGTAATATTTTTGAAGCAGTAAAAGATATCTTTAACACTACCGTTGAGTCTATATTCTCCAAAGTATTTTTGTTAGAATAACACAGCATTTTCAAGAAGCAGTAGAGTTAGAAATTAGTAAGTTTTAAGACTGAGACAAGTATTATCTCACAATCTTCTCTGATATGCTACAAGAAAAATCGGGGAACCGTCAGATAACCTAGTAAGTTTTCGCAGAATCCTCCGATCCGCTACAAGACGAAATCGAAGTGTAGTACAAAGCAGTTATTACGATTCCCTACACCCCTACGCAGAGGTGGGTAAAGTACTTTCATTGGTTACTTAAGTTATAGTACAAGTAATTTTTAAAAAATTTACTCGTTAAAGTAAAAGTATACGTTATCAAAAGTACTTAAGTTGAAGTACAAAGTAAATGTTTTATAATGTACTTAAGTACTGAAAAGTAGGAAGTACTTTTTCAAAAATGAAATAAAATACACTACAAATATATAATATAAAATAACATCATTATGGTAAACAGACTTCATTAGGATACAGAATTAGGATTATTATAAGTAGGAATTATTATATTAAGAACTATAATTTATTATCTAATAATTTATTGTAATAAGTATGCATTATGTACAAAATTTCTTATTGAGTTTCAAGAACAGCTGATTTTTAAAGTTTTTGCAATCTATCCTGACCGATTGGCTACCTTAAAATACTGTACTGAATGACTCTTCTGAATGGTTAATGAAACCCAAATGTTTTGGTAAACAGAATCTGGAATAATCCGGTTTCGGTGTCTTCCCCTTCTCAATACCTGACATGAGAGGTGGCAGATTGAAAGCGGGTTTTTCCAGAATTTGCTTACCAATTTTGAATGAAATTGTCAAGCATACAGCTGTTTTGTTACTTACTTCGTACTTTTCAGATTTTCGCAACATTGTACTTAAGTTAAAGTACAAAACTTTTCCCAAGATTGTACTTAAGTTAGAGTAAAAGTATTACAAAAAAAATGTACTTTCTAGAAAGTACATTCTCGAAAAAACTACTTAAGTACAGGTACTTAAGTATATCTACTTCACTACTACCTACCTCTGCCCCTACGCAGTCCCAGCTACCACAGAGTGAGAAATCCGTTGCTGCCACCTAACCAGAACCCCCGTCAACCAGTGATGTAGGACTCGAGACCTTTTTTACTGGTCTCGACAACATCACTGTGATGTTCTTCAAATGCAACGAACACTTATCTTGTTTTAAGTAGACAGTTAACTGCTGAAAAATGTCATAAACTATGAATTTGTGAATAAATTAAGAGTAAATTTTGCAACTGTCTCTTGATAACCATTAGAATCTTTATTCCTGAATGTGAAATGCAGAGCTTAGAAATTACCAGCTAACAATTTTATGTAGATACAACGTTGTCACAAGGTTGCATTTTAGCTCTGTGACATAGATACAACGTAAATTTGTGTGATCTCAGTTACGTCTTCGCAACGTGATGTTATTACTAAAGTTTACGTAGATACAACGTTGTCTCAACGTCTCAAGGATATAATTTGGTCGAACAAATGTGCCCTATATGAAATAATAGTATGCAGTAATTCCGTTAGAATTTTATAACAAAGATTAATATAATACGAAACTATATGCTACTGATGTAAAACCTTGAGTGCAGACAACGTCTATACTACGTAAAAAAAATTACTTCAGAAGTTTACTTGTACTTCATGTGTATACAATGTCATTATGCAACGTTGCATGAACGTTGCAATATAACGTTTAAGTTTTACGACTACGTCAGTACAACATCAATTTTTGGCATGACCAAGATTCAACCAAGATACAACGTTGCAGGGGTGTCCGCAGCCTTTAAAAAATTGGACGCACGATTTTTTTTTAGGTTGAGATTCTGGGGGACGCAGCGCAATGAATAAGTAAAATAACTAGGCCATCTGTGTTTCTGTCTGACAGGTTTTCTAAGAAATTAAAATTTGGTCTCCATCTTTTCTAGAAATTAAAATATGGTGGACGCACGTGCGTCTGTGCTTCCGCCTGTGGGCGCCCCTGCAACGTTGTATTTATGTAATGTGTTTGTTGGGATGTCATTCATGAAGTGTCATACAAAATGAAATCTACAACTTACGACAACTATTTACTACGTATCCAAAGAGTTATTTTATAGGAAGCAATGGAAAGCTATATAGTTCGAATTTCTTTTTATCAGGACGTTATTTACATTTATATTTATATTTCATTTGGAAAATGTGAGGCCAAAATTAGGAGCCATTTCAGACCGACATCTATCATCCTGAACTACATGATGCAGACCGCCCAGAAAAGTCGTCAATGGGTTTGAATTTTATATATCTCACTTCAGGGGAATCTGCGATCAATTTTTTGTATGAACATTTATCAATAAAATGAAACTTAATGACTATAGACTAATTTGTAGACTTTGGTCTTATTATAAGCGTTCATTTCACTCATAAACGTTCAGACTTTCAGCGCCCACTCATACGAATTTTATAAATTATTAATGAGCTTTACAAATTTCATTCAACACTTAATTAAAAGGTTGGTGCGGGTGACAGTCATAAATGAGATGGGGAGACTTAATTGGTAATTATATTAGACTATGCTATGATCATGTCTGAAAATATTTTTTATTTTCACAGAACACTATGTTTGCAGATTATGAATTATCCAATCTGGAATCAAAACGCTGGGTTATGCACACTATGAATTGTCCAGCTAGTCACTATGTTTCGTTTATTCCAAAGGCTGACTAATCAAAGGAAGGAAAATATGTTTACATTTCATAGTTATTACATTAATATGTAGTTTTGTGACTTGTTTCAGGATTTTTTCAGCTATGAGCCTGTGGACAATTGCAATGTTCAGGTGTGAATACTCACAATTGGCTCCAACTGAAGATTTTAGAAATGTTAATCAATATTAGTCAATAAACCAATTTTTCTGCGTAATAATCCCGTCAGATGGGGAACCAATGATATGGCAACACGTAACGGTATGACAACCATGGCAATGGGATGCTTAGCATACGTGTGTTTGCGGTCTGTAATGCGGGTAGTAAGGTTTTATACAGTGTGCAGTGAATTCATTTGTGTTCAACGATTTTATTAGTTTTTGTTTTTATGGCACATTAGTTTTGTAGTTGGTTTATTATCATTTGAGCTTAAAACAATTGAAACTGATATGCTACTCATTCCTTCAACTTACTTTTTTAGCCTAAGTTTATGATCTTTGTATGTACTCTATGGACTGCCGTATGGGAACAAACCAATGTCTGTTTGTAGATTAGTTCCAGGATATTACAGAACCAGACCTCTTTGAACCTTAAAGTAAGCCTCCGGGTTGTTCCTTACTCTGTAGATCTACGAAAAATATGCGAAACAAGGTTTTCAAAACTCGGACGAATTTGTCAGCTTATTGAAGCTGACTGCCTAGTCCTATAACTAGATTTGGAAATCTTCAGAACTTCACAAAATTTAATACCCGGTGTGGTAATTATTCGTTTTACCCTTGCTGGTCAATTTTGATATGAGAATAGGTTTTTCGGCGATATCCTATTTTGGCGTCCCAAATTATTTAGCAATAAGAACATAAGAAATCTTTATAGTGGGCACACTAGGGGCCACTTCGGCCGATCGAGGTGGCTCCACTATGTAAAAACTGCCTGTACATTGGCAACAACCAATTTTTACAAAACTAATTAATTATCAATTTAAAACTAAAGATAGAATCTCTGGATCCAGAGGATCAAAGTCATAATAGGCTACTATCCACAAATATGTTACACACTATCTATTTATAACTGACATGCAAATATATCAGATCCAAAGAATCTAGTCAATTTCATTACGGTACCCATCAATACCAGTACCTTGCCAACCAAAAATAAGTCACGGTCCATATCACTTGCCGACCAAGTCACAATTTATAACCATATACATTACAATATATATACTTAGGAGGAAAAGTGTAGGTGTGGCTGTAAAGACTATACAGTAATGTAGAAATGTGTGTGCACCTGTTTTGGGTCTCCTATTTAAAGGTATTTGTGGGGCAAGTGAAGATCATGAGTTTTTCAATACCTCATAGTACTATGGGGGGCACTGCTCAGCAGAGGAATCTCTTTAAATGGGGTGTGTAAGGACAGAGAGTATCCCTTAACCCAAGATGCTGCCTCCCTATATCCCACAACACCTGTGTTGAGCTGTGGGATCTATCACCCAAATGTACATAATATATATGAAATAAACTAGTACCATTCATGCAATAAAAATGGGCTTAAACACCACCACCAGATGTCTTTTGCAGACATCAAACTATCCAACCTTCTTTCGAAAGAATCAAGTGTATCTGAAGTCACTACTTCTTCTGTCAGACTGTTCCAAAACTTAATTACTCTGTTTATAAAACTGTTTTCTTAAATTTGTTCTACATCTTGGCTTAAATAATTTTATACTATGACCTCTAGTCTGGTTATTGTGATCTTTAATGAAAAGAGACTCAAAATCTATCTTATCCAACCCTTTTATCATTTTATACACCTCTATCATATCACCCTTTAACCTCCTCCTTTTTAATGAGAACATGCTTAGATACGCCAGTCTTTCCTTATATGTCAATTGTCTTAGAGATGGGATCATTCTTGTTACTCATTTTTATTCTTTTTCCAGTTTTTCAATATCTTGTATCAAATAGGAACTATTAAAGGTATTATTCTACTATTACACCCGTCTAACGTCCAGCAATTATTATATGTTCATTAAGTAGATTTTTTAATTCTAAGACACTTTCCTTCTATAGCATTTCCGTTGCAAATGCTTCGTTTTCGAGATATAAACATTGTTTTGGTGTGTATCTAGTGTGTGTTTGTAATTTTGTTTGTGTGTTCGTATGTTTGTTTGTGTGTTCGTTACATGTCTGCCCAATCACTGTGCTCCATCCATTTCGAATTTGAATTACTTTCCTACCGGAATGGAATACTCATTCCACTCATTCAGAAGTACATTAGGCCTGGCTCTGTGATTTATAGTGATTCCTGGGCTGCCTACAAGACTATAAGTGATTTAGGTTAGGATAGGTTAGGTTAGGTCAATTTTGAAGGTGAAATTTGTTTTTCCTATGGTTTTTGATGTTTTAAACGAATCTGACCTTCAAAACCGTCGGAAATGACTCGTTTTCGATTGCTGGCTGGGGGGAGGGGGGTTATCTCAAAAATGAGTCATTTCCGACGGTTTTGAAGGTCAGATTCATTCAAAACACATCAAAAACCATAGGAAAAACATAAATTTTACTTCGAAAGGGAAACTGGTGTAATACTGTACATTTACTGTATTAAATTGAATGCAGTATTCAAGGAGGGATCTCACATATGAAATGTATAGTTGCTTTATAATATTGGGTGATTTGTATTCAATGTGTGTGTGCATGAGATTGAGTCTAGCATTTGCTTTATTTCTGATTACCGTACAGTGATTTGAGGGTTTAAGTTCATTAGTCACAGTGACACCCACCCAAGTCTTTCTCTTTATCATCATTTTTAATCCAAATTCCATTCATATTGTATTCAAATTCTATATTTTTTGGCCTAATATGCATAACCTTGCACTTATCAACATTAAATTTCATCTCCCACTTATCTGCCCAGGCTGTTACTCTGTCTAAGTCTTTTTGTATTGTCATTGCTCCTGCTACTGACTTAACATTATGGCCTAATTTTATATCATCAGCAAATTTTGAGGTTTTACATGATAGGCCCTTCTCTAGATCATTTATATAGACAACAAAAAGCAGAGGTCCCAGCATAGACCCCTGTGGGACTCCGCTCAATATGGGTCTCCAAGTAGACTTATTTCCATTTAGAGGAACTCTCTGTTTTCTGTTTCTCAGCCATTCTTCTATCCAGTCAGTTATATGACCTCATACCATGGGCTCTAACTTTTACCAACAATCTTGCATGAGGAACAGTATCAAATGCCTTTGCAAAATTTAAGTATACTATATCTACTGGCTCTTTATTGTCCAAATGCAATAGGACTCCATCATAAAATTCAATCAAGTTGGTTAGACATGACCTTCCATTTTGAAAGCTATGCTGGCTATCATTTATAAGGTTGCACTCTTCAAGGAACTCAGTAACTTTACCTCCAATGATACTTTCAAGTAATTTACAAATAATGGAGGTGAGGCTGATGGGTCTGTAGTTTTTTGACAAGTTTCTATTTCCTTTTTTAAAGATTGGAGCCACATTTGCTTTCTTCCAATCCTCTGGAATTTCAGTACATATCAATGATTTATTAAAAATAATTTCTAGTGCCTGTGTTATATTCTTTTTGGCAGCTTTTATGACTATTAGATGCATTTCATCTGGTTTTGGAGATTTTTTCTATTTTTAATTTATCCAAGACGATGTAGATAGGATTATGGAGTGGACGGATAAGTGGCAGATGCAATTTAACGTAGATAAATGTAAAGTTTTGCATATAGGTTCTCGCAACAATAATTACGTGTACACGATGGATGATAGGGATTTAGCGAGCGTTGACGAGGAAGTAGATTTAGGCGTACGCGTAACTAAAGATTTAAAGGTTAGGAACCAGTGCCTGGAGTCTTGCGCAAAAGCTAATAGGATGTTAGGCTTCATAGCGCGTAATTTCGAATTTAAATCGAAGGATATTATATTGCCCCTTTACAAGTCCCTAGTCAGGCCTCATTTGGAATATGCCGTTCAGTTTTGGTGCCCGTACTTGCGTGAGGATATTGATAGGTTAGAAAGGGTTCAGCGTCGTGCCACGAAACTTATTCCGGCATTGCGCAATAAGCCTTATGAAGATAGGATTAAAGTGTTAGACTTGTATTCACTCGAAACTAGGAGATTAAGGGGGAGCTTATTGAAGTTTTCAAAATCGTTAATAACATCGATAACGTAAATTTTGACAAATTGTTCACTTTCGATAATAGTAATACTCGCAATAACGGATTCAAGTTGCGTGGCAGACGTTTCATTACTAATATCGCTAAAAACTTCTTTACGTTTAAAGTAATTGATAAATGGAATAATCTTCCCGCGTCAGTCGTTCATTCTACCAGCGTTAATGTGTTTAAGAACCGTCTTGACAGACATTTTAAAAATATTAACGTTGTTTAAAATTAAAAAAGAAAGTTAACAACAGGAGCTCTGGTGGTGGTGCTCGAGGATGAGTCTGTTGACGATGAATGCCAGCTTGTGACATGCCAGCGTGATGCCAGCAAAAAAAAAAAAAAAAAAAAAAATTAGACTAACACGAATGTAGATGTAGCTCATAGCGTAAACTAACCCACTTTTTGTTTAACTTTACCTACTTTTTTTTTTTTCTTATCCTCCTTACTTTGCATGTCTCTAACTCTTTTCTTGCATGTTTGTAGTTTGCATGGTATGACAGTGAGTTAAGACTGTGTTTGCATGGTTTGTAAGCGTTCTTATTTTACTTCTTTTCATCTTTCACCCCTCTCCTATATTCTCCGACTATTTTCTGACTTGTCGGTAGTGGCCGGCGGATGATGATGGTGAGACTTTTTCCCTCTTTTTCTGAATGAATGTTAACCCACGAATGATAGGTGTTGCTCCTTACTTAACCCCTTATTCTCCTCTCTTCTCTTAACCCCCTACTCTCTCCTTTCTCTCGGGCTAGCCTTAGAGTGGATCTTAGGGTCTTTGTTAGCCTTAGCTTCTGTAGATCTGTAGATCTGTAGATCTATATGGAGGGGTAGGGCGGGTCGTACTCAGGTGACAACATGAATCTGAAGGAAATCCTACCATCAGGGGTGTCTAAATTATGTGTTTTTACATGGGGAATTCAAATATGAGCTGCTTTTTTGGATAGGATAACTCTAACCTACATCATTTTGTATTTCTAAATTGCCAATTTTACCCTTTTGAACCTCTTTATAATATATTAAAAGATATAAGGTAAATCATTTATATTGACAAGGCCAAATCAACTTCACATATATTTATTAATAGGTGAACTGCATGTATATCACTGGATATAATTACAAAGATCATTCTCCTGACATCTTGAACTTTGCCAGGTTGCACAAATCCTGCTTTGACTCAGACTTGGACATCAGCTTCCTGCTGGTCTCCTGAGCCCTGATCCCTCCATCCCTCTTTTCCTGTGAGAAGTACTTAGCAGAAGCCTCAGTCACCATTTTAACAACCCTCTCAATGCTTTGTATGTGGCAAGGCCAGTTGCGCACCTCCATGGGGGTGTTGATGAAGTTTTTCACCTCTGAGGTGCTTAGAGAGCAGGTGAGAGGTGGCTCTGACACACCTTCTGACCAGCTGATCAAGTCACCGATGCTGGAAGCATCACAATTGATGTCAGGTGTCCTTCTGCTCCTAACAGAGGAGTCCCCCAGCTGAGTGTCCGGGTCCCCCTCTCCCCTGATGGCCAGGATTCTCTCCACCCCTTCAATCCTCTCCTTCTGATCCTCAGAGCAGAGTAGTGTTTGGAGGATGACTTCACTGTGGGCATACCAAGCAGATCTTCTCACAGTTGGCATCACAATATCTAGCACCTCCTTTCTCTGGGACTTGAGGCAGTCCAGCTGAAAGAGGATGTGCCTAGGCCCTTCGATCCAGGAGTGCTTGACCTTCACGTTGAACCAACATGGGTAATACACTCCAATGATGAATTCCACAATGAATTGCAGAATCTTCAGGTTCTTTCCTTTAAGTCCGTGCTTTGACACCCAGAGCCTGAGAAGTCTGTTCGCTGTGGTGAGCCAGCGGCTGTGGTTTACTGGTCCTATCTCTAACAGAGCCAGCCCTGCAGGAAGTACTCCATCCCTGACTGCACAGACAATTTTATAGCCATAGTATTGATCAGTTGAGAGATCTTGAATGACCTTGTCAGGAAGCTTGATCAGTGGAGGGCCAACAGAGATTTGGGTGAAGTTTGGATTGATATCAAAGTCTGTAGCAGAATCAAGGAGCTTTCCTATTGGCCTGGATAATTTTTTGTCTGACAGAGTAAGGCCATCAAGGTCAACAATGAGATGGCGCAGGGGAAGTTCAACAGTGTGCAGGTTGCACACCAACCAGACCAGCTTTCTCCCCAGGTGCAGCTCCAGCTTCCGCATTACTCCAGCTTTCACACCAGTGTTGACATTTGTTGAGTCTCCTCCAATGGCCAACAAGGTCTTATCATAACCCCTCTCTTTCAGCCAGGCAAACAGGACCTTAGCAATCTTCTCCGCATGTGACTCCTCTTTAGTTGCTTTCTCTGGGGTAAAGTGGAACAGATAGTAGCTGCCAGGCTCACTGACAACACTATAGTGTTCTTCCTTGATCTTTGCCTCTGAGAAAGGTGGCTCAGAAAATGGCCTTATGCGCGCCAGAAAACCGTCAAAATATTTCATATACCAAACTGTATGATAATTACAATTAAGTGGAATGGCACACCTTTTTATTTGAGTATTTAAATATTATTATTATTATATGAATTACATTATATGTGTTTATATGAATTAGTTAGAACAATGCTCTATGAGAGATAACGTGAGCAGCCATGATAGAAAACGTGAGAAGACATATTCTGGGGTAACTACAATAGTAAAATAATCAACAATTTAATAATAATCAACTGCAAAATGCTGTAGGTTAGGGTTATCAGAATTAAATATTTTCTTCAGAATTGTGTTCTATACACCAAAATATGTCATTTGAACACCCCTCTCCATTGATTTAAAAAAAAATGCATAGTATGACCCGCCCTAATGGAGGGGGCCAATTTTCTTTTTCACTCTACTTTTCAAATTGAAGTGACTGAAAAACTTTTTAGCAGGGTTGTGGAGTCGGTCCAAAATTTTCCGACTCCCAACTCCACACATTGTAAAAATTCAACTCCGACTCCACACATTGTAAAAAATCTAAAAATCCGACTCCGACTCCTCACATTTTAAATATACGACTCCGACTCCTCTAGTGTTTCACTCTATAATTATCATAATAATAAGACATTTCATCACCACCACACTAAGTGTGAAATTTTATATTTTATATTTAAATAAATAATTGTATATTCTGAAAATGTAAAAAAAAAATATTAAAAAAACTTAATCTAGGGGCTATCAATGAATAAGGTTTATTGACCAAAAAAACTAAATAACCTAAATGTTAGTATTTAGGATTTAGAAATTAAGGGTGACACAGGACACAGAAATTGGAGTTGGAGTCGGAAGTTTTATACCGACTCCGACTCCGCCCTGAAACGTGCGACTCCACGACTCCGATTCCACAACCCTGCTTTTTAGGATTGTTTTTTGAATTCTTGGCTAGGCTTTTTTCCAGGTCTCATTTGCTATCTCTGCTTTCTTGCAAATTTTTATGCTTCTTTTACTTTTATATATTTTGGAGTCTGTGCCATTTTTAGTTCTTTTTTGAATTTATAAAATGCTTTTGTTTTTTCCCTGATTGCTCTTTTTACATTGCAGTTTATCCAAGGTTGGTTTTTTATTTTTTCCAGTTCTGATTTTACACTGGGATATGCTTCCTTTGTACGTTCATTATTATACTTTTAAATTTTTCCACACACTAGTTACTGTCTGTTCAGGCTGTAGAATATCTGTCCAATTTATTAGACACAGATCATTTACTAGTCCATTTATATTTCCTCTTTTAAAGTCTGGAACTTCTACTTTATTTTCACTAGGTCTTGAATTACAAACAATATTAAACCGAAGGATACAATGATCACCTGAACCTAGTGTTTCTGAAACCAAGATATCCTGGAAGGTATCTGGATTATTTGTTAGAATTAAATCTAGAATGGCATTGGCCCTGGTTGGCTCCTTTACTAACTGGGTTAAACCATTCTCAATTATACAATCTAAGAATCTCTCATTACTTTCCGGTGTGTAATATTTCCCAGTCTATATGCCTATAATTGAAATCTGGGTGCTCTTCCAATATGTGCTCTACCACGAAACTGTGATCTACCATATTCCAACTAATATTCCATATTCCAGGCTAATTAACGAAAATATCACGACTTAACCTAACCAATCGTCAAGGGCATATAGTTGACCTAACGATTGGTTAGGTTGTCATGATATTTTCATTAGTTAGCCTTATAAGGCTAGTTTCATGGTAGAGCACGTATTGGAATATGGTAGATCACAGTTTCGCGGTAGAGCACATATTGGAAGAGCACCAAAATCTCCAACAATAATAATATTGCTTGTCATTGCTTTATTTATTTCATCAATAAGTTTATTTTCTACATACTTATTTTCTTCTATAAATACCCCCTATCTTGATTTTCCTGGCATTTTTATGCCCAATATCTATCCATACAGATTCAACTATTTCCTCTTTAAAGGAGGTAACTTCAACTGGATTCAGATTTGTCTTGGCATAAATAAATACTCTGCCACCCTCTGAATATTTACGTTCATAATAAAAAAGTTCATAGCCATCAATTTCATAAATAGTGGTATTACTCTCTCACTAAATGGACTATTTGGTATCGTACTGAATTTTGTCCAAGTTTCAGTGACAATCATAATATCAGGATTTTCAATACCTATGTATATGCCTTGAATTCATTTATTTTATCTCAGATACTTCTTGCATTTACATAGAAAAATGACAAAGAACCCTTGGAATATTTTGCTTGTAATTTAGTCTGGTTCTTGATGATGGTATATTATTTGCATCTCTCTCACTTTCTTTATTGACCTTTTTCTTTTGAGTTTTGATTATATTTTTTATTAGTTTATTGTTATCAAGAGTATTGGTATTTGTACTAATTTGGCCTACTCCTTTGGTTTTTAGTCAATTATATGATACAATCTTTGATAGTAAATCAGTCCCTTTACTATTAAGGTGAATTCCATAGATCTCTGTTATAGAACTCTCTTTTTTTTTGTAAAATTTATTCCACAGTTTGATATATGTAATTTCCATGCTCTGACAGTGTCTTAAGCCTACTATTTATATATAATGCTTGACTTGCTTGTGAGTACCACTTATTATTCTCATGTATCCTGGGAATTATACCTGTGATAGATGTTTTAAGGTTAGGTCTCCGTTCCTTTAACTTTGTTAATAGCTGTTTATATGACTTCATGATTTCTTCAGAGTGCTTACCGTACCCTTTATATCATTTCCGCCTACATGTATAACCATATTCTTTGGTATAGTTAGGTCAATACCAGATCCTTTTTCTATAATTTTATTACTAATCCTATTTATCTCTGCACCTGGATAACAGTAAGCTATGCTACCTCTAGGTAATTTAGATCCTAGGTCCCTCACTTGAGAGTCACCTATAATGGATGCTGGTTCAAACACACCTATATAGCTTTAGAGTGCCTGGGTTTATATGAGTCTGGATTATTACTACTTTCTTCAGCTTTCTCATCTTGATCCTGGACCAGCGAGAAAGTATGAAACTGATTGGTTAGTTCTATAAGAACACTTTTCCCTGGCTCTTGAATTCTAGCTTTCCAGGTTTTCCTAGGTTTAGTCCACTCATCATTTTCAGAAGTTGTCTGAGGATATCTAGGCCTAGGCTCACTATGAGGTATAGGGACATTTAAGTTTACTTGAACTGCTACTTCACTAGATTTAGGCTCAACTGCAGTATCTCTCTAAGTTGGTCTGGCCTTTCCTTCACTAATAAACCCTCTGGACTTATTAAGATTTTTTATTACAGTACTACACTTGTCACAACCACAAAGTTGACATTAAGCTTAGAAGCGGCATTTATACCTTTATATATATCACTTGTAAGGCCTTTGCAGCTTACGTGATACCAGTCATCACAGCTATCACATGCAATAGCTCTATTTTTACTCTTAACTTCCTTTTTACAAACTCTACAGTCACTGTCAAAACCCATTTTTGTAGGGTAGGCTATGTTCCTAAGTTAGGTCCTAGGCTTAAAATTTTTTGTTGACTCACCAACTTTGATACTATCAAGTTATATCAAAATAGTTACTCAGGTTAGGTCAAGTGGGAGTCTTACCTTGTGGTTAGGCTAGGCTATCAGAATAAGCTAAGCTAGGCCTGTACAAACAAGTACAGGTAACACCAAAATGATCTTATACCAGTGAAAAAACAATTCCAAAATGCAGGATCAATCTCAACTGCAGCCCTTGTGGTTAGGCTAGGTTAGTTGAATAAATAAATAAATAAATATGTTGTTTAACTCCTTTCATAACAACTAAGTTACAAAGGCCATATAATAGTAGGAACCTACAACTTTATGTTGGATCCAAACTGAGAATCGAACCCAGGGTCCCAGGACAAAATAAACAAGTAGCATCCCCAAATACAAGCAGTTGGTGATTGTGTATATTTAGTTGCTTCCTGACATGTATGATAGTGCAGTACCGTATCCTGTGTGATACACTTGTCTATGTATTAAAAATAAATGCTCACATTTTTGGTAAAAGTTGCTTGAAATTAATCGAAACCTACATGAAATTTATTGACTACCCAGTTAGGTCAACTGTACACCCTTGATGATTGGTTAGGTTAATTTGTGATATTTTCTTTAATTTAAATGAAAATATCACAACTTCACAACTTAACCTAACCTAACCAATCATCATTCCAGCCATGTTTTCTCATAAGAAATCAATAAAAATGATTTGTCAAAACAAAGCTAATGCTGTTAAATAATTTGGGATGCCAAAATAGGATATTGCAAATTTTTCTGGTGTATTTTATTCAAATCTGACCTTCATTTCTTATGCAAGTGAGCAAATTTTGAACCAAAATACACCAGAAAAACCATATTCTGATAATATAACCAACCTAACCTAATTTAATTAGTATGCACCCAGTGAATTACATTGAAATACAATAACTCGCAACCAGAGCATGTACCATGTTCCATTTTGAATTTGTTACTGGTTGGCACAGAAGAAATTTGGGGAGAATCACTGTTTAGTATTGTAAATTATATTTTTTTTTAAATAAATGAACCAACCAAAAATAAATAGCACTCCAACACTTTCAAATTACTTGTTTATATTAATTAGGTTAATTGAATACCTGGTTAGGTCAATTGAATGCCCTTGATGATTGGTTACATTAAGTCATGATATTTTCGTTAAAACTAACAAAAATATCATCATGTGATCTTTTCATTAGTTAAACTAACAAAAATATCATGACAACCTAACCAATTGTCAAGAGCATACAGTTGACCTAACTGGGTATTCAATTAACCTAATTAACATAAAAAAGTAATTTGAAATGTTTGAGTGCTGTTTATTTTTGGTTGGTTTGTTTATTTTGAAAGAAAAAATTTTGATGCTAAACCATGATTCTACTGAAATTTGAAATCAATACATGTGTGAAATAGTTCCTATCATCTGCGGATGTGCTGAACATGTTATGTAATGTTACAACAGTCAGATGATATCAGGGATTTCCACATGCACCAGTACCAGTGAACACATTGCACAATTGAAAGTTGTGCTATATTTGAGAGTAAATAACTGAAAAACTAAGAATTTACACAGGAAATGGCTGTTATATTTGGAATCAGTATAAAAAATTGATTATTTATATGGTACACACATAGTTGAAGGCTCTTGCAAGGGTAAATCAAATATTAACCCCAGGTCTGTCTGAAAAGCTGCAATAAATGAAGTTAAGCTAGTATTACAAAGGATACCAAACAGCAACTGATCAGCTGGTTGGTCCCTATGAGGCTGTCTTTGTAAGAAGGGGGGTTGAAAGAAGGAAGAAATTTTAAAGATGAGTGAAAGTTTTAAATCAGCAGAGAAAAGAGGTTGAGAGGTAGGAAAGAATTTAAAGATGAAGTGAAAATTTTAAAGTACAGAGGAGGGAATTCAAGTAAAAATTCTACAATATTTCTATGTGCTAAAATATGTATCCAACTGAGGGTTTAAGGCAAGATAAGAATAGTTTCTTTTCTTGAAGGTGGAATATTTTTTGGCATTAACATCATCAAAACCTTAATAATTTTAAATGCCTGGATTAAATCTTGAATTTGCCTTTTTACAAGTGAGAATAAACTTAGTTTCTAAATCTAGGAATAATCTTGATAGCCCATTACTGCACACTCTCCATTCTATGTCTTGTCATAAATATGGGATCAGAATTGGATGCAGTATTTGAGGTCGGGGTGTACTAAGGAATTATATAATGTTAGCATTGTTTTCTGACTTAAAATCAAACAATCTACCAATAAATCCTAAGATTCTATTGCTTTTCTGACAGCTTCAATACATTGCTTGCTCAGTTTAAGAGTGTCAGCAACAATAATACCAAAAACTTTTTCTTCTGTAACACTCGTTAGTGTCTTGTTGCACATAAAATACTTTCATTTAACATTGTTTCTACCAATGTGCAATGTTTTACATTTATTTATATTAAAGTTTATTTGTAGAATTTCTACCCACTTGAGTAATTTATTAATGTATTCTTGAATCTGCAAATGTTTTGCCACCAATTGATTTTGTTCATCCCCCTAGTTCGTATTATCCACAAATTTTGAAATTATGCTGTTAATTCCCAAATTGTAATTGAGATAGTACTTTTCCATTATCTGCCCCCTTTGCATTATTGAATACCTGATTGTCAACTGTATGCCCTTGACCATTGGTTAGATGAAGTCATGATATTTTCATAGTTTTAATGAAACTATCATGACTTAACCAATTGTCAAGGGGGTACAGTTGACCAAACCAGGCATTCAATAATGCAGGGGGTGGGGGCAGATAGCAGAAAAGTACCATTGATATAAATAAAAAGAACTGGTCCCAGAACTGATCCCTGAGGCATGCTGCTAGTTACACATTTCCAGTTAGATGCTTTGCCATTAATGACCACTCTTTGTTTACATCCATTTTAGAAACCAATTTTCAGTCCATTTAAGAACATTACCGTCAGTTCTGTGAGAATGAAGTTTAGCTAATAAATACTTTATCAAATGCCTTTTGAAAATTGAAATACAGCCATTCCTCGCTTAATGAAGAGGTTATATTCCTAAAAAGCCTTATGTTATATGAAAATTCATTAAGTGGGACCTAATTTTCTATTGTTTTATATGGGAAAAATTCAGTTTGGTTCCAAGCACACTTTTTTGATAGCCTAATATAGTTTCATTTCTATCATTATTAGTGGTGCACCAATTAATCGGTATCGGCAACTGGCATGGCAATTAATCGGCCATGCCAGGTATTTTCCTAATATTGGCATGGCTAATTAATCGGCATGCCAGGTGCCGATACCGATTAATCGGTGCACCACTAATCATTATTGCCTCCTTCTTCATTGGATTGGGTAATGATGATGAACTTGGACATTTTGATGCCATGCTAAATATTGGGGTTATGAAATAGTAACAATAACACTTCCTAGAATATTACTTTCATTATGAATGCAACACGTAAGAATACACAATGAACACTGATGCTGTGAAAGTGTGTTGTCGGGATGGTGGGAGACCATGTGTTGGGCGGGGGAGAGAGCTTGCCTGTGTTGCAGGAACAGCCAATGTAGTGTGCCATGGATTTAAAAAATCTTCGCCTTTGTCACAGCGAAATTTCCTTCGTAATATTTGAAAGTAGTATTAAATAAAAACCTTCATTGTAATGAACCTTCATTAAGCCAGGGATGGCTGTACATAATATCTACTGTTTTACTCTCATCATATATATTTACATAAATGCTTTTTGAAAATAGAAATGTATAGTATCTACTATTTTACTATTGTCATATACCAGTATATTATATTGTTTGGAAAACATGAAGCCACTCAGGCTTAAACAGATTGGTGGGAGCTATGTCTCAAAAGTTCTAAAACATTAGTTAAACAGGACCCACCTCACCTGAAGCCATGTTGTGTAGCTATCTTTATAATTTTTTCTATCTTCCCTACAAGGGATGTTAAACTAATTTTTTTTTCTTGTGAATGAAAACTTTAATGTTAAAATCACAGTTACATTAACAATTACAATATTTTTTGTATTGAAATTTAAATGATTAATTACAGTATTTAATTTTTTATTACAATTAAAACATGATTGATAATACATGGTAAAATATAAAGTTAAATACACATGACTGAAAAAGAGAACTAAATTACATTACATTTCATTTGGAAAACATGAAGCCACTGTGGCCTATTGAGGTTATCCAAGTGATGAGCTATATTTTATAATAAAATCTTGCAGAATGTCAATCTCAAGTAAGCTAATTAACATACAACTATTTACAGAGCTACCAAAGTATCCTACATAATTTAAGCTAAAAATATACACTATTTACAATCTACAAACACTTTCATTCATGAAAGCATCCAAACTTTTCTTAAAACTAAGGAGCTGCTGTTAACCACATCATATGGCAAGTCATTCCAAAAATTTGTACTATCCTGTTATCTCCCCACCAAGTTTTAATATGGTTACTTGAATGTCTGGTTAGGTCAACTGTATGCCCTTGATGATTGGTTCTGTTAAGTCATGATATTTTCATTAAAACTAATGAAAATATCGTGACTTTTAAAACCTAACTGGGCATTCAATTAACCATATTAAAACTTGGTAGGGAGATAACAGGATAATACCAAAACTACAAAACATCTAGCTGAAAAATTACAACTGGTACGCTCCATGATCACTGCTATAAAAAGAAATTCAAAATTGTGACCCAGTGATATGTGCTATGGAAAGCAGGAGGTTCTGAAACTGCACTAGGGTAATGTAGGGGAATGGAAACTGCACTAGGGTAATATAGGGCAGTGGTTCCCAACCGGTTTTGGCTTATGGCCCCCCTTAGGAACCTTATTTTTTCCCGTGGCCCCCATAAGCATTATTTTCAGTAGGTAATATGCAGATTTAACTCTATTTTACAAAATAACATTTTCCTGTGGCCCCCTTCAAATGTGCCATGGCCCCCAGGGAGCCATATGGCCCCCGGTTGGGAAACACTGATATAGGGGAATGGAAACTGCACTAGGGTAATATAGGGGAATGGAAACTGCACTAGGGTAATATAGGGGAATGGAAACTGCACTAGGGTAATGTAGGGGAATGGAAACTGCACTAGGGTAATGTAGGGGAATGGAAACTGCACTAGGGTAATGTAGGGGAATGGAAACTGCACTAGGGTAGTGTAGGGGAATGGAAACTGCAACTAGGGTAGTGTAGGGGAATGGAAACTGCACTAGGGTAGTGTAGGGGAATGGAAACTGCACTAGGGTAGTGTAGGGGAATGGAAACTGCACTAGGGTAGTGTAGGGGAATGGAAACTGCACTAGGGTAGTGTAGGGGAATGGAAACTGCACTAGGGTAGTGTAGGGGAATGGAAACTGCACTAGGGTAGTGTAGGGGAATGGAAACTGCACTAGGGTAGTGTAGGGGAATGGAAACTGCACTAGGGTAGTGTAGGGGAATGGAAACTGCACTAGGGTAGTGTAGGGGAATGGAAACTGCACTAGGGTAGTGTAGGGGAATGGAAACTGCACTAGGGTAGTGTAGGGGAATGGAAACTGCACTAGGGTAGTGTAGGGGAATGGAAACTGCACTAGGGTAGTGTAGGGGAATGGAAACCACTAGGGTAGTGTAGGGGAATGGAAACTGCACTAGGGTAGTGTAGGGAATGGAAACTGCACTAGGGTAGTGTAGGGAATGGAAACTGCACTAGGGTAGTGTAGGGGAATGGAAACTGCACTAGGGTAGTGTAGGGGAATGGAAACTGCACTAGGGTAGTGTAGGGGAATGGAAACTGCACTAGGGTAGTGTAGGGGAATGGAAACTGCACTAGGGTAGTGTAGGGGAATGGAAACTGCACTAGGGTAGTGTAGGGGAATGGAAACTGCACTAGGGTAGTGTAGGGGAATGGAAACTGCACTAGGGTAGTGTAGGGGAATGGAAACTGCACTAGTGTAGGAGGGAATGGAAACTGCACTAGGGTAGTGTAGGGGAATGGAAACTGCAGTAGGGTAGTGTAGGGGAATGGAAACTGCACTAGGGTAGTGTAGGGGAATGGAAACTGCACTAGGGTAGTGTAGGGGAATGGAAACTGCACTAGGGTAGTGTAGGGGAATGGAAACTGCACTAGGGTAGTGTAGGGGAATGGAAACTGCACTAGGGTAGTGTAGGGAATGGAAACTGCACTAGGGTAGTGTAGGGGAATGGAAACTGCACTAGGGTAGTGTAGGGGAATGGAAACTGCACTAGGGTAGTGTAGGGGAATGGAACTGCACTAGGGTAGTGTAGGGGAATGGAAACTGCACTAGGGTAGTGTAGGGGAATGGAAACTGCACTAGGGTAGTGTAGGGGAATGGAAACTGCACTAGGGTAGTGTAGGGGAATGGAAACTGCACTAGGGTAGTGTAGGGGAATGGAAACCACTAGGGTATGTAGGGGAATGGAAAACTGCACTAGGTAGTGTAGGGGAATGGAAACTGCACTAGGGTAGTGTAGGGGAATGGAAACTGCACTAGGGTAGTGTAGGGAATGGAAACTGCACTAGGGTTAGTGTAGGGGAATGGAAACTGCACTAGGGTAGTGTAGGGGAATGGAAACTGCACTGGGGTAGTGTAGGGGAATGGAAACTGCACTGGGGTAGGTAGGGGAATGGAAACTGCACTGGGGTAGTGTAGGGAATGGAAACTGCACTGGGGTAGTGTAGGGGAATGGAACTGCACTGGGGTAGTGTAGGGGAATGGAAACTGCACTGGGGTAGTGTAGGGGAATGGAAACTGCACTGGGGTAGTGTAGGGGAATGGAAACTGCACTGGGGTAGTGTAGGGGAATGGAAACTGCACTGGGGTAGTGTAGGGGAATGGAAACTGCACTGGGGTAGTGTAGGGGAATGGAAACTGCACTGGGGTAGTGTAGGGGAATGGAAACTGCACTGGGGTAGTGTAGGGGAATGGAAACTGCACTGGGGTAGTGTAGGGGAATGGAAACTGCACTGGGGTAGTGTAGGGGAATGGAACTGCACTGGGGTAGTGTAGGGGAATGGAAACGGCACTGGGGTAGTGTAGGGGAATGGGAAACGGCACTGGGGTAGTGTAGGGGAATGGGAACTGCACTGGGGTAGTGTAGGGGAATGGGAACGGCACTGGGGTAGTGTAGGGGAATGGAAACGGCACTGGGGTAGTGTAGGGGAATGGGAACGGCACTGGGGTAGTGTAGGGGAATGGGAACGGCACTGGGGTAGTGTAGGGGAATGGGAACGGCACTGGGGTAGTGTAGGGGAATGGGAACGGCACTGGGGTAGTGTAGGGGAATGGGAACGGCACTGGGGTAGTGTAGGGGAATGGGAACGGCACTGGGGTAGTGTAGGGGAATGGGAACGGCACTGGGGTAGTGTAGGGGAATGGGAACGGCACTGGGGTAGTGTAGGGGAATGGGAACGGCACTGGGGTAGTGTAGGGGAATGGGAACGGCACTGGGGTAGTGTAGGGGAATGGGAACGGCACTGGGGTAGTGTAGGGGAATGGGAACGGCACTGGGGTAGTGTAGGGGAATGGGAACGGCACTGGGGTAGTGTAGGGGAATGGGAACGGCACTGGGGTAGTGTAGGGGAATGGGAACGGCACTGGGTAGTGTAGGGGAATGGGAACGGCACTGGGGTAGTGTAGGGGAATGGGAACGGCACTGGGGTAGTGTAGGGGAATGGGAACGGCACTGGGGTAGTGTAGGGGAATGGGAACGGCACTGGGGTAGTGTAGGGGAATGGGAACGGCACTGGGGTAGTGTAGGGGAATGGGAACGGCACTGGGGTAGTGTAGGGGAATGGGAACGGCACTGGGGTAGTGTAGGGGAATGGGAACGGCACTGGGGTAGTGTAGGGGAATGGGAACGGCACTGGGGTAGTGTAGGGGAATGGGAACGGCACTGGGGTAGTGTAGGGGAATGGGAACGGCACTGGGGTAGTGTAGGGGAATGGGAACGGCACTGGGGTAGTGTAGGGGAATGGGAACGGCACTGGGGTAGTGTAGGGGAATGGGAACGGCACTGGGGTAGTGTAGGGGAATGGGAACGGCACTGGGGTAGTGTAGGGGAATGGGAACGGCACTGGGGTAGTGTAGGGGAATGGGAACGGCACTGGGGTAGTGTAGGGGAATGGGAACGGCACTGGGGTAGTGTAGGGGAATGGGAACGGCACTGGGGTAGTGTAGGGGAATGGGAACGGCACTGGGGTAGTGTAGGGGAATGGGAACGGCACTGGGGTAGTGTAGGGGAATGGGAACGGCACTGGGGTAGTGTAGGGGAATGGGAACGGCACTGGGGTAGTGTAGGGGAATGGGAACGGCACTGGGGTAGTGTAGGGGAATGGGAACGGCACTGGGGTAGTGTAGGGGAATGGGAACGGCACTGGGGTAGTGTAGGGGAATGGGAACGGCACTGGGGTAGTGTAGGGGAATGGGAACGGCACTGGGGTAGTGTAGGGGAATGGGAACGGCACTGGGGTAGTGTAGGGGAATGGGAACGGCACTGGGGTAGTGTAGGGGAATGGGAACGGCACTGGGGTAGTGTAGGGGAATGGGAACGGCACTGGGGTATGTAGGGGAATGGGAACGGCACTGGGGTAGTGTAGGGGAATGGGAACGGCACTGGGGTAGTGTAGGGGAATGGGAACGGCACTGGGGTAGTGTAGGGGAATGGGAACTGCACTGGGGTAGTGTAGGGGAATGGGAACGGCACTGGGGTAGTGTAGGGGAATGGGAACTGCACTGGGGTAGTGTAGGGGAATGGGAACTGCACTGGGGTAGTGTAGGGGAATGGGAACTGCACTGGGGTAGTGTAGGGGAATGGAACTGCACTGGGGGAATGTAGGGGAATGGGAACTACACTGGGGAATGTAGGGGAATGGAAACTACACTTGCTCCAAATTTTCTCTATTGTATTTGTAACTGAGGTAACTACTTTTGTATCATCTGCAAATTTAGAAACTTTATTACCTACTCTCTTCTCTAAAGCATTTAGATATAAAATAGAGTAATGGACCTAACACTGATCCCTGTGGTACCCCACTTTTTAGTTTCTGCCACCCACTTGGTCTGTTGCAGTATTCCCAACCTGATCTTTGTTCTTTCTTTTAAATATTGGCATTATACTTGCCTTTTTCCATCCTTGAGTACTTAATTTTGTGGGTTAATATGTAGTAAAATACATGATTCAATATACTAGTCAAATCTATATTTTTCTAGTGTAATTTAATGTGCTTTGTTCAACTTTACCCTTGATTTCTTGTACAAATTTAGGTTAGGTTTTGGCTAGATACTAGTCAAATCTATAATTTTCTAGTGTAATAGCTATGTTGTGTTTTTTTTTTCAACTCTGACCTTCATTTCTTGTGCAAACTTAGATTAGGTTTTGGCAATTTTGATTAAGAAAGGAAGGTTAGATTTGAACAAAACAATAAATTACACAAGAAAAGTATAGATTTGACTAGAATCTTGGGTCATATATTTTACTACATAGCCAATTACCATTCTGTGACTGGTGAAGATACTGAGAGATTTAGCTAAACTATCCTGAAGTGTCATGACAAACCTTGTGATGTACAGGAGTTCCTTGTTTTACGCAAGGGATGTGTGCCTGGAAATCCTTTTGCAAAACAAAAATGGTTTTCCTATTGATTTAAAGCTAAATATTAAAGATGCTTTCTAATCAGTACTGTACTTATATGTTGTCATAAACCCAATACTATACATGTAAACCCATGCTTAAACTCTGTTTCCTCTATAAATAACAATTGAATACATACATATTACAAAAGGATAATAACATGGATGATATATGAAGCTAAAATTAATAAAAATTAACCTTTTCAGGGTTTGCATGGTAATACATTGTGCAGAACTACATTTGAGCATTGGAGAATGAGGATTACGTTACATGGTAACATCAGTTTTCTCAGAGTTGCATTGGTGATTACATTAATCCAAAAAATGTCTGCGTAAAGTGAAAAGTGTTCCCTATTTGTTCAGTGGCATTAATCTGAAAAAACTTAAATGAATATTTGTAAAACGAGGAACTCCTGTACAGTGAAGCTTACAAAGTATTTTTAAAAAAGTTAGTAATTTAGGGGTTTGTAAAGTATGGAAATTGTTGCTTTAAGTCATACTAAATCATGGCCCTACTGTACTCATTTACAAAAAGGGTAGTGAATACGAAGTAGGAAATTATAGGCCTGTTAGTTTAACATCTTTGGTAGGAAAGATTAGAAAGAATTAAGGAGAATGTTGAAGATCATTTGGAAAATTTTAATCTTGAAATATTTCAAGCTCCCAACATGGATTTAGATCAGGAAGGTCTTGTTTTGTCTAATCTCTCAAACTTTTTAAAGTTTGTAACTGATCAGGTAGATAATGGAAATGATGTAGATGTTATTTATTTGGATTTTAGTAAAGCATTTGACAAGCTTCCACATAGAAGACTTCTACATAAATTAAAAGCTCATGGGATATTAAGATCAGTTATAAATTGGGTAGAAAAATGGTCATGAATGAGGGTGGCAGAAAGTGAAAAAATGGTTTACCACAGGGATCAGTGTTATAAAGTACGGTCCCATATTTTTGACCAACTTTTTTTTTTCCTGGGTCCAACCTCCTAATATCATTATGCCTGTTGCTCTAAGTATGAAAATAGGAATTATTTTCCAATTGATGAAAATTTCATACCCCCTAGGCCTACAAAACCAATTTTCCCCGCCCTTTTCTTTATCAAAAATTGTTGATTTTTGGAAGTCTCAGTTATAAATTTCTTGCATTTTATTATAACCTTAGACTATGTACATTTTTGGAGAGAAAATTAAAATAGCTATCGATTGATACCTAATTTACTATGCTTTTGTACCAAAGTAGAAAATTAAAAGGCAAAAATGTTTTTTTAAACATTTTCTTCTCCATTTCTGATTCTAAAAGCCGTATAAAACATATATAGGGTGTCCCAGGAGGAAATGTCAAGAATGCACCATTTCACTCTTTGGGTATTTCTAAGTAGAAAGTATTATATCGATATGGGTCTGATTCCCAACTGTTACCGAGATACAGGCCTCTACATTTGGGTAATTAAAACATAATAAAAAAGCGATCTTAGATACTATTTAATGACACTTGTGGTTTACAAAAAGTACAAACATACAATACACTATTGCACTTATTGCAGAATGGTTTCAAAGTGACCCCCTCCTTCTTCAATGCGCGCGGCTAGCCTCCGATCCATCGAGTCTTGCCAAGGAAAACGCGGAAGTTCATTTCTGAGGTTTATGAACGCATCCTGTATACGTGCAACCAACTGCTTCCTAGTTTCAAACTTACCCTGCTGATAAACGTTACTCTTCAAGAACCCCCAGACAAAAAAATAATGTAAATAAATAATGTGAGGATCTGCACAGTTGCCAATGTATCATTAAATATCATTGAATATTATCTAAGATCGGCTTTTTATTATGTTTTAGTTACCCAAATGTAGAGGCCTGTATCTCGGTAACGGTTGGGAATCAGGCACATGTCAATATAATAGTTTCTACTTAGAAATACCCAAAGAGTCAAATGGTGCATTCTTGACATTTCCTCCTGGGACACCCTTATATAACGTGTGTGTGTACTAACTGTACTGCTATTTATTTTCAGATTTATGATTATCATATGATTATGATACAAATTTCAGATTAGATTAAAATGGCTTGCGCAAAAGTTGAAACTCATACCACAGATAAGCCAGAAGATTGGTTTCTCATAAACTTAATTCACAATTTGGAACCTCAGAAAGGGTCTCTTTTGCCATCTAATGGTGACGTCTTACGTCACTATCTATTTTTATCAAGAGGACCTATGAAAAAGAAATCACAGTCATACGTGATCCAAGAAGTACTAAGAAAAGTTAAAAAATTTTGGGATTGGGCTGGTATCACATGCCAAGATACTTCAAAAAGCCGCCATCCAAGAAAAAAAGTAGAACAATTGATAAAGCAATATGAGTACTTCCCGAAAAACAAAACACAGGAAGAAAGAATAAATAAGAAGAGACCATCTTTCCTGAAGGAATTAAAGGAGTTATTTGATATTTGTTCTCAAAATGCCATAGAAATAATAAAAAAAGATCCATTAAGAACTTCATTAACAAAGCAGCAAGATATAGAGTTTCTGATAGACCAAAGAGGACCCAAAAAGCTTTGCTTAGGATCAATAGATAAAAGCTATCAAAACAAGTTTGAGAGTCGGGTGAAAAGAGTGGAGTGTGAAAAATTACTTAAAGAACTGGAGAAACAGGAAAAACTCAGCATGACCTTGAAAACAGATATTAAAAGAGAATAGCGATTCCTAATGAACCAAATCTTATTCCAAGTACATCATATGCTAGAGATGAGGATTATACACCACCTCCATGCTAAAGAAAAAATATTGCACAGAATCCTATTGTTTCAAATATGGCAGATCATCTTAACCTTTCTGTTTGCCAAAGAACAGAAATGTAGCTCATTGTACAATCAAGATATTTGAAAGCTATTGTTGGTACTTAACTGAGGAGTTTATTCCATTTTCATTATTTTCTTTATGTATATCTGATGAAGAGAAAAGAAACATTGCTACAGAAATTATTAGATTGCACAGAAATGATAAAAATGGCTTGTATGATGCCCAGAGTGGCAAACCAGTATTTCCTTTGATCAATAAATCAACCAAACTAGCTTCCCTAGCTGGACCAAAATCTTGGTTTTTCTTTGATGTTTTACATAGCAATGGAAAATGGTTAAATAAAATTGTTAAAACATGAAAAGAGAATGGAGATTTTATTCAAATCTCCAATTTTTGTACACAGTGTTAAGGTTGTTAATGATGCGGCTGAGTGTGGAGTATAGTTAATTGAAGATTTTACAAATTGCATCACAACAGATGAAGAACAAGGACAACTGCAAGTTGTGGAATATCAAAGAAGTTTGTTGCCATCTTTTAAAAAGAGTTCCTTAGTTCAACTGCTAGAATAGCTTCAATCATTATCAGTATTCACATTTTATTTTATACATTCATTTGCTCTACTAAGTAATTTTTCTGTTTGAGGTATTGTATGTTTGTTGAATAAAAAAAAAAACAATGGGGTTCAAGAGCTGGCATGAAATGTTCAATCTCTCGAGTTGTTCCCACCTTGGAAATATTGCTAGTCTCAAATATATTCCAAGGCCCATTGCCGCGAAGCTGCATTGGGATGATGCTTCACAGGTGGCGGTAACACCTATTCTGAAAATCCCATTCAAGACAAAATGTAGAAGAACATATTAAAAAATAGAAATTTTTCCCTTTTAATTTTCTATTTTGGTACAAAAGCAGACTTCCCAACCCTTGTTTTTTTTTATCTGATTCAAAATTCCCAGCAGGAGTAAAAAAATCCCACTTTTTTCTTTTCACCCTTTTTATTTGCATGGAAAGGAATGACAAATTCCCTAGATTTATAGACCTAGATTTATAGACCTAGATTTATTATTAATCCTGGAGTTTTAAAACATGGCAACACCACTGCCTGCTAAAAGACAAAAGAAAGCTACAACTCAGAAACACGACACGAAATTCAATGATGCTCATCAAAAGGAGTTTCCTTTCATGAAGAAATCCAATATTGGAGCCATGTTTACACGGTGCTCCATTTGCCACTGCAATTTAAGTGTTTTGGCTGGTGGAAGAAATGACATTGTTAATCACATAGGTTGTCCAAAACATAAGAACAATGCATCAACAGCAGAACAGTCAGGAAGCCTGAAAAACCTTTTTGCAAAAGCAGTAGAATCCAAAGATCAACAACTTAAGCAAGATATTACCAATGCCATATTGCTCTTCAACCAGTTTTTGATAGGACACAACCTTCCCTTAGCCACCACTGATCATGCTGGAGAATTATTTTGGAAAATGTTTCCTGATTTGACAATTGCTCAGAAGTATGTAACAACAAAAAAAAACAATAGAAATCAAATACTGGATTCTGTTGCAATTAACACCAGCAAAAGGATTATTATTAGAAGGGTAAATTAATTACAGGGTGTACATAAAGTCAGGATCTATTTTTGTGAAGCACTTGGAAATTATATGGAATTTTATCATAAAATGATAGTGGTAACATTTATTAAATAATTAAGAGTAGGATTCGACGTGATACCCATCAGTATCCCTGCATAGCTCAAATCACTCCGCAGCATTTCTAAACACATTCTGGAGCATTTGCGGGTTATGTTATCTGCAGCAGTTCGTATACGTGTACGTAAGTTTTCAAGACTGGTAATCTTCGTCTGATAGATGTGCGATTTGATAAAGCCCCATGCAAAGAAATCTAAAGTGGTTAAATCTGGTGATCTCGCTGGCCAAGGTCTGTTGCTTCCGCGTCCAATCCAGCAATTTGGAAAATGTCCATTTAGATAATCCTGAACAATTTTGGCATAGTGACAAGGAGCACCATCATGTCGATAGATGATGGTACTAACAATCCTATCCCCAATCAGCTGAGGTTCAAGGAATTGCTGCAACATGTCCAGATAAATAAGCCCCGTAACTGTAGCTTCAGCAAAGAAAAAAGGACCATAAACCTTAGATTTTGTTGAACCCATCCAGACATTAACTTTAGGTGAGTCTCTCTCCCAATTTTGGACAAAATCATTCGGTCTTTCATCTGCCCAAATTCGACAGTTATGGTGATTTACTTTTCCACACATATGGAAAGTGGCTTCATCACTAAAGAGAATGTTGTCCATTAAATTATCACTCCAGATTTGTTCTACAAGATCAGCACACACAGCACTTCATCGAGGGAAATCTTCCTCATGTAAATCATGTAAAACCTGCAAATGATAGCTTTTCTTCTGCAAATTAACTTTCAGAATTTTGTGCACAGATGACGTCGGGAGGCCGAGTCTGTGTGATGCAGCACGAATGGATGTACATGGCTCCTCAGTGATAATTCCGTGTACTGCATTCATGGTAAGATCTGACATACATGGTCATCCTGATTTTGCTTCATCATTTACAGATCCCGTTTGTTTAAATTTGTTCACCAATTTTCGTATTGTCTTGTCTATTGGCCCCGGCTTATGAAATCTCCTTCTAAACTTCTCTCTGATGTTATTGTATTTCTTTCCCTCGATTCACCAAATTACTATTGCCACACGCTCTTCTGTATTCATTCTAAGGGCTTCTGAAAAGAAGAATAGAAAAAAATAATTATTTCACAAAAATAGATCCTGACTTTTTGTACACCCTGTATTTAAAAGTTAGTTTCTAGCTTTTTTGGAGTCTTATTCCAGATTTTTCCTAAAATTAGGGTTGGTAAGTCTGCAAAAGCATAGTAAATTAGGTATCAATCGATAGCTATTTTAATTTTCTATCCAAAAATGTATATTGAATGAGGTTATAATAAAATGCAAGAAATATATAACAGACTTAAAAAATAAAATTAATAATTTTTGATAAAGAAAAGGGAGAAAATTGGTTTTGTAGGCCTACGGGGTCCAAAATTTTCATCAAATGGAAAATAATTGCTATTTTCTTTCTTAGAGTGACAGGCATATTGATATTAGGATTCATAGGGTGGAGTGGAAAAATCAAAAGTGCCAGGGCCAAAAAATTGCATTTAGCAAAAAATGACAAAATATGGATTTTTTTATGCTTCAGAGGTAAAAAATACATCATAAACAGTTTTTGAATTGTCTTTCTATCATGTCCAGAACCTGAGAGGCTGAGATAGGTCACTGGGTTCAAATTTTGGTTGCTTGCACATACAATTTGTATAAGTTGGCCAGTAGCAGACTTCGCAGTTTTGTACGCAACCACCTAAAATCAGTTTTAAAGTTTAATCCTGGACAAAAGACAACTATCTAGACCCCCTCAATTTTGATCCTGGCACTTTTGATTTTTTCACTCCACCCTAATTAGGAGGTTGGACCCAGGAAAAAAAGTTGGTCAAAAATGGGACACCCTAGTGTTAAGTCCATTAGCTACTTGTTTTTATATCTAAATGATTTAGTCTCTACAATATGGTCTGATTTGGTGTCTACATTTTCCATCAGGAGGAGATTGTAGACATGAATTGACCAGGGAAGAACTCCAAGGGTGACATCAGGATCAGGCAGGAGACAGGGAGTGCTGTAACTCCTATTTCTTGTTACTCTCCTACTTAGCTGATCTTTTTCCATGCCTCATCTACCCTGTCAGCAGTAGGGCATGCTCTCAAACATGTGCTTCTATCTGTGGGTCCAGGAAATGCAGGCTTGATGTGAAAAATAGTTTAAAACGCCGATCTGTGGTAAAAAATAATTTAAATGTCTTATTGTAATGTGTGTAGTAAATTAGAAATAAATTGAACGAATTTAAGGCGATAATTTACTCCAGGAACTACGATATAGTTACTATAACTGAAACGTGGTTAAATACCATGACTCGGGACTTGTTGGGGGAACTTGATATATAGCAGGTTTTAAACTTTTTACTAATGATAGGTTACATAGGAGTGGTGGCAGCGTTTTGCTGCACATTCGTAATTCCCTTAGGGCTATTGAGGTTAAGATAGATTTTCTGGCAGTAATTAATGCAATATGCGTTCAAGTTAGGGCGTGTAGTATTAGTTTTAATTTTGTTGTTGTTTATAGACCTCCCATTCAACCCATTGATACCAATACTAGATTTTACTCACTTCTTGGTAACTTTATTAATAATCGGAATAGTATAATGGTTGGAGAATTTAATTGCCCTAATGTTAATTACGAGACTTTTATGGTAATGAGGGTTTGGGACTGGTTGAGTTCATGGGAGATAATTTTTTATGACAGATGGTTACTGAACCAATGTGTGGTGACAATATCTTAGATGTCATGATAATGAACGATGATAATATCGTTGAAGGTATAGAAGTAGGTGAGAGTTTGGGATGTAGCAATCACCAAATTATTAGGTTTAAGCTATTGATAGAAAACTGTAAGGATAGTAACATAATAGAAGTCCCTGATTTTCGTAGGGCTAATTTTGATAGTTTTGCGGACAGGATGAGAGTAGTGGACTGGGATAATCTATTTATTTTATTGGTAGGTGTTTAAAGAAAGTTTTATAAATATAGAAAGGGAGTTTATTCCTCATAGGCTCAAGTATGCTAGAAATCATGGTAGGCCCAAGTGGTGGACTAGGGAAATAAGCGAGTTCATAATCAAACATAACAGAATGTATAGACTTAATAAGTGCACTGGCACAGTAGCTAACTTTAATCGATATATCGAGCTTAGATGTCAGGTTAAAAGATCAGTTAGGAATGCTAAGCGTAATTTAGAAATACTTATAACTGCAGATAGTAAACATAATCCTAAAAAGTTTTTTGAATACAGGCGTCCCCCGTTATACAATCGTTCGGTTTACGATTTCCCGCGTTAACGATTTTAAAAAAGTACCCCTATCTTTCGATTTACGATTGCCTTATTTTGCGTTAACGATCTCCAACTTGAAAGCATGTCTCAGAAAAGGCCAAGTGCTGGTGCTTCGGGTATTGCTAAGAAGCCTCGCAAGAGTTTGAGCTTGGAGGTTAAGCTTGACATTGTCAAGTATCACAAGAATGGACAAGAGGCTAATTCGATAGCGAAGATTCTTGGACTGGCTCAGTCCACTGTGTCGACAGTGATCAAGAATTCCGACAAGATCCTGGCAGCTGGCGAGAATGTGTCATCGTTATCTGCCAAGAGGATAATGAAGAGCCAGGATTCAACTATCCAAGAGATGGAGAGGCTTCTCAATCTGTGGATAGAGGATCAGAACAGGCGCAGGATGCCTCTCTCCACTGCCCTTATCTGCGCCAAGGCAAAGAAATTGTGGGAGGATGTCAGGCAGTCGAGAGGTGAAACCTCCGAAGCGTCATTTAAGGTGAGTTCTGGCTGGTTCGATCGCTTCAAAACATGTGCTGGTCTGCATAACCTGCGCCTGACGGGTGAAGCTGCCAGTGCTGATCACGTCACCACGGAGGAATTTCTTGACGTCCTCAAGGAGAAGATCAGCGAAGGAGGCTACAGCAGCTACACTTTTTGTACATAACAGTAAAATATATAGCAAAATAATAGTGGAATCTGCAAATTTTGGGGGTCTTCCAGAATGTTTGGGAATGTATCCCTATTTTCCCATAAGGCCTTCAGTTCGATATACGATCGTTTGATATACGATGGGTTTTTAGGGATGCATCCCAATCGTATAACGGGGGACGCCTGTACATCAATAATTGTAAGCTGATAAAAGATAACTTAGGACCTTTGGTGGATGCTAATGGGGTCATTCCAGCTCAATTGGTACAGGGGTGGTCGGGTGACCATCTCTAATTTTCTTCAAATTTTCAGGGTTGATTCATACACCATTCAATAGCTTAAATCTAAAATTTTAGCTTCCTCAGTCAAAAACTTTTAATTTTATGGTCGCTTAAGTGGCCCCCACCTTCGACAAAAAATGCCCATGTTGGGCTTGATGGCCAATGCCTTCATTTTGAGAGGCCTTGAAAAGTGTCTTCTAATAGGAGTAGAAGCTTCAAATTTGTCATGCCAATACAACTTCTGGTGGGCTTTTCAATTTTGTAAGCAAAAAGGCTGTGGAACAAATAGTTTCTAAGTTACAAGGGATTAAATATGGCTATTTTGAAGCTTGCATCAATTCCTCCCACTTTTACGACTACCATTTTCAAAAGTTTTAGTTCTACATCAATCACAGCTGTTTTAATACTCCTAATAGTCTCTATTGGTTGTAAATTTATGAGTGAAATAAAAAAATAACCAAAAAAGGATTTATTTTTATTTTTAAAAATTTCCAAAAGTTGATATTTTCACAAAATTTGCAAAATTAATATCAACTTTGGGGCTTAATATAAAGGTGTCTGAAATTAGTCAGGGAGTTGATACGTCTAGTAAAGAAAGATACTTATGTGTAAAAAAACATATATTAAGGAATAGATCTCAACTCGACTCCTTCATATAGTTTTGGTGATTCAAAGAAAAGTGCTTTTTGTGAAAAATCTCAAATTTTTGCAAAATTTATAAATTTTTAAATTTCTATTTATGACATTGAATTGTAATTTTACTTCCATTTTATTACTAAAGTTGATTTACAATTGTAATAATATGTAAATAAGTCTAAAACACAAGAAATTTAATATGTCTGTCAAAACAACCAGCGACTCGAAGGGCTCTGGGTAGCTCATTTTGCTTTGTATATTCTTATAAATGTAAAACATGATGGTTAATCATTAATGTCCAGTCCTATTTTATAGATCATGATCTTTTATTTTCAGAAAATTTAACTAGAGCAATTAACTTAATTTTACTGCCTGTAATAATGGCTTATTCTAATCAAGAATCAAAGTGCAGCTTTGGTATGTACTTGGATGATCCATGTCATGAACACAGACTCACCAGGAAGGTGGGTATGTATACCTTACATGAGCTGACAGATGAAACAAGGAAACTGCTATTGTGGAGAACAAAAGCAACTGTAATCAACCCAAATAGTGCTACTGTATGCTACCACCATGAAAAAATGTTTGGAATGCATTACTAACAAATGCAACGTAGCTGCCAAGATCCATGGAGAAATCATCGAAAGAAGATAACAAGTAAGTAAATATAGGTACTAATATATTTATATTTCATAAAGAATATAAATACGAATAGCCTATAACCAAATGTTGAGGTTTTAAAATTATTTTCCAATGTGTTTAGAGTTTACAATACCCTACTTTATTTGCAGAATCACTACAAATTATTGACAAAGACATAACAACTAGACTGACTCGGGTAGTGATGAATATGTTCCAGAAGAAATAGTTAAGGAACATTAGGTTCACTAGAATGCTCAGTTGCTCACCCATTAAGTATGTAAGAGCAAGAGATCGAAAGTTTTACACGAAAAGGAAACTAAAGCAAATTGAAACATCAACAAAATCAAAGCTGTCAAAAGTACTTCATATGAAGCCTAGCATTTTGGATGAGGAAGCGGAGAAACCTATAGATAGTGAGGAAGAAAAGTGTTATCAGCATATGATAGAGGAACTGAAAGAAAAGTGTAAAACTAGTACCAGACAAGAAAAGATACAAATTCTAACACTCCTTCCAATTGGTAAAACCTGGTCCAGAGAAAGAATTATGAAAGAATTTGAAGTGTCAGCCAGAATGGTTAATGCTGTGAGGGCCTTAAAGAGAAAAGAAGGTATCCTTCCTATAATGAGAAATAAAAGAGTAGCAAGGGTATAAGCGATGAAATAAAGGAAAGAGTGATAGAATTTTTCCAAAACAATGAATATACTAGAGAGTGCCCTGGTAAAAAAGACTACAAATCAATAAAAACACCACAAGGGAAGGTTCACAAGCAGAAAATACTGTTGTTGACAAATATCAGAGAATTATATACGCTTTACAAAAATAAATATCCAAATGACAAAATCTCCAAATCAAAGTTTTTTGAACTGAGACCAAAATGGTGTATGGGTGTGGGGAGTAAAGGATCACACAATGTATGCATTTGTGAAATACACCAGAACTTTAAACTTTTATGTGAATCACTCCCTGTCAAAGTAGAATTAAGAGAGTTACTAGGGAAAATAGTCTGCAACACTGAAACCAGAAACTGCATGATTAATAACTGCAAAACATGTCCTGGTTTAAATGAATTACGGGATTGGCTTCTTACCATTTTTGAAAACAATGATTATGACATGGATGATGAGATTTCCTTTAAGCAGTGGCTTCATACAGACCATACCCAACTGGTCACAATGACAAAAAGTGTTTCGAATGTAGTAGAAGAGATATGTGAAAGTGCAAAAAAGTTGAAAGTACACCATTTCATAGCAAAAGCCCAATCAAAATATTTGTCCGACTAAAGAAAATCTCAATGATTCTACAGCATTAGTGCTTGTTGACTTCTCTGAAAACTATAGTTTTATAATTCAGGATGCCGTACAAGGGCATCACTGGGACAATACCCAGGCTACCTTGCATCCGGTAGTCTGCTATCAAAAAGTTGATGGTGAACTAAAAGTTACAAATTTTTGTGTAATATCAGATTCACTTACACACAACACAACTGCAGTTCATTCTTTTTTATGTGAAGCCTTGAAATTACTTAAGTCAGAATCCTAAACTAAAACACATTTGTTACTTTAGCGATGGTGCAGCAAGTCAATATAAAAACTATAAAAACATCATTAATTCAGTGTTACATGAAAAAGATTTCCAACTAACATGTGAATGGAACTTTTTTGCCACCTCTCATGGAAAGAGCCCCTGTGATGGTGTTGGTGGCACCATCAAAAGGTTAGTTGCCCGGGCAAGTCTACAAGCAACAAGTAAAGGTCACATCACCAATCCAAAAGAGATGTTCAATTGGTGCAAATCTAATATTAATGGTATACAATTTCTGTACATTGATTCAGCTAAAATTGAGGAAAATGCTAATTTATTTGAGTTAGAAAAAGGTATTCCTTAATTAAGACAATCCCAGGAACCTGTTCATATCACTGCTTTAGACCTTCATCAACAAGCATTAAACTGTACAAAATTTCTAGTGATGAAAATTTCTTTAACGTACAACTTTCCTTCCTCAATGCTACACAAGAAAATGTGGCCTGTTTCTATGAAGGTGACTGGTTTGTTGGAAACATAGTTGAAGTGTGTGATACTGAGAAGGATCTATTAGTAAATTTCATGAAAAAGAATCCTTTTAAATGGCCTGAACAAGAGGACGTTTGCTGGATTCCATTCCAACATGTTTTGTGTTCAATTGAACCACCTACAGTTGCTGGGAAAATGGGGAGACAGTACAAGTTATCAAATGATTGTTTATCTAAAATTGAGGAGTATTTAAAAAAAAAAGCCTAAGTAACTACAGACCTGTATGAAGCTGAATAATAAATTGCCAATTTATGGTTGTGAGGCCATGGAGTGTTGAAGACAATCAGACTTAAAGCCTGAGTACAATAATAAATTCCTGAGTCAGTGTCTAAACATAAGAGTTATTAGCTATATATAAGTTTACATACGAATTTACATAAAACAACACATTAAAAAAAGAATATGAACTTATAGCCAATAATTCACATGCTTAAAAACTCAGGAATTCATTATTGTATATAGCTAAGTACTGTACACTTGTATTAAGGGAAGTAATACAACAAAGCTACTTAAATTTAAGGTTTTGTAATGAAAATGGTGGTTACTGCTAGTTTATCTGTACTAACTGC
Source organism: Bathynomus jamesi (assembly GCA_023014485.1). NCBI lineage: Eukaryota > Metazoa > Arthropoda > Malacostraca > Isopoda > Cirolanidae > Bathynomus > Bathynomus jamesi. The sequence continues at coordinate 632,019 of JAJOZX010000863.1, forward strand.
ATAATTTAAATTACTAGGAAGTGCTTAAAGAGCAGTAGAACATGGTTCTACATGATTTACTTAGGTAGATCCAAGTATTGAGCCTATAAGCTGGTCCATCTGTTGTGTTAACTGCAAATACGTAGTAATAATCTAGGTATATATTATGTCTTTTTATGAGTAAAACTTATTTAGATAATTTAACATTTGTGAATTAACTTACCAAGTAATAAAATGGAAGTAAAATTATAATTCAATGTTGTAAAAAGAAATTTAAACATTTCAAGATTTTGAAAAAATTCAGAATTTTTCACAAAAAGTACTTTTCTTTGAATATCCAAAACTATATGAAGGAGTTGAGTTGAGATCTATTCCTTAATATATGTTTTTGTACACATGTGTATCTTTCTTTACTAGAAGTATCAACTCCCTGACTAATTTCAGACACCTTTATATTAAGCCCCAAAGTTGATGTTAATTTTGCAAATTTTGTGAAAATATCAACTTTTGGAAATTTTTAAAAATAAAAATAAATCCTTTTTTGGTTATTTTTTTATTTCACTCCTAATAGTCTCTATTGGTTGTAAATTTATGAGTATTAAAACAGCTGTGATTGATGTAGAACTAAAACTTTTGAAAATGGTAGAGTCGTAAAAGTGGGAGGAATTGATGCAAGCTTCAAAATGGAGCCATGTTTAAGCCCTTGTAACTCAGAAACTATTTGTTCCACAGCCTTTTAGCTTGCAAAATTGAAAAGCCCACCAGAAGTTGTATTGGCATGACAAATTTAAAGCTTCTACTCCTATTAGAAGACACTTTTCAAGGCCTCTCAAAATGAAGGTGTTGGCCGATCAAGCCCAACATGGGCATTTTTTGTCGAAGGTGGGGGCCATTTAAGCAACCATAAAATTAAACGTTTTTGACTGAGGAAGCTAAAATTTTAGATTTAAGCTAGTGAATGGTGTATGAATCAACCCTGAAAATTTGAAGAAAATCAGAGATGGTCACCCGACCAACTTTCTGAAATCTGTACCAGTTGAGCTGGAATGACTCAATGGTGCTTTGGCTTCCAATGCTCAGGCGATGGTGGGTATTTTCAATAACTTTTTTGCAACAGTTATTACCGTAGAAGATGTAAATAATGTCCCCGATGTGGATGATATCATTCCATTTAGTAGCGAGACTATTTTGAATTAAATAACTGTTTACGATGGTGAGACTGCACATGATATTGATAAGCTAAAAGTGAGCAAGGCTTGAGGCCCTGATGGGCTTTGTCCCAGACATTTGAGAGATGATGTTGCGGGGAGAGCGAAGGGAATAACTAGAATACTGTAACTTGACTACTTCTTGATGACGGGAAAAAGGAAGGTCCTGGGTGGTGAAGTTTTTCTCACCTCCACTGACTGTCACTAAGGGGCAAATGAGACTCCCACACTGCTGAACCAAGGAATGGACTCAACCCACTAGCTATTCCAAAGATTAACACTGTGTCTGAGTCAGGTCCACTTGAGAACCTGGAAAGCCCTGGCTTCAGGAAAGGTGTGTGCAATGTACACCCAGCAATACTTGAGGACTTCAACCAAATATGGGCCTACACAACAAGCAAACAAGATTTTAGCAGACTGATCGTGAAGTAAACCAAATGTGGCTGGATGAGAAAAGCAGATATTACCCTCTGAAGAGAATCTAGAGGTATTGTTGATTCAAGGACCCTGGGCTTGTCACAAGGAAATTCTTGAAAGTAACGACCCCAGTCTATGAGGACAAAGGCTGAAAAAAAAACATCACAAGGCACTATGTTTTTCTTAACAAATTGAGTTGGCAGGCTAGAACTTCCACAAGCACAAGCCAACTGTGACTTTGAAAAATGAGGTTTTTCTTTTCTAAAAATTGAAGGTGAAATTTACTGATACCAGAATCAAAAAACAAGATCAAAATGGATCTGAACAAAACTACTGAGCTAGTCAGGCATTAAGCAAGACTAACTCCGTCAATATGGGGGTTACATAGTGGCCAATCCTGAAATGAGAAGAAAACAAGATGTTAGCCAAGACAACCCCACTACAATGTTATCGTAGGCCCCTTAATGAAGATTTTTAATCATTCACTGAAAGGGGGGATTATTCCTGAAGACTTCAAATTAGCTAACGTTACGCCTATTTTTAAAAAAGGTGACTGTACAGTAGCTAGCAATTATAGGCCTATTAGCTTAATGTCAATTGTTGGTAAACTTTTGGAATCCATAGTTAGGGATCGTATCATCAATCACTTAGAAAGTCACGATTTGATTAATAGTAGTCAGCATGGGTTTTGACGCTATAGATCTTGTTTAACTAATTTGTTAGAATTTTATAACGAAATAGTGCGCAAATATGATAGGCATAGAGTGGCTGATGTTATTTATTTAGACTTTAAAAAGCGTTCGATACAGTTCTGCATAGAAGATTAATTGTGAAGGTTAAAGTGCATGGTATACGTGGTCAGGTAGCTAGGAAAACAGAGGGTCATTGTTAATGGTAGTGAATCAGGGTGGTTGGATATAGGTAGCGGTGTCCCTCAGGGTTCAGTGTTAGGCCCATTGCTATTTGTAATCTCCATTAACGATATAGATGTAAGCTTGACCAGTAACATGTCAAAATTTGTGGATGATACTAAAATAGGTGGTAAAGTTGTTAATGTGGATGATAGAAATAGGCTCCAAGACAATGTAAATAGGATTATGGAGTGGATGGATAAATGGCAGATGCAGTTTAACGTAGACAAATGTAAAGTTTTGCATATAGGTTTTTGTAACAATAATTATACGTACATGATGGATGATAGAGAGTTAGCGAGCATTGGTGAGGAAGTAGATTTAGGCGTATGTATATCTAAGGATTTAAAAATTAGGAACCAGTGCCTGGAGTCTTGCACAAAAGCTAATAGGATGTTAGGCTTCATAGCGTGTAATTTCAAATTTAAATCAAAGAATATTATATTGCACCTTTACAAGTCTCTAGTCAGGCCTCATTTAGAATATGCTGTTCAGTTTTCGTGCCTGTATTTGCATGAGGATATTGATAGGTTGGAAAGGGTTCAGCGTTGTGCCATGAAACTAATTCCATCATTGCGCAGCAAGTCTTACAAAGATAGGATTAAAGAGTTAGACTTGCATTCATTCAAAACTAGGAGATTAAGGGGGGAGCTTATTGAAGTTTCCAAAATCATTAATAAAATTGATAACGTAAATTTTGACAAACTGTTCACTTTCGATAATAGCAATACTCATAATAATGGATTTAAGTTGCGTGGCAGATGTTTTATTACTAATATCAGTAAAAACTTTTTACATTTAAAGTAATTGATAAATGGAATAATCTTCCCGCACCTGTCATGAACTCTACCAGCGTTAATATATTTAAGAACCATTTAGACAGGCATTTTAAAAATATTAATGTTGTTTAAAATAAAAAAACAATTAGTAACAGGAGCTCAGGGGGTGGTGGTTGAGGATGAAGTCTGTTGACGATTAATGCCACCTTGTGACATGCCAGTATTGATGTGAGGCAAGAATATTCTCCAAAATATTATTTGCCGAGAATATTTGAGAATTTTCTTTTTTCTTAGTTTTAAAATATTTTTAATTGTTTTGCGGCTTTTTAGAGAATTCTAGAATATTTCAGAACCTTATAGAACTTTCTAGAATGTGTGAGAATATTCTAGACGACTCCAGAACATTCTAGAATACTCCGGAATTGGGAGAAAATAGTATATAAAGGATGGCAAATTGTTTCCTTGGTTAGTTGTGGTTGTGTATAGCAAGATCAAGTATTTACATGTGATTTCCTTATGAATTGTGATTGTAATAATTGTCTTGAGTTTTTTCCCGTAATTATCAGTAATTTTCTTTTCATATTTGTCTCTCTTTAAATGTGAGTTTTTTCTGTATTTATCAGTGATTTTGTGATTATTGTATTTCTTAAATGTGTTTTTTATTTCTAGTGATTTTTGACTAATATGATGAAGAAAACGAAGCACAAGAGTGAAGTTTGGGATTATTTCATGCCAAAAATGGTGAAAGGTAAAGAGTTGTATGAATGCAAATACTGCAAGGCTGAATATATGATAAATGCTATAAGGATGAAAAAACATATAGTGAATTGTGCAAAAAGCCCTCCATACATTAAGGAAACTTGTGAAATCCACTGAGCAGCAGTATGGAAGCAGAAGCAGATCACCACTGTCATCAACATCCACGCAGGATATAGAATGCCTTGACAGTAGTCATAGTACATTGAAAACATTTAGTATGAGTAATGTAACGCCTCCATCTAAGTCCAAATCAAGTTCAGGGAAGTTTCCTCACTCCATTCTAGTAGATATTTTGATTCAATGAATAAAATTGAAACTCAGGAATTAAATGAACTCCTGGCATGAGCAATATTTTCTTCAGGATCGCCTCTCACTGGTTGAGAATTCAGACTGGGTTAATCTCATGAAAAAAATAAGACCATCCTACAAGATACCATCTCAATTCACACTTTCCACCAAACTTTTGGATGCTGAATATAAATGTGTGGAAGCTGAAGTGAAAACCAGAATTGCAGAAGCTCCTGTGTTCGCTCTCCAGACTGATGCATAGAGTAACCAAAGGAATGAATCAATCATTAATTTTGTGTTAACTACACCCCAGCCAGTCTTTTATAAAACTATGATGACAAAAGCTGAGCATCATACTGCTGAGTACATGGCATCGAAAATTGAAGAAATAATGAGAAGTAGATATCAAAAAGTATGGAGCCATTGTAACTGATAATGCAACATCAATGGTGAAAGCCTTATTGATCATTCAAGAAAAATATAATCACACTGCTGTGTACACTTGTGCTGCTCACACACTACATTTAATAGTTGGTGACATCACTAAATTGAAAACTGTTGATGAAACTGTGGCTACTTGCAAAGCTATCATGAAAGAAGTTAACAATTCTCAAGTATTACGAGCACATTTCACCGCACTTCCAAAAGAAAACAAAGTAACTTGTGCTCTTAAATTGCCAGTGATAACCAGATGGGATTCCATTTTGTGTTTTGAAAGCTTGTTGAAATCAAAAAGTTTCCTAAAGTGCCTTGCTGTACAAGAGGAACTTGAGAACAAAATGAGCAAACATGCTAGAAATGCAGTCCTGGATGAAGATGTATATTGGTTGCGGGTTCAGAAATTGCAGGAATTAATCAGCCCTGTTGTTAAATGGATAACAATACTTGAATCTGACAAGCCAAAAATAAGCAAAGTAGCTGAATGTTTCAAAGAGCTAAACGATCATTTTGCAAAATAACTACCTGACAGCCCACTTAGTAAAAAGGAAGAACAGGATGTTATGGAAAGTTTGGCAAAGAGGAAACATATGGCTCTAAAAGATATTCACTATGCTCCAAATATTCACAACCAAAAATTCAATGGCGAGTGTCTGAGTAGGGATGAGCAAATCAAAAGGACAGAATTCATAGATAACTTAGCAAACAGAATGTAAGGTACTGAACATTCAGTTGAAGTCGTTTCAGAGCTTGTGGAGTACTGAGCAAAAGAAGGGTTTTATAGCAAACTGTATGCAATTAAATTAGCCCAAACAGTAGATGTGTGTCAACACTGACATGGTGGAAGGGTATCTGCTATGGATCAAAGCTAGGCAAAGTAGTGATCAACACTTAAGTATGCCACCAACCACTGCCGCAACTGAAAGAAGTTTCAGTACTTATATTAGGGTCATTCTCTGTCAGATCAACCAGTGCCTAACACCCTCATCTCTCAGATTTTGCTGAAATTTGGTTTATAGGGAGTTTGTGGGCCCTGAATCCATTTCTGAAATTATAAGGTCAATCCGACCAACAGTTCAAGAGATATGACCTCGTGAAATTTGAGGTCACTTGCGAGGTCACTAACATTTGGCGACCCATAACTTGGGTAATAATGGTCACAATTATATAAAAGTATATATATTTAGAATCAGAAAATGACAAGGAATCCAAATATGCAAGTTTTAGAACTCTAGGTTGAAAAATAAAAAAGTTACACTGTAACCAAAATTTGAGGTCACGATTTGACCTCTGGGGTATCAAATGAGAATTTTTTTTTTAAATGTAAAAAATGAAGGCATAGGCATTGGCTATTAGAATCAGCAAAAAAAAGTTTGTTTATGTTAGTATTTTTCATGTAACTAACATATAAGTGAACACCATATTCATAAGTTGTGCGTCAATTCTACCTATTTTTTCACGCTTAAGCTCATAATTTGACCTATAGAAATTAAAATTACATTTTTTTATAGATATAAAAACAAAGGCAAAAAATGTAAAATTGTATTTCACTGCTAATCTACACTGGCAATAATAGTTATAATAGTGAAAGGGGAAGACCTACTTAGAGGATTCATGTGCTAGCCTAATACAATTTTTGCATGCTCGATGCTCTCATCAATTTCTTTTTGTGGAAAAATGTATTGAATTCTGCTGCCTCCTCTTAGGGTAGGACAACTCATTACAGTTAATATATGATGTCCTGGCACTGCACATGAATCCTTGTTTGATGGATAATAATATGCACTTGATCCTGATGACCCAGAGGGATGTAGAAAGTTCACAGTGAAATCATCAAACTCTTCACAATATTCCTCCACAATTCCATACCAAACTTGCATGTCATAAATGCAGCCAACATACTCTCCTGGTTTGACACATTTTAGGTTACCAAGCATTGCAGGTTCATTAGTAAAATGACTTTTCCTTATTCTTTTCTTTTCTCCAATGCCACTTGAAATGGGATACACCATCAGTTCTTCCTTGTTTAGGGGAACAAATCTATGATATTTCTGAGTTCCAGGAATAGCCCTACTATCCTTGAATCGATGTTCCAACCATTCTTCTGCATCTTTCAAATCAGCTGTAGTTACAAAGAAAAAATTTATCTTCTTGCTCAAGTTTTCTTCACAAAACTGAAACATGTGTTCTGGTGTAAGAATTTGCCTCTCTGTAGTTCTCTGCAAACTGGCATGAGCAGTAGCTCTTTTCACTGTTCCTCCAATCCCATCACATGCATTTTTGCCATGGGATGTAGCAAAGAAGTGCCATTCACAAGACAGACCAAAATCCTCTTCATGGTAACAGAGATTTGTGAAGTTGTATCTGTTCTTATATTGGCCAGCACATCCATCTGAGAAATAGTGCACCTTCTTCAGTTGTGGGCATCTGAATTTAACATATGTCATAAGCTTCAATATGAATGAGTAAACCATTATAGTGTTGTGTTTTAGTGATGCAGATAAGAAACAGACACTAAAATGGCTAAGTTCCTGGTCTGCAGATGATCTATAATAGATGACAAAAGGGTGAACTGTACACTGTGAATTGTCCCAGTGAAACCCTTGGGCAGCATCCTGGACAATGAAAGAATAATTCTCAGAGAAATCACCTACTATAACTACCTCGCTCTGAGGTGGTAGTGTTTCTTTCAACTGCTTGAAGTACTGTGATTGTTGCTGAGCAACAAAGTGATGACGAACCATGCGGGATATTTTCATGCTTAGGGATGATAAGTATTCATGAAGTGGCTCCACCTTATCAACCATTGTACAACGGTCAACAGTCACCCATTGCTTGTAAGATATTTCATTTGGAGCTGATTTCACACTGTCAAGTAACTCAAGAAAATCCAGGACACCCTCTTCTCTTGGGCAATCATTGCAAAGTTGCATCATGCAAGTCTCTCTTTCTGTACTGCAGACACTGTAATCCATAAGATCCTTGTATGAAAGACCTCTTTCTCCCAATGCAGCCAGCTGCAATTTTGGATTTTGATGGTATGTGCAGACACAGACAGAATGAGTCCCACCACTACCGGCAAGCACACAATATGATGGCCGTAATTTTGCAAATGTGGAAAATCCTATTTTGGGATTCTTTTCATCATTTTTATATAGTTCAAACATCTCTCTTAAATTCCCGAGGACCAATCGTTTTTGCACCTTCATTGCACCTTCAGCACTGATAACTTTCACGCAATCCTTTTGGCCAGGACACATACGACTAACCTCTTCTGACTCATAGAATCTTCTAACTATATCTTTGTGTTCTTCAGATATCACTTTTCCTTTGCTCATTAGTGGAATCTTCGGAAGGATTCCATGTTCTGATTTAAGTGAACGGCTTCTTTTCACCATGTATGTTGTAGTTTGAAAGAAACTAGCTGTTTTTTCAATTGTGTATGGTGAGAGTGTCAATATTTGTAGTTTGTGATGGTGACATTTGCTCTCCAGGAATGACTGTTTCAATTCATTCATTAATTTGTCTAGATGTTTTTCAGATTTAGTTTCAGGTTTTGAAGTATCACTTACCTCCTCGGTAATTTGAACACCATAACTGAGTTCTAGCCTCTCCTTCAGGTGTTTCTGAGCAGATGATAGCTTACCACGAGCCTTGCGCTTTTTCTGGCTTAATGACAGCCCTTCTGAAAAGAACAGAAAAAAAGGTTTCACACACCTGAATATTAGTAATTAAATATTAATTATAGTACCTTAAATGCTATATAATTGGCTATATAGTAGATCAAACAGACCTTGTAGTAAAGTATAAGTTATTATATTAATTTATTACTTACTTTTTTTAACTGGTGTTTGGTCCAGAAATGCTAGAACTGGTTCAACTGAAGTTGAAGGATTTTCCTTTATCAAGCAATCACTGTCATTGTCCAGATCTTGAATTGAAGAGATGTTACTCAAGCCACTGATAGTAGATGATTCATTTGAATCCTGCTCAGACTCGTTGTTTTCAGTGGTACTAAGTATAGTGGGGTTTTTCATTATCAGTGTCCAGCAGTTCACACACAACAATGAGTCTTTTTTCACTCTTCCAGCACATTTTTCAACAAGTACATCAGTCACTTTTCTAAGATTGATTGTTATGCGTTTCTTGTGTTTTTGAATAGGGTCCTGGCAGTATTTCAAGTGCCGAACCATTGTATTTTGATCTGTAAAGATATAGGATTTACAATTAGGTAATATATATTTTTTAGAAAATATATAGCTATACACACTTAATATTTTAGGCCTTGATAGTCTCTGAGGCTCATTAAAACACCATACCCACCAGCCACCCACAGTGCTGGCTGGAACTGTACTAACCTGTAGACAAGGAATTTTGCAACTATCTGTGTTGATTCTGCACTTAGACAAGTAGCAACATGTTTCAACAGGTTTGTTTAGGCTACATGTGAGCTTAGTCTTCCCCTTTCACTATTATAACTATTATTGCCAGTGTAGATTAGCAGTGAAATACAATTTTTATTAAATTCTTGGAGCTTGAGGTCAAATTGATAGCTAAGATATAAAAATTCCTTGAAATGACAAGCAATTTATAAATATGGTGTTCACTTATAAGTTAGTTACATGAAAAGTACCAACATAAACAAACTTTTTATGATTGTTTCTATTAGTCAAGAACTCTGACTTTGTTTTTTATATCTATAAAAAATGTAATTTTAATTTCTATAGGTCAAATTATGAGCTTAAGTGTGAAAAAATAGGTAGAATTGACGCACAACTTATGAATATGGTGTTCACTTATATGTTAGTTACATGAAAAATACTAACATAAACAAACTTTTTTTTGCTGATTCTAATAGCCAATGCCTATGCCTTCATTTTTTACATTTAAAAAAAAAATTCTCATTTGATACCCCAGAGGTCAAATCGTGACCTCAAATTTTGGTTACAGTGTAACTTTTTTATTTTTCAACCTAGAGTTCTAAAACTTGCATATTTGGATTCCTTGTCGTTTTCTGATTCTAAATATATATACTTTTATATAATTATGACAATTATTACCCAAGTTATGGCTCGCCAAATGTTAGTAACCTCGCGAGTGACCTCAAATTGCCCGAGGTCATATCTCTTGAACCGTTGGTCGGATTGACCTTATAATTTCAGAAATGGATTCAGGGCTCACAAACTCCCTATAAACCAAATTTCAGCAAAATATGAGAGATGAGGGTGTTAATTTCAATTTTTTTTGGTTGATCTGACAGAGAATGACCCTATAGTACTGTTCACTTGGCAAAAAGGAACAAATTAACCATAGAAAGAGTGGACAAGTTAATCTACATTTCTCACAATCTAAAACTTTTAACTCATGGTGATAGCCCAGAAAAGTCTCATGTTCCAGAGAAGTAAATGGAAGAATGCAAAGATCAAGAAAAGAAGAAGAACAACAACAACAGCAGCAGCAGAAGAAGGAGGAAGAAGAAGAAATAGAAGAAATAGACAAAGAAGCCAATGATGATGATGAGGCAATGATTGATGAGTCAGAATCAGAAATAATTTTGTCGGAATTGGAGTAAATACCAGGGTAACCAATAATTAATTTCTATATAGTTTTGAAAAAATCAAATAAATAAAAAACCCATGATTTTTTTTTCATAAAAAAGCTATTATACTGAAAAACTGAAATTGAACACTTAATTACAAGGGATATTTTTTATTTGTTTCTAAACTGTTTTGTATGATATATTTTATTAATTTCCATATAATTTTGAAAAAAATCAAATAAATATGACTTTCATAAAAATCATTATTTTTTTTATTTATTAGCTATTTATTAGCTATTATACTGAAAAACTGAAATTGAATACTTCATTACAAGGGATATTTGTTTTTTCTAAACTGTTCTGTGTGATATATGTTATTAATTTCTCTATATAATTTTGAAAAAATCAAATAATTAAAAAAATTTTTTTTTATAAAAAAGCTATGATACTGAAAAACTGAAATTGAACACACAATTACAAGGTTTTTTTTTATTTCCAAAGTGTCTTGTGAGATATATTTTATTAATTTCTATATAATTTTGAAAAAATAAAAAAATCGATTGATTTAATCAGGTGATTTAATCACTGCCATCCCTGGTAAATACTGTACTTTGAATTGAAATAGTCTTTATACAATGATTCAATAAATTTTTTGCATTAGTTAATTTATTTATTTCTTCACTCATCCTATCATTCACTTCTGACTTAGAATTTCTCCATTTTGACAGGAACTGAAGTTAAGTTGTATTGGAATAGTTGAAAAACCCCTCACATCTTCTAAAAAAGAAAATTCTAAAAAATTCTCAGTTCGGAGAATATTCTCAAGAAAATTCTTGAGAATATTCTCCTAAAGTTTATTCCCGAGAATTTTACATTAGATACCAGCAATTAAAAAAAAAAAAAAAATTTAGAGTAACATGAATGTAGATGTAGCTCATAGCATAAACTAACCCACTTTTTGTTATACTTTACCTACTTTTTTTTTTTCTTATCCTCTCTTTACTTGCATGTCTGTAGTTTGCATGGTATGACAGCGAGTTAAGACTGTGTGTATGGTTTGTAAGTGTTCTTGTTTTGCTTCTTTTCTTTCACTGCTTTCCTATTCTCTTTGACTATTTTTCCGACTTGTTGGCAGTGGCTGGCAGATGATGATGGGGAGTCTTTCTTTCTCTTTTTCTGAATGGATTTTAACCCATGAATGATAAGTTTTGCTACTGACTTAACCCCTTATTCTCCTCTTTTAACCCCATCCTCTTTCCTTTCTCTCGGGCTAACCTTAGAGTGGATCTTAGGGTCTTTGTTAGCCTTAGCTTCTGTAGATCTTATATAGTAAGTATACAATATTTTCAACATTTAAAAAAAAAAATGCCACTAACTTCAAGAGCCTCAGAGTACCATGGGGAGGTGACCATAAATGTCCTCACTTCTGGCTCCTCCACTGCTGATACCAGTTCTGCTACTGCCTATTTGAGATGTTCTGGGCATCTGCATGATTCATTTTCATAAACTTCTGCAACATTTGTGGCCTTTCCTCCTCTAAATCTTGACTTCTCTACAAATGTAGAAAATTCTTAGAAGCTACAAAAAAATCTTGATAGATTAGTTGCCTGGGCTAGTAAATGGTAGTTGGAACTCAATATTGAAAAATGAGTCCTCCTCTATTTTGCTCTATTTATGTTCCTGAAAAGCTCTGTGGTAAGTAAAACTGGTTGAGAAGACTAAAGGGCTTAGGGGGTTGGTTGGTTTGGTTTGCTCATTGTATCAGTTGCTCAGAGACACTAGCACCAGACCTATGGCACCGGTCTATGGACATGGTCACACTGGGTAAAGTTTCAGAAGATTTGTGATGGTCAAAAATTTGCATCCTATGCCTGCACTAAATATGATAAATATGAATAATAAAGGAACATAAGTGTGTAAAAACAATTTTACTTAAATAGTGATAAATGGACTCTGTGGTGGTGGCTGATTTGAAATGGTGGGTGGTGGGCTGGTGCATGGGCCACTATGGAAACCCATGGATACGGTACTCAAAACTGTACACTGTGGTAGTGCAAAGTGGTATATCGATATTAAATCCTTGGATATTCAAAACTATATACCGTGGTAGGTAAAGTGGTATACAAATATTAAATCCCATGGATATTCAAAACTGTATACCATGGTAGGCAAAGTGGTATACAGAATATTAAGTGTAGATACTCAGAACTGCAGTTGGAAAACCTGTGGTTGATGAGGGAAACCTGTAATAATAAAAGCTTTAGTTATGAGATGGAAGGAAACTGGTTAGAGGATGTTAAACAGGAAAAAGATCTTGGCATTATAGATACTGTAGTTGTGATCTAAAATTTTCTAAGCAGTGCTTAGAGGGTAGAAATAAGGCAAATAATGCTCATTACAAGAGTAAGGAAGTTATCTGTAAATTATATAATGTTAGGCCTTACTTAAAATACTGAATTCAAGATTTGGTTCCCTCACCTTAGACACATGATATTGATATGCTTGAAGGTGTATAATGTAGAGCAACCAAGTTTATCCCAAACCTAAGAAGATTGGATTACGGGGAAAGATTAAAGGAACAAGGTACCGGTATGTTTAGTTTTGAAAGACATTGTTTGAGGGGAGATATGATACAGATGTTCAAAATATTTTCAGGTTTTGAACAATTTATATGAAAGTAACTTTTCTTATTTGAAGCTGATAGAAAAACTTGAGGGCATAAGAGAATTAGAAAGCAGGCTTGTAGACTGGATTTAAGAAAATACTTTTTCAGTCACAGAATAGTAAATTTTTGGAATGACTTGTCATTATGATGTGGTAAATAGTTACTACTTGGTTAGTTTAAGAAAAATTTGGACACTTTTTAGAAGACAAGGTCAAGAAAATTTGTCTCAAGGAAAACAAAATAATGAAACCACCCACCACAATCAACAACAGTCGGGAAACTAATCAGCTCCAATGAGATCAGGGGCTCATTGGAAGCTGAAGTCCAATCTTCAAGATATGATCTTCAAGAACCCGATTATCATCATGAGATCCCAGTCAAAGATGACAGAAGACCTCTCCAGATGAATACCAACCAGACCATGGATTTAGCGTCTGAGGTGGGTGATGATGCCACCCCTGGACATCCAGAATTACCCAGTTCGGAACAGCAGTATCCAAAAACCACTGGAAATGAACTGAATCCTCTAGCATCTTCATGGACACCTAAACCAGCACCTCGAGCCCAAATACCTAGGTGTAACACTGCAGATGAGGCGGTTCATGGTCCAGATATTCCAGGAGGTCATTTTCGAGGTGTCCGGTTTGCCGAACTTGAACCTGCAGAAGTGTTAACCATTGATGTTACCCTTCAAGACACTAACATCTCAGGGTTAATTGACACGGGAGCACAAGTTAGCTTAATTTCCAGTGAACTGGCACAACAACTTGGGATTCCAATAGATACTACAGATATTTCCAGAATTCGAGGTGTAGGTCCCGATGCTTCAAGGGAAACTATGGGTTCAGTCCTACTCGCAGTTTCTTTGCATGGTATTGTAATGTCCCCTTTCAAGTTTCACATCCTTCCCACGTTGGATTTTAAATATCCCATATTTCTAGGTTTAGATTTTCTGCGGGCTAACAAATTACAGATTAGTCTAGCACGTAGACGGGTTTCAGGGAAGAACACTGATGGTTCTACGTGGGAAATTTATCTAGGTACGAATGGAGAGGAGTGCAAAAGGATTTGTTACCAGGTTAGGTGTTGGGCTGTAGAAGGTGTGCAGGTGAATGATTGTGGACCTGTAGAAGTAAAAAACAGTGGGAACCTCAAGGAGTAAATGATGATGGTACCTGTCCATGTTCAAGAAATTCGGGTGAATGGTTCTATGATGGGACGGTTTCAAGCGTGCATCTTGGAGAGAAAGTGGTAGGTGTTCCAGGGATTGTAAATCTTGATTGCCCTTCCGTTCTAGTCTACACTACAGGGAAACCTATTGGTAGAATCAAGGTAGGAGACATGATGGGACACATTTACACTCTAGTTGAACTCGATCCTACACCAAATCCAGAAGACACTAATGATACAGTGACACATCAAGTACATTGTGTAGGTATGGAATCAGAAAATGATGATGAGTTGGTCTCATCTTTTCTGGAATGGACACCAGAACGTCTAACTTCAGAAATTGACTTACCTGAGCTGGATTCCCACCAGAAATCTCAAGTTTATAACTTGCTTAATTCCAGAAAAGCCGTTCTTAGTCGGGGAGATTCCGATGTGGGGACTGCTCAGATGACTCCACACCGTATTGAGTTATACGATGACACACCAATATTTCAGCGACCAAGGAGATTTCCAGAACCGATTGATCAAGTCATCGATGATCAGTGTCAAGAACTTCATCAGCTAGGAATTATCGAGCCTACAACATCTCCTTGGAGTGCTCCAGTGGTACCAATTAGGAAACCAGATGGATCCATACGTTTGTGTGTGGATTACCGTAAACTGAACAAGGTAACCAAGCCTGATAGATTCCCGATGGCAAACTTGACAGACTCTGTCTACAGTCTACATGGTGTCAAGTTCTTTACCACCCTGGATTTAGTCCGGGGTTATTATCAAATGCCAATCGAGGAGAAGAGTCGAGATTATACAGCTTTCTCGACCCCTCATGGACACTGGAGATTCAAGAAACTCAGTTTTGGATTGAAGAACGCGCCTTCAGCCTTCCAGAGAGAAATGCAAGGTGTGCTGAAGGGATTTTCAAGGAAGAAGGTTCTGGTGTATATTGACGACATTTTAATATGGAAAAGTCATTCGAGGCCCATCTCCAGCTAGTTGAAAAAGTCCTCAAGGTTTTAGAAGAACATGATATCAAGATCAAACCACCAAAGTGTAGATGGTTCCAGTCGACAGTTCCATTTCTAGGTCATATAGTCAGTTCCAGTGGATTGTCAAAATCGCCAGAGTATATGGAAAAGGTGAAGAACTTCCCAAGGCCCAAGAACATCAAGGAACTTCGAGAATTTCTGGGCTTGGTGAATTTCCAAAGGAAGTTCTTGCCACAGTGTTCAGCAGTTGCTAAACCCTTATCAGAACTTACAGGAAGATCAAGGAATTCAGTTATCCAGTGGACACCAGAGCTGGAAGAATCCTTCCAGACGCTCAAGGCAGAGATGCAAAATGAGGTAGAACTGGCTTTTCCTGATTATCGGGAAACAGCAGAGAAATTGAACTTGTGGGTGGATGCATCAGCCATTGGTGCAGGTGCTTGTCTTACTCAAGTTCAGGATGGTCAAGTTCGAATCATTGCTCACGCATCAATGACATTTTCTAGTCCTCAGAAGAAATATTCGGTTACAGAGCGTGAACTAGCAGCGATGCGCTGGGGAGTCAAGACCTTCAGAGCCTTCCTGTACGGAATACCATTCATTCTGAACACGGACCATCAAGCATTGTTCTATCTCCATAATATGAGATTAGTCAATGACAGGCTTGCTCGAACAGTTGAAGATCTTGCTGAGTTTGATTTTGAGCTTCGTTATGTTCCAGGCAAAGACAATCAAGCTGCAGATGCGTTATCCAGACACTTCCAGGTTGAGCATGAAGAGGGCACCCCAGCAATTTCGGCAGAACTCCCCAAGGGCTTACTTGTAAGATTTAAGCCGGAGGGGGGAGGTGATTCCTTGATCGAGTGTTTGTGGTATGTTCTTGTTCATGACTTAGATCGTGAAGTTCCAGAGAGTCCAGTATTTCTGCGAAAGCAGTTGGTGGAAGAGCTGCTAAGTCATCCTACAACGTACGGAATCAAGTTGAATAGCAAGCAGAAGCAACATCTTCGACTTATGACAATTCCAGGGCAGCCAGCATCACCAGAGATCTTGAAAGTTTTCTGTGAGATGTATCAAGTGGATGTTGTATTGCACTTTGGTGCTGAAAACCCTCTAATTTACCACCCGAAGTCAAGAATCAGCGTGTAACAGAACCCTCAGAACTTCTTGATAGGGTGCATGTCCAGTGTCTAGGTGGTGTTCATTTCAATTTATTGAGTGAATCCAATAAATATGTTCAGTCTTGTCCCGTCTTCTTGACTTGTTTAAATTCTTTGTATGAGAGAGACTTGGATTCAGAACCAATAGGGGCAGGTTGCTCGAGTTTGGAGATCGAGAAGGGCCCAGTAGAATGTGAAGTCAATTTTCCCACCCTTGAGGTGGATATTGCTTGTCCACATTCAGGTGCCTTTAGAGCAGTTGTCCCACTTGCTTGTCAAGACGAAACCTACTGTGCTTTATTGGATTCTGGAGCTGAGATCTCCCTCATATCTCGAGTAGCCTGGCGTGAAATTTTAGGAAATTCGAGGGATTATTCACAAGATATTCTGGTTAACATTCAAGGTGTGGCTGAAAAGCAGGTGGTAGTTTATAACTATGTACAACTTACTGTGTCACTTGGCTCTAACGTAACTATTAATGATCACCCATTTGCTCTTGTTGAAGATCAAGCTATTCCTTGTTGTTTTCTCCTGGGTGCAAATTTCTTGTCTGCCGCCGGGATTGACCTGGATTTGTCCACTGACAGGGTCATGAAGGAGGGTGAGATTCTCGCTACTTTCCTGGCAGAGTTGGAGGAACCCTCCAGTCATCAAGAACCGCTGGTAGTTGGAAATTTGCGTCCATGTTCATTTCTAGATGAAGTTAACCTTGAGGTTCTTCAAAAAAGTGATCGGGTGTTGAGACAACTTAAGTCCTATCTAGATAAGGGTGGTTTTGGGTATTGTCCTAAAGCTCTAGTGAGATATCGTCGTTATCTTAAAGATATCTACTTTGAGAATGGTCTTCTAGTTAAGTACGAGGAACCAGAAAGGTTTCCCCAAGTTCTAGTACCTTTTAATTTCCTGATTGAGCTGGCTATTACTATCCATCTAGAAATGGCACACATAGGCCGAAACAAGGTCTTAGATGTTTTATCTGGGGAAGTGTTTCATCCTCAGTTATATCAAGTTGTGCAAGAGGTGGTCACATCTTGTTCCCAGTGCCAGCTCAATAAGGCTTCCAGCCAGATCAGGGCTCCACCTACCCTGAAGATCGTGACCCAGGCACCATTTGAGCTGGTGGCTGTGGATCTAGTATTGTTCCCCAGGACACCTCGGGGAAATCTAGGATGTTTAATGGTGGTGGACCACTACTCCAAGTGGGTAGTGGCTGTTCCATTTTCCAACAAAACTTCCAGTACCATTGCCCGTCTGTTCGAGTTTCGAGTGTTGCCCACTCTTTTGCGCCGGCCTTGTCGGTTGTTAACTGATAATGGTCCAGAATTTAAGGGTCAGGAGTTCGAGCAGATGTTATCTCGATACGGGATCACTCACGTTTGCACGACCCCAAACCATCCAGAGAGCAATGGTGCAGTTGAGAGGGTCAACCGTACCATTGGTGAGCTTCTACGGAATCTTGTTCAAGATTCTAGCTCGTGGGATTTGAATCTCCCAATGGCCATTATGACCTACAATGGTACGATTCATTCCGAGTTGACTATGTCTCCAGCCCAGTTCTTGTTATCATCCGCTCATCCAGATCCTATTCCAGTTTCTATTCCCACTCCAGTTCAAGAACAGTGGTATCCAGGGCATCCTGGTTTTTGTCCCTTTACCAAGGGGCAACTTGTCATTCGAAAGGTTGTTCCAAGAGGTAATCTAGTTTCTAACAAGTTTCTGCCCAAGTACTGTGGGCCGTTTCAAGTTGATCGAGCGGCAGAGAATGGTGTGACCTATGTCATTTCACCAGCTTATCCAGATCAGCAGCCACACTTATCCATGAGTCGAGTTCATCATTCTCAGTTGAGGAGCTGGAAGGAGGCTCCCGATTTCTTGAAGAATCATCCTAGTTATTCCAGGTTAGTTCAGGTTCCCTGGGCTAGCATGGAGGAGGAGAAGGAGAAGGATGAGAGTTTTCTAGGGTTTGAAACCCCAAGTGTTCCAGTTTGTCCCCCAGGCTTTTCTGGTTTGTGGGACAGTTCGTCAGAAGATGAGACCGATCTCTTTGATTCTAGTAGTGATTCGAGCGGGTTTCTAGGAGTTCCAGATCAGAATAGGGTTAAATCTAGACCATGGCTTGCTGATCTGAGTGAAAGTTCAAGTTCTTCAGATTCTTCTGAATGCACTTCAAGTTCTTTTGACCTTGACTTTTCTGGATTCCCGGATGAACTTGACTTTTCTGGATTCCCGGATGAGGTGCCATCCAAAGTGAATCCTCCAGGTATCCTGTCTAGCTCACCCAAACCTCTGACTAGGCCTCATTCTCAACAACAAAAATGTCACTTTGGAAAGGGTCAAGACTACCTTGGTAGTGATTCTGAGAAGGAAGCTTGTTCCCCAGTGGAGGAAATCAAGGATCTGTCCCCTATTCCTCATAGTGCTCCTTCAAGTGCTGTCTGTTAAGGTGTGATAGATCCTGAGGAATTTCCTGGGAGTCTAGATCCAGAAGGTGATGGTTCAATAGGTCCAAGACAGAGTTTTCCATGTCCCAAATGAACCTTAACCCACTAGTGATCCTCCAGAACTTTCTTCCTTGGTGGAAGCTCTGGAGAACACTTTAGAAAATGGGCAGGATGATGAGGAGCAGATTTACCAGCTGTTAGGCCAGCAATTAGTTCTCAAGAGTGGCAATTTAGCCCGGTAACTGGTTCAAGGACTCCCAATAGATTAAGCTTATCCTCAGTCAAAAATATCTGTTCAGAAACTAGGGCTTTATTACGAGCTAACAGTAAACTAGCTCATGAATGACTCCAGTCTGTTGGGAGGGGGTTGGGAGTAATTCAAGAGTTGGCTGGTGATTCTCCTCCATAAACTCATTCCAGAAGTCCTGGAAGGGAGCTACCATTAGTACCCTCTAGGCCTCTGGAATATGTTCATGATTAATTTAATTAACAAAAGTGATTTTTTTCGACCTTGTCTAATTATGTATATATGTATATAGGATTATGTATTGTATTTAAGTGATGGTACTATGATTATATTTTCGATGTTAAAATAAGTATTTCTAGGTTTAATGTCATAGTGTATCTAGTTTTTGTAATGGCTTTACGGAGCCTTGGTTAAGATATATATGAAAATAGGTATATCTTGCTGTACCGTAATGTATAGGTAGGGCCTAGCTAGTAAAGCCATGGAGGAAGCTAGTGTAAATTTTTTTTTTGAACAAAGTGACTGCACATAGTGATACTGAATACCATACCTTGAGCTTGGTTAAGTGCGGTAATTTTTGGTTTGCATGCCTCTGCCTGACTCATGCACATGCCCTCACTTGTCACCCACTTTGTACTTGCTTTGAGTGTCATGCATACAGCTTCCGGTGCATGTCCCTGTCCTTACCTGCCTCCAGTCACCCCCCAATCACCCCAAATTACGCTTTCCGACTTCATGGGAGGTGTTTTCAGGGAGGGAGCCATTATTGGCTCTTCCACTCTTCAAGAATCAGCTTGAGGGGGGGTCTTCCAGGCCTTGCTCCAGTATGCACCACCATTCTTGTCTATAGGAGGGGGGTTCTGGAGGACTGCTCATCAAGAGGGGCATGGCCAGCCCACGCAGTTACCTCTAGCCTGGAGCAAGCGGACCCCACCTTTGGTAGGGATGTCTACCAATCAGGAGGTATGGATGGGTGGACCAGGGCCAAGGTACATTGATAGTGCTGGGCTAGTGAGGATGTTAATCAAGGACATTAATTGTGCAGGTGGCTTCAGTTTCAAGCAAGGAGGATTGTGATTAGCCTCTTAAGAAAAAAAAATTGTATCCAGTTATATTGTAACTAGGTAGGGTTTTGAAGGTGATAGAACCTTATTATCATTGATTCATGTATGTATATATAATTGTCTAGTGTTTAGTAGCCATGGAGAAAGGAAAACTTGGAGCTTGGTGTCAGGATGGGGAGGTGGCAATTCCCTGAAAGAATGGATGTGGGAGAGGGCTTCGCTGCACTCACTGTTTGAGTGGTGGTACTCACCGCTCGAAGGGGGGAGTGTAGTGGGGTTCTCTTGAATAACATCTTTTCTCTTTTTCAGGGTGCAACCCCCATATGGGCGGAGTTAGTCTTGATTAATGCCTGACTAGCTCAGTAGTCTGGTTTAGTTCCATTCTGGTCAGAAAACTTTGCCTTAAATATTCAATTCATAGTTGGCTTCCGCTTGTGGAAGTTCTAGCCTGCCAACCAAATAGAGGAATACGAACAGTTCAAGAAAAAAAAAAAACAGAGTGCCTTGTGATAATGGACATTGCCTGTGCATAACGGTGTGCAGGTTAAGGTATTTCTAGCTTCAGGTTTAGTTTCTCCATGGCTTCACTATAATAGATAGGTATGATTGGATTGACCTCAATTCTAGCTTAAGGATGTTAGGTCCAGGGAGGTCACTCGTGTTTTCTAATTGTACCATTCTGGTATAGCTTAAAGTTTTTTTTCTGTTAATAGAAGTTCCGTTTTTGTTGTCCAATATTTTTTTGTCATTGTAATTGTAAATAATTCAAGTTGGATTTCCATTTCTTGACCTTAAGCCATGTTTAGACGCAAGCTCATAACCCATTCTAGTTCTTGTAAATAATTCGAGTTGATTGCTAATAAACCCTTAGAATTCTACCAACTAGTTTTTTTTCAGCCTTTGTCCTTATAGACTGGGGTTGTCATTTTCAAGGACTTACAATTCAGAGGGTAATATCTGCTTTTCTCGTCCAGTCACATTTGGTTTACTCCACAGCCAGTTTGCAAAAATCGTGCTTGTTGGTTGCGTAGGCCCATATTCAGTTGAAGTCCTCAAGTATTGCTGGGTGCACATTGCACACACCTTTCCTGAAGCCAGGGCTTTCCAGGTTTTCAAGTGGACCCGACTCAGACACAGGGTTAATCTATGGAATAGCTAGCGGGTCGAGTCCATTTCTTGGTTCAGCCGTGTGGGAGTCTCGTTTGCCCCTCAGTGACAGTCAGTGGAGGCGAGAAAAACTTCACCGCCCGGGACCTTCTCGTTTCCCGTCATCAAGAAGTAGCCAAGTTATGGTAGTCTAGTTAAGTTCATCCGCTTACCCCGCAACAATAGAATAGTAAATTTTTGGAATGACTTGTCATTATGATGTGGTAAATAGTTACTACTTGGTTAGTTTAAGAAAAATTTGGACACTTCCATGAATGAAAGAAACAGTTTGTAGATTGTAAATAGTGTATATTCTAAGCTGAAGTTATGTAGGCTACTTTGGTAGCTCTGTAAATAGTTGTATGTCAATTAGTTAACTTAAGATTGTCATTTTGCAAAATTTTATTATAAAATTTAGCTTATGAGTCAAATAACCTTAGGCCCAAATGGCTTTTTTTTTTTCCAAATGAAATGAATTGCTTAGTTTTGAATTATAAATGGACTGTGAAAAGCTGTAACTGGAAGAGAGATTTAGGTAGGCCTAACCCTTGTATTGGGTACTGTACTGTTAAAAATCATAGCTAATATTTGTATTGGCTATAAGGTTAAATGGATGGTTCCTGATAAATTTCTGTTGCTAGTAGCCAGATTTAGGGTAGGTTATATTTCCTTTGAAAATTATTGTATTCATAGTTTTTTTTTTTATATATACCAGTATATGCAGGAAGGAGGGACCAAGGGTGGATGCCTGCGAAAATGGAGCAGTTTATTCCATACAGGGGCAGATAAGACTCCTGTACAGAGACAGCACACCTAACCTTTTAGAAACTGTTTTCAGTAGTATATGTGATCTTTCCCTGAAAGATCACAAGAAAAGGAAACACCAAGAATGTTAAGAGAGAAAGGATTGAGCTGTGTATTGTTGAATAGTGAAGGTAAGAGGATAGTTGTGTGGAAGACCATGATGAGTACACAGATGAAGAAACTTAGTTTTTGAAGCACTGAAAGCAACAAGGTTTTCTTTGCCCCAGTCAGACACAGAAAGATCAAAGATGAGGTGCACCTTAGCCACCCTACATAAATCATGGAGTGACTATTCAGAGTAACACTTTCTGAAGTAGGTGGCAAAATGAAGGGTAGAATCTTTGGCATAGGAGTAGATAGGATTGGTAGATAAATGGGTACCCTGGGTGGCCTAGTGGTTAAGATACTGGCTGCTGGTGGGGTGTGGTTCAGATTCCATGTTAAACTGTAGGTCTAAGTGGAGTGAAAAGCTTGACCTTCATCAGAATGAACAGTTTGGGTGGAAGCTAACCAAAGGTTAATAATAATCAGTTAGAAATACATTATGTTTTCACCTCAATAATTCTGTACTTTAATTTAACCTCGGTGAAGTTTCTGGCACTTTCTTATATTTTCTTAGTTTGAATGTATTGTATTACACTAAACCCCCACTAATTCATAACCCTTGAGGCTCTGACCTAATTGAATTACTGAAAATCATAAATTTCCCTAACATCATGAACTTCTTTCCCAGTTTGTGATTTTTCCACACACCTCTTCACTATATCATGGAAAATTCTTGAGAATCATGGAAATCTCTGATTATTGCACCAAAGTTGTGATTATTCAGAAATAACCACTCGATACTGCTTTATTTTTCTCACTACTGCTTTATTTTTCTCACTACTGCTTTATGTGGATGTTTTGATATTTGATGCTTACCCTGACATGATTGTACAGGAACTGTCCTATACACGTTACCATGTGGGTCTTGTGATTTTTGTTCAATCTCACGAAATAGCTAGACATAATGAATAATGAATCACAAAATAACGGGGGTTTTGTGTATTTCATTTATGCACTTTGGTATTTTTTACTGAACATGTGTACAGTGCTATGTCCTCAAGTGTTGTTTTATCCTTTTAAAAATCCTTTTGTATGTTATACAACATTGAAGTTATTTTGAAGTTGAAGCTAAATTTGTCATTATTAATAATAACTAGGTACTACATACTAGGTACTGTACAGTACTACCACCTTTGCCTAAAACCATGACTCTAATAACTGCTTTAATTTCCATCTTATTAGATGCATAATAATAAAGATCCTACATAATAATAATTTAGGTTGTACAAAAAATAGGTGGTTTAATTATTATTTAATAACATTTTGGGGGGAAAAAAACCTTTTCCCCACTTTTATGTAGGTTTAAAAAAAAATTAAGATCTGTGGGTTAGACATTTAAAAAAGAAGGGGTTTTATTGCCAACATTGGTATCATGCCATTCATTCCAGTCATCTTCCAGCAAGATGATGACCCCTAAACATGCAGCAGCACTATGTTACCAAAGCTATTTGAGCAGAAAAATTGAAGGTGGAACATTAAGAATAATGGATTAGCCTTCTCAATCCCCAGATCTGAATCCAATTGAGATTATGTGGAATGAACTTGACAAAGTTAAAATCACAAGGTCTGACTAATGACACTCACCTTTGGAAATATCTACAAGAAGAGTGGAATAATTTGACATAAGAGTACAGGTATCCCTTGATGTCTGATTGGGTTACATTCCTGGAAAACTGATTGGATATTGAAGCAATTATAACATAGTAAACATTTTTATAGTGGGCACACAAGGGGCCCTTCAGCCCATCTGGGTGGCTCCACTGTTAATATAAACAAACCACAAATGCAGTTGTATGCAAAATTAAGATACAATTGATCTCTGAAACCTGTAGATCATTCTTCCTATTGACATGAAGTCAATAGGAATACATTCCGGGGGATCTGGAAGGGGGCTCCTAGCAGGGATGGGGAGTCAGAGCTTTTTTGAAGAGTCGGGAGTTGGTAAAAATGACCAACTCCCGACTCTGATTCAATTTCTATATGCCAACAATTTACCAGAATACTACTATGCCCTAAATAAATATCTTCCTGAACTAATTCTAGATTCACATTTCCACATTTGATTTATTGTTCTGGTAAATCTTAGCAAATGAATTTCATATTTCTATTTTCTATTTCAGGATACTAGGTACCATATAAAAATTAGCAATATATTAATTATTAATTTAATTAGCCCCTATCAGTAATGAGTCGTGGGCCTAGTAGAAAATCAGCAGTCTTTCAATATTTTAAGCTAAATGAGGATGAAAGTATTTTTATTTGTCAAGTAGAAAAGGATGGTAAAGAGTGTAGGGCAAAAATTAGTGCTTACACTGGGAAACATGCTAATGCTCCAACTAGAGCCTCAAACTTGAAACGCCATCTATGAAACAAACATCCCAATATTTATAAGGTTGTAGATCAGCATGATAAGGAAATCCAGAAACCTACTTCTAGTCAGGCCAGTACCTCTATTTCAAAAAGCAAACAAGTGTCTGTTACAAAATTTTTCCACAGTGAGAGAATTACAATATCAATGACAAAGGAAAATTTTAAAAAATACCTTATAGATTTAGTTGTAAAGAATGGGGTTGCACTTACATTATTTTCCTCCCCAGCTTTCCGTGGATTAAATGGAGAAATGGTGGCAAAACTAGGAGTGTCATTAGAGAAACATGATATTCGAAACATGATTTTAAAGGAAGCAGAAAGCCAGAAAACTTTATTGAAAACAATGCTGCAAGGAAAATTCTTCTTTCTTAAGATGGATGCCTGCATGAGACAAAGAATTAATTATATGGCAATAAATGTTCAGTTCATTGATGATGAAGGAAAACTAGTTATACGTACTCTGGCAGTGAAGGACACTGAAACTCAACATTCAAGTGAATACCTGACCAAGCTAATTGAAACCATCTTGACAGAATATGAAATCACTAAAGAGCAAATATTATCAATTGTTACTGATAACACTGCCCAACACCAATTTTGCTGATTTAATTCTAATACCTGTTTTTAGGTAACTTTGGTGTGCTGATTTCAAAAATCACCTTAGTTTTTGCCTATCATGTCAGGTTTTCAAGCAAATACGGATATTTTGGAGATATCGCATTTTGGCAGGGTTATGCCCAATTTTTTTTCTTTTCAAAAAATAAGTTTTTACATACCGTACTCAGAATCAGCATGGAAAAGTAAACAATTGTGCAGGGAGTGAACTTTAATATACAATGGTAATATTGACACATAGTGATTAAAAGTGTTCAAATAAGCAAAAAATTAATCCATATTAAAGCAAGCACGGGACCAGTTTTCTTAACATTGTCTTTTTCTTGTTTTCTTACTTTTCAGTGCTGATAAATTTTCTCTTATAGGACTTCCTAGAGTGAGAGATGTCAAGACAATCTCTCTGCAGGCTCCAGCAGTAGTCAGCCATCATATGGGTATCCCATCTTCCTTGGTATTGTTCTTCCATCACTTTGATATCTTGGTGGAACCTTTCACCTTGCTCTTCACTAACATCACCAAGATTTTCTGGAAATTTATCCAGATGACTGTTGAGATAGTGAACTTTAATGCTCATGTTGCAACCCAACTGCAGAAAGTTTACAAGTAAATCCTTTACAAGATCTTTATAATTTTCAGACTTTTTGTTTCCTAGGAAGTTCTTAACTACTGCCACAAAAGCATTCCAAGCTCTTGCCTCCATTTCTGTCATAGAGTTACTGAACTGCGGATCTTTCATCAGTTTTCTTATCCACAGATAAAATTTTAACAGCAAAACAGCTGTTAATACTTAATAGGTCTCAAAAATCATAAATTTTGATAAGCGCCCTTCATGGATCACCCAAAATAGGCATATTGCATTGCACGAAAACCTGATGTGATGGACAAAATCTAAGGTGATTTTTGAAATCAGCACATCAATATTATCCAGAAACAGGTCTTAAAATTAAATCAGCAGCAAACAATTCTTTTTTTGTTGGGCAGTGTAATGCTTCAAATATGACAAGTACAGTACAGAAACTTAATGATGGTGAAGTAAAAGGAGATCTTTTTGAAGACAGTAGTGAAGAAGATATGGATGAAACTGCTGACAAACTTGACAGTGTTGACACTGCAGACAATGATTTTGTTGGATTCTCAAATATCCCCCATATGCGATGTGCAGTCCACACATTGCAACTGGCAATTTGTGATGGGTTAAAAGACAGGAATGCTGCTAATGTAGTAGGTAGGTTACGCAACATAGTAGTGGCTGCAAGAACGCCTAAACTTGATGCAATATTAAAACGTCAATCCGGAAGAGGTGCAGTTATAGATCAAACTACACGTTGGGGGAGTACCTATGAAATGATTAAGTGCCTTCTTGAATTGAAGCCATACCTTATCAATATGGCAAACCCAGATGTAACAATGACTGATATCCAGTGGCAGCAGGCAAGTCAACTTGAGGCATTACTTAAGTACCCATATGTGGTTACAAAGAAGTTTCAAGCAGCTGAATTGACACCTGGCACATTTTACAAGGAATGGAAAAATATTAATTATAAACTATCTCAAATTGGTGGCATTGTTGCAGATGGTACAAGAATGTCTATGCAGCGTAGAGAAGAAAATTTACTGAATAATGACGTGCTATTGGCTGCAGTTTATGTACATCCTATGCACAGGGTACTTTTAACTGAAGAACAGATTGCTAGAGGAAAGTCAGCTCTGTGTGATGTAGCTGTGCGAATGAAAATGTTAAATGAAACAGATGCCGCAAGTAATTCAGAATTTGAAAGCTGCTCTAGTCCTGCCATTATGCAAAGCTCCTGCTCAAACTCTGAAGAAGAAATGGATTTTGAAAAATATCTCGATAATGAAGAAAAAAAAAAAAGTTAAGCGATGCCGTTTGAGTCAAGATGATAAACCTATAAAAATAACCCCATTGACCAAATTCAGAGAAGACTTTAATGTAGCTTTAACAAAAATAGAGAAATTTGATCGTTCATTAAAACTTGATGTGATGAATGCCATACCAAAGTATCCTGAATTAGTGCAAGATGTAGCCAGAAGTGTTACTGCATTGCCACCAACACAAGTCAGCGTTGAAAGATTATTTTCAGCTCTTCAGTTAATTAAATCCCACCTACGGGCTAAGTTGAAGGAGGACATAATTAATGCTATACTTTTCTTAAGAACAAATTCTCCTTAGAGAGAGAAATTATTAAGTATGTTTTTTTTAGCCTTTTTTTAATATTTAGCTTCAATATTAGCTTAGCATATAATATATAATGGAAACAAAATATTCTTTACGAACTTTTTTTTATTTAGCTACGGTACCGTACGCAACATTAAAATTTTAAAATTGTTAACCTAATGAGGTTATAAATATTTTGAGATCAATTTCTTTTTCTGTTAATTTTTATTTTTGTGTAATACAACATTAAAATTGTATTAAATTACTAAACTGTATTATTATCGTACCTACTTTATTACATTTATTTATACTTATATATTTGAAAGAGTCGGCAGTTGGAGTCAGTTTTTAAAAATACCGACTCAGGAGTTGGTTGTTTTTGGCTGACTCCCCATCCCTGGCTCTTAGGGGGTGTTTTTCTTTTGAAGCATCACCAGGCCTCGCTTGATGAGCCCAATTGCTTTGTGGAGGAGCTTCACATCCAGTGTTCTTAATTGGCTCAACAGATTTGTCCTCAGCCTCCTCCTCAGCCTCCTCCTGGGCTGTGCACTCTTTCTTGCTCAAGCTGATCATGTAGCAAGAGAAGAATGCTTGGTGGCAGATGGAAAGTGTACCTTGCATGGGGGAGCAAACATGTGTCTGCACATGGTGGCCATTTTGGATCTACAGTACTATACAAGTGAAGGAGAGATGCGCATGTCATGAGCCAAGGGAGGTATTTTTTGGCAATTTTTTAGTTAGGCAATCACATAACTTAGAAATTGTGATTGGAAATTGATATAAGGGTGTTAATTTATTAAAATCTGATAATTGAATAATTGGATATCAATTGATTGGATATTGGGGATACTTGTATTTGGAAAAATTGCTGAAAATGCCCAAAATATGTCAAACTACAATAAAGCAGCAAGGAGGAATTTTGGTGAAAAGATCTTGGTGCCATAAGTTATGGTATTTTAGAGCAAAAGTGTAATGTAATTTCCATTAAAATGTGTGTTCCTACAAATTGCTACTACTTATTTTCATTTACAACAGTACTGGTGCACCTAACTAATGCCACCATAGCTTTAGTTTTCCTATTATGACACTATAATTTTTACTGTCAGTGTATATTCAGTAAACAAAAAAAAAAAATTGGTCCTTGTAAAAAAAATTATTTTTTGGTGAAATTTTCCCCAACTGTACCACCCAAATTTCTTGAAATGCTCGAAAAATCTGATATGAAAAGTGATTTGTAAACATTAAAATATGGATTTTTATTATTTATGTGAATAATTTAAGGTTAAAAATAAAGTAAACTGGTACAACTTTCAATTTGAGGGGTGTCTCTAAAGGAGAAAGGACTGAATGACACGTAAACTTAATTAACTTCATTGCAGCAATTGTAATAAAATTAGATTAGAACAATAAATATCATAGTATCATCCCACTCACTGTCATTCCCATTTTATTCCACGTCCAAGAATAGGAATTTCGAAGGAAGTATTTTCAAATTATTCTATTCCCAATTCGTGTTATTCTCATTCACAGCCTTTCCACTTTGGTCCAGGCTAGGCTAGGCAAGACTAATGTAGGTTAGATTAAATTAAGGTGGGTTAGGAAATATTAGCCATTCCCATTTGGTGCTTTTACTGCAAATGGGAATGGAGTGACATTTTCTGAAATAAAGAAACTTGTCAAATAATGGTATGGATTTTTCACTTTGTGCATTTTCATTTGCAGACTGGATGGGAATGGAAATGACATTGAGTGGGAAGTAGGGCCTAATCATTATAAATGTATTCATTGTATTACAGTTATTCTTCAAATACAGTTACACTCGCAAATCATTGTATTGTTTGCTAAGTTTTATATCCGTGAAGGGGGCATTCATAAATACTGTTTAGTGAAAGGGAAGTAGCTTCAAAATAATTTGGAAACCACTGGTTTAGTGTCTAGTTTGAGCTATATAAAAAAATGTGCACACCTTTCTTTAACCCTAGAATGCATAACCCGGATAAATATAACACCCGGCGGGCCTCAGAGGCCCGGGTTATGCAATGCATTCTAGGGTTAAAGACCTGCAAGCCCATTTTTGTAGTAATTTTTGTTTAGAGTATACTAGCATGTAACATGGGATTTATATCATCAATGTAATAAGTGGTTACGATTTGAAATACTGGTATATATTCTATTATATTTAGGCAAATGTTCAGATTACAGTTAGCCTTGCCCTTGGTTTATATGGTTTGAATATTAAGATAGAAACTTTGTGGGTTTTCAGAGTTTTGTTACCAAAAAGCAATATGGAAATTTTACATATGCAATTTATACTCAAACTTAATGTTTCTGCAAATTTTTTCAGATTTCATATAATATACAATATATCTAAAATTCTTAAAAATCAGCATTGACAAAGTGAAAATATATTATACTTAACTGTCCTTATAGCTTAATGTAATTCAAGGAGTTTATGATGGGCCTACTTAACAAGAAAGCCATTTCCTTGTCAGCCTGTAATAGTTTACTTGCTCAGCCCCATGCAAATACAAGGTTTAGGCTGGAATAGACTGGTCAATGCTTTTCTTTTCTTTTTCAGATTTTTGAAATGTGTCACACACAAGCTGTATCAATATTAAAACATGGGCCTAAGTCCTTTTCTTATATGTTAGGTTTATTTCTCTTCACTTCAGCATTACTTTTTGCTTCAAGCAATGCAGTTGCAATAATGAGTGTTGATTTTGGCTCAGAATGGATGAAAATTGCTGTTGTTGCAGTAAGTACATATTAGTTGTATTCTAAAAATTATCTTATTTAAACTTTGTTTGCCAGAGCTACAGTTTTTACAAGGTATGGCAGCAGCTAGGATGTAAATATATACAGGGAGTCCCATTTATCTGTAGTCTTTTGGGGTCCATGGTTTAAGTGAACCTTGGATTAAGTTTCCAAAATTACTAGTCTTAGCTATTGGTAGATAAGACAGGGTGTGTATAAAGTAACGCAAGTGAAGAGACAAATCCAATTTGAACACCTCTTATAAACCTTACCATTGAGTACCATATACTTATACAATATAAAATAATTATAATAGCTAGTTCTTATAAGTACATGTAATAAATATTACTTGTCCATGTCCACTTGCATTAACATAATTCAAATCAGATTTGTCTCTTCACTTGTGTTACTTTATACACACCTGGTATAAGGAAGAATGCAATTTGACTAATTTTTATATAGTTATTTGTATAAAATAATGTACTTAAATTGAAAATGTAAAATGTTCTTTATAAATTTATTTTATTTACTAGAACGTAAATATTCTTTCATATATTTACCTCAGTCATTACACCAGAAAGGTTACCATGTTGGATTCAAAGAAAAATTAGTTCTGTCAGTGTACATATGAGAGTTGTTAATTAACCCTCTAATGCCGACTGGATCGAATATGTACCATTTCAAACACACACATTTAGACAGCCCTACAAAAATGTTCGGTGTTAAAGGGTTAAGGATAAATGTTAATCCATATTCACTAAAGAATACTTTATTGCTGAATAGGCAAAAGACCAGGTGATAAGTGGCTTTATACATTTTTCATTTTCAATAGGATGTTAATAACAGATTATAAGTTGTCTTTTGCCTTTTTTTTAATCTGTAGATTTTTATCCAGATCTTCAATTTTTTACCTCAAACTGTTTTTGAAAATGGGACTGCACTGTATTGTGTTGTAATTTTAGCATTTTGTAGGGCAAAATGTTATTAACAGTAGTAATTGTTATTTAACAGTAATGCTTTTTTTCTTTTTTTAATTAGCCTGGAATTCCAATGGAAATAGCCTTAAACCAGGAGTCAAAGAGGAAAACTCCTGTTGCAATTTCCTATAGAGATGGAGAAAGATCACTTGGAGAAGATGCCTTGTCTGCAGGGATGAAGTCTCCAGCTCTCAGTTATGCATATTTGCTAGATTTACTTGGAAAGAAGATTGATAATCCCATGGTTGAAATTTATAAACAGCACTTCCCTTACTACAAAATTGAAGCAGATCCAGAAAGAGGAACAGTTGTATTTCGGCAGAATGAGTTAGTATGAATTTAGTTTCTTCACAAGGAGTTATCATAGTACACTTGAACCCTATTAATTTGACTCTTTCAGGGCTCTACCCTCGTCGAATAATCCGGAAGGTACGAAAGTGAATTAACCAGACAGTATAAAATTAGTTGTATATTTCAAACTTTTGTATGAAGTATTGTCGCAGGTGACTCAACCCACAACTGTTTCTCATTTGAGATTGGGTCTATGTTCTAGTTTGACCATAAATCTATAAAGTTGTTACTTTTTAGACTAAGCTGTTTACTTTCCTTTCCTCCTTCTCACTCGATATCTCTTCCTATAATTACTTGGCTTTTCTTTATTTTATATCTTTATATCTTTTCAAATGTTATTTTACTTTTGTTTATCGAAATGCCGGTGGGATACCCTTTATCTCCCCCCTTGATGACCTGATCTGGTGGATGACTGCTGAACTCATAAGGAATGGTGAAATTGAGATGAAGAAAATGATGACCAGATTTGTATACAAATCTAGTTTATTCAGTTAAATATTTACATTATGTACATCACACTCGCTTCATCCATGCCCAGTCACTTACAATCCAGTCCAACAGAATATTTCTTTCACATTACAAGTTATACTTTATTTACACTCGCCGCAAAATGACTTTGGACCATCTACCATTTTGGAGGAAAAGCACAAACATCATTATAAAAAACCAAATATATTTAAAAACTTAGTTACATCAATATGAAGTCATGGCTCCCTTGTTCTTGAGGACCCCCTGGAGCCGTTTGGGCATGGAATCACTGAGCTTCCTGAAGTAGTCCAATGTCATCTCCTTGCACCACACCTTTATCAGCTCTGTCTTGAGGTTCGCGAGGTTAGGAGTCTTCTCTGCCATGATCTTCATGTAATGCCAACAGTTCTCGATGGGGTTGAGATCGGGGCTATTGCCAGGCCACTCTAACACCTTAATCTTCCGCTCATTAAACCACTTCGTCACCTTCTTGGCCTTGTGACAGGGGGTACTGTCGTGCATAAAAATCTCGCTGCTGTGAATGGCGAAGTGGTTCAACAAATGGTCGTTAAGAACGTCAATATAACGGTCACCGTTTATCATCACATTCTTGGGAAGGAAGTACAGACCCCCATTTCCCTTCTCACCAGAAGAAAAAACCCACACCATCACTGACTCAGTCGGTACCGTGTAGGCCAGGTGGTAACGACTAGCAGATGACGGGTGGCGCACCTTGGCAGATCGACTCTGGAACATGCTTTCATCTGAAAACATCACCTTCCTCCACTGTGCCGATGTCCAATGAACGTATTTCTTTGCAAAGGCAACACGCTGCTTCTTCATGCGGTCGGTGATAAGTGGCTTCTTGGCGGCGGTATGGCATGGTAACCCCAAGTCCTTCTGCAGCCGGTGCTGGATCATTCGAACAGACATGGCTTCCAGCAGCTTGGGATGGTTCTTTTTCAATTGAGACGCTGTAAGTCGAGGGTTCTTCAACACTTCTCTTTTTATGAGGTTATCCGTGGCCTTAGACGTCTTCCTTCGCCTTCCACCACCGAAATTGTGCTTCGGTACGACGTTGGGTGGTAGGCCTCTAGCCGCCGCCACCAGCTTCATGATGGTCAACTTCGCCCGACCAGTACGCTCGCATATCGTCTTTATTGGGACGTTTTATTGCCTCCACGCAAGAATACGGGCCTTCTCCTCAACAGAACAATACTTCCCAGGCATGTCCACTGCACTTTAAGAAAAATAAAGAACACAAATGACTGCACACAAAAATCCAAGAATTCTGGACGCGGTATGGCAGAAACACAACACCCCCACGTCACCTATCTAAACACTGACGAGTTTTGCCTCTGCGGTAGCATAAAGGGATCGACTAACAACGTTAGAATTAAAATTTTGTTTTAACCCAACACAGTATTTGAATACTAAACTTATTTATTAACACTAAATTAAGATTACGAAATTACTTCCCGAATCATAAATTAAATCCTGAATAATATTATTGATTCCCGCTGATAGAAATTTTATGCTATCAGAGGGCTAAACTTGTTTATAGTTTAACACCCTCTTTAGTTGGTAGTAATTGTCTTATTCTATGAAAACAAAATAAACCATTACCTTAGTAGTTTTCGTTGTAAACACTTTACCTTGATAATATTCAAGTATTATCAAGGTAGATTGCATGTTTTCTGAAAGGGAAATGTTATACCTAACAGCCTTATAACAGCCTAATTTGAAATAGATGATTGAACTTAAACATAAATGCAATTTAATGCGCTTTACTATGATACACCGATCAAACCTGAAGAACAAAACAGCAACGCAGTTAACTAAACAAATTTGAAGCAAAATTCTTCTATAACCTCACTATTCAGTGCTTTGAAAACAATTAAACCATCCAACAACTTCACTATCAAGTCTTTTTCCAAACCAAAAAACCAGCTGATTTAACGAGGCAGCCGGAATGGTTTCTGGTTGGTTGTAGTGATTTGAAAATACGGAAGATATATCCGTACAGAAGTCGAACCAACCTTTGTTAAATTAATGATATGATTGAATATAATGAGAAATAAGAAAATAAATCTAATAATCTCCTGACGGAGAAACTGCAATTTAAAATCTAAAATTGCAGTAAGTCTTAAATTTTGATGACACCCACCACCAAATAATTTTTTTTGTATTTTTTTTTACTTTTTTCAACCCATAACCATCTTAAATCTAATGTTAATCCTAATCGTCTTCCTTATTTAGTAGGTCCTTAAGCCTCTGTTTGCAATGAATTGCAGCTTTCCTAGTGGGTCTTAGATTAGGTTTTTCTCTTTGAACATCTTTCGAATTTGGAAGGTCTTGACGAGCACCATTATGAGTAA
Source organism: Bathynomus jamesi (assembly GCA_023014485.1). Lineage (NCBI taxonomy): Eukaryota > Metazoa > Arthropoda > Malacostraca > Isopoda > Cirolanidae > Bathynomus > Bathynomus jamesi. Next base: position 666,214 of record JAJOZX010000863.1, read on the forward strand.
TCGAGATTTCTAATGGATACAGGTGACAAATAGGATAATTTAAAACTTTGTTATCTGATCTCTTGAGTTGAACACTTCTGACTTTGTTATCATCGCCTACAAACAAATGCAGGATGCGTCCCATCTGCCAAAAGGGTCTGGTTTTAGTAGTTGATTTAATCAAGACCACATCGCCAACTTTGATGCGATTACCCAGTCTGATTCGTATAAATCTCGACTATGTTCTCGAAGACTCAACAGTACTCCTCATACCACCATTGGTCTAATTGAGAATACTTTTTGTTCAATAATTCAAACGATTTGTTTAGTTCGTTATGAGTAGGGGGATTTTGTGACCATAAAGGGTCATCATCAGTTTCAAACTTGAATACCAAAGATTCCTTTTGGTGTTTAAGGAATGAATTAGGCGTTAAGCTTGATATTCAGTCTCTGACGAGACGTATGTTAGCGGACGAGAGTTCACAGTGTTTTGAATGCTTGTTAGCAAGGTCAGTAGATCAAAATGATCTAGAACAGAACGGCCAATGGTTTTGAAAGGCAGCTTTTCACTACTCGAATGAGACGCTCCCAGCAGATCCCATCCAGGCTGAATAAACTGGAAAGCTGGATGTGTTTGATACCACTGGCTCGCATGTGCTCTTGAAATCGTTAGAATTTAAAGTCTTCTAATGCCTTACCAGCTTGAATGAAACTTTTAGCATTGTCGCTGTAATTCTGTCGCAAACACCATATAGATTAGTGAATCTCTGAATGGAAGCAAGAAGATTTGGTACTCATATCAGGAAGCAGATCTAAATGTATGGATCTTATGTGAAGACAAGTGTAGAGCAAAATAAATCGTTTGACAGTTTTTCCTGAGTCAGGGTCTTTGACCCAAACGTGACCTGTGAAGTCAACCCCAACATGTTTATAGGGAGTGAACAAACGCATCTGATGCTTAGGGAAATTGGTGAATTTGGGATACTTTTAAGAAAATTGATTGTATTTTCTGCAAGTAATGCAACTTGAAATGATACGCTTGATGGTTTGTCTTGCACTAGTGATCCAAAACCCCTGCAAGCGCAGCATTGTTAAGGTGGATTGAATACCTAAATGCTTGCATCTAGAGTGACAATCTCGAACTATTAATTCAGTGAAGTGATGATGTTTACCTAGTAATATGGGATTTATGATGTCATAATCATACACGTTTGTTCTTGAAAGTCTGCCCTTGGTTCGAATCAATCTGACTTCGTCTAGAAAGAGATCCAGACAGTTAACCAGATTGGGATTTTCTTGAACCGTTTCAAGAAATTGATTTTCTTTGTCAAAGGATTCAAGTTGCATGATGTATAACCAATACAACCTACTACCCCTATCCAGGTCTACATTGGGTTTCCTTCTGCATTTGAAAACAAACTTTAGTACATAAGCCATGATTCTATAGACTTTGTGAATGTTTGAAAACCGTTTGATGTCAAGAATGGGTTCAGTTTTACCAGCATTTAAAGTGACTGATGTAATTGTAGCTGATTGTGTCTTTAATTTGTTTGGGTTAGATAGGCACTGAAGATCATATTTAGGCCAAAAGGATGAATCTAGAACTATTCATTCAGGACCATGCATCCAGAGTTCTAGATTGTTCTCAAATTCTCTAAATGATATTCCCCGAGTAATGAGATCTGTGGGGTTTTCTTTAGTTGAGACATAATTAAATGATATTGAAATACTGAATTTAGTTTGAATTTCTTGATGCATATGTCTAATATCCTGAATTCGATTTTGAACAAACATGTTTTTTATTTTGACATTGAGGTCTGACGAAATGACCCAAGACAGCACAATTTGAGCATCCACAAAAATCTTGATATTTGAGAACTGAGCTTTAATGGATGAGAGAAATTGAGGAAGACATTTGAACGCTAGATAAACTGAAAGTAATTCCAAAGTAGGTAAAGTACGTGCTTGAATAGGAGCCACTTTAGCCTTGGAAAAAACTAAGTTTGATCCTGAAGGGCCAACTGCATAGACTGCAAATCCGTAACAACTGGCACTAGCGTCACAAAAAATGACTAATGAAGCTGAGTCGCTAGAATTGAAAGCTGAACGTTTGAAAGAAAGATTTGAGTGCTTGAAGATCTTTGAAAATCTTAGTCCAAACCTTCAATTCATCTTGACTGACTGTATCATCCCAAGACAACTTAAGCTTCCTTTATTTGGTGGAGATCTTTGTCTAAATAAAGATGTTAATCGGTCTCCAACTAATTTGTACCTTGTTCTGCCTTGAGAATCAGCAACCCAAAAATACTTTGGAAGTCGTTGCTTTAATAGTTTAAGAACTAAATCACTTTCTATAACATAAAGAAAGCGATAATTTGGCGCGAGGTACTGATTTTGATTTGAAAGGAAACTTGGTACCTTTTGCTGTAAGAATATTTTGACGCTGCAGTTTATCGAGTGGCAAAGGATGTTAGGCTCAAGATAAGATACTTGAGATCCACAGGGACAGTAAGCTAAACATGGTTTCCCATCGCCATCAAAACAAAACATGAGGTGGAAAAACTCTGCAGGAGTAATTCCCATGTATGAGACAGCTTTGATGAAACTGCCTAATGGGTCAAGAATAGCTTCCTGTTTGTTAGGATCCAAGAGCAAATCAGCCTTAAATCTTACGCAAGAAGGTCGATGATCGAAACAGATATTTCTGAGAGTTATAAGCTCTCTAAAATTTCGAACACATGCTGTGTTTTGAATATAAGGAAAGAGCGGACTCTTAATTACATTCTTTGTGATCATGATTTCAGAATTAGATTTTTGAAGAAAATCATCTGATTTTTTGGTCTCACTGATCATCCAATTTTGAATAGTAATTGAAAGATATGTGAGAACCAACAACTCAGCTGCAAAACGTTGATATTCTTGAAGAGATTTTCCGTTTGGTTTATAATCTCATTTCAAGAATTGAGTTAACAAGAGCTTCAATGGTTATAAATTTAATAAAAGTACCATAAGCGGCATGATGTAGATATTGAAGATCTTTAAATACGCGCTTATTTAGCTCAAGTAACCAATTGCAAGCTGGTTTTAGCCTTCGTACTGAAGGTATTGGAATCATAAACTACTACTCATTCAAAGAAAAAGTTGTAGACTTTTGTTGTTTTTGAAATTTTGGAAAAGCCTTTGAAAGAAGTCTTCTGACTCCAGTACTACTTGAATCAATTGGAAAGATGTTCTCATTCCAAGATACCGAATTGGTATTATCAAGCTCAAAAGGTAATTCCTGTTGAACAAAGTCGTATAAATCAACTTCTTCAGATCCAGAGATAGTTTGAGAAATGGATACAGCATTAGAAAAAGAATGTCCATCTAAAAGTGGACTCGATGGAATAGGCTCCACATTGTAGTCGTGGATGAAGAAATCTTCCTCACCCATATCTTCTAGCAGGCCACCAAAAAGATGTATAGAGTCATTAAATTGTTTAACCTTGATCTCATCCAAACTACCATTTGAACTCTCATCTATACCTATAGACTCCAATTTATATAAATTTTCCAGACCCAAGTCTAGATCGGAGTTGGATTTACAGTGACACAAAGGATTGAAATAACTTGGGGTCGGATTCATGACACAGTTCACGATAGAATGAAGACCCAGTTCATCATCGTTGAAGACGCAAGCGAACTCTTCCCATCTCCAGACTCGTGAATCTGTAAACCATTTGAGTCCTGATTTAAACAGGGTATTTGAATATTTGAAGCTAAGCTTCAATTCGGTGTTTCACTTGAGGGGCTAGTAAGTTTAAAAAGGGAACAATACCAAGGGTTTTTACACCCTGAAAGCCCTGAATTAAGTTTAAAAAGGGAACAATGCCAAGGGTTTTTACACCCCAAAAGCCCTGAATTAGTAGGTTTTAAAACTTGAACAGCAGATTGCTCCGCTGCTGTGAAACTCGAATCAAAACTTGAATTTGATCCATCAGTCTCAGTCAGAGGAAGGGAATTTTGTTGATCAATTTCAGATCTTTCTAGTCATAATTTTTTAACAGTAGTTCTTGAAGAAAACTGACGAGTTTTCTTGACAGATCTACGACTGTTGCTGGAATGTTGAATTGGACTCTTGAAAGTATCCAACTCTCCAATAGGTATAAGTCCTTGAGAAACTGATATGGCAGTACCATTCTTGAGTTTTACGAAGGAGAATGGCATAAAATCTTGAAGCACATCAATTCAATTAATCCTTCAATGTTTGAGACTAAATCATTCTGAAGGTTATAGAAGGACTTTTCCCCGAACGTAATTCCTTCTTCTTGAAGTTGAGAAATCACGTTTTTTAATTCTGGAACAGTATAATCTAAATCCATCTTTTCATCTACGATGAAGTTTTTGAGAGTAGCCTTAGATGGATTCAGCCTTACACCCAACTCCACTTCTTGAATTTCTCTAACTTGAGATCCAATAAAGGTTCTTATTAGACATTCGAATTTAGGTTTTTTCTTTAATTGACAGTCCCAACCATCTAGAACTGAGGGTCTGATATATGATCTTTGTGAAGCTAAATCTAGCAAACACCTAACTGATTTGACATTATTTTGATTTACAAATTCTAGAGTCACGGTAGGTAACAAGACGCCGCGACTTTGAAATATATGATTCTCCGAAGACAATGCATGCACCGATACACTGTTTACCTGAGTCTCGACACCATTAGTTATTTTATTTGAACCCAACTTGGGACAATGCTGAAATATGAGAGTTCAAACCGCAGGTTGCACAAGAAAATGAGAGCTTGTTGGCTTTACCAGGACAATTGTTTCCCAAATGTCTGATGCTCGAACAATGAGAGCATAAATTGATTTCTTGACATCTTTTGTCTTTTTTGAAGTGTGTCATATTTAGAACAGTGAATTAAAGAGTGGTTGCCATCACAAAATTTACTTTTTAAAGTTAGGACCAGCCTTTTTAGGTTGAGGCATATTTGAGGCTGCAGTCTGAAAAGTTTGAAGAGTGGCTTTAGGTTCTTCACTTTTAATGTTTTTTACCACATTATTGGGTTTATAGAATTTGAGATTTTGATTAGACTTGGCTTTACTAGACTTTAATCTGGACAAAGTTTTAATAATCTCACCATAATTCTTAAAAATTTGATTTGGAGAAGGGTAATTGGATTTGCATTTGCGAACAATTTCCTTCTTGAATGAAATAGGTAATTTACTCATTAAGATGTGACCCAACAACAAACTACCAGACGAGGTTTCATCCATCAAATCCACCTCATAATTTTTGAGATCAAGAACCATAGCTCGAATTTCACTAAGCCAGTTATTTAACTTATCATATTGAAAGTCATCAATTTCATTAGCTGTAACTAATTTCTTGAGTGAATCATCAATTATATAAGAGATGTCTAGAAAGAGATCTTTTAAAATGTCTAGAGCTATCTCATAATTGTCATCAACATTTGACAAATGTTTAATTGATTGATAAGCTATGTCTCTCAAGTACCCTTTCAAGTATGATAATTTGGCAGAATTTGTCAGATCAGTACGAACACCTATCAAATTCTCAAACTGACTAAGAAAGTCTTTAAACTCGTGCTTGTCAGTAGAACCACTGAAATTCCTGCACTGAAGGTTAGGTGGTGCAGCATTACGCTTCAAAATAGCACTTAACCCATTCATGAAGTCACTTTGAAATTTCTCGGCGTTTGAAAAGCTATTTTCTAGGTTATTTGTTGCATTTCCAGAACTATTAATTTTTTCCTTTACATCCTTTATTTGAGCTAATACATTTTTTACTTTAAAAATGCATTTTCGAATTTCTAAATCCCTTTCCTCCGATTCTTTTAAATCATCTAAATATGCTTGATCCTCTAAACTACACTGAATTTTGTCATTAAGTTCCGAAAGTTTACATTGATGGTTACAAAGTTGTTCTAGTCTACTATCTAGATCTTCAATGAGAATTTCCCTCTCATTTAAAAGCTCGTCCAAACTCGAAAGGAGTCTAGAAACCATAGATCTATGACCTCCACGCCTTTTAATAAATTCTTTAAGTTCAGCCATGTTTGTTAAAATTTCTTGAACGTTGGAACTAAAAAATACTTAATCGAATTTTACTTAATTCTAGAATAATAAGGGAATTCTTGAATTAAAATTTTAAATTTAATTTGAATAGGACAAAGGTATTCACAAAAATTGAGGCTCAATGGTAGGCCCGAAAAAGACACCCCCCCCCCCCCCCCCCCCCCAAAGGGTAGGCCAAACTTGAATCCTGGAAATACCAAACCCACTCAGTGATCAAACTAATTCACAGCAGCAGAATCTTGACTTAATTGCAAACAAATAACTTTCTTGAAAATAAATTGTAAGATCAAAGGGAAAACTGTCAAACAAATTAATGGTCAGGTTAAAGGTTAGGCTGTACTTCCCACACCTGAGTACCAAATTTTGAGCAAGAGGATAGTGACACAGCTTTCGTTTTTTGGAGATTTCCCTGTCAATTTAACAATTCCAACAATTTATAATTTTTAAAGCCTAAATAAATTGTAGAAAAATAACTGCACAGATTTATAATCTGAATGAGTTTTTAATTTTGATAGTTCTTACTAATTTCACTGAAATTACTAAGGATTTAATTATCTATCAGCAGGAATGTTACATAAATATGAACTGAAACTCAACAACAAACTCTAATTAGCTTAAAGTCAGAAAATTTAACTTAATAGCAAAATTTAAATAACTTTAATTTAAATGAAAAATTTCTATCAGTTATGTTAGAATTAAAATTTTGTTTTAACCCAACACAGAATTTGAATACTAAACTTATTTATTAACACTAAATTAAGATTACAAAATTACTTCCCGAATCATAAATTAAATTCTGAATAATATTATTGATTCCCGCTGATAGAAATTTTATGCTATCAGAGGGTTAAACTTGTTTATAGTTTAACACCCTCTTTAGTTGGTAGTAATTGTCTTATTCTATGAAAACAAAATAAACCATTACCTTAGTAGTTTTAGTTGTAAACACTTTACCTTGATAATATTCAAGTATTATCAAGGTAGATTGCCTGTTTTCTGAAAGGGAAATGTTATACCTAACAGCCTTATAACAGCCTAATTTGAAATAGATGATTGAACTTAAACATAAATGCAATTTAATGCACTTTACTATGATACACCGATCAAACCTGAAGAACAAAACAGCAACACAGTTAACTAAACAAATTTGAAGCAAAATTCTTCTATAACCTCACCATTCAGTGCTTTGAAAACAATTAAACCATCCAACAACTTCACTATCAAGTCTCTTTTTCCAAACCAAAAAACAAGCTGATTTAACGAGGCAGCTGGAACGGTTTCTGGTTGGTTGTAGTGATTTGAAAATACGGAAGATATATCCATACAGAACCTCCGAATTTATGATTTATAAAATCACAAGTTCTTGAGCTTCTTGATTCTTGATCAGCTTACTTCATACTATACAAATTGTCATACTTAGCAAATAAATATGATAATAAAAACCCACTCTAATAGACAATAGTCATATTGTGACTTTCACGTAGAAAAAGTTTTTTTTTTGCATTTATTAGCAAATAAATCTTATGTTTAGTTTTGTAGTTTTTTATCAATCCAGTTCTCTTTCTCATACACTATCTTGACTTAAGGTCACTGGCAGTCTAGAGAGTCATTCCAGATTCACCCTGGAATGGAGCTTTTCAGAATTTGATACCAATGCTTTCTTGGTACCAGGCTTGTTACAATTGGGCCTACACTAGGTGGCCAATTTGGTTGGCCTAGATCCATTTGAGAAGCTCCCTTACGGGGTTCTTTACGAGATGGTGTGGGTGGGTTTTCTCCATCCTGACACCGCTCATCAAACTTGCCTAGATGTTCAAACTAGAAGGGCCAAACCTGACTTCTAGTAGAGAAGCCTAATCCTCCTCCTCCCTTGAACTTCTTCACATCCAGCATAAAGTCCGGGGAAAATACCCTGCCAGATCTTGTAACTCACTCCGCACATCTGCCTCCAGCATCAGGCCACAACAAGGGGTGGGGATCCCCATTGGCTGAGTTTTTATCTTTCCATTACAAAAATATTCTAATAATTTACTTTTCTTTACTAAAATCTTTTAACAAAAATTACTTCTGAAATTAATAAAGAAGAATGAAATATTAAATGGAACCCATCTAGACTTGCAAAATTTGAAGGTGAAATAGGGAAATCCTAAAACCTCTACAGCATCAAAGTATTTGTATACAAAATTTGTTGGGTATTTTAACAGTTTATACGAATGTGTGGTGTATTCCTTAAATCTACTATCCAGTAACTAAACTGTACTGTATAAATTAATTGCAAAGTTTTTAAACTATTTCTTCATAATATTAATATTGTACAGTATGTACATTATTAATGTTTAGTTTAGTTATGGGTCTTACGATGCGTCATAGTGGTGGTACCTATCTTATTCCGAATAGCTACGAATAGTGGCCATGGGCAGGGTGGGTACAATTCGTACAACTATCGGATTATTCGTACATTGGTACCAGAAAGTTTGAAATTCCTCAGATATTTTGAAGGGTCGAAGAAATGTACAAATTAACCTGAAATACGAAATAATGGAGTGCGAATTAATGGGGTTTGAGTGTATATCTTTTGATAGGTCCACATTAGGTTGTGCTAATATAGCTTGAACTTTAAATACACTGAATTCTGTAAGAAGTGAATTGGGATAGGTGAAGAATATTTAAACTTGGGCCTAACTTGATTTTAAAAAGGCAAGAAGACTGTTAGTGTAGCTATTGATGATGAGATAGAAAAAAAACAGAATTTAGTTCTTTTCATTAATTTTATAACCAAATCATAATTTAGCCTGTATAGTGACTTTGAAGTTAATAAATCATGGATAGTTCCATATTTGGTTTTGGCATCACTGATCTTACTGCTGAATCTGTAACTTTTATTCACTTTCACTAACTAGGCCAATGCCAGTGTTGCATTATTATAGCACTGTATTCCTGTTAATAAGTTTTCCTTTAATATGGTATAGCATCCCATTATGTTTTTAAAGAAATTAGGATTATCTGATAATGGTTGAATTGTATTTTTAATTAAATGTATGGATATTAACTAGTAATAGAAGATATTTTAATTATTAATATTTAAAAGAAATTTTCTTTTCATTGATAAATTAAGCCCTGGAAAGGGGAACAACTCTCTTCAACCTTTTTCTCACCTTCCCCTTGACGAATGGTTTTATAAATATGCTGTTTATTGTAGGGGAATGCATTTACTTGCATTCAACGATGTTAAAAACCATGCATTAATAATATTAGAAACCATGCAATACTTGTAAAAGTATATTTGTAGCTCGCACATGGCCTGTTCCTTTAGGGATGCAATGCTACATCATTCAGTCAGTTTTGGTGGTTTTACTTACTAGGTAGTGCTGGAATCAGCAAGGATTCTGAAGTAGGGTTTGCTCCCATTAGTTATTTGTGATGTGTAAAGTAGTCCAAGTAAGTGAGATTCATGCTTTTTTTTTTTTAAATAGGGGATCAACTTACTCAGTTGAAGAGCTAGTTGCGCAGATCCTTAATTATGCGAGAGAACTTGCAATGGCATATACAGATCAGAAAACGAAAGATATTGTCATTACTGTTCCACCCTTCTTCAGTCAAGCTGAAAGAAGAGCACTTTTATCGGCGGCTGAATTGGCTGGACTGAAGGTCAGTTGTTTGATGTTTATATTTAGGGATAGATTAGCAATTTATTGAATACGCGTTTTTGCCCTCCAAAGCGTTGTCCTCAGTTGATTGTAGACTACTCGAGTCCCAGTGATCATGACCGAAGGTTAGAGTGAAATATAACATTTTCGTCGTTGTTACAAACTTTTAAGTAAAATACCTTTAATGGGAAAGGTACCATTCTAATTATTGCACATTTTGAAAACTTGTAATTTGTAGTAATTATGCAATTTTTTTTTTTCAGCCGAAGATTCACTTCTCCACAGTTTAAGCAGATTTGTTATAAACAATGCATATTTATTTATTACTAGCGGAGAACCCGCCCTTCGTGCGGGTGGCAAAAATATCCTAGCCGACGGTGGAATATTTTTTGTAGTTCGAAGACTGTTATTAGTTAGGTTAATTGAATGCCCGGTTAGGTTAATTGTACGCCCTTGACGATTGGTTAGGTTAAGTTGTGATAGTTTCATTAGTTTTAACGAAAATATCACGACAACCTAACCAATTGTCAAGGGCGTACAGTTCACACACACACACACACACACACACACACACAGGCGTCCTTTTATTATTATAGATAGACTTTTTAAAAGTAGAATTCATTACGCCTTTTTCTAATGCATTAAAATACAAATATCGCCTATATATATATATATATATATATATATATATATATATATATATTATATATATATATATATATATATAATATATATATCAAGAATCTTCTCTTTTCGAGCGTGACCAACTGACAGACATTCCTGGTGTTTATATTAATAATTCTTAAGTATAAATTTAGAGATTAGAGTATTTATTGTATTTATGTACACATTCACTGGTGAACTTGTCTTGGTGGCCATGTATTCATATACAGTATAATATGGAATTTTCATGCTAGTTTGCCCTCTAGAAGTTTCCTGTATGTATAGTGATGTTAATTGTTAATTTATGTAGTTTTTCCCGTTTTACATTTTGTGTTTGTAGTGGGGGGATAAGAGATTTACAGATGTAATAAACGTTGTTGTTTGTTTTAAATTACATAATGTTAATAGTTTCTCTAATGAAATTTCTCTTCCAAGGTCCTTTCTTTGATGAGCACAAATGCGGCAGTTGCTCTAAATTATGGAATGTTCCGCCGCAAAGAGATAAATGAAACTGCGCAAAATATCCTCTTCTACGATATGGGTGCTTCCTCCACCACAGCCACAATTGCCTCCTACCAGACCATTAAGACCAAAGAACGAGGATACTCTGAAACTAATCCTCAAGTCTCCATTCTCGGAGTTGGGTTAGTGATCCAAGAATAGGAATTAATATAAACAAGAAAGTGGTTAAAATAAGCCTGTTTTAAGGGAATAAATTGTATTGTAATTCTGGAAAGAGCCGCTTCTTCCACTGAAATTGGCACGCATTTAAATACACGAATTCGGTAACAATATATTCGTAAACTTGTGCAAGAAAGTATGTAGCCAACAGCTGAATATAATGGAATGCATTGTGCATATTTATAAGATTTTTTTTTTAATTTTATTTAAGTAAAGATGTATCATTTGAAGAATTCTTTTTTCAGATTCGACAGGACATTAGGTGGTCTTGAAATGCAGTTGAGATTACGTGATTTTCTTGGTAAGAAATTCACTGAAATGAAGAAGACTCCGAATGATGTGTTCAAATCTCCTCGTGCTTTGGCGAAACTTATGAAGGAAGCGGGAAAGCTTAAAACCGTTCTTTCTGCTAACACTGAGCATCTGAGTCAGGTACTGTAACTTTTAATTCGATGTGAGTATAAAAAACTTTTCATTCACTATTCTATTTTATTACCAAACTTCTAGAATGCTACTTACTTTGATTGTGACATTTCCTTCAGTATTTTATTGTAAATTCACCAAATTACTATACCAAATCCAAATTTTATCTTTGAACAGATTGAAGGAGTATTGGATGATGAAGATTTTAGAATGAAGGTGAAGAGAGACGAGTTTGAGGGACTGTGTGAAGATTTGTTTGAGAGAGTGAGAGGGCCGGTTGACGCCGCATTGATATCAGCTGCCATCGATATTAGCGATATTCACCAGGTATCCAATTTTACTCATTTACCTCTGGGTAAAGAAATATATTATAATTTGGTAAAGAAAAATAGTTTTAATTTCTTACGAGTTGGAGTAGCATTTACTTGAAAATTCATCATACAGCCTTTCACATTCAAGCTCGTACTCAATTTCCGCCTTTATATGTATCACCACAAAATAAGTTTAGTTATTGATAAAATATGAATATGTTTTGAGTGCAATAACTGCACTTAAATAAGATGGAAAAGGAAAAAACAATGAAGTGGAAAACAAGAAGCTAGTGGAACTCGAACCCACGAAGCGGTTATTGCACTTAAAACTCATTTATATACTTTATAAAGGAGTTGAATGGAGCATGGTCAAACGTAAATATTGCCCTTGCTCGAACAAATCTTTTCTCAGGCTTCTGGGTTGGTTCTGAAACCACGCGATGAGGGTTTGATTCCCACTAGCTCCTAGTTTCCCATTTTATTGTATTTTCCCTTTGACAATTTCAAAATAACTACAATTGGTGTTTAACTTGAATTACAGAACACTTGAATAGCAAGATAGTTGGAGAAATTTGAACTTAAAATTTCTACATACGTAATTGCTGCTGGGATTCAACTGTAGAATTTGTAACAAACATCACAATGAAACCCTAATAAATACAGGGTGTTCTAAAATTATCCAGTAAATTTTTGTTCTAAAATTACCTAGTAAACTTTTATATGAACGCATTATTTTAACAAAAATTATGCAATATTTAACAATTTTATTTCAAATAAAGCGACAATAATTGTTTATTTTAGGTGTTCAAAGTGTATTCCTTCAACTTGAACGCATTGTTCACAACGTCTGGCTACTGATCGACAGACATATAAAAGTTTACTGTGTATATTTAAAATAAAATAATACCATCTCCACTGTTTACTGTGACATCACTTTTACAAGTAAATATTTCCGAATGATACATTTTTCAAAACTCTTAACAAGATGCTTTTATCACAGCATAATCTATGCCAAATTGAACTCCTCTAGTTTAGTACGTGACGTTAAATATTCATACTTTTTAATGTTTGCTGGGTGCTAAAAATTTGTACATGTACGTATACAGTAGGCTTTTATTACTTATTTTTTCAGTTCATTATCGTGGGTGGCAGCACTCGTATTCCCAGAGTGCAATCCATCCTGCAGGACATTTGGGGAAAGGAACTGGGTAAGAACGTTAATGCGGATGAGGCGGCCGCTTTGGGCGCTGTTTACAGAGCGGCAGACCTCGGCCAAGGATTCAAAGTGCTCAAATTTCATGTCAAAGAATCCGTTGTTTACCCCATTGAGGTAAGATCAGTGGTCACTGATAACACTGGTCAACACTCATTTTATTGCCAATCATATTAGAGTGATTTTGGGGTAACTTTGTGGTGCTGATTCCGAATATGACATCGGTTTTGCTAGATTGGCTCTAATTTATGAGATAATTGGTACCCCATTGAAACACGTAAAAATGCAAAAAATTTAATGTTCAGGCGGAGCCTACTTACAAATCGCATTGAAATTGTCTCAAATCATACAAAAGTAAACACATGAAATACATAATGGCATTTTATTCGGTCTCACCATCTAGAATGTTCCGGTAGTTTCCCATATGCACGTGTTATGGTTACGTTTCCTATTAATTGAGGGTATTCATTATCTCAAGAACTAGAGCCAAATCGGAAAAACTACTTTCATTTTGGAATTCAGCAACCCCAAAATACCCTAAATTCGTACGAATTTCCTTGGCAACGAAAAAAAATCTTTTTTTGTTGACCTGTGTAATTAATTAAAGATATGTCCCCATCTCTCATAATAATTGTATAAAACTACTTATTAAATTTTCAGCCAGGCCAGCATTTCCAAAACTGTGGGCATGAGGAAGTTAGTAAAGGAAAAATAAAATGAAATTGTATTTTCAATGATTTTATTCACTATCATTTAACATGTCATAAATAAGACTCATTTTTAATACTACCTCGTATTCATTATAGCATCACTAAATTGCGCTTCATGAATGCATTTTGCAGCTGAAATAAAGGGAGTGTGAAGGATTGACTTCAGTTTGAAGGGGGCATTAGACAAAAAAATTTTTTTTTTTTTTAAACTGATCTAAATTATGAGTTATTCTCGTTCTTAAGTGGTGGTGTATTAATGGTTGAGTTTCATTGAAGGTTGATTTTGAGAGAATTGTGGAGAAGGAGGATGGTTCCGTAGCTTCCAAGACTGTTAAGCGGTCTCTGTTCGCTCTTGCCAATTCGTACCCTCAGAAGAAAGTGATGACCTTCAACAAGCACACGGCGGACTTCGGTTTCAATGTCAACTATGGAGACCTTTCACATTTGACAAAGAAACAGATGAAGTACGAGGAACAATGCTTTTTTTTTTAAATTTTAAGTTAGTCCAGTACTGCTACTCAGTCATTTTGAATTTTTTAAATAAGTTTTCATAGCTCTCTCTATGTACGAGGGTAATTCAATAAGTATCCGCACTTTTTATTTTCACATCTGATAGATTATAAACACATCACTTCTCAACACACTTAGTCCAGCAATCTACAAGCTTCCTAATGCCATCACAAAAGAATGTTTTTGGCTGTGTGCGTAGCCAGTCATGCACCGCCTCCTTCAGGTCATCATCGCCTTGGAATCGCTGACCTCTTAAAGCGTCTTTTAGTGGTCCAAACAGGTAAAAATCCGAAGGTACCAGGTCTGGACTGTAGGCTGGATGGTCGAGAACTTCAATTTTAAGTTCTTGAAAGCATTTTCTAGTCTGTGCAGCGGTATGAGGGCGCGCATTGTCGTGTAACAGAATAGCACCTTCCGACAATCTCCCTCTCCGTTTTGTGCGAATTGCTTGCTTTAACCCATTCGTAAGCATGTCGGAATACGATGCACTTGTTACTGTAGTTCCACGCTCTAGATAATGTTCAAGGATAGGGCCTCGTGTATCCCAAAACAGTGTTAGCATAACTTTACCTGCTGACGGCTGCGCTTTGAACTTCCTTGCAACGGGAGATGTTGGATGCTTCCATTGTATGCTCTATCGTTTGCTTTCTGGTTCATAGTGATGGATCCAGGTATGGACGTCTGCTCTCGTCTTTTGGGGCGGTATCATAATGAAGGTGAAAACTTTTTGGAGAGCATTATCACGAGATGAAACCTGGCTCCATCACTATGCACAGACTAGAAAATGCTTTCAAGAACTTGAATTTGAAGTTCTCGACCATCCAGCCTACAGTCCAGACCTGGCACCTATGGATTTTTACCTGTTTGGACCACTAAAAGACGCTTTGAGAGGTCAGCGATTCCAAGACGATGATGACCTGAAGGAGGCGGTGCATGACTGGCTACGCACACAGCCAAAAACATTCTTTTGTGATGGCATTAGGAAGCCTGTAGATCGCTGGACTAAGTGTATTGAGAAACAGAGAGACTATGTTGAGAAGTGATGTGTTTATAATCTATCAGATGTGAAAATAAAAAGTGCGGGTACTTTTTAAATTACCCTCGTATTATCAGTTTATAACTGGTTTTAATTGTACTTTTAATTTTTTTATACACTGAGCGGTAGAAAAATCGGCCAACTTGGAATATCGCGAAAAGCAAAAAAGTAGGCAAGTTTCTGTTTATAAAAGTTTTAAAATTCGAAAATATAGTCTGAGGCAACGAAATAACGAGATAAAACAACGTCAGCTGCGAACACACTAGCTGTAACGAATTTTCGACTTCTTTCAAGAATTCGACAGTCTGACATTCAGTTGCTCTTAGACTGCTAATGCCACTTTTTTCTTCCACTAGTCGGAGTAGGCATTTGCGTTTAGTAACAGATAGACTTCTTATTCTTTTGGGTTTCAGAATTGGACATTTACAGTGGATTTGAGTGCCGTGAACGTCGCAAGAGTCGTCGCCCTAATTGAAGATGGTCTGAGCCAGCATTACGTCGCCGATGTGCTAGGAATTCCAAGAACAACGGTTCGACGTGTCCACCAACGTTATGTGGAGACAAGAGAGTACACCCAAAGACCAGGATCTGGAAGATCGCGCTGCACATCTGCCCGTGACGATCGTTTCATCGTTTTGAGTGTGTTGCGAGATCGTCGCTTGACTGCCACAAACGTCCGCAATGAGCCGGAAAGGTCTCGAGACGTCAGTGTATCGAAGCGAACCGTTAGGAGGAGACTTATAGAAAGTGGCTCACATGCTAGACGTCCAGCAATGGGCCTGCAATTGCTCCCACACCACGTTCATTCGTCTTGCTTTCGCTCGTGAGCATGTCAATTGGACTATGGTCCATTGGGGACAAGTATTGTTCACGGACTTTCTCCTGTTCTTCTCCACACTCTTTCCCGTCCATCGGATGTTCGAAGATTAAATCTTGATTGTCCGTGAACAATACTCGTCCCCATTGGACCATAGTCCAATTGACATGCTCACGAGCGAAAGCAAGACGAACATTGCGGTGGTGTGGGAGCAATTCCGAGCCCGTTGCTGGACGTCTAGCATATAAGCCACTTTCCATAAGTCTCCTCCTAACGGTTCGCTTCGATACACTGACGTCTCGAGACCTTTCCGTCATTGCCGACGTTTGTGGCAGTAGGGTGTGTCAATTTTAGGGAGCAAAGTGAAACCTTTAGATTTTCAAAAACTACTAGTGACCAAATGATGCATTTTTATGTGCTAAATCGAAATACGGCTTTAAAATCCAGATTTGACCACTCCTAGCTACTTATATTTGAAGTTGAAGTTTACAAAAAATCAGCAATTTTTGCAAGTATTTTTTTATTGTATATAACTACATTTTACATACATTACATACAATTAAATCTTGACATTTTGATTGTATTTCAATATTAAAACAGAAATATAGATAGGTTTCTTGAACTTTGCCAAGGATGCCATGTCTGCCTTGCTCTTGTTCCTGGACATGAGATCCCTACTGGCCACGTGGCCACTGATGTACGCCTCCCTCCTCTCTTGTTGTGCTGCTTCAATTGTCATCCTTACACACCTCTATACTGACTGTGTGTGTGAGGGCCATGCAGGAACTTCCATTGGTCTATCCAGAAACTCCTTGATTGCAGCAGTGGTGAGGGAGCAGGTCAGAGGAGGCTCAGTCACGTCAGAGTTCCAGTCAATAAGCTCCGAGAGTTTGGTGGCATCTGGGTTGATGTCAGGAGTCTTCCTGGGTCTGACACTGCAGTCTTCTACCTGTGTGTCCTCATCTCCTTCAACTCTGATTTCCAGTATCCTTTTCACTGCCTCCCTCCTCTTCTCCTCCACCTCACTGCACAGCATGGCTTGGAGCACAGCCTCAGTGTGTGCATACCAGGCTGATCTCTTCACTGTAGGCATCACTATTCCTATCACCACCTGACTTCTGAGCAGCTCCAGCTGGTACAGTACATGCCTGGGACCCTCCACCCAGCTGTGATTTAACTTGATGTTGAACCAGTTTGGCATGTGGACTCCCACTTTGAATTCCACAATTATCCTCAGATTCTTCAGGTTCCTAACCTTCAGCCCATGTTTGGAAATCCACAATCTGCAGAACTTTAGAGCCGTGGTGACCCACCTACTGTGACACACTGGCCCAATCTCCAGGAGAGCTGGACTCTGAGGTACCCCTCCCGATCTGATGGCAGTGATGATTCTGTAGCCATATGATTGGTCTGTGCTGAGGTCCTTGACTACCTCCTGACTGAGATCGGGTAGAGGAGGACCAACAGTGATCCTCGAGAAGTTTGGGTTGATCTCCAGCTCAGTGGCAGTGTCTAACATCTTCCCTAGGGGCCCAGACCACTTGTTGCTCAATGTCTTGCCATCCAGTGCAGTCACCAGGTGTCTGAGACTCAGCTCTTCAGTGTGCAAGTCACAGACAATCCACACCAATTTCCTGCTAAGCTTGGCCTCCACATAATACATTACTCCTCCCTCCCAGCCAGTATTCACATTAGTACTGTCACCTCCTATGGCCAAAAGGGTCTGGTCTGCTCCTCTCTCTCTTAGTCAGTTCACCAGATGATCAGCAATGACCTCAGCATGACTTCTCTCCTCTGCAGCTTCCTCTGGTACAAAATACCACAAATATTTTCCACCTGGTTCATTGCACACTGTGTAGTGTTCTTCCTTAATGAGGCCAGCAAACTGCCTGTCACTGCCCTCAGCTTCCATCATCACTTTGGTGTCATCTCTTTTCCCATCAAAGAAGATACAGGTGATGCCATTTTCCCTAATCTCTTCATCAAACTTCTTGACCAGCTCCTTAGTCACACTCCTGAGCCCTCCTCACCTTGTTGTGGTCAATCACCAGTGCTGTGTCAAACTCTATGATAAAACCAGCATCAATCCAGGCAGCAGTGGCAATCCCTGCAGTCTCTCTCAGCCCAGTGTGATGTCTCAAGCTAGCCAGAGCTATGTTGGTGATATCTTCAGTGTTGTATTTCTTCTTCTTAGCCACAGGCAAGGAAGAAGTTGTCGCAGCCTCTGGTATGAAGTCTTCGTCGTCCTCTCTCCTCCCTGCCTCCAGTATATCTCCAGTCTCCTCCAACTCCATCTCCAGCAGTGACTCCTCCCTCAACTCCTCTTCTTTCTTGGCTGACTCCTCTGCCTTCCTCCTCCTCTTCTCCTCGGCCTTCCTTCTCTGCTCCTGTCTCTGTAGCACTGCTTCCTGTCTCCTGGTCTCAGGGTGATCAGCTAGACCCATCTGGTGTGCCCCCACACTTCCCACCTTTTCTCTGACCTTTAATGAAGGCAAGCTCCTGCACTGGTATCTTCTGCTCGCTCCTGCAGCTGCAGTCAATGTGAACCTCACTGTTGCAGACAGGGTTGCACCCAAGCTCACTGCAGCTCCTGATCACACAGTGACAGGTCAGGATGTCCACCAATTTTTTCAGTTTCATCATGAACCTATCTTTGACCTCTAGCTTCACATTGCCAATGGACACCTTCACTGCCTCATCCCACAGTGCCTTCACTTTAGCCCTGATCCTGACCTCAGTGTTGATTACAGGTCCTGTGAATAGAGCGTTGGCCTTTCTCCACTGAGCCAATAGCTCTGGAACAATGCCGTTGTTAATCAGGTCATTAACTGGGTAATTCCTCCTGTCTTCCTCACTCATCTCTCTCCTCAACAAACCATACCTCAGCAGATCTCTGGCTGTGGGCAGCTCAGCAGGGGGAAGTTCCCTCCCAGTCCCCACCAAATGACTTGGGTGACAACTTGATTTGCTTCGGGTTCTGATTTTTTTGACTCATCCTGTGAATCTGTGAACAAAAGAAATGTCATTGAAATTTGGATAGGCCTACTGATTATGATTATATAAAATTAAGTTAATTGAAATTCTTAATATCTTCCTATAAGCTCAGATAAAAGGTTGTGTTGTTATAGGTACAAGACTTAATTATTCAAAGTAATGACAATTTCATATATCTATCATATCAAAATATACAGAAAGTTTGGGTCACACACAACATTTCGAATAATTTGAATTACACAATATTTACATTACGAAGTAATCAAAATTGTCAAAAAGGAGGGAAAACACGCATTCACAATCAAAACTCCAGCATTTGTGACTGTGTGAAACTTAGAAACCATACTGCACACTAAAAATAACCAAAGTTGACCACACATATCAATGGCACATTGATATACGATGCTACAGTCATATTTAGGTTATATTTCAAACCTTTATGGTCAAATATAAGTAGGTAAATGGCTTTTTTAAACAACACTAAAGATATTTTTAAGTTTGCTAGATAATATGACATCATTTGAGCATTAGTAGTTTTTGAATTGTTGACTTTACTAAAATTGACACACCCTATTGTGACAGTCAAGCGACGATCTCGCAAAACACTCAAAACGATGAAACGATCGTCACGGGCAGATGTGCAGCGCGATCTTCCAGATCCTGGTCTTCGGGTGTACTCTCCTGTCTCCACATAACGTTGGTAGACACATCGAACCGTTGTTCTTGAAATTCCTAGCGCATCGGCGATGTAACGCTGGCGTCGACCATCTTCAATTAGGGCGACGACTCTCGCGACGTTCATGGCACTCGTATCCATTGTAAATGTCCAATTCTGAAACCCAAAAGAATTAGTCTGTTACTAAACGCAAATGCCTACTCCCACTAGTGGAAGAAAAAAGTGGTATTAGCAGTCTAAGAGCAACTGAATGTCAGACTGTCGAATTCTTAAAAGAAGTCGAAAATTCGTTACAGCTAGTGTGTCCGCAGTTGACGTTGTTTTGTCTCGTTATTTCGTTGCCTCATAGACTATATTTTTGAATTTTAAAACTTTTATAAACAGAAGCTTGCCTACTTTTTTGCTTTTCCGATATTCCAAGTTGGCCGATTTTTCTGCCGCTCAGTGTATTTATGTTTATATTTTGTATATTTATATTTTGTATATTTATATGCGCAAGCATAACTTTTCTGGATGACACAAAAAGCGTCATTCGTACGCTAAAGTGTTAAATCTAAAATTCTTACGCTTCTACCTTTATTCAGTTTATAGGATGTGTATTTAGAGAAAATAACATTAATTTGTAATTTTATGTGAAGTTCAGAAATAGGAAATCTGAAGTGATTTTTGTGCAACGAGTTTTTCTTTCTCTGAAGATCGTTGGGTATAGGCAACATTTCTTTCGTGATGGTGGAAGGCGTGACCACGGCTTTCAAGAAGAATTTGGACGATGGGGCCGAATCGAAAGGCATTAAAGCTCATTTCTCTATGGATGATTCTGGCATTTTAAGTCTTACGGGCATTGAAGCAGTTTTTGAAAAAAATGTCACAGTGGAGGTTGAGCAAGAGGAGGAAGAGTCGACCTTGTCCAAGATTGGAAGCACTCTCAGTAAACTCTTTTCAGGTATAACATTTCTCATCAAAACAGTGATGATGTGACACTGTATGGCACTGATGAAGGTTGGCATTTAGGTACCTTCTGATTTTAGTTCTTTTAGCATATATTTTGCATCTGTCACAGCATAATAATAATTAACATACAGGGTGTCCGAGAATTATCTGTACAAGTTTTGGCTGTTATTAAAAGTCAACCATGAAGTGTAGAAATTCCAGTGTTGTCCCATTTTACAGAGAATCTCATTAAGTTTTTTCTGATACCAAGTTTTGACAAGTTTTTTAGAAATTCCAGTGTGTCCGAAAATTATCTGTACAATTTCATCTTTTAATAAAATTCTTGATAACACACGTAAAATTCTTAAACAAGATTATTTAGAATCTGTATTTTCAAAAGTTTCTTTTATTAAAGTAACGTTGTTACAAACATTCGACATGTGCACCATCAGTGATTCGCAAAACATCCAATCGATAATCCAAATGTTGCCATGTACGCTGCAGCATATCCACATCAATTCGCTCAATAGCAGCTGTGATTCTTGCTTTAAATCATTAATGTCTGTCACCCGCGTACAAAAAAGAAAAAACTTGTCAAAACTTGTTATCAGAAAAAACTTAATGAATTTCTCTGTAAAATGGGACAACAATGGAATTTCTACACTTCATGGTTGACTTTTAATAACAGCCAAAAATTGTACAGATAATTCTCGGACACCCGGTATAATCCTAGTTTTAAAATTCACTCTGATCCATGGAAAGGCTTCGCTACATTCCGCAGTACATAATTATCGGATGTTTATATGGTTTTATCCATTTATATAATTCACAGGGAACGAAGATGAAGAGAAAGAGAGTACAGAAAACAAAACTGAATCTACCTCCAAAGACGAAAGTGAGACTAAAGGAAATAAAAAGGAAGATAAATCGGATGACAAGAAAGAAAATGGGAAAGAAAAACAGAACGCGGAAAAAGGTTCAAAGAAAGAAAACAAGAAAGAAACTAAACCAAAACTCGTCACCATTAAAGAAGAATTGAACTTCACCATCAATTATTTGGATTTGAAGCAGATGTCTGCCGAGAAGAACAAAGCATCTGTAGGAAAGTAAGCATGACCTTATTTTTGATTTAGTTGAGTCAGTATCGAAAGTATAGAATGTAAAACACTTCTGGAAAAGTGTTCATTTAAGGAATTAGAATGGCGTACATAATTTAGGGCGGGTCAAAACAAGTTTTTTAAATTTTTAAAAAACTACACTATGTGAGGGTTTTCATTTGGGTTAACAAATAACGTATCAAAAGTTGAGCTATGTGCGACCCCCTGTACCCATGCACATAGTCCCCCCTTTTTCCCCACTCTTCTAGCTGAGATTTCACAATAAGCTTTGAATCTATTCTGAACATCATTTTAAGATATGTTAAAAGTAAGTTAGAAGACCTTATTTGCCCTTATTTAAATCAAATGGCATCTTCCTTATTTATGGATACTTTTTTTGTTTCATCAGCAGGGTTGCCAGATTGTGACCAAATTTCACAAATGTGCTAAAAACGTCTGGCAACGCTAATTTTTTGAGTACTTTTTGCAAAAAATTATATTTTTGTTTCAGATTATTGATTAAGTGAAATTATTATTGATTATTGATTCAAACTGTTGGTTTTTAAGTTAAATTATTGGTTATTAAGTCAAACTAATCATGACAACAAGAAAAAAGTCAAATGCAGCCTTTGGAAATCCTTCGGAGTTTCCAGCAGGTATGACACCAACAAAAGCAGATGTTGTGAGAGGCACTACAACTTTGTGCGATGACGAGAAGAGGCTGAATCAAATAAATCGATTACTTTTAATGAATGTTGTAACATAGTCGCAATAGACGTTGAAACCATATGGAGTAGATTCTCTTTCCCTACAATAAGTACTTGTGGAATCTCAGAAAGTTGTTAGTGATAGAAGCAGCCTCAAAGTTGAACAAGGTTCCTATAAATCGAAGAGATGAGAGATTTGAACAAAAAGTTTCTGAGTATGATGCTATGTTTGATGTATGTACCTGTGATTGCTACGATAAAGGGATTGATAGAAATGCCTGCTGGTGCAAGGATAAAATAACAATTGCTGAGTGGGATTCTTTTGTAGGACAAAAGCAAAGATTAAACCAACTGGGGCCAGTTGATAGAAAAGCTGCTTTGATGAGGAAAATATCTATTGCTAGAGCTCAAAAAGAACACGAACGCCGAATGAGATCACAAGCAGAATTGACTAAAGCTATCAAGAGTTGTCCCTTCAACATCACAGGAATCACAGAATGCAGCCAGTGCTGAGAGCATGGAGGTAGATACCGACCAAGAGGATGAAGACTTCGTGCCTGATATAGAGTTAATAGAGAATGAGCAGAACAGATATACCTATAAAGAGTTGGCAGTGACCGCAGATCGTTACAGAATGAGTTGCAGGGCAGCAGCAGCAATTGTTAATGCTGCTTTAAAAGATATAGGAATCCTGGATCAGGGCAACATGATTGATAGAAAGAAGCTGGAGAGGGAAAGAGCACGAGTAGATAAAAGGTAAAACTTTACAAGACACCCGCATTGCCATGAAATATGCTACAGTAATGAAACACGTATCAATCGATAGAGCAGAAAAAATGGTGCAAGCAGCTGTATATCATTTTGAAAATATTAGAAAATAACAAAGTTATGATACTTTGAATCAATGTCATTTTTAGCGACAGTTTGAGATATATCTAGCAACATCTGCCAATATTTTTTAGCAATTATTGGTATATCTAGCGACATTTGGCAACACCTTAGTTGCCACGCCGTTCAATTACTCCATTAGGTCAGATCTAGTCAAATTGTGTTTTGTAAAGATGGATTGTTGTGACATGTCAGTTACTGTGTTTTTTGATAAGTTTCGGTCAAAGGATAAGGAGCTTTTTAAATTTTTTTGTTGAACATAAGTTACTATTGAGCGAATGCTACTGTAACGAAACGTATATCAATCGATAGAGCAGAAAAAATGGTGCAAGCAGCTTTGTATCATTTTGAAAATATTAGAAAATAACAGTTATGACACTATGATGTTAATAGTCCTATTATAGCTTACACCATTTGGATCTTTTCCGTTTCATGTACTGTTTCCGATTTTGTTGAAAATAAGATATTTAATTAATGTAGGTTAACTGAATGCCCGGTTAGATCAACTGTACGCCCTTGATGATTGGTTAGGTTAAGTTGTGATATTTTCGTTAGTTTTAACGAAAATATCACAACTTAACCTAACCAATCGTCAAGGGCATACAGTTGATGACCTAACTGGGCATTCAGTAACCTACATTAAATATCTTATTTTCAACAAAATCGGAAACAGTACATGAAACAGAAAAGATCGAAATGGTGTATAGTTATAAACCTAATAACAGTCTGTTTGAGCCAAAATTGGTGGTTACAATTTGTGAATTATTGACTCGTTTTGGGAGTTAGAAAGTAGTTGAGATTATGTAAGCCGATTGAAGATGGAGGTAAACTGATAGGTTTTCAGTCTTCAGAAATTTTTGCTGAATAAAGTGTATTAAATATTTCGTCTACCACTTCAATTTCATATTTTCTGAAAGATTGTGTAATGCCAAACTATGATGCAAATTAGTTGAAAAATAAAGATAACTTGCCCCTGGTTCTAGTTTTTGTACTCTGAGACTTTCTATTTTGAGTTACTCAAGAGCATAGTGTAAAATTTGAAACGAACCATTCTAATTTTTGCACGTAGTCAGAGTACTTTGTTTAGAACTAAAATATTTTCAAAAATTAAGTTTCATGCGTTTTTCGCTCTTCAAGTTTTATCTTTTGTGTAGGAAATTGGTGAACCAATTTTTAAAATTGTTTTAACTTTTGACTTTTGTGTTCGAATTTGAACTTAGCCATCAACTTTTATTTTTATTTTGACTTTCATATGAATTAAGTTTATTTTATTTATAAAAATAAATAAAATAGTTACACCAAATTAAAGTAAAATATTAATAAGATTTATTCGAAGTCAGAATTCAATTTCTGGTTCATTAGTCAGTCGGTACAAATGGGAATTCAGAGTTGAAGGTAAAGCCGGAGGTCAGTTAAATTTAAAGTTCAGTCACGGTTGGAATTAAAATTTGAAGTCTAAATTAAAATTTGAATTCAGAATTCGGTGGGCTTTACAATCCAGACAGATTTGTACAGTGTGTCCAAGGAGTCTGTATCCAAAGCGAATTACACTAATTAACTTTTTTGAACTGGATAGGGAACATTTATGATCTAGTTCTATAGATAAAAATATATTTACCATTGGGTAAGCGCTTTTCGGACACTTTGTAATAAATGACTTTTTATTTTAATATTTGGTCGTTCGTTTTATTTTAAAGACTGCAGAAAATCAACGACGTTGAAGGTGTTCGCAAAGAGAAAGAGAGACTAAAGAACACACTCGAGAGTTACATATTGGATGTGCAAGACAAATTGATGCAAGAAGAGTATGAAGTTGCTTCTAAAGTAGACGCCAGGAACACAATCAAGGAATTGGCTACTCGGGTACTTTGTACTATTTTAAAGCTTTTTTATTTACTACTATTTTCGTTTAGAGTTCAACAGTGTTTGCAATTGTGGTTGAAAGGAGTGGCAGTTTGGGAAGTGAAAGGATGTGAATTATAGTACCTTAATTGTCGAAGTACACTCGCTTATTTATATGAAATTGTTCATTAAATTGGATCGAATTTTCGTTACTAATCGGTTTGAAGAGCATTAAAATGAGAGGTCAGTTTAATGCAACATTTCATTTTTTTTTTCTATGCAAGGTTATGTATCTGTCCCCGACCAAAAAGTTTGGATTAGCCATACTGAATTGCAGTTGCCCACTCGCGTGTTTGTCACTTTCGTGTCCGGGCTATAACTGTTGAACTGCTCAACATAAATTAATGAAAACACACACACACACACACACACACACACACACACACACACACACACACACACACGTACGTACGTGTCATGAGCTGGAATAATCAGGTCGTTGTATTGAAGGTCAAGTGGAGCTCTATCCCATAACTTTTAAACCGCACAATATAAATTGCTGAATTTCACACACACACATGGACCATTGCAAGACTGGTTCCTGCATGAAAGATCAAGGTCCCAAATGGAGATCCGTGCTATAACTTTTGAACCGTTCTACATAAACTGACGAAACTTCATAGTTGTATGGATCATCGCGAGACACTTTTGTGCAAGACTCTGGTTTCTGCATTAAAGGTCAAAGTCATAGAGGTCATTGGTCAAATGGAGGGACACGCCATTATTTTTTAACTAAACAAATTCTTGCACCAAAGACCAAGGTCACAAATAGAGGAGGTAACATTGACGTCGTTCCGACATAGTTCTTGTTAATCCTTCTTTTTGTATTAAAGTTTTCGATAGACATATATTTTGAATACAAAATTTAAAAAACCTTTTGATACTTGAGTAATTAGTAATGATCATCAACCACTCTTAACCTACACGTTAATTACATGTAGCCTATTTCCATACTGTCTGAAAGTGGAACAAAGCACATGCCTCGACTTTCATTTAATATTTTGTTTTTAGTATTGTCTGTGTGTAATTTACCCAAATTTTCATTCGACGCACTATATCTGAAGGCAAAAGGTGTGAATCAGAAAACATCAGGGTGGACAATATCGTGATAGAAGAACTAGGGCAAGAGGCTATATATAAATATCTGGGGATGGAGGAATCTGAAAAGATGGAAAATGACATCATGAAGGAAAGACTGCGGAAAGAATATTCAAGAAGGATAAAGCTAATCCTAAAATCTCGCCTAAACAGTAAAAATAAGATCCTATCCATAAACTTATTGGCGGTACCTGTACTGTCATACAGTTTTTGCATAATCAACTGGACCCAGCACAAAATCAACAAACTGGATACGATCACCAGAAAATTGCTCCATACGCATAAGGTCATATATAAAAACCAATACACACCAAGGCTATACCTGCCAAGGAGGGTCGGTGGATTAGGGTTTGCGCTAATTGACCAAGTGCACAAAGCCACAACAATAGGATTAGCACAGTACATAAGGAAGGAGAAGGAAGGCTAGTCAGATTTGTAAGAGACCATGAACGTGAAAAGCCTCAAACAACATCACTCTCAAAAAAGGCAACTGATTATCTAGTGGATGCTGGCATAGGACCTAAACAGCTTGAAGACATTGCAAATAAACCTCTCGTGGAAAAGATAAGCACCATCAAAAGAAGGTATAACAAGAAAAGACCAGAAGAACTGGGAAGAGCACAAGTTCAGCAAAGTATACAAAGAGGACGTGCTGAACAGAGCATACATACATAGAGAGGGATAAAACCGTGGAGTTCCTGGTAAGAGGGGCACTGAGACCAGAAGATGAACGGCTCGTGATGGCGGCACTATGGACAAACTGGTTCAAGAGGAATATTGAGGGCAGAAATGAAAGTGAGATGTGCAGATTGTGCTCAAAGAGCCCAGAGACTGTGAGTCACATACTATCGGGGTGCGAAATACTCCTGCACAGAGGAAACTACACAGACAGGCACAATGCAGTCTGCAAGCTAATCCACTTCAAGCTGTGTAAGAAATATAAAATAAGGCTAGAAACAGAAGGACACTGGGAACATATTCCACAAGGAATAGAAGACAATGACAAAGTGCTGCTCCTATATGATCACGAGATACCAACTGACATCAGGGTGTCAGGATGCAGACCAGACATAGTTGTGAGAGAGGAGGGAAACAAGTGCCTCTTGGTGGAAGTAGGAGTCCCAGCAGACTGGAATGTGGCGAACTATGAAAGGGAAAAGGTCTTAAAATACCAGAGACTCAAACACGAAATAAGGAGAATGTGGAATGTGGAACCTGAGATCATCCCAATAGTAGTTGGGGCAACAGGGGCAGTAAAGAAATCCACAGTAGAGTTCCTGAACCAACTACCCATAAGTGTGATATCTGGAGAAGTTGTAGGGGAGATATTACGATACAGCACCTCTAACTTACGCCTAGTACTAGGCTGTATCTAAAAATTCCTTAGGGTTAAGGTTTAACCCCGGAAGTAAAAAACTCTCCATCTGGAGTAGAAGGGAAAAAACAAAAAGAGAGAGTTGTAGTCTATGCATCCAGGACTTGCGCATTACCTATTATTCTTCTATTTTAAAATTTCCTAATTCCAAATGGGTTTTGCGCAAATTATAAATGACACGAGTATACACACCATACCAGATGGAGATCAGTTGAAGGTTTCTTTTAATGTAACCCTTTGTGTAAGAACGTTTCCGACCAAAACGTTTGGAGGGGCCATACTAGATTTTACTTGTCCATCCATCTATCCACCCATCTGTTCGTCACACTTTTATGTCTGGACTATAACTTTCTTTTACCACTCAACAGAAATGAACACACACACACACACACACACACACACACACACACACACACACACACACACACACACACACACATATATATTTGAATAAAAGGTCAAGGTCATAATTAGAGGTCAATGATTAAAATGAAAATCTATGCCATAACTTCTGAACCACTGAACGTAAATTGATGAAACTTCACACACACATGGGTGATCATAAGACGATGTGCATCAGTTGTGATATCAAGGTTCTGAACAAGTCAAATGTCAAACTGGAGGTCTGTCTTACCTTTTTGACTGCTCCACATAAATTGATGAAACTTCACGCACATATGGATTATTACAAGACGATGTGTCGCGAGCAAGACTGGTTCTTGCACCAAGGGTCAAGGTCGCAAATAGTGGAGGGGACATGCGTGTCCTTCCGACGTAGTTCTTACTATTAGAAATAATTTAAGTGGAATTTTACTTAATTAAACCCTTTTCCAGTTGGAGGATTGGTTATACGACGAAGGTTTTGACCAAGAGCCGTCAGCGTATAAGGAACGCCTCAAGTCTTTGGAAACCTTGTTCGAGCCAATCAAGATGCGCGTAAGAGAACACAAAGAAAGACCGGAAGCTCTGAAGGCAAGAATTCGTCTCCTCCTGATTGTTCTTTCTGTTTTGGTTCCCTTTTTGGCTCTCATTTCGGGTGGGATTATCCTTCGCAAAAAGTACCCACACTATTTTCTCAAAATAAAAAATCTAATCATGGAGGGTTTGGGAGGAGTTTCTGATATTTGTAATAATTTTAGGTTCAGCCGAAAGGAAGGAGTGGGAAGTAAGGATAGCAGTAGGACTAATAGTAGGAATAACGCGAGAATGAATGCTAATGAGTTGGCTAGGTTAAGGAGAAGAGTGTTTTGGCAGACTAATAGTAATAGATAATACCTGTTTGTTAAGCTAATAAATTATAATTTTTATATAGTTATTATTTACCTTTAACTCACAACTTTTATTTACACTTACACCAATATTCTTTTTCTCTTCCCTGTACACCTTTAAACAATTTAGAGGCTCCATAATACATCAAGGTTCAGAACATTACAACATATACACTAGATCAAGTATTACACGCACTTCCTTGTCTTTCTCTTCCTCGATAGGGTATTGTTCATCATTGGTGGGATGGTCTAGCTATATACATAAGAAAAAGTGTAGAAGTCCGATCGTCTGCTGTAAAGAGTATTGATAGTCTTGCCAATACGAACTCGGTTCATTAAATATACTGGCGGAGATAATTTATATTTTAGTCTCGTTCGAGTTTAATGATTTTATGAAGTAAACTTCGGTTATTATTGGTTTAACGAGCGTTCAACATTCAAAGCTTCAATGGGATAAAGTATGGAACAACTGCTATATTCTATGGGTTTCTAGGATATATGGTAAGAATCGTGAGGATGTTAGCACCTTCTAAGGTATTTTATTAATATATGAAAACCTACTACCGTACCGTTGTATTTGTTGTTCAAAAGAACAAAAATAACCAAAAAATAGTTATGATTTACGTTCTGAAAGCTTTCGCCTAACTGACCAATAGGTATCTAAACTACTCGGAAGAGTTAGAAAATTCTATAGAAAAGCTATTCTCGTAAGAATAGTTAAGTTCTATGAATTATACGATACTGAATGAAAGTAAAAAAAAAAAGTGAATTATGCTTAGCGATTCTTATCTTGAGAGATTTGTTTCAGGTAAATGACCTGAATACTCTTATGAACACGGATGTATTGTGCTTTAATGCAATTCAGTCATTAGTGTATTTAGTTAATTTTAGTGTGGCTTTTAAGAAATTCAAATTAAAATTAGCTATGGACTTTGGTTACTGTAAAGTTATAATTAATCTTTGGGAAGATGTAGTAAGTACAGTATATTCATATTTTATCCAACCAACCTAGGCGAGCTGCTACTGCTGCTGTGGACATGAATATCAACTAGTTTATTAGTATGAATAATAAAGTACTGAATTTCGTTGCAGGCTCTTCATGACATGATCAACGTTTCGTCCATCTTTTTGTACAGGGCTCAAAACGCCCTCGAAAATGAGAAATGGTTTACCGATGTAGAGCTTAAGACCTTGGATGAACTCATTATTAACACTCAGGTGAGAATCGGCCAAAAACTTAGATGTACAGTTTGGGGAAAAATTTCGCCGAGAAACAAAATTCGAAAAAGCATAAAAACAATACTAATTGGGTTTTGTTTCAATTTTATTACTGTCGACAAAAAGAATAAAATATCCAAACAAAAACTATCATCAGTTAGTAACTTTTTGCTTTTTAGAAATTTTGCTTCTAGGTGAACTTTTTTTTCCAAATGTATGCTTAACTGTGCAGTCTAATTGAAATGAATGTCCTAGTTGTCAACTCTATACTTCACTAGTTTATTGCAACAGTCGTACATTTCCATATTAAATATATACCTTAAAAGAGTGTTGTTAAGATCTCCTTATATACATACACCTTTGTATTCTTGCTTCCTTTTAGGTCCATTTTTAAATGTTAACCATGTAATATCATGTATAATTGCCGTTACGAGTTAATTGGATTCTTTAAACTTATTGCAGGGACCAAAAATTTAAACATACTAAGCCTAATGCCATATATGTTTGACACATTATATATGTAATGATTTTATACAAGGGCGTAGCCAGAAATTTCTAATCGGGGGCGGGATTACACATGAAATACGAGGGGCGGTCAGAAAATAAGTTTACACGGCGTATAATTTCGTAACTAAAGGACCTACATTGATTGTATCAGGTGAATTCGTTAATTATTGTTGGCAACACTGCACGTCGATTCGGCTGCCATCAACCGTACATTGGGTATATAAGTCAGTTGAACATGGAAACACCCTGGGTCCCCGCGACCAAAGAAGTTCAAGATTGTGAGGTCTGCTGGCAAAGTGATGGTTATCGTGTTTTGGGACCACAAAAGCGTTTTGCTCGCAGACTTCATGCAAAAAGGCACAACAATCAATGCAGCTGCATATTGTTCAATACTGGAACGTTTACGAGCGGTCATTAAACGTAAACGTCCTGGACTGCTCCGTAGGGCAGGGCACTGTTCCAGTCGAGCCGCCATGTTCAGCTGACTCGTATAACCAATGTACGGTAGATGGCAGCCGAATCGACGTGTAGTGTTGCGAACAATGATTAACGAATTTACCTGATACGAACATAATCAATGTAGGTCCTTTAGTTACGAAATTATACGCCGTGTAAACTTATTTTCTGACCGCCCTTCGTATTATTCAACAAATTTTCAGTTGTATATCTTCACTACACTATGGTGATGAATACACTCCTTTTAAATTAGCGTATGGATTAAAAAAAACCACGTGTATGTTGGACAAATAATACTTTGTTGTGTATTGATTACGTTTTTAATTCCTGTCATTTTGCAATGTACTGTGTATTTATTAAAAGCATGCAAAACCAATATATATATATATAAAACATATACGTTACATCTCGGATGCAGTGCAGGGATCTTGATTTGTAAACATCTAAACATAAATATTATTTTATATATATATATATATACATTTAAACAGCGAACAATTTGTAAACATCCAAACAGCATATCTTATAGAGCACAATTACTCCAAGCGAAAACCGAGTTGACATGGTTTTTTTTTTTTTTTTTGCTAAGTGATATAGTATATCTTCGTTGTTGACATGAACATCTCGGTGGATGTTGAGCAATGCTTAACCCTTAAAAGGGCTAACACAATGTTTCCAACGTTAACTAAGTAGTTTCTGCTATACTCTGTAATTATACGCGGTATGCAAGTCTTCAAAGTTCACCCTGTAAATATCAAGCTTAAAACACGTGCATACAAACTATGTGCACCTCTGAATTTATATCGCTTCGTCTAGTTTCTAATTAAGTAATTCTAACTTAATTTTAAAAGTAATTGATCGTCATCGTAATGGACTACGAATAAATGTTTGCTATTATTTTGTTATACTCGTAGGTCCTTGGGAGTGGGTTCTAATCCCCCCCTGCAAGTGGCTACGCCAATGATTTTATATATTAGTTGTTAGTTGAAAAAGTGATGCTGCTGCTGCTGTCATTTCAACCTGGAAAGTTGATAGGACATGATAGGACTGAAACCCAAGTTGCGAAATTAAATAAGTACACAGCGCGTTGTTTTTCTCTGCAAACATCTTTAGGTCCATTATCAAATAAACGTCCAAATAGAGGTTCGAGGAAGTTTGGGAGTAAAACTGAAATTAAGAAATTTACTAACCTCTGACTTCCATTTTTAGTCATTTTTATATGAAAGACAAAGTAATCATATTTAGTCAATATAAGTTGAAATTCTGTTAGCATACATTATCCACTAAATGTAATAAACGCTTGATTTCGGGAGCTCGACGAAATTTAACTAATTTGAAAAAGCGAATTAATTATAAAAAATAATTATTTTACCTCAGAAATGGATCGAAGAGAAAGAAGAAGAACAGGAGAAAGTATCTTCATCGGATGATCCCGTATTAACATTGGCTTCCGTTGCGGACAAAATTGGATCCTTGGATAGAGAGGTAAATTATAATTGAAACCAGTGTTATACACCAAACTTGGATGAAACAAAACTCATCCTTTTTTAAACCCTTTAAGTGTTTGTACATAATGTAAAATTCTCGGGAATAATCTTTAGAATATTCTCGAGAATTTTCTTGAATATTCTCCGAACCGAGAATTTTCTTTTTTAGAACATCTGGGTTTTTTTTTCAACTATTCCGATACAACTTAACTTCAGTTCCTGTCAAAATGGAGAAATTCTAAGTCAGAAGTAAATGATAGGATAAGTGAAGAAATAAATAAATTAACTAATGCGAAAAAATTATTGAATCATTGTATAAAGACTGTATTTCAATTCAAAGTACAGTATTTACCAGGGATG
Source organism: Bathynomus jamesi (assembly GCA_023014485.1). Lineage (NCBI taxonomy): Eukaryota > Metazoa > Arthropoda > Malacostraca > Isopoda > Cirolanidae > Bathynomus > Bathynomus jamesi. The sequence continues at coordinate 699,250 of JAJOZX010000863.1, forward strand.
GCAGTGATTAAATCAATTGATTTTTTTTATTTTCTTGATTTTTTTTTTTTTTTTTCAAAATTATATATAAATTAATAAAATATATCTCACAAGACACTTTCGAAATAAAAAAATACCCCTTGTAATTGTGTGTTCAATTTCAGTTTTTCATTATCAGCTTTTTTATGAAAAAAAACATTTTTTTTTAATTTGATTTTTTCAAAATTATATAGAGAAATTAATAAAATATATCACAGAACAGTTTAGAAAGAAAAAGTCCTTTGTAATGAAATATTCAATTTCAGTTTTTCAGTATAATAGCTAATAAATAAAAAAAAAAAATTTTATGAAAAAAAATTTTATTTGATTTTTTTCAAAATTATATGGAAATTAATAAAATATATCATACAAAACAGTTTAGAAACAAATAAAAAATATCCCTTGTAATTAAGTGTTCAATTTCAGTTTTTCAGTATAATAGCTTTTTATGAAAAAAAGTTTTTTTTATTTATTTGATTTTTTTTAAAACTATATAGAAATTAATTATTGGTTACCCTGGTATTTACTCTGATTCTGACAAAATTATTTCTGATTCTGACTCATCAATCATTGCCTCATCTTCATCATTGGCTTCTTTGCCTATTTCTTCTTCTTCCTCCTCCTGCTGCTGTTCTTTTCTTGATCTTTGCATTCTTCCGTATATTTCTCTGGAACATGAGACTTTTCTGGGCTATCCCCATGTGTTAAAAGTTTACTTGATACTTGCTCTTGCATACACAACCACAACTAACCAAGGAAACAATTTGCCATCCTTTATATACTATTTTCTCCCAATTCTCGAGTATTCTAGAATGTTCTGGAGTTGTCTAGAATATTCTCTCACATTCTAGAAAGTTCCATAAGGTTCTGAAATATTCTAGAATTCTCTTAAAAGCTGCAAAACAATCTAAAAATGTTTTAAAACTAAGAAAAAAGAAAATTCTCGAATATTCTCGGCAAATATTATTTTGGAGAATATTCTCGCCTCACATCACTATTTGTACGTACTTGTACACGCTGGCTACGGTTAGTTTACGTTACGTTCAGTGCAAAATGAACATTTAAAGGGTTAACTTAAAAGTAAAGAAGTGTGTGTGTATATTATATATATATATATATATATATATATTTTTTTTAGTTTGGGAAGAACCGATTCGCCTCTATTTAAAGGGCATATCTCAGCGGAAAAACAAAGAAAAAGTGAGAGGAAAGACAGAGGAAAAAGAAAGGGTGGAGGGGACAGTCGAAGTGGAAAAAGACCAAGGATGACAAGGACTGCATGGTCGACTCCCACCATCCTTGGGTGCTAGGGCCGGGAGGGCGCACGTGAAACCTCCAGGAACAAGCACGTACAAACGAGCACAAAGAGCACTCAAGAGCACGAGCTTAGAACCCCCTTGCGGGGATATATATATATATATATATATATATATATAATATATATATATATATATATATATATATATAATATATATATAAGCAAACAACCACAGGGAAAAGGAAACACAAAGTCCGAGCGCTTTCGTGATATATTCACATTATCAAGGAGGAACAGAAAATCCTATTTTCTGTTCCTCCTTGATAATGTGAATATATCACGAAAGCGCTCGGACTTTGTGTTTCCTTTTCCCTGTGGTTGTTTGCTTATTAATAAGGTCACGTGTGATTTTGTGATTTTAGTGCATATATATATATATATATATATATATATATATATATATATATATATATATATATATATATATATATATGGTGACTTTTTCTTATGCATCTGACAGTTTAAACGGTTTGTATTTTTTTATTAATTGAAGTAAAAGTATGTAATTTTTACTGTACCTTCTTTTACTGATGGGGAATTAGTCTCCTACTGCAAAACATGCTGTGTGATGTCCTCTCAGCTCACGATACACGCACGACACTTTCGACGGAGGAGTCCTGTTCAACAGATTTCCGGCGCTTCATAATAGAAATATCATGGCCACCAACATCAGATCTAAATCCGTATGACTTTTTTATATCTGTGGGGTTATTTAAAAGAGTTTAAATAGTATCCACTATCCACACACAATAGAAGAATTGAAAGCATCACTTGAACAAGAAATTTCTCATTTAAATAAATACTCTGTCGAGAGTAGTGCAAATTTTGTTGTTCATGTGCAGAGTTAATGAGATGAGGACATCACATAGAGCATGTTTCGCACTAGAGGACTAATTCTCCATGTGTAGAGAAAGTACAGTGAAAATTTCATGCTTTTATTTAAGTTAAAAAAATTAACCTTTTAAAGTGTCAGATGTTTTAAAAAAAGCACGATGTATCATAAAATAATAATAGTAACCTCTTGGTTCCGCCCCCCTTTATTTTAATTATGGGGAGGTTTATATAATAAACACTTTAACAGTGTCTGCTCTTCTGACGTGACGTGATAAGTAGTCTATGAATATTAGACTCGAAGCAGTCTTGACAGTTTTTAACTTTTTTTTTTGTGGTTTTTATTCTTGACTTAAGTTATTCATAAATTTTATTATTGCGTGGTGCGCCAATACTGAAACCATTAATTATTATTAATTAATATATGTCAAAAATGATCCCAAAGTGGTCATACCCAAAATTTTACACGAATGTGACTACCACTTCTTCACAGATTAAGTATTTGGTGAACAAAGGCAGAATAGCGAAAGCAAAGAAAGAGAGAGAAGAAGCCGAAGCCAAAATAAAAGAAGCTGAAGCCAAATTGAAAGCTGAAAAGGAAGCCAAAGAAGCCCTCAAGAAGCAGAATAAAACTGAAGCTGAAAGCGAAGATAATAAAGAAAATAGTGAGTTTTGTTTTATTTTGCTTCATCATTTTCATCCAAATATCGTCCTGTATTTTTAATTTTAGCTTTAATATCACCTAATTGCGTTAGTGTAGGTAACCAGAATTTCTTCTTTTGGCACAAGGTGATCTTATAAGCTCACCCTCCCTTTCCCCCTCTCCCTTAAATCGTTTCAGCGACTGACGCGAGACAAGAACCTCCGTTGCCCGTAGACGAAGAGGAAGAGAAGGAGAGGTTGCCGGAGGAACAATCGGAAGAGAATGAAGGAGAGAAAAACAGAAGGAAAGAAGAGGAGGAGGAAGATTTAGGTATGATGCGTCTAACGTTTCACGAGAAGGGAAGTGGGTTTACTATCGCCTCGTGAGGAACTACATTATGACCACGTAATTTTACTGCTTCTCGTAGGATCAGCAAGGTTAAGCGACATTGAGTCTGGGCAGTAGTTGGTTGGTTGACACTTCTCCGAGTTAAGATGATGTAGCGACCCGTGGTTCGTATTCCACGTTCAACTATAGGTTTCCCCTTATATGGGGCCCAGCTATTAGTAGAGTCACAAATGCAGTCAACAAGAATTCCCTTCAATGTCATGAAGGTAAATGAATGAAGATGTAGATGGGTTGGGAATACATATTTTGTTAATACTGTTTACATCTGTTCTATTTGAAGAGGTTTGTAGCATTTTATAATTGGGGATTTACTGTTAATGATAAATAAATGAACTTTCTATTATTTTTCGTGTTTCGTTGTAAAGTGTTCTTAATAGTTATGGCCCGTCCGTCCGTCCGTCTGTTCATCACACTTCGTGTCCGAACTATAACTGTTGAATCACTAAACATAAATTGATGAAATTTAACATAACGCATGCATCATCACATGACGCAGTGTCATGAGCAAGAATCAGTTTCTTGCCTCAAAGGTCAAATGGAGGTTCATGCCATAACTTTTGAAAACACACACCCACTCAGTCATATATATTAGGGTGCCACTTATTTGGGGTGTTTTTCATTTTTTGGGAATTTCTATCAGGACGGGCGCATTTCTGGTGTCATTCCGTCTAAAAACATTGTGTGTAAAATATTTTTGAAATAAAATAATAATTAGAACTGCCTCAACGAGGTCAAAGTTTATACTTTTTGTCGAAAAGTACTCATGGCGTTCTGTTATCATGTCAGTTTTCGTTTCGATAGCTGCTGTAGTTTCTGAGTTGAAAAATGATAACAGACAGACAGACGGACGGTCAGAGTCGTTGGTTTAGTCTTCCGCACTGGTGTACAGAAGACTAAAATGAGGTATTATACAGGGTGTAACACGAGTTTATCCAAATATTGATACAGGCGAAAGAACATGTTATTCTAAGTAGAAAATGGGTTGGGACGAGTTTTGCCAACACTAACAGTGTTTCATTCTCTTTTTCAGTGAGTTCTGAAACGACGTGATGGCTTCGGCAACAAGATCTAAAACAGCAGTCTATCTCCTGGGGACCGTGGACCACAGCATCACAGGAAGCATGCTGCCTACGGGAAAGCAGGCGCTTCAGTACTTTTTCCACCTTCACCTTGACGTCAAGAAGCCGATCAAGGAAGCAGCCGCTGAGACAGTGACCGCAGTCAAGGAATTCTGGGAGCGGTCCCGTATTCCTACGCAGAAAGACCAACGCGCAAGGGACAAGGTTCTCCGAATGTACGAGAAGTGGCGGGCTCTGAACAAGAACTCGAAACGGCGCACTGTGACCCAAATCAGGAACGAGGCCGAGTTCCTCTCATCCCTTGACCGCCTCTTCGACATCGCACACGAACAGGCGATGTCGATGATCACAATCGAAGAGGACAGGGAGTTCCTGACGGGACAAAGGGCCGAGGTGCGGCGCGGCCGCATCTCCTCCACACGTGACATGACGCTGCACACTGAGGAGGAGCGTGCGAGGAGACAGGAAGCGGAAAGGAGCCGCCGGCAAGATGATGAAAGGGCGAACAGAGAGAGCCGAGAAGAACTCGTCGAACTGGCATCGAGCTCCAGCTCAGGTGCAAGCAGCCCGACTCGGTCACCGACACGGCGTCGTCGCCGAGAAGAAGAGGAAGAGCTCTCTCTCCCGGGCCCGTCCACGTCGAATGCAGAAGCATCTACGACCCCTTTACCACCCAAGCGATTCCGCGCGTCGAAAAAGATGATCACCCCTGATCTCTCCGCAGCGATGGATCGGACGAAACTTACCGACCGAGAAGGTGTTTTTTTGCTGTCGGCGGCTGCGAGGAGCTTGGGCTACGACCCTGAGGAGCTGGTCTTGAACCGCGAATCCTCCCGCCGCGACCGAGCAAAGTTCCGTGCTATGGCAGCAGCGGAAATGAAGGCAGCCTTCCATCCTACTGTGCCGCTGACCGTTCACTGGGACGGGAAAATCGTACCAGCGGCTGACGGAGGCCCTGCTGAAGATCGCCTTCCAGTTCTGGTGTCTGGGGAGAACGTCGACAAGCTTCTGGCTGTGCCCAGCCTCCCCGACGGCACCGGCCGCGCCATGGCGGAAGCCGTCCTCTCTGCCCTCGAGGATTGGGACATCAAGGGACGGATCTGTGCCCTCTCTTTTGACACCACCGCCTCAAACACAGGACTCTCAGGAGGAGCTTGCTATATCATTGAGCAGAAACTCGAGAAGACAGTGCTTCATTTGGCTTGCCGCCACCACATCCACGAACTGGTGTGCGAGAAGGCATTCACGGCGTGCCTCGGTCCCTCTACTGGTCCTGACATCCTCCTGTTCAAACGATTCGCCGCCCAGTGGGACTTCATCGATCAAACCAAAGCGAAGCCCTTCGAGGATGGAACCATGCCGCAGCACCTGAAGGACGCCCGCGACGACCTGCTGATCGAATTCAGCCGCCTCCTCGACGGTCAACATCCACGTGATGACTACAGGGAACTTCTGGAGCTCTCTGTAATTGTGCTGGGCGGTCCGAACAAGCGGGGTGCCCGGTTCGCTCGTCCCGGCGCCTTCCATCGCGCGCGCTGGATGGCAAAAGTCATCTATGCCATCAAACTGTTCCTGTTCCGGGAACAGTTTCAGATGTCGTCAGGCGAAGCGGCTGGAATCCGGCGATTCACCATCTTCGCCGTGTCCATCTACGTGACGGCCTGGTACAAAGCGCCGCTCCCGGCAACGGCCCCAGCCGCGGACCTCGCGCTGCTCAAGGCCCTCGTCTATTATCCGGACTCAGCGGTGGCCAAGGCGACGGCGCCAGTCTTCGCCAGGCACCTATGGTACTTGAGCGAGCGCCTCGTCACCCTGGCCATCTTCGACGAGGGTATCGACTTGGCGACAAAGCGGGAGATGATTAAAGCGATGGAAGAAGAGGAAGGATCGGAGGATCCCCCGCGGCGTATCAATGTGGACCTGTCCACCGCCTCAATCGCCAACAATACATTGGCCAAGTTCACAACGACTACATCAAAGGAGTTCTTCAAGGTTCTGGACATCAGCACCGCCTTCCTGCTCAAGGATCCGGAGGAGTGGCGGACGGACCCAGCCTTCATCGCCGCATCCCGCCGAGTCCAGGCCCTTCAAGTTGTCAATGACTTCGCGGAGCGCGGGGTGGCGTTGATGCAGTCTTTCAACCTGGCCCTTACCAAGAGTGAAGACCAAAGGCAGTTCCTCTTACAAGTGGTCGAGAAGCACCGCTGTGACTTCCCAACCGCCCGCAAGTCCACCGTGACCTCTGCAAAGTAGGCAACAATGAGAGGGAGATGGGCGCCCATGATACCCCCCCCCCCCCCTTGAGGGGCTAATACTCGAGTTGAGGGGGACCTAGAGTTGAAAGTATGAAGTCCAGTTATATGTTTTAGGTCAAGATTAGTAGCTTGAACAAACTAGAAGTGATATTTTATTTGCTAGAGGCATAGAACATCATGATCTAAAATTTCTACTTTTCGAGAAAATATACAAACTTTGACCGTATTGAGGCAGTTCTAAATATTGTTTTATTTCAAAAATATTTTACACACGATATTTCTTGACAAAATGGAACCAGAAACGCGCCCGTCCCGATAAAAATTCAAACTTTCGAAAATAAGTGTCACCCTAATATATATTATATATATATATTATATAATATATAATATATATATATATATATATTATAACAGAAACAGAAGGATCAACACAACGGCAAACATTTTCATTTATTTGTACTTCAGACGTTTCGACAATTCTTTTGTCATCATCAGTGAATTAAGTCTTAAAACCTTAAAACAAAAGTGAAAAGTGAAAATTACATCAATACAATATTAAACAATTAAAACCTTAAAGCAAAATGAAAATTGCATCAATACAAAATTAAAATCATTTAAGTTTCATCACTATAAAAACTAAAATTAAATTAAATTACCTCAATAGGTAAATACACAATGTTTACATCCACCTCCATACTTGGCAAAGCCTAAGAGAACACTGGATGGTCAGAGGATTAGAAAGGGTATGTCTACGAGAGTCGGTTGGTTAGTTAAAAAAGCTGTAATTTGTAGGATGAGCTATTATTGTTAAGGGAGGGTTTGTTTCTATAGATGTACAAAGATTCTAAAATTCGGAGTTCTGTGAGGTTATTGGATCTAGTTAAAATTTCAAACTGAGTTTTGTGAAGGGGATGGTTGTTTTCATTACTATGGTTTCTAATTGCGGATTGTGGAGGGCTACTGAGGGGACGGTTGGTACGGACTGACAAGCCCAAAGGAGAAGTCAATAGCTTTGATATATATATATATATATATATATATATATATATATATATATATATATACACACACACACAGGGTGGGCCGTAAGTTTCCATACATAGGAAAATTTAAACGTTTGTTTTTATGTTTCAGATACCCTAAGAATATGCGTTTGTAAGATCTTGTTTACTGATGAAGCAAATTTTTACGTCAATGGAGAGTTAATCGGCAAAACATACGTTATTGGAGTAATGCTAACCCTAACTGGCTGAGTCCGACGAAGATGCAAGGTGCCGGTAAAGTGATGGTGTGGGCCGGATATGGGGTGACAGAATTATTGGACCAATTTTTGTCAGTGGAAATCTTAATGCCGAAAGGTATCTTAACATGTTGCAAGAAGAGATTTTCCCATCCCTGCTAAACGAGGAAGGTAACTTCCCAGTTTACTTCCAGCAAGATGGAGCTCCACCTCATTATGGTCTTCACGTGCGTCGGTATTTGGATCAGCAGCAGTTTCCGGATGCTTGGATTGGTCGGCGTGGTCCTGTGGAGTGGCCTCCCAGATCCCCAGATCTCACCCCCCTTGATTTCTATCTTTGGGGGCACTTGAAGGCCATGGTGTATCAGGAAAAGATACGAGACATAAATCATCTAAAGGAACGTATCACCAACGCCATTACAAGCATAACGTCAACTGTGCTAATGCGTGTTCATCAACAGTGGGGAACACGTATTGAAATGTGTTTTCAAAACAATGGCAACCATGTAGAGCATATTATATAAATAAAAATGGTTGTCCATAAAAAAATGTTTATTTTTCCTATGTATGGAAACTTACGGCCCACCCTGTGTATATATATATCAAAAGTAAAGGTCACAAATAGATGTGTAATGGTCAAATGGAAGTTCACGATATAATTTTTTTATATTTCGCGCACGCACAAATCATCACAAGACGATGTGTCATGAGCAAGATAGTTTCTTGCACCAGAGGTCACGGTCAAAAATATAGGATGGAACATTGATGTCATTCCGACATAGTTCTTGTTTCATATCAGTTATCAATTCTAAACGAAGTGGGTTATTTTATTTGGAATTTTAATTTGACCATGAAGTTGCCAAAACCAAGTGTACATACAGTAGACATCTTACTCTCTCAGAATAGGGAAGGCTCCCTCTGTGCAGTGCTTTTTAATGCTAGGTCGATTAGGAATAAGTTTTGCGAGCTACGGGCGCTCTTAGCATCAGAATACCAGGATATCCTTGCTATCACCTAGTCCTGGATTCATACTGATCGTAGGGACTACGTTGGGGAGTTCGAAATTCCCGGGTATAGAATGTTTCGCAAAGATCGCACCCGTGGGGAGGGGGGAGGGGTACTAATATACGTGAGGGACACGTTGAGTCCGGTTGACTGCCAGTTCCGATCGGAACAGGAGCTGCTTGGCGTCGATCTGAACGTGGGAGGGACGAACTATAGGTTAATCTTGGTGTACAGACCTCCGCATCTCCTCCTCGAGGAGGATACAGCCCTGTACACCGAACTCAGTAGCCTGCTAGGGGATAGGGTGTGTGTAGTTTTAGGAGACTTCAACTGTCGCAGCATAAAGTGGGAAGACAGGACTGCTGATGAGAACTTCCTCACTCAGTGGGTCAATGAGCCTACACGAGGCGAAAGCGTTCTAGACTTAGTATTCACGACCGAAGACAACCTCGTCACTGGCCTCACCGTTGACGAATCGTTGGGCGGGAATGATCACGGTCTGATTAGGTTCCGTGTGTGCGTCCCTCGGGTGAAGTGTAGTAACTCGAGAGGCAGTAAGCTCGATCTACGGCGGACGGACTTTGTTAGCCTCCGCGATAGCGTAGGTGAGGTGGGGTTAGAGGTCGGCGGCGATGTTGAGGGAGTGCGGAGTGCATTCCGGGACGAGTTTATGGTGCTGCAGTCTGCTGCCATACCCTCAAAACCAGTCACCCCTGCTTCAACGCAGCCTAAGTGGTTCAATCGTGACATCGCTTTGGCTATCTGAAATAGGAAAGTAGGGTATAGGAGGGCGAAGGCCAATCGTTCCCATGAGAACACTTAAGCGTATGTCCGCCTGTGTAGGGAAGTGAAGGCGAAGGTTAGGCTAGCGAAACGTAACGAAGAACTACGGGTGGCAAGCCTCTGCAAGGGGAACCCTAAGGATTCTTCAGTTATGTTAATAGTAGAAAGCCCATTAGAAGCATGATAGGTCCGGTCCGTTAAAGGACTGAAGCGGCGTTCTGCGGACCTCCGACGCGGACATCGCCAATGTGCTTAATGAGTACTTTGCGGGAGTGTTCACCAGGGAGGACACCCGCATCATCCCCGAGCCAGGCGTGAGGCACGAAGCTGCTGGCCTGGATAGTGTTCGATGTACCGCGACAGTCGTTGCCGATAGAATAGACAAACTGAGCGCGTTTATGGCTCCTGGGCCAGACCAGTTTCTCCCGAGACTGTTGCGGGAGGTGCGCGACCAGGTGGCTCCCCACCTGGCTATAGTCTTCAACAAATCGTTGGAGACGGCCAGGTGCATGGTGACTGGAGGGAAGCCAACGTGACGCCCATCTTTAAGAAAGGGGATCACGAAAGTCCAGGGAACTATCGTCCCATTAGTCTCACTTCAGTTGTAGGTAAATTATTAGAGGGGATAATAGCGGATAGGGTCGTTGACCCTTTGGATTCCTACAAGCTGCTTGGGGACTCCCAACATGGGTTTAGACGGCATAGGTCGTGTCTCACCAACTTGCTCGAGTTTTTCCACGTCATGTTGAGTGAGTATGATAAGAGTAGGGCGATTGATATACTTTATCTCGACTTTGGGAAAGCCTTTGATAAGGTAGCTCACTGCCGGCTAATGGCGAAAGTGCGCGCGCTGGGTATCGGTGGGGAAGTAGGTAGGTGGATTGAAAACTGGCTGAAGAATAGGCTCAGAGGGTTGTAATTAAAGGGGCTAGTTCGGGTTTGGCCTCGGTCACTAGCGGGGTTCCTCAGGGTTCCGTTTTGGGGCCGCTGTTATTTATCATTTACATAAATGATATAGACGGTGGCATCGTCAGTCGGATCGCCAAATTCGCTGATGACACCAAGCTTGGGGCCAATATTGGGACGCCGGAGGTGATCGAGCAACTGCGTGCGGACCTAGGTAGGATAGGAGAGTGGTCCGAAAAGTGGCAAATGCCGTATAACTTGGGTAAATGCAAGGTGATGCACATTGGCTACGCCAATCCCAAGTCGGACTACTCGATGCTGGGGAGTAATATCGAGGCGACTAATTTGGAAAAGGACTTAGGTGTGCTAATTAGCAGCGACCTTAAGTTTACCAAACAGTGCGTCGAGGTGGAAAAGAAAGCCCAGAAGCTGTTGGGTTATATCAGGAGGCAATTTCAGTTTCGGAACAACGAGATTGTGCTCTCTCTGTACAATTCCCTGGTTTGGCCGCACCTGGAATATGCTGTGCAGTTCTGGTCGCCCACCCTCAGGAAAGATATTGAGAGGCTGGAGCGAGTGCAGGCGAGGACCACAAAGTTAATCCCTTCCGTTAGGCATATGGGCTACAATCGATGGTTACGCGTCCTGAACTTGTTTTCGCTGGAAACTCGGAGGCTTCGCGGTCAACTCATCGAGATTTTCAAGCTCTTACGTGGGTTCAACGATGTCGATTTTAGAAGCATGTTTAGTTTAAATGATAACCCAACTCGCAACAATAGTTGGAAGTTGGATTTGAAACGGTTTAGGACTAGTGTGTGTGGGAATTACTTTACGTATAAGATCTGTGACACGTGGAACAAGTTACCTTCAAAAGTTGGGAACAGTTCCTCTGTGGATCACTTCAAGAAAAGGTTAGACCAAATCTTGCACGCTATTTGAGGGTGTGGAAAATTTTCCCTGGCACCCGTTGTCATTGGTACCTCCTCGGTATGGGCCGCAAGGCCTTTTGAGGTACTTCTTTTCCTTGTAACTCTCTCTCTCTAAATTAATAGAAAACTCGTTCATTTTCATACTCTTGTTTTCCTTCATTTAAAAGTTGAAGATTGTTTGGGTCATATTTTAATCAGTGTCATGTCATATGCCATTTTGCATTCTATGCAATTCAGTTTATACTTGCTTTGATTGTGAATTTTGTGGCAATGACGTCGGTGGTCATTTCAATACATTTGCCTTGCCTGCTTGCGGTAGTTATTCTGTGTCGCCTAAGTGTAACTCGCAATTAGTGCTCTTTGTTTTTCTGTGGAATCATTTTGTAATTCTATTTCGTGTATGTGGTAGTTATCTTTAAGCTTGTGTTGGTGACTCGCGAATTCAGAGCCAGAAGATAATGATGATAGAATTAATATGAACATCGTAAGCACCTTGTATATTTCAAGTGGGTTCCAAACATTTGAATATTATTGTGTCTACTCAGCATCGTAAAATATATCTATAATGAAACTGCTGAGGTTCAAGCTGTAAAACCTTTATCTGGCTTTCATTACCGCTGTTAGGCGTTTATGGTAAGTTTATAAGGACAAAGATTGTCACTTTAATATGTAGTAGTCTACGATAGCACGAATAACTTGTAGGAATGATGTAACGTACGGCCAACTAACTGACTGCGAAGTAAAAATCTTTTGAAAGTTTATGGACTGAGGAGGCTTATAATTATTTTCTCAATGTGAACCTGGCTTATATCTTAATCTTTCGTAGGGAAGTTCAGTTCAACAAATGCTTTCAAGGAAATCATTTGTTTGTGGTAAATTTTAACTCTGTCTTATTTTTCCTTTGAAATTTCAGTTCACGAAGAGCTGTAATTTTAGTGAGAATGTTTACTTTAATGGTAAGTTTTTTATAAAATTTATTTTAGGTTTTTCGATTTAAGAACTGCCTGTCGGTTTTTAACGAGGTTTTTTCTTTTATAATTTATATTCGGGTAATTCTTATGACCTCATGAATTTGAACAATTTAAATTGCATGCGGGAAATACGTTAGTTGAACAGCCTCTGGTAAACGAGTTCTTACCTTCATTAGTTTTAAGTTTTTGCATATTGCGAGTAAAGTAATTGTGAAAAAAAAAAGATTTCTCCTTCTTATAGTTCCTTTCTCATCTTGCGAGGCTCTCGTAGAGACGAATGAGCATGTTTTAGTTAGTTGGGGACGGAATAATTTTATTGACATTTTCTAAACTTTGTTTTCGTGCAATTGAAATAAATTTAATTTTTTCCTCTTCATTTTCTTATTAACTTTTCGTCCATAGTTTCGCATTTGTTTATTAGAAATGATTAGGTTATCTAATATATATACTGTCAACTCATTTATAGCATCAAGTTAAAAAAAATAAACGCCTTGGTCCTAAAAGTATTGTTGTAATCGGAGAAAATGTGCTTTAAAAAATTAAATAAAGGTGGTGGTAGAATGCTTTTAAATAATAATAAATAATAATAATAATAATTTTAAAATATTGTATTAATGCTTAAGGATGAAATAATTCTAATAAAATTTAAATTATCATTCGAAAATAAATTATTTAAGCTTAAATCAATGCCTGGAAATAATTTAGCGTTAATTTGTAAAAGGAGTTTGTTCATACTGTTAAAAAATAGTTTAGGGGCCCTTCAAGTACTATGTAACACGCCTAGGGGCTAGGTGGGGATGGGGCACCTGATGCGTTATGGAACAAAATATAAAAATCTTGCGTAAACTGAATTATTATTATTTCCATTAGTTAGTTTTCAAATGAACCTGGAAGAAATGGTTTGTCTTCAGAACGCAAGATGTTCATCACTCCTGAACCAGATTCAGGAAAAAGGTTTTCCTGTAATTCGTAATTTAAAACGGTGGATTTGGGGTCCATCGGAGGAAACCAATTCCGTTTCCTTAATAATTTTTTTTATTTATTTTAATGCTTATCCTTCCTAAGTCTCCTCCCGGGGTGGCCACCTTGTCGTGGTGGGGAGCTTGTGTGTTCTGACCCCCGAAGGTTTACCCGGACAGGCTGCTGGGGGAACCGGACTAAGAATCACCAAGGTTTTTTGATTCGCAGTACGGGTCTCCAGAGCTGTCCTCCGGAGGTGGCGCCCTTAGGGCGTCACCGTGTTGGCTGGTTGGATGTCCGGGCCAGTGGGATTGTGGGGCTGGGGTCTTTGCGCCGTTTAGGGCAAACTTTCGTATTACGGGGCCCCATTTTTAAACCGACGGTCTCTCTCTCGGGGACGAGGCACCCCGCCCCCTGCGGTTTGTGTTTGGCCTCCCTTTCTTACCGGTAGGCAGTTTCTCGCGTCCTCTGGGTCCGTTTTCTTTATCATTCTTCGCTTATGGATTCGCTTACTTCTCTTAGCACTCGGGTAGTTGTCAACCAAACCCTCGAGTCCTTTACCACGGGAAGACCGCGTCTTGAGGGGGTCGACCCCCTTCTGGTTGCGGAACACTCGCGTTCTCCTCGATGTAAGAATTCTCGTAAGTCTCGTTCCCGCGAGTATTTTTGACCCCTTCGTAGGGGCTGATGACTCTGACTGTGACTACCCTCGATTTCTGGTCCTCCGTTCTTCCGCCTCTCCTCATCTCCTTTTGAGGTTTCTGATGATTTCACTTCCCGTTGTGTCATCCCCGACAGATGTGCCCTCAGGACGATGGCTCTCGTCGTGGAAGTCTTTCAAGGCCCAATACCACAAAGTTTCGTCCCTCTCAACCCTGGCTTCCGCTCATTTGGACTGCCTTCCCCACTCTTCCTTTAACACTTGTACGGGTGTAGTCCATGGCCCCAGTCTTTTGGAATACTCAGAATCGGATCATCTTACCCGCCTCTCTTCTCAGAAGGTGACCCGTGTTTACCGCCCCTCCCCCGTATGGTCCAAGGAGGCAAGGGTTCTATCCCCCTTATTGATTTTGACTTTTGCTAGTTCCCAGTTATCCTAAAAAATTCGGGCCGGTTATCTCCGATTTCCGGTCCGCCGTTATATCCCTAGATCACGTCGGTATTTCATGTGCCAGAGGTAAGGACACGTCAGTAAGACGTGTCGAAGTTCCCCTTGTATTTACGTCAATTGCGTGTTCCGACCCATGGTTCCTCCTGTTCCAGTCCTCCCCGCTGTGCCAACTGTGGAGATGACCACGCCGCCGCCTCTTCCTCTCCGACCTACTTATTTGAGCGTGAGGTCCTGTCAGTCCTGGAATCTGACAGGGTCAGCATCCAGGAAGCGAGGGCCCGTGTTAAATCCCGGTTCGTTCACCCCGGCCTTTCCTTCGCTCAGACTCTGCGTCCTTCCCGCCTTGCAACCTTCCGTTTGCCTCGAACTTTGGTCACTTCCGTACCATCCTCTTCCTCATCCTTTTGTTCTAGGCCAGATCAGGCCTCATTCACCTGTCCCCCTATCCCGTCCTCTATATCGACATTTGCGTCGTCTTCATCCCCCGTGTTCCCTTCTCTATCCGTCAGTCTCCCAGAACTTCTAATTCTATTGTCCCCATCTGCTCCACCTCAGCGGTATCTAGTCTGCTTACCCATCTTCCCGAAACCGTTGCTGACATTTCTACATATATATAAAAAACCGCTCCCTTCTCTGGTCCCTCTTTCCCCTCGTTCTGTTAAACGACCCGGCTTTTGGGCCCCTCTGCCAAGCTTCCTTGCTCAGGTTCCACGTCTCCTCGTTCTCTCACTCCCTCTTCCACCAGTTCTCCTCCTGCCCTCATATCCTTCCCGCCTTCAGTGATCCCTCTCGTTTTGCCGGCTCTTCTGAGTTACCCTGTTTCCCTTCGCGACCGTCCCCTTCCCTCCTCCATTTCTGATGGTCGTCATGCGGCCTCTGAAATTCAAGTTCAAGCTGACATCCACCCTCTCACCCCTTCTCCGCAGTCCCACCCGTCCGCCCTTCGATGACAATTTCCATCCTATTTCTTTTCCCATGCTGACTCTATCCCTGTGTTCACTGATGGCTCTCGCTCGCCACTTGGAGTGGGTTGTGCGGCCGTCTTCCCATCAGAAATTAAATTATCCCTCCCCACAGCAGCTTCCATCTTTATAGCGGACCTATCGGCTATTCCCTTGGCCCTTTGGTTTCTTTCTCAGCTCCCTTTTACATCTTTTATTATTTATTCTGATTCCCGTAACGCTTTTGAGGCCTTGTCCCTCTTGTCTCTCCGCACCCACTAGTGCGACAGATCCAGAACTGGCTGGTCCTTCTTTCATCACGCCTAAGGTAGTCGCCTTTTGTTGGATACGTTGGTGTTCTGGGCAACGAACGCGCGGACGCTGCGGCGAGGGAAGTGTCCTCCCTACCTTTTCGACCCTAACATGCCTCTCCCGGCGTCGGACTTCACGATGGTTTTGCAAGATGCACTCCTGCGCCAGTGGGAAGCCCACGATTCGTCAGTGGCCGTCCTCTTGTCAGCGTGATCGTTAGAGACCGCTCTGATGCCCCTGCGCATCGGTCATATTCGTCTCACGCATGGGCATCTTATGACGGAGTATATTGCCGCCTCCTGCCTTTGCGGCATTCCTCTCTCTATTTCACATTTGCTCTTGGTTTTCCTGCCTTTGCCGTCGCTCACTCCCAGTTCCTCCTTTTTTGTCCTTCAGACTCCACTCTTACTATTGCTGGGTGACTCCACGCCTATACCAAAGGACACACTTTTCTCCTTTCTCCGTCAAACTGGCCTCCTCCTCCTCCTCCTCCTCTATTTAATGTGACTCTGGTGTAATTTCTCCCCCCCCCCCCTTTGCTGTTCATAGTGCCTTTTACTCTTCTCTCACTTTTCTTTAGTTCTTCAAAGTCCTTATCCCATCTCCTTGTGCTTCTCTCTCTCTACGTTAGTTTCTGCGCGATATGACCTTAGCAGTTGAAGCGCCGGTGAAGCACTGCTATTCATTCAATTCAATTCCTTCCTAAGTCATTTTAATATTAAAATAATTTTATTGCATTATTTAACGCTCGAAAGGGGGCGAGGTCAAAAAGTCTGTTTTTGCGTTACGTAATACTTGAAATACCTCTTAGTTGATCCTTAAATGAAGCGCAAGAAAGATTAATATTTATAAATGAACGTTAAAATAGTGGTAATATTTATTTTAAGAAATTTAAAGTTTTTAAAAGAGATTCAAACAATTATACATTATCTCGTAAACTAAAGCTTAAAAATACCTGAGCTTCAACCTTTTGAGATGATTCTTGATTTTTGGCACTTTTCCTTTCTTCCGTGAGGATAAGATAAGGATTTCCATTCCTATTATGAGATCTTTTAGTCTTTGGTTTATCTCTAGTCGTGATGATCGAGATGATGGATGGATAGATCAGGAGGCTGACTGCGCGTGATACAGCGTACGATGACTCTCCGTTACGTTCATTTCCAAGAGCAGATTGCTCGTAAATCAACTTAAGGAGTTTGGTGCCCTTGAGGGTACAACTCTGAATGATCTACTTGGTTGATATTGAACTTTGTGCCTCCTCGAGTCTTCAGTTCCCGAACCTGTTTCGTTTAGTTTGATTACAACTTAATGGTTTCTTTTATAAGGTTTTATAACGGTCTCATTTATAAGGTCTTGAGTAGGAGTAAGGTTATGTCCAACCTTGGTCTAAAACTGCGCTATAAATAAAAACCTTTCTTTAAAATTCTATGAACCAAATTCACTTCGAGAGAAATGTGTTGTTAACTCATTATTATGTTATATATATAATAATTATTCTTTCTCCTTCAGATGGTGAAATTTCGAGTGAAGAAACATCGCACATCGAGTTATGATTCAATACTAAGAGAATATGTTCAGTCAATAAATTTATCATTGTAATGAATTTGCGGTGAAAGACTTTATTAATGTATTTATTGAGTATATTAAAAGAAGTGAAATAGGGTAAAATGTAGTCATTACTTCTGACAAATTAATGAAGTTTTTCGTTATACAAGACTAGTGTTTTTTTATGGATTAAGAATAGTGTTCATTATTAAATAGAGTAACCAGTCGGGTTTGATATCGTTATAGCAATCTGCTTAAAAATTGTACTTTCAAGGTATGTAACAAAATTTTATTTTAAAATTAACCTTCCTATTTATTTCTTAATTTATTTTCTTCCGTTGTTGATTTTTGTTGGCAGAAAGTTAAATGCACAAAGTTGTTAATAGAAATGGGGGATAAAAAAAAAGGTGGTGTATTCCTCAAACGAAATAATTTTGAGAAATATTTGTAGCAGGTTTTGTGATAATTAAAAGATTCGTAAATGACGCTTCCATTCCATGCCAAAAGAACGTCGGTAGATATAATAGAATTCTTATTGTATTCGTTTGAGGTTCACGCAAAGTAGATTTGCTCACATTTTGTGTCCCAAAACTAAAATCTGAAAATGCGGCCTTCGCTTTTTAAATTTTTAACCAGCGTTCTTTTGAGTATGTACGGTAGCTACACTTCCTATTGAGTGTAATCCGCTTCAAAGTAGCTAATAGTATTCACATTGTTTTTGTTTCTTTGGAAACTAATTTTTTATATTTATTTTCACTAATTTACATTATCACCAAAATTTTTAATTGATTTCACTTTGTCTTCGACGTATTCAAATATTAGTTGGTTTTCACTTTAGTTCAATTGAATATAAGAGTTTCGTGTCATTTAAATTACACTAAAAGGTTTTAGTAAAGGTCTAGTAATTTGTATTAACTTTTTAATGCTTTAAAATGAGAAAATGAACTGTTACGTTCACTAAATTTAATCTGAATTACTTTTACAAATAATGAGATTTATATATTTGGCTTATAATATGCCATTTCCATCATTTTGACGACATAAATAAATGGTGAATGGACACTTGCGGAATTAGTAATTGATAAAAGTGAATAGGCATCCCTTAATAGTTCTAAAAGAAACTACTGTAACTTCAAATTTCCTTAGACTTCAATGCCAAATCTCCATTTTACTGTGGGGAAACTGGTTGTAGTAATCCTTCTAAACGAAATGTTGGGGGGGGGGGGGGAGCTTTAGTTCTTTCAGCATCCCCCAATCCCAAATAGCGCGCCTATGGTGAGTCGTTAAAGTACTTTCTTTGATTGTAATTTATTACTGATACTTAGTTTTGTACTGTGACCGTCTTTATTATTAGTTTATGTATCTAAATAAATGAAGAAATTAAGGAAGCCACTTTCCCGTTTGTAAGAAATGCATAAGCACGCATCGTGGAAAGAATTTCCAAACGAGATAGAATATATTTTGTATTACCTTAAAAATGCTTTTCACGAGCGATCTGTATTGGTACGCTCCTGAAGGCATTATTAAAGTAGCATTTCTGAAAAATGTCTGACGTTTAGGTTCCATTTTGCATTCTCGGTTACAGTTAAAAATGTACTTTTATTTCTTTTTCAAGCAAAGTATATTAACATTTTTATTATGTTCGAGATCGATGTGCTTCTCGTTATAGACCTAATTTGGCCAGATTTTGCTAAGTCTTGTTAAAATTAAACATTCCACGAATGTAAATTGCCTCCGTCTTTGGAGAGATGTCATTTTCGTTACCTTAATTAAACAATACTTAATTTATTTCATATTCGTCCTGTTGGTCTCTTCAATAATCTTATTTCTTTCGTTCAAAGACTTTTGTACATTCGTTTTCAGGGTATTCATTATTCCGATTTTTTTTTAGACATTTAAGCATGTAATTGAACTTTTTTATAAATCCAGAATGAAATGATTATGTTAAAATGACGAAACAAATATTCTTTATTATAAAATAGGTAAATTTAATGTGTTTTTATTAACCTCAGAAATTTTTAATTATGAAAAGTGAATGATTAAATTTGATGTCAGTAAAGTTTAGTAGCCTTATTTCCAGTACACGCGTACCAAGGCCAAACCTTTCATATCAAAGAAAAAAGTCCAAGGGTTGTAGCTGGTATGCATATACTGTTCTAGTTTTTCTGTGTTCACCAACTGAAGGTCGAAATGAACAGTCTTTTAGTCTTACCATTTTCGTCGTTGTATTAAACTTTTAGTTTAACCTTTAATTTTTATTCTTTTGGGTGAGTAATAAATTTTCAAAAATAAAACCCAATCAGAACTGATTTCTATTTTTTGTTTGAAATCCTTTCAGTGAAATGCCGTTCGAGGTTCTCTTAAAGGTTCTGAGTCTCTCTCCCGCAACTCTCTTTGCTTTGTCTATCGCTATCTGATTCTTACAACCCCTAAATCTATTGCTTTCTTGTTTATGTAGGGCGTGTAATATGCTCTGTGTGTTAGCTCCTCAAAGAGGACTAGGTGAGGCGAGGGGTTCTCCTTGGACCTTCCTTTGCCAACAGTTCCCTGGCGCATCATGAGCAGACTTTGCTTCAAAATTGTCCACCGCAGTTTCGTCCTCGTGTATGAAAGATATGTTGATGATTGTTTTCTTGTATTCAAACGTAAAGAACATGCACCGTTGTTCCTTGTGTTCTTCAAACTTTTTTTTCCCACGACCCAGTGCAATAATATCACATACCCTCACGACCCTATTCCTGTGTTTAGTCTAAGAAAGTCTGACATGGAATCTAAAACAAAATAACAGGTAAGCTAATTTAAAGCTTTTAACTCGTTAGAGTTAGGACGTACTGCATTAATTTAAGATTCTTTATATTAATCAAATATACAACAAATAAAACAAATCGATTTAAAATTTATCTGCTCAGTGTGACTGGTGGGCCTGCCTGTTGCTTGTTATTTTGGCCCAATCTGGTTCACACGATGATAGTGCTACACGCATATCGGCTGCACTTGTTGAGTCGGTAAAAGGAAGCAACAGCGAAAAACACGTCTTAAGAGTGGATATTCATTTGAAACTGATCCAAAATGATGACAAAGTTGATGATTTGTGCCGCCTGCTTAATGTATTGTCACACGAGATTGAGCACTCAGCAATGAGCAGCTCATTTTCTTGTTCAGGTGTCAAGTTCAACCCTACGATAGATTCGGGCGTCTCAAAAGCAAAAGGATCTTTTAACCAGTGCTTTTCCTTTAAAACTTCAAAATGTCTTCCAGAAAATAATGATCAAAACTGGCAGAGATGTAACTGTATAGCACCTTTCATTTTGTTCAAACTACTTTCAGTGACGATGTTTTCTTCGATGTATTGCAAAAGATTTAGGAACATGTAGTAGTTCAGTCGTTCAACTTGGTCTGGTTTGCTACAGTAGTAGTGATTTTTTTAAATGCTTTAATTTCTTCACAGTGTCGGAACAAATCATTTTCTTTTCCTTGTAGCTTCAAATTAAGTTCATTTAGACGTAAAAAATGTCTGCTAAATATGACAGCTTCATTATCCAATTGTCATTACAAAACAAATCTGCCAAATCAGATTTTTTTTCCAGAAGAAAAAATAAATCTCCATCCTTAGCTCATAAACCCTTGTTAGGACTCTACCATGTGAAAGCCACCGAACTTCAGTGTGATACAGTAAGTGGGAATGATCAGCCCCCATTTCTAAGCAGAACACTTCAAACAGCGGTGTTCAGTGAGCTTCCTTTAATGATATTAATCACTTTAATCACGTCTTTCAGAACCACACTAAAACTATCAGGAATACTCTTGGAAGCCAAAGCTTCACGGTGAATAAAAGTGATTCATAATATCGTTACTTGCTGCATCTGATATTTTTCTCAACCCCACTATTTCTTCGTCATATTTGTAATTCCTTTGCAATTAGCTCAGTCCAATCTGTATCCAACTACACAATCATGCACCACTGTATATGTCTGACCCTGTTGTGTTTGTTGGTTAGGTCAAACAACACAGTAAGTCTTCAAAAAATTCCTCTTTCCACATATATATCACATAAATCAATAACAATTAGAAATATCAGTGCTCTCATGAAGTTAGATAGCAAGTTCTCCAGCAGATTGTAGACGTTAAACCAGCTGGAATTCTAAATCCTCTGCAATAGTAGATATTTTCCGAGACACTGGTATCACTGAGAGGGACACACTTCAACTTTTCTGCAAATTTATTATCGTAAATTGTACTCACCACATCCAAAGTGGCTGGGAGAAGAAATTTTTCAGCAACTGTATAGGGCAATTTCTCTCTTGCAATGTGATATGCAACTAAATATGATGCCAGTTGTGTTTTATCATTAATAGTAGTTGATTTAATAAGAACTTGTGCTGAAAACTTTAATTCATGCTTCCTCCTTTGGAAATATTCGAGTGGTTGAAAACCTCTGATCTAGACTAATTTCAATAGCACTGAAGCTAAGTACCTCCTTAATTAGTTTTAAGAAAGGGTTTGGGGTGATCCTTCAGAATCCGGCCATAAATTACCTAATAAATGATTAGCATTTTAAACTCAAAATGAAGGAAATGGTTAAGATTCGTTAGAACACATCCACCAAACTCGATATTGATATTTATACAGCGAGATAGAGCGAAAAAAAACAAGAGTACTTTATTCTATACTGATTTTGGCGGGAATTTCTATTTATCGAGATATTTTCGAAAGTATTAAATTTTGGCTCCATTATTCACTCGTCAAACCATCTCGTCCCGTATAAATATCGTGTGATCATCAGCCAATCAGTGTCACGACACCCCCGCGCGTGTCCGGCGCTGAAATTTGAATTCGACAGTTGATTCAGAATGGTGCATAATGGGTGTTCTAATTCCAAGTGGGACGTTATTAAACAAGTTTTGAGGGACGATAGCGATGCTGTCGCTATATTTCGAGCTCACGGGCTCAAGACCTTCCTTACGTGTCCTCAGTGTGATAATGAACTTAATTACTGTGAAAATCAGCATGTGTGGACAGTGTGGTATTGTAGCCACCACCGGAAGATAGCGAAAAAGAAGGGATTGATGCGTTGTGGCTTTTCGGTGTTGGCTACCGGGTCCCACCCATAATTAATGTAAGTGCACTGATAATATTTCGGTTAATATTTCGGTAATAATCTACTTAAGCTCCAGTCTCTCCGATTTTCATAAATTATACATCGATAGCTTCGTTTCTTCATTAGGAATGCGATTTAGACAGTCTTTAGTAAGGGAAATGCTACCTAACCTAACCTAAAAAAATTAGAAAGTTTTAAAAACGAAGTCTAGCGAGTTTTTTGTAGTTTTACAGAATTTTTAATGAAAATCTAGTTTTTTTTAGTTACAAAAAAATCACCAGATTGACAGCATTAGTATTCGTGTAAATTCTAAATGGATTTAGTTTGGTGGTGGTTGCGATAAAATTATGACGTGCTGTTCGTGTGATTTCGACTTTGAGGACTTGATTCGTCATGTGTCCTAGATGAAGACAAAGCATTGGATGTTTTTATCAATTACGGCGTTATTCTCTCATCCTTAACTTGCCCGAAATGTGACAGTGAGTGCCTAATACGAAAAGATCAGAAGATATTTAGGTGAAATAACCAATATTAACCTGTTAGGTTAATTGAATGCTCGGTTGGGTCAACTGTACGCCCTTGATTGGTTAGGTTAAGTCGTGATATTTTCGTTAGTTTAAATGAAAATGACGAGAGCAAGCTTTTCTAGTTAATTTTGAGGTGTTTTGCACGTTTCCTATGGTAATGCGTCATTTACGAGATCTCATAACATGAATATATCCTCTATGTTACGATATCTCAAAAACTACGCATTTGCACAGGAAACCAATAGCAGATTCGTGCAAAGCACGTCAAAATTTACCAGAAAAATTTGGTTAAAAAACGATTTTTTTGGGGGGTTGGGTTGGGTTGGGTTTTTGTTTTGTTTTGTTTTGTTTTGTTTTGAAACATTTCCCTTACTAGAGACTGTCTAAATCGCATTCCTAATGAAAAAACGAAGCTACCGATGTATAATTTATGAAAATCGGAGAGACGGGAGCTTAAGTAGATTATTACTGTTAATTCCTATTTAACCGTCGGAAACTCAGTCAGAGGTGGGACGTCATCTAGGCCTAGGTTAGGGGTACTACTTACCTCTTTCCGGGTCCTGAATTCATTATGGGGTACCCATGCCTGGTTAAGTCAACTGCAGATTTACCTGAATCGCATCCCCACACATAGGAAAAACATAAGTTTCATGTTCGAAACAAATTGGGGCCGAAACTGCAAATTTACCAAGTCAACTATAATGAGGGCCGTTTCCTGGCATAAGCAGACTAAGCGGCCGCTCAGGGCCCCTAGACAGGCTCCCAGGTCAGAGCTCACTGGGCAAGAATAGGAATATAGCTGAAGTTGTTGTTAATATCATCATTATTATTATTATTGTCGTATTAATTAAAGTTTTTGTATGAGACAAATGTGATAAAACGGAGACAAACGAAACGTTTTGGTCGTTATGTGTAAATAACTATTATGAGATCTTATTTCTATGTTATTTAACTTTATTCTTACTACTGTATATGCTTATACTTTCCTAAATGCTTAATATTTCTAGTATTGTAAAACATTATCATTATTATCATGATTATTGATTATTTAGCAGATTAGTTGTGGTTAACTAGATGTGACTTCGTGCATCTTGGAAAATGAAACGACATTATCCATCAGTTGAAAAACGGAAAAAGAAAATAGAGGAGGAGAGGCTTTCCAGTAGCACAGGTGAGATGTGCCACTTGTATATTCTTATGATTACAGTTCAAGCAACTAGGTTAGGTAGACCATCAAGCTAGGCAAGTGCTCAGGAATCGTGTAGAGTAAGCTAGTCTCTGTAACATTTATATTATTTCGAAAGGTGAAATTTAATGGATCACATCACCTCAAATTCTGTTCACACAGATCAATTATCAAAAAGATAAGAGAGTATTTTAGCAAAATCTAACAGAACATGTAATGTTATGTTCTCAGGAGCACTACTGAAATATTTGGAAAAGCCATCCTCAGCAAAGCCTGATGAGCATCATGAGCAAACAGCAGGACCATCCTCTATGCAACCTCAAACACCAGTAGAAGTTGAGCCTGATGAACCAACAAGTGACCCATCTTCTGTTCAGCTTCAAACACCACACGCAGGCATTTCTACTGAGCAACAAGAACCAAGATCTGCTCCACCGCTTGATCCGTATGACTGGCCAGTTGTCCTGTCAGATGCCTTGAAGACAGATCTGGTGTCTCGAGGACCATTTCAAATCGGTCCAGATTTCACATTCCCCAAGCTAAAAGAGAGGTAGAAGCTTTCATCACCATTACATGTACAGAACATTAATTAATGGGGAAAAAATAAAGTGAAGCTGGCTGATGTACTCTAGAAGGAATGATGCTCTTTATTGCTTCTGCTGCAAGGTGTTTTCAAGGAAGTCGTACAAACTAATTACGGATGGACTTTCAGACTGGATAAACGTTGGTTCGCTTCGGAAAGGCCATGAAAATACATGCAGATAACATGGCAACATGGAAGGATCTGGAACTGCGGCTAAAAACTCGGAGGACCATTGACCAAACTGAAATGTCATTAATGGAGGTAGAGCGAAGACGCTGGCGAAATGTTCTCACACGTCTTGTAAGTATAATCCAATCACTGGCAGAGAGAAACCTTGCTTTCAGGGGGTCTTCCTCTACATGGTACAATCGAGACAATGGCACCTTCTTGAAGGAGGTTGAGCTGCTTGCCAAATTTGATCCAGTGATGAAACAACACATCAGCAGAGTCAAAAGTGGCCAATATAGTCATTCAAGTTACCTAGGAAACATCATTCAAAATGAGCTCATTGGGTCCATTAATGGGAAGATCTTGGATGCCATTGTTGCAGAAATAAAACAAGCTAAATATTACTCACTCATTTTAGACCAGAAATAAAGAATACTTCTTGGGCTTTCTTGAGGCTTCAGAAAGTACAGGCCTGGGTTTATCAGTTCTGATTCTGAAGAGACTAGATGAACTGAATATTTACTTTGATGACTGCAGAGGACAGTCATATGACAACGGACTCACGGAGCGAACATGAAGGGCAAGAACAAAGGTGTTCAGGCAAGGTTATTAGAGAAGAACTGTCGTGCACTCTATGTTCCATGTGGGGCTCACACTCTGAATCTTGTAGTGGCTGATGCAGCTAAAGTTTCCACAGATGCCATCAGCTTCTTTGGCAACGTACAAAAATTGTACAACCTTTTTGCAGCAGCTACACAGAGATATGAACAATCTTAAAGAAGCACGTGAACATAACACTCAAGTCTTGGAGTGAAACCAGGTGGGAGAGCCGGCTTAAGAGCATTGAGGCTGTGCGATACCAGAGCCACAACATCAGAGAGGCCCTGTTGGAAGTCAGAAACAATGCCACAGATGCTATATCCAGGACTGAAGCACAAGCACTTGCAGAGGAGATAGAGTCTTATTGCGTTCAGATTTGCACAGTAGTATGGTATGACATTCTTCATGCAGTTAACCATGTGAGCAAACTTCTGCAGTCTCCTACAATGCAGTTTGATGTGGCAGTCAACCTCCTCACAAAGACAAAAGACTCACTCACCAGCTACAGAAACACAGGTTTTGTTGCAGCACAAGTCGTAGCTAGGGACATATGTGAGGAAATGAATGTGGAGGCTGTGCTGAAGGAGAAGAGGCTCAATTCCACAAAAAAGCACTTTGCTTACGAAGCTCCTGACGAACCATTTACAGAAGCCTTAAAGAGGCTGGAAGTCAAATTTTTCAATGTGGTGGTGGATTGTACAATCGGGTCAATAAATGAGAGATTCAAAACATTAGATGATGTGAGGGACATACATATTTGGGGTTCTCCAAACCACAGTGGCGTGTCGTGAAAAAAAATGCTAGGGTAAGCAAATGACACTAAGATTTTTGATAAAGCTGAAGTATGAATATTAATAAATATTTTTTTATTGATCCATTTAACATACAGGGTGTTCGGAAAGTCACTGTGCACTTATATTTATTTAATAGCATACAATAGTATAACATTGCATATATGATAGAGGTTATGGATGGGACCATCAGAACTTATAAAAGGTGTTGAAAGTGATGTCCTTTAACAGCAATACAGGCCTGGACCCGTCTTATTTTATTTTGAAACACCTTTGTCAGTTCTTCTTTTAAAATGGACCTTATGTACGCAGTTATTGCAGTTTTCAGGTCATCAAGCGTGAGTGGACGATCTCGATTATATAAGTGCACAGTGACTTTCCGAACACCCTGTATAAAATAGGAAGTAGTAACATAAAATAATATTTAATTCGTATATATATATATAACTTTTGCTCACCTTGCGTCTTAGGAGTACACGCCACTGCCTAAACTTCACCACAATGAACAAGGAAGACTTGTCCTGCAAGTGTGAAAAGCTCTCTAAGATACTGAGCTCTGGAGCTGACTCTGACATTGATGGAAGAGAACTGGCCCTCGAAATTAAGAACTTGCCGACTTTACCTTCACACAACATGACTGCATTGGAGCTTCTCTCCTTCATTCATCAGAAGCAAATGGAGGAACTATACCCCAATCTCTGGGTTACACTAAGAATTGCCTGCACTCTACCTGTGACAGTAGCGTCAGCCGAGAGGAGCTTCTCTAAGATGAAGCTAATCAAGAACTACCTCAGATCATCAATGGGGCAGGATCGCCTCAGTGGCCTTGGCATCATAAGCATCAACCAG
This sequence comes from Bathynomus jamesi, assembly GCA_023014485.1. Classification (NCBI taxonomy): domain Eukaryota; kingdom Metazoa; phylum Arthropoda; class Malacostraca; order Isopoda; family Cirolanidae; genus Bathynomus; species Bathynomus jamesi. Next base: position 726,307 of record JAJOZX010000863.1, read on the forward strand.
GACGTTGGCAGGGAGATTTCATATGATGATGTTATTGATGATTTCGCCCAGAAAAAATCTAGGAAGCAAAAATTTTGAAGATACAAACTGTTCTGTATAACTATTAGCTATTACACGATTGTATCGTAGAGTTAGTAATTGCATTATTTTTTTATACATAGTTCTATGTCATTTATTCTAAATAATGTATAAGCTAATTTTCAGGAATTTCATGAGTATTTTTTCTGTTTGTCTTCTGAAAGTACATATTTTTTGTTTTGGACATAAATGTTTCATTAAAATTGCTTCATAATTGTTTTTTATTAACACAGCCATTTTTTATGTGTGTGCTGAGGTGATGTAGTAAGGCGTGAGTTAGTGGATGGAGGGGTGGGGCCTCAAATGGGTATACTGCTTAGGGCCCCTTAATGGCTAGAAACGGCCCTGACTATAATGATATTATCAAGTGGGTAGATGAGGGATCTTCAGTAGATCTTATACTATTTGACTTTGCAAAGGCATTTGATGTAGTTTGCCATAGCATAGTGCTGGATAAGCTGAGGAGATTGGCGTTTCAGGGAAGCTGCTGTGGTGGATTAGAGATTTCTTTTTTGGCCGAGTGATGCAGGTTTCTGTGGGTGGGGAGAGGAATGCATTGAGTGGGGTACCACAGGGGTCTGTGTTGGGACCAGTTCTCTTTCTTATTTACATCAATCATGTTGCTAGCAGCATTCTTTCTAAATTTAGAATCTTTGCTGATGACCTAAAAATTTACTTGAGGATAGAAATGGGTTCCCCAAGTGATATGGCTGAAGCTGTTTCTTTGGGTCAGAGGGACATCAATCTTCTTTTTAAAATAGCTCGCTCTTGGGGTCTAAGTTTGAATAACAAGAAGTGTGTGGTGTTGCGGTTTCATCGAGGGCTGATTGGTCATTACGAAATTGGACAAGTTGCTCAGTATTACATAGACAATCAGCCACTAAGAACTGTCCAGCATACTCAAGATTTAGGAGTTACCATTATTAAAGCTGGTGGTCTTGCAACTAATCTTTTGAAAACTACAGTGAATAGGGGAGTGGGTTTATGGTAGCATTATTCACTACACATATTCGCCCAATTTTGGATTATTGCTCATGTGTATGGAATACAGGTTATATAGGAGATTTGAAATTGCTTGAGTGAAGTTGAGTCAGTCCAGAGATACTGGACAAAAAATATTAGAAGCCTGGAAAACTTTCATCATGCAGACTGCTTGAAGGCCTTAAGTTTGTACTCAATCCAAGGTAGGCTTATTAAACAAAAACAAAACTTCTTTATTGCGGATCATTCACAATCCAGAGCCACTCAACCTAACATACAAGTACAATCTTACGTATACATTGAACTTAATATAGGCTGACCATATTTCCTTGAGACAAAAACGGGACATTGGGATGGCAAAAAAGGGACGGGGGTTATGTAATATTCTGTATTCATGAAAAAGTAAGTACATAAACCGGGACAAAATTGACATTTTTATTAAAACGACGGGACGGCCAGGAAATATAAAACAAACGGTACGTATGGTCAGCCTAACTTAATATGAAAATGAGGCCAACATAGCCATTTAACCTAGCATACTAGCATACTATTTGATTAATTATCTGACAATTTTATGTATATTACTATTACCTGAGATATCTTATAACACTTATTATAACACAACTTAATATGCATATATAATCTTTGCTACATTACAAAAATAAGGTATTGTAAACCAGCAGTTGTCTGAACCAAGACTGCCACATAGGTGAGAGGTACAAAGTATCTGAAGACAGGACATTGTACAATAACACGTTAGAGCTGTTTTGGACCCTAGTCGTGAAATTATATATATTCTTCCGGATTAACATTTGGTTGGTTGGTAGGTAGGTAGGTAGGTTACGCGTAGTAAACATAAAACTGGCACTGCACCATTTTGGTTCCCTACATAGCATACGAAAAATATTATTATAAGCAACAGAGAGTTTATTCATAGCAGTTTTTGTATAATTCCACCACAGATGGGATGTATACAATGCAGTACAGTAAGTTCTAAAAAGATAAATTTTAACCGATTCTGAACACATACCAAATTTCCTTACTAACATGTTACCCTGTACATACAGCTTTTTACGTTGCCTCTCAATATCGAGTTCATCTCGCAGCTCGTGAGTAATTACATGATCTAAGTATTTACACGTGTCTTTGAGAGGTAAAGTCTGACCATTCATTTCAAAAGACCCACGTGTTACATGCTTCAGTAGATTAAATGATTAAATATTGGAAAATTTTTAATTGCAAATGTGTTATGAAACCGGAAGACTTGGTTACATTTTCGCCACTGTCAAACACTAGGAGTCACCAGTACAAAATTACTTATGTAAGAACACAACTGGATTGCAGGAGTAGGTTCTTTAGTATAAGAGGCCATTCCCCTTTGGAATTTACTGCCATCATCAGTTGTCTCTTTTTGATTTGAATGCTTTTAAAAAGGCTTTGGGATTGACACTATGTGAGGATTTGTATGGGTTTTCATAAGTACCTATTTCAAAAAAGGTAAAATCTATTTGCCGCATATATTGCACTATCCAGCCATTTAACTTGAATTTAGCTTAACATGTTTTGCTTATTTTTCTGTGCTAGCACCCCAGTGGAGTGAGGCTGACCCTTTATAGACCATGTTCCTTTTGCCTTGATTGTGGTTCTTGAGGTGAGGGAAAGCCTATCAGGTAAGAACTGTATGCCCTTGACAATTGGTTAGGTTAAATTGTGTTATTTTCATTAGTTTTTTCTGATGGTTAAATAGGAATTAACCAATATTTCCAACTAGGTTAGGTTACTTTTGCCATGAGTATTACTGACGAAAATAGGTTTTTTTCTGGTGTATTTAATGCAGTTTCAATTGATTCTGGCTTTTTTAACCCACATTTCCCTCTTCAAAGCCTTGGGGGGGGGATCTCCATAATGGTGCATTTGCGCCAAAAAATGAAGGTCAGATTCAATTGAAACAGCATGAAATACACCAGAAAAGCCTATTTTCGTCACTAGTTTGGGTGGATGTGTTCTACCGAATCTTTACCCACAACTTAACCTAACCAATTGTCAAGGACATACAGTTGACCTAACATAACCTAAGCCTAGTTAGAAATATTATCAATTCATTTATATTAAGTTCACTACCACACTGAGGACACGTAAGAAATGTCTTGAGCACACTCTGAGCTTGAAATATAGCGACAGCAGCACTGTTGTCCCTCAAAACTTGTTTAATAACGTCCCACTCAGACTTAAAACACCCACCAGACACAGCCATTCTAAAGCAACTGTTGAATTCAAATTTCAGCGCTGGACATGTTCAGAGGTGTCACATGACAATGGGGCAGCTGCTGATTGGCTAATGATAATAACATGACCACATACACACAGGACAAGATGGTTTGACGAGTGAATAATGGCGCTAAAATTTAATAATTTCGAAAGTAAATACTCGATAAATAGGAATTTCTGCCAAAATTAGTATAGAATAAAGTATTCTTATGTTTTTTGCTCTACCTTGCTGTGTAAATATCAATATCGAGTTTGGTGGATGTGTTCTACCAAATTTTAACCCATTTGGAATCAACTTCTGAAAATTGAATTTTGCAAAAATGTAATTTTTATTGAAAAATTACATAAAATTAGAAAATTACTTGGT